>CM070621.1:69113854-69713854 GCA_036346255.1 Ampelocalamus luodianensis | reverse complement strand
AGATTCTTCCACAGTCTGTTTCGTGTGTTTAGAGGACGAATTAGGAGTTTTGGTCTCCTAGAGTTATGTAGGTCTTGTTCTTACCTTTCAATGGCCGCCAAGAACGCCCAAATCCGATTAACGGTTAGAAAGTTATGAATTTTTTAGTGCCGCTGTCTGGTTAATCTGTCAGTTTTTGGACAGTCTGTAGAAAACTGATTAAAACTGCTAATGAAAGGGAGAATTAGGGGATCTCAGTATAACGAAAAATGTGGGTAATTTCTATACCTTTTCATAGAGATAAAGAACGCGAGATTTGGACCTTCGTAGCAAAAGTTATGGAGGTTTTAGTGTACTGTCCAGAGAACCCGACGTGAATTCTGAGGTCTGATAGTTTGGATTGCTAGGGGCAGTAAATGGCAGAATCAAAAGGGCTCCCGAACTAAGTTTATTTAAGTAATTTAATTACCTTTTCATAAAGTCTAAGATCATCTTATTTGGATTCCTGAACAGAAAGTTATATATTTTAGAAGTTGACTGTCCGCAGTGAGCACCAAATCGATCGCCAGAAATTAGAAGATTGGAAACGCTTGGGAGTTTAGCGAGTCAAATTATGTTGTTATATTTGATTTTGGTCCAGTATGTTGGTCTTAGATTGGGGTTATCTTTATGTTCAGGTGGGAGCGTGATCCCAGGGCAGCGCCCTCTTGCGTCCACCGCTCTCGCACGGTTAAGGCAAGTATAAGGGCTATTGTATATTTATGCTTGTATGCTGTGACTGTTTGTATTTGGCTCATAATAGCTAGGCATGGATGTTATGGTGATGAGTTCCAAATTATCTTGGTGAATGCAAGTACACTTGTTTGAGTGAATAATTATGACTGTTTGATAGAGGATGCTAATACTTTGATGCGTAATAACATGCAAGGTTGATAGTGTGATAAGTATGATGTAAGGATGGTGAATACTAGAGAAATGATTAATTGATATTCATGAGTGATTATTCAAGTATGCTAGTATTATGATTAAATGTGCTATTCATGGGTGCTAGAATGCTATGAATATCACGAGGTGGAATTTGGAAGTATGAATAAGTTTATTCATGTATGATGTTGTTATTAATGCTTACATGTTAATGAGAATATGTTGAATTCCTGCATATGACGAATGTTATCATGGTGCATATGCATGTCGAGCATACAGTGCCTTGGTTACGTGGTGACCAAGCACATCTGATTGAGTCCCGTCATGTAAATGACGGGCTTGAAATCCCCACATTCGTGGAATGTGGGCTATGAGCAAAGAGGTCTCCATCATTAAGATGATGGGCAAAGGTCCCTATACATGTGGTGTATAGGCTCTTGGTCCCTGTGCCGGTGGAGCACGAGCAAGGGTATACAATGACGGTTGTATACCCGCATTACCGGTAAAATGCGAAAGAGATAACGTTCAAAGGAGCATTGCATTGGTTGCATTTCATAAGTTAAAGGGCTATGCTTAGTGTTTTGTTATTGTGGATCATTGATGCTATGTTTGTGTTCTTGTTTATAGCCTTGTTGATACTTGCTGAGTCTTTGGGCTCACTCTTGCTTTAATGTGTTTTAGGTACCAATGGCAGGAATGACATGCATGGGAGGGAATAGATGATGGATGCACTCACTACCTCTCACTTTTAAGACGTTTACCACTTAGTATCAATTCTAGAAATAAATAAACTGATGATTATCACTCATAGATCGTTTTGGTTTGAGTAACTGTTTAATTGTAATAATGAGATTGCCAGGTCTTGGTATGTTCAATTGATTATCATGCTTGATCATGAGAATTTTGTTAAATGCTATGATTTATCGTTGAACTCTCGGTATAGCTGGTTAAACAAAGGAGACTCTGTCGAAAAATTTTATAGATTGTGCTAGTTTAGTTTATTTCCAGTAGCATTCCAGGCTCGTTGAGAGTTGGGGTGTTAAAATTTCAGCGGGGAGGTCCTGGCACTAAGACTTTAACGGACAAGATCTTACGGTTAGGATCAAACACGGGGTGATCCTGGACGGCCGCGATGAACCCGGGGAGGTCCAATGACTAAGGCTTTAGCGGAGGAAAACCCTACGGTGAGGATCTAACACCAGGTGCTCCTAAACGGCCACGATTGGAACTAAGAGGTTGGGGACTTAACGACACCCACGGCTTGCCAACAAGAACAACATTAAACACTAATGATTGGGCCCTAGGACAACTTAAATGCTAATCATTAGGCCCCAGAACTTGTTCGAGTAAGGCACGGCAAAAACACCAGTTTGGACTTTAGCTCACCGCCGGCGACAGGGACCTCGCCAGCGAGAACCAAAGGCACGGTTGAGTTCTAAATAGTGAGGGGAACCTAAAGGTACCGAGAACTAGGGCTAGAGCGCACCTTACCGGCGGCTAGCCGGAGATGACCGCAGGAGACCAAATACGACAAAACGAAAAGCTAACGAGGTTCAAGACGACCGGGTTTCCAACACTAAAGTACTAACCTGGGAATGAAGGAGGTCCAAGAATGGTCGCAGGAGCTCTGGTGATGGTGGTGCTCGCCGGAGTTGGGGAAGACGACCAACTCGGCCCCGAAAAAAGCTCCCCAAATTGTCAACCTCTGTGAAGGTTAAACAAGATAAGTTAGGGAGACTGCAGTTGACCAAGAGGGCAGAGTGACAGCCAATAATGCAATATTGAACCACTGGAGCTTAGAGGTCTTCAAGGAGCTCCAATGCCAAGCAATGGAGGTCTCGGAGTTTTTGAGAAATGAGCTCAAGTGACTACAATGAGGCCAGGATGAGGGAGAGGGAGTCTAAAAGATAGAGTGAGGAGCTCAGGGGTCTTTTGCAGCCAAGGAGCAAGGCCCCGAGCAACGGCAACCCACGGGTACACCGCCAAAGTCCAACCAATGGACATGCTAGATTTGACAAGGCAGGTAGGTAGGGGATGACTTCTTTTAGGGCTAGACTCTGACACAATTAATGTATGGCAGAAAGAGGCGTTGGGAAGGACCAAAAAGGTGACATGCCACTGCTCCCAACTGCTCTGACCCTGACACACACACAGGTGCGGGAAAAACCATGATGACCTGACTCAGGGAGGTCGTGAGGAAGAAAAACAGGGCCGAGGGAGGTCCTGGACGTCCCGGATCACCTGAGGCAGAGGAGGTCCGAGCGCACGGGGAGGTCCAGGGGAGGTTGTCGACCGCTGGATGAAGATCCAAGGGCCTGGACCACCCCGAAGCGCTGGGATCAGAGGGGAGGTCTGGGGCACTGGATGGGAATCCAACGGCCCAAGGGAAACGATCCCGAGGAGATCTGGGCAGCTGGCCCGACCGAGTCCAATGGCTGGGTCTGACTCGAGTCCGAGTCAGACTCAGACCTGAATTTGAGTTTTAAACTAACCTGAAGTTTGGGGATTTATTTGAGGTAGCAAACTTACTCCAAAAATTATGAAATTTTTACAGGAGCTTACTAGCTGAGTTATTGACCTTGTGTAAATTTTGCAGAGGTTCTTGTCCTATACTTTTTCCTCCAAAAATTCCACAATGTGCTGGCCCACAGTTTGACCAGAATTTAATTGGGTTTGACTGACCTCCAAAAATATTCAAACAATTTTTTAAAAAATTGTGAAATTTTTCGGAGGGTTCACATACCATCCCAAGAACTTAGGATAAATATTTCTAGGAGATGATCACAAGATTCGACAAGATTATTTTTGAAGGATCAAGATGTGAATAAACAGACTTGTGACTTTGCATTTCCATAAGTCTTGTACAGGAACTATTCAGTACAACAGGAAATACATGATGTAAGAAAAAGTTTTAATTTCTACTCATTTTCTTACATTTGAAACACAAGTCTAAAACTTGGGATGTTACAATACTCCCCATTCCTGGCCCTCTGTCTCGTCGATAGATAGAGTAGGTCGGCTGGTATGTGAAGTTCACTCTCCACATCATGTCTCTAAGAAGCGTCGGGTATCCGTCCACATCCTCCGCTTGGGTTTCCTTAACAAGGTACTAATGACTCATCTAATGACAAGAAGGGCAAGGTAAGTTAATTTTGTAAATCGAAACAAGAATAAGGTGAGAAATGATACTAAGATGGAGGAGGAATAAAAGATTTTCCTAACATAACCATTTGAAATTATTTTGATAATTCAAAAATAATTTTTGACCCAGGGACTTACTAAACTTAACGCCCATGCTATTTCTAACCTATAGTCAGTATGGCTCTGATACTATCACTGTGGGTACCCCCGGGTTATTTCCGTAAGACCAAGGCATTCCTAGTCTTATGGAGATAACTCTGGGTCTCCCGTGAATGGATTCCAACTTAACTCCATCTAAGCAAGAGGCTGAATCGAAAACTAGAGCTCCAACAATCATGCGTGCTGCTCCCCTACGAGCAATACATGATAATCGGTTCTCCAATGGTCCAAGCACTACGCTTAGTGAGTTAAAATGGAAGCCACAAACAGAAAGTATGAGATCATGTTGGCTCCCAAGATCAGCGACCAACATGCCTCACACTCACATTCAGCATTGATCACATCCATACAACATTTATACATTGATAGTTCAAAAGACATACATAATAATAGTTCAAGTCTACAACTATTACAAAAGGGCCAACCGGCCAAATTCAATACAACATTTAAAGTGGCAGCGGAAGCAAGATAAATAACCAAAAGTCTAGCATGGTATGCCCATAACCCATCAGCAACCGACTGGAGTTAGATAATAGCACTACTCGTTAGCGTCGCCTAAATCGGCGCTAACGAGCTCAACGGGCTCGAAGTCTTCCTCACCTAAAAACCAGTAGACAAACTAGCTGAGTACAAAGGTACTCAAAAGTCTTACACAAATGAAAAATTAGTTATGTATAAGGTCATTCAAAGGATGGCTCATATTGGCTTAGTTTTACGAAAAGACGCAATAATTTACAACCTACACATACTAGTTTTTCAAGTGCCAATTTAAAATCAGATTTGAAGTAGAAGTAAAGCATGTGATCAAGTAATAAATTGAATGACAAATGAATCAAATAAACAAAAAAGTGGCAGCCCACTTTGATACAACAAAATGCATGAACATCTATTCATGCCGAATGTCGAATTTACCCACAATTTAAATTCAAAGTCTAACAATAGTAACTCCCGAACTCAAGCGATCGTCCATAACCGTGGACACGGCTATTCCAATAGATTTATCTCAACAGAGGTGTACTACTTTACCCACATGACTCGACTAGTCCGTAAGCCACCGAAATTAACACACTTCCTATGGTGTGTCGGCTGGGGAAATCGAGATTCGGTATTTTTCAGCAAGAAGATCACATTGATATAGACTGCCCATACGAGATGAATCCCAACTTAGACACACGCATATAGCAAATGCTAAGCGGGCACACACATTGTGTTGGAGGGGCCAGTGTAATGTAGTTAGTATGTTGGGCGAAACCAACATAAGTAGTCGTGCTCATTAAGCGCAATATATATTACACTGGGTTCCTAATTAAGGAACATAGGATTTTCATGGTCTCTATGTCCTCACACCACCTGCGGTCCAAACCAATAAATCTTTCCCCCTACTTGACCAAGCGGTACCCATATCCAGCGTGTGGTAGCACGAGTTTTACTTGAATCAACGACATTACCAAAGTTCGGTCCTTGTTGGTCCAAACAAGTCCACCACATACCCAATCTTGTTTACGAAGGCACCCTCACTAGCAACCACTTGTCCAAACCTCAAAACTCTTTTAAAATGACAAAATTTAACTTAAGAAATAGATATTAAGATCTGGAATAAAAATAAGATAATAAAATTTGTGTATCCCATAATTGTCGGGTTATTCCTGACAATCAACTACCGCGTCTAGACTTGCATAGCTAAGCAATCCCATATAATTCACACAACCTAACTTAAGCATGTGGTACTGGAATAATTCAAGGATAACCTCAATGAATAGGAGATAAGTAATCTATAGATCACAAAAATAGCGACATTATCAAAATAGCATACAAGCAATTATCATTGTACTAACTTAACAAAATTGGGATCAAATATGATGCAAAAGAAAGTTCAAATGATGCTTTCCTTGCTGATAGTCTAATTGCTTGCTCTCAGTGGCATACGAGTCAATATCAATTGCTTCGGGATCTATAGAATAAAGATACCGATAAACACCAAGAAATACCACAAAAATCAAATTGCTCGAAAATGCATGATTTTTCTACAGTGGCTAAGTCATGATTTTAGATAAATTTAGGTGAAAGAATTATTCCATTTGGATTTAGTATGTAGAAGTTATAGTAGTTTGAAATTTAGTCTGCTGGAAAATCCAATTCAAATACAATCGGTTATTGTTCATTTAATTTAATTATTTAGGCAAAATTTGTAAAGCAGTAGTGGGGCAAAGGATTATATAGATAAAAAGAGAATAATAATATAAGCTCAAAATAATTTGGTTCATCCCATTTGAAGTGTATATGAATTAGTTATGAATTTCAAAAGCTAATAGCATTTTCTGGTTCAACACTAATTCAGTTTTGGCTCATTTCCACAAAATATATTTTCTGAGATAGGAACATAGTTGAAACCTATTTTAGAATAAAGTTCAGTTGAAATAGAAATTAGCAAAATTTGTTTCACTGGATTTGGGCTTGAAATGAATTAGTTATGTATTTTGGAAGTTAAATGTAATTTTAGTGTGCAAATAAATCATCTTGGGATTTTCTAAAGCTTTCCTGGGCTAAAATGTCCAGACCGTTCAGATCTAATTAGACGATCCAAGTGAGGGGTTGCACTCAGACGGTCCGAACGTTCCAACCAATCCAGGCGGTTGAAACGAAATCGGACGGTCCAGGCGATAAGCTATGCTCGGAGGGGTCCGAACGTCTCTAAGACTCAAAGCTGACAGGTGGGCCCTAAGAATAATGCATTTTCATTTAACTAAGATTTAAAATGCGTACTGACATGTGGGACCCAGCGTCAGTGACCTG
This sequence comes from Ampelocalamus luodianensis, assembly GCA_036346255.1. NCBI lineage: Eukaryota > Viridiplantae > Streptophyta > Magnoliopsida > Poales > Poaceae > Ampelocalamus > Ampelocalamus luodianensis. The sequence goes on along the minus strand of CM070621.1, from coordinate 69,706,858 downwards.
GTCCAATGGACTCGGTCCACTCGTGCACATGCACAGCGCACGGCGCTTAAGGGCTAGACCCACACGTCAGTCTAACATTTTTACTTATCTTAATCGTTTTCAATTTGAGGGGCCATGTGTAAGTGAGTCTTTTAGGCGGCTAAGACAGCACTTAAATGCTAATCATTGCTATTACACCTACTCATGTTGCTACAGGGCTGGTCCGCATACGACAACAGGACTTCCGTCCAGTACGATTGCCTGACGGCTCGCCGGCGCTACGAGCCACGGCGGCGCCAGCTAAGGATATGTACAGGTCCACAATAGCATTGTACACCATATGTGAGTAGTCTCGACAGCTGAGCCGGCCTGTACCGGCGGCTAGCCGGAGAGATGCGGCAGCGCTCATACGGCAAAACGTGCATACAAGAAGTAAAGCTCCGCAATGTCCATTTAGCAAGTGCCAAGGCGACGATGTAGATCAACGTGGAGCGAAGGCCCTGAGAAAAACCAACATAAGTGAGTGGTCGGAGCAGCTCAAGGACCACATTAAGATGCATCAAGAGCAAAGAATCGAACAATGGCTTACCAAAACAAGGTGGGAGGTGTAGGGGTCATTCGTGGACCGAAACTGAAATCCCTTCAAATCCTTGAAACCCTGTCATGCATTGTCTCAATAGGTTTAGGGTTTTTAATGCCATGTTAGATGGCACGAAATGACATGAAAGAAAGACCAAAAACCTCACCAGAGATGAAGAAGACAAAGTGGTGTCCTCGGGTGTGTGCTCTAAAGTTTCCAAGAGCACGAAGATGGTACGGGAGCTACAAGCAAGCACAGAGGCTGAGACTAGCTAAAACGAAAACACATTTAAGGTAGAAACTAAGGGACAAAGTGATGAGGATTTTACTGAAGAAATGAGCGAATGTGAGCCTCCTTCTCCTCGGCCAAAAAGAGGAGAAGTGAGGAGAAGCTAGGATTCGGAGGGGTTTTAACCCGGAGAAGATGACGGCAAAAGGAGCGGCGTGAAGTAACGAAGCTCCAGGAGTGGTCAATTTGTGTAGAGACCCCTATGTATTGGAAATGTGCTTAATTAAAGTTATACTGTAGCACAATTCTTAACTAAGGAACAGTGCTGCTCCTTTATTAAAGATCATGCTAGAAGCATAAATTTAATAAGTAACAAATCCAATATTCAGGCCTCCCAGATATATGTCTCACAATGGTTCCCAGGATCAGTGACCATTGCACATATATCCTTAAACAACATTGCATCATACACATACAAGTCATACATTTACATAATCAAACATAAGTTTACAATCTTCGGCTTAATACTACAATATCAAGTGACTTGGTCACTACAAAAGACTGACAGCGGAAGCAAAATAAAACGACAAAACCACCAATGGCCCCTTCACCCGCAGGCTATTGCGTGGAGGAAAGAAATAGCTTCACTCGTTAGCGTCACCCTGATCGGCGCTAACGGGCACTTCATATAAATAACCGTCCTCACCTGCAACAATAGGTTATAGCACCTTGAGTACGGAAGGTACTCAGCAAGACTTACACAAACTAATAAAAGAAAGTGTTTGTTAGAACCTATACAAAGGGATAGAATTTATACATGCATAAGGTTGCAACAGGAAGGTATATGGGTTCAATTTTGCATAAAGCAATACATCTTAACCTATAATTGCTAAGTTTTGATAAAGCAATTTAATGAAACAAATTGGACTAAAACAGTAAGTAAATGAAAAAAAATGTAAATAGAACATTGCATGAATTCTCTCATGCTGAACCAGAAACCAAAACAAAAGTTTAAATCAAAAACTCTATACAGGTGACATCAACTCAAGTTATCGTCCATGACCGTGGACACGGCTATTCGAATAGTTTAATACCCTGCAGGGGTGTACAACTTTACCCACACGACTTAGTTAGCAAGTAAGCCTTCGGAATAATAGCACACAACCTTTGGTATGCCGGCCGGGGAAACTAAGATTTGGTATTTTTCAACAAGCTGACACTATTGAGTTGGATACCCATGTGTGAACTGATCTCGCTTAAACAACGACTGATAGCATCTGCTTAACCGGGGCACACATGTTGCGTCAGGAATGCCGATCCAAACAAAAGAAATACAGGTTGTGTTCGCTACACATACTAGATTGCAATCGGCATCTTTAAGGTACGTACATGCGATGGAACACAAATACGCCCTCACCCTTCTGAGAACATTTGATATTGATATAAAACTCACATGGCATAGGACACAGCCCGAAGACCTAAGCATCTATGCCATACAAGATCAATACACATATCCTTACTCCCCTGTCTCCAACCCAATAGCATTAACCTTTTACTTAACCAAACAGCGCCCATACACCGCGTGTGGAAGTACGTAGGGACTTGAATCGAATAATCAGAGTTCAGTCCTTAATTGGTCCAGACAAGTCCACAACATTTCCCAATCTCGTGCACGAAGGCACCACCACTAGCATCCTCTTGTCCAGATCATTTGAAATTTAAAATTCAATTCTGATTTAAAGAAACTGGGCAAAGAGTTAAAATGATTGAAATTTATTTGTTGTTCCCATGTTTGACAAGGTAATCTTGTCAAACTCTAACGTTCTATGGACTGCATGGCTAAGCAAATTCTTAAACTACATGCTGTAGTATACAATACTACTTTAAGTTTGAGTGTATGGTTCAATTTAAGGTAAGCCATAAGGTTAGGTCATAGCTACCTACTAACAGATCATAATTATATTTTTAGAGAATTAGCATGCAACAGTTATCACTGTATTTTGAAAAATCTATAGTATAAAATTTTGGGATCAACATGGTGCAAAGAGGATGCTTGCCTTGATAATAATATACTTCTTGTGCGGGCTCTGGTTGCTCAGAATTAGGATCAAACACTTCAAAAGGACCAGATTCTAAAAAGAAACAATAAACTCAAATGAATAGGAAAACTGACAGCAAGTAAAAATTAAATAGAAGATATATGATCAAGATGGTAATGCATAATTAACAATATGCTTAATTCATACTTACCCTAATAAAGATAATAACCCATTTTATCATCTACTGCTTTTAAATGACAGAAACTAGAGTTTCGGTCAAAGTTACAGTTTTTAGATTTTGAAAAGAATGAAAAACAGGGCAGAATGCAGATTTCAAGTTGATTGAAAATAGACTAAGTAGAAGATCCTAAATTGAAGCTTAGTCTGATATTCAGAGTAAATAATACCCCAGGCTAACCCTAATCTAATCCCTAATCGGTCAAGTTACAAAAACTGTCAGAATTTCAAAAGGTGTCGGTTTAGCCGACAATAGATGACAGGGGTAGATCTTTGCTACAAAGCTAAATAGATGACAATAAGAATCAAAAGAACACTGATTTGGCTACTAGGGTTCAACTAAGAGCTAACTAGGCTAAAAGGATATCGAGGGAAACCCTAGAACTGGAAAACGATATGAAAGACCGAAAAGTTATGAAAACAGCTTTTCAGTTTAAAGAAGGTTGGAGCTACTTATGTACAAGTGAATGATTCATGTGAGCTATGGAGGTCCTTAGTGTATTTGAGATGACAAGAACTAAGGTCTTAGCATACCATACCATGAGAAACACCGAAGGTTTCTAAAACCGGCTTTAATCAACAGAGAAATAAACTCTGGTTTAACCTACAAAAGATGCTAATTCCTTATTACAAGGTGAAACCAGGGTTTAAGATGGATAAGCAAAATGTAGGAGCAAGAAACTCCACTGGAACAGCAATGGAAAATGAAGAGCTCCTTGGGTCAACAATGGCAGTAGCAAAAAGCTAGGGTATATATATAGATGTTGAGCTACAGGGCAAAGGGGAAGTGTCTAGAGCTGATGAGGTGTCCAATTAGTGCTAAATATCCGGACAATAGTTGCATGATCTTTGGATAACGCCTCTACTCCGGTCACGAAGCCGGCGGCGGCGCACAGAGGCAAGGAGGAAGAGAGATGACTCCCTGACATGTGGACCCCGCTGGCAGCCGCAGTCGCGCGCGCCTCCTAAAACTCAAAAGAACATCGACCGTCCGATTAGAGATGGGCGGTTGCGATGAAATTAGGTGTTAAAAGAATTTAATCGAGATCGTTTAATATGGACCGTGCGATCCCAAGTGGATGATTGAGATCTAAAGGAGCCCTACGGAAGTTCGGAGGTTATATTCAAAAAGGAGCATTGGATTAGAATCCAACGATCGATCTAAAAGGATACACGTCACTTTAAATGAGATGACGTGGCACCGTCAGATTGGCTTTCTACGGTCAAGATTGAAGGAAGATCCGGAGAGGTCCGAATGTCATCTCGATAGGGACCCTACGATTAAAATCCAACGGTCCAATAAAACTGAGCCCTAAATGTACGCGGTCAAAAAGGGGCACCGTAGGATTTGAATCCGACGGTCAAAGACGACTGCGCGCCTTTAAGTTCAAAACAAAAAGGGCGGCGCGGTTGGGTCTAATATCAACGGTGGAGATCAAGAGGGGATCCGGAGGTCCGATTGTTATCGCGCCTCTCGGTCACTCGATCAAGATCCAAGTGTGGAAATTGCTTTGCATACGTGGATAGCCCACGCGGCGTCGCAAATTCCGTCCGTTCGATTGGAGATCAACGGCTCGCGTCACGGGAAGGGTTGGGCTCGTGCCCGAGCGTGACTGAGCCGGACCAAATGCACCGGTTGGACCCAACCTCATTGGGTTCGAGTCGCTACAGTGCTAGGGTTTGGGTTTAGACCAGACGAGTTGACTAGCCCTAAATTCAAAGTTTAAAAGTTTGACCGGGCTTTAGAAATAGTAAATAAATTTGTAAAATCATGAAATTTGGCAAGGGTGCTACTGGGATTATATATTTCCCAAATAAAGTTCGAAAACCACGGTTTCACTTTTAAAATTCATAGATAATTATCTTAGCCCGAAAAGGTTTATTTAAAGACAAGTATTTTTCTCCAAGGCAAAATAATTTCTAAAAAAAATTCAACAAAATTATTTTTGGGCAAGATAATTTATCTAGGCTTTGATAAAAATACTTCCCAGTCCTAATACAAGCACTATCTTGCATTTCCTTTGAGACTTCAAATAGGTTTTGGATTTTGACTAGAAAAGGAAGGTTTTAATTGGTAACAACAAATCCAAATTTCAATTATGAACTGTAATGTTATGAACAGTATTCCATTACTGTTCATAAAGCAGATTATTACTGTTTCTTAAATCTGGGGCTGTTACAAACCTACCACCCTTAAGAAAATCTCGTCCCCGAGATTTCGGATAAGTTAGAGGTTAGGAAAAAGTGAAGCTGAAATGATTTTTATGGAAACCCGACATCTATTGTCTTTATTTCCTTCAAAGATAGCAAAGAGAGATTTTACATAATAACATAGGGTTATTATTACATCTCCTTTTACACTGCGTTGTTTAAACTTGCCTTTCTTGATTCAAAGGCCAGTTCTAAACAGCAAAGAGATGGGGGTGCTCAATCTGCATCAGATCTTCGCGCTCCCAAGTGGCTTCATCCTCAGAGTAATTAGCCAACTGAATTTTCAAGAACTTGACAGTGCGATTTCTTGTCCTGCGTTCCATCTTGTTGAGGATACGCACTGGTTGCTCTTGATAGGAAAGGTCGGGTTGAAGATTAAGATCCTCATAAGTAGTTGCCTCAGTAGGAACACGAAGACATTTCTTCAACTGAGAAACATGAAAAGTATCATGCACTGCTGATAGAGCTTCAGGTAGTTCTAATTGATAAGCCACGACTCCTCGTTTTGCAATGATTCGGAAAGGCCCGACATAACGAGGTGCTAGCTTTCCTTTCACCTGAAAACGCTGAGTGCCCTTCATCGGTGACACTTTAAGATAGACATAGTCATCTACCTCAAAGCTTAACTCACGACGACGACAGTCGGCATAGCTTTTTTGACGTGATTGTGCAGTTTTCAAATGGTTTCAAATCAGGCGAATTTGCTTTTATGCTTCTATCACCAAGTCCGGACCATAGAATGTTCTTTCACCCGATTCTGACCAATTTAAAGGAGTCCTGCAAGCTCTCCCATACAAGGCTTCAAAAGGTGACATTTGAATACTTGCTTGGTAGCTATTATTGTAGGAAAACTCCTGTAACACCCTGGCTATTCGAAAGCCAAAATGCTACCTAAAGACCTAACATAATATCATACAGTGGAATAACTTCGACAATAATTCGTCAACTAAGCTAAACAGATCAACATCAGTTGGAACATAACAGGAATGTAATAATGGATCCACTAAGATAAACCTATCAACGAATGATCAATGAACAACGAAGGATCAATGAACATAAACAATTATTTAAACAAACTCCTCGAAAGGAAGTTACCATCGATGTCTAAGTTTAGTTATTACAATCCAACAAATAACAAATGAAAGTCAATAACAATTCTGTTATTGAATCTAGTGTAGAGTGAAGTATATTTGAGTAGTGCGTGTCTACTCCCTCCCAAGAGAAACTTCATCAATGGTCACCTAAAAATAATAAACAAAGCAAGAGTGAGTCCAAGACTCAGCAAGTACATTGAATATAAGAAGGACCTCCAATATGAACAAGATCACCTCTTCACGGTTTCGAACATACAACACATGAATATTTATGAATGCATGAGATGAATGGAAGTAATCGAAGGAAGGACTGCACACGTGCTTATACCGGTATAGCTAGTGACACACCCGTCGGTGTTCACTTAAGCCCGCACCTTAACAAAAGTGCGGGGATCCAAGTCCCGTATGAAGAACGTTTCATACAGTGTCCAAATCGCCCATTTGGAATTGATGGGTCTTATATGCCCATCTTGGAATTGATGTGTCTTTCTATCCACTCACGTGGACGGGACATGACAATATCCAAATCGCCCACATTGGAATGGTGGGACTTACAATCCACTCCGTGGAGAAACATGAGTTATGGATGCATGGAATGAAATTGAACAATGAAAGAGATCATCTCGAAACATGGAATCAACACATATGAACGAACATAGACTTTTCACCTTCTCATGTATCATAAGATACCACAACATGAACATTTAAACATTCATCAATCACAAGCATTAATATTAGCAAAGTACTTGTCTTCCGCGATGCGACGCGTTAGCAGGCAACGATGATGCTCCCAAACCCGTAGCCTCGCTGCCTAAATAATTAAGTAATTTAAATAAGAACACATTGCACACAACACTTCTCGACACCGTTCTACAACGCTTCCCCGGTGACTCAAGATTCAACTAGAAACTCTAATCTGAAAATTGACTACTCAGGCACAAACCGAAACTGGACAGCAGTACGGTAAAAATCATATCTATTGATCTGGAACTCGGAATGAGGTGAGACCAGTTTCTATGGATTCCTAACTGACATATATACAATACTCTAGTTGACAAGGTAACCCAATTCGGCCAATTTAATTTGCTAATTGATAGATGAAATTATAGAACAGAAACTGCCTAGATGAAAAAGACAGCAGCACTAAAAAGATCATAACTTTTATTCTACAATTCCTATTAGAGTGTTCTTTAACAATATTGAAAGTTTATAAAATTACCTACAATAACCTAGTTGGCATGACATTCATATTTTGCCTTTAACAAAAAGTGGCACACAGGTCAAAACTAATTATAGAAACTGACATACAATATAGACAGTCACATTGAAATATAAATAACTTTTGTTCTACAAATCCAAATAGGGCGTTCTTTATCAATCCTGAAAGTTAATGAGATCACGTACAAAAGTCGTTATGGGCAAGACTTCTGAATCATCTTCTATCTAAGTCATAATTTAACAATTACAGTGACTGCTAATTCTCGTCAGAATTCTGGACAGCAGAAACTAAAACAATCATAACTTTTGATCCGTACGTCGGAATCAGGTGTTCTTGGCGGCCACCGAAAGCTAAGAACAATATATAAATAACTCTAGGTGATCAAATTTCCTAATTCTGCCTTTAAGCACACGAAAGAGGCCGCGCAAGACACTGGACAGAACTGAATCTTCAGCAGACAGAACTTGATCCGATCAATCCTAATCAAGTTCACCTCTACGATTAATCCAACAACATAAACGACGATCGTTACCCTTGGAGACCACAAGAATGATGTTGTAACTCCTCACGAAGATCACCCCCACCTTTCTTCTTCTTCCCTTCCCTTCTCCTCTCTTCTTCCTGATGGCCAGCAGTAGGGAGGATGGCGCCAAGGAGAGGAGGAGCAGCAGGAGGCGGAGCATGGTAGCGTGTCGCTACTGTAGCACGGATACTGTAGCGCGGCGGCTACTGTAGCAAGGGTGGCTAGGGTTTGGTCCCCTCCCCTCCCTTGCCTTCTAATGGGCTGCCAGACCACTCATGGGCCTTGGGCCACTAAGGCCGGCTCCTCTCCTCTCGAATATGGGTTGGCGGCCCATTCCTCTCCTAAAATTCTGAATTTTGAACTTAATTCTATCTCTAAACTTTGTTACAATCGAAATTGAATAAATTTCCCTCTCCCGAATAATATTTTCTCCAATTGATATTTGGGGTATTACATTCTACCCCCCTTAATAGGATTCGTCCCCGAATCTACTCACCGACATTCCTAAAAGAAAACTGCGACTGGAAAGAACAATGACAAACACGTACCCGTTGCGAACAAATCCGAATATTGTTCGCGCATACGAAACTCCAACTACCAAGTGGCCTATCTCTCGAGCTGATGAGACCACAACACAAAGATGTAAACGACGGCGTCGACCTAACACTAGTCCCGACGTTTCTAGGTATACTCATCGGAAGAGACTCGAAGGTAAGATCATACTCGATGGTCCACAACGTTAACGAATATTCAAACTCCGGATCACCCAGGTGCCCTCTCGGCACTAGAACATACCAAAAGTTGCGTTCACTGCGTAGGGACCCGAAACGGTCCTAGCGATACGCCAACCAGCGTAAACAACCCAATGTACCTTGGGCTAACTTCCCCATTGGTATCGAACCACACAACATGCACATAGAACACGGAGCTCTTGTTCCACCTCTCAATCGAACTCTTCACCGTAACAAGGATCACCTACTTTATCCAGGAACACACAACCAAAATCTCTTTAAACAAACTCTTTTACCGACAAAACCTATCGAAAATGAAGGATTCACATCGCAACCTGCGTTACCATTTCGGTACTAAAAGAGTCAAATCCAGGAGCGAAAATTCATCACGAAAACCTTTCCACTTTCCAAGTGGCAGTTTGCGAATAAACGTCACGAAAGCCAAAGGAGAGATCACTTGAATGCCCAAACCATAAATTTCTTTTATTCTTTCTCAACCGATAAGAACCACACATGTCAACATAAATGTCAAGCTCAACTTGCGAAAGACATCCGTCATAAACACATGGCTCAAACAAGAATCAAGAAAACGTGTCACTAATCGAGGAAGCATCAATTTCTCAGTTTCTCTTTTAGGAATAAAATTTCTCTCAAACTTTGGAATTCCAATTCATCGCATACCACAGTAACTCATCTCTCTTAACTTGGCATTCTCAATGCTATGCTCAAGCCGAAACACATCACCCACACCTCTGTATAGAGGCTCTATCGACTCCACAGAAACTTTCTCTCAACAACTCCTGTACCGACAGAATTAATTTGACAGATGACTCACAATGCATCTCAAAATAGGTCTCACATGCATTCACATCACCTCCATCTTTTATTAATAAACAACTCGGAATCCTCAACACACATATTCATATAGTTCATCAAGGGTTCTATCAATGAACATCCTACTATTCGGAATCCACCCTTATTCTACTTCCACTATACACAAATCATTGGGCGACCAAAGTTCTAGCATAAAGATGCAAAGCCCAGATTTTTAACCTCTAAGACCCCTACAACAAACTTCTCATATAGAAGAAGATAGGGAAAACCTCAGTTTAAATCCCTAAAACTATCACAATCCAAACATACCCGCGCATTAACATCAACACGAAAATATTTCTTCGACCCAATTATCTTTATAAATATTCAAGCTATTAGAGAGTTACTTACTACGTCCAAGTCATTTTTGACAATAACCCAACAATCTCAGCTATCTCATTAATCGCTTTATCGATCAGATTACTTCGCTAATAATACTCTCATTACAACGCCATCATATTTCAACTGCACAACCGTGCAAGGTACTCAATCGTGACACTCTAATACATTGATCAAGATTCCCATCCTTTCAAAAGTTCTAATGTTCCACCCGAATTGGACAAAGGATCTTGGATCACAAATCTCCTTAGGTTCTAATGGTTGCAACAATGCAATCAGTTTAGCCTCAAAGGCAAACATTCTGAATAAATAAAATTTTCTCCAAGAATTATACACGAAATTAGTTCATCCTTCAATGCTCCTCGACTAACTTTCAATCCAAGGTCTCACAACCACAATGAATAAACACTTCGAAAAACCACTGTGAAATGAACCGGTGGATCCTTCCTCAAAAGAAAAAGCAAATGAAGATATTTACTGCTCGAAGTAAACATAGGACCAAGGGAAATAGTCACTTAGGCAAAGAACTCAGAAAACATAGAGGAAGTCAACAGCTGAGGGCTCACGTCCTGCTATAAGCGAATACCAAACCACCAATCAGAAGAAAGTAATGCCCTTTGAAAATTGGTAAACTCTTATGGAACAAATACATAAGGTCTAAGCACACTCAAATAACTGCAAGTTGCGAACCGCGACTTAAATCTCAATTACTTTTACTTCACTCCTTCCTTTAACCAGGAAAGTTATTTTCTGTGACTACTGCATCACTTCGCTAGCTTAAACAAGATAAGCTCTGAAGACCAAATCACAGGAACCACTTAAGAACCAATAAAATCTTTCAACACGTCACTTTGCTCGAAATAGACTCAATTTCCCATAGCTCATGAGGTCCAAATGATTGCAAGCGTAAAACTCAAACACTTTCATTAAATCAATATCACGCAAGTGATCAAATTCTTTTACTTTCAACGAAATAATACTCTCTTAGCAAGAATCATCATAACCTCTTATCACTGCATAAACTTTTCAAAAGAGATACAATAAATTACTTCATCATATCTCTATTATCTAAATGAGATTGCATCTACTTGATCTAGGGAAAATCTAGTGCAAAAATCTCATATTTGAAACAAGCTCTTTCAACAAGATGATAATAGAACATGACAATCTCACCAATGTACACCAACAGAAATCTCTTATTAGCTTTCATCCATTTAACTCTTATTGACAATTGACGCCAAGATAGAACACACTAAATGCTCTCTAGCCACACATGGCACAATCAAGATTTCCTACCTCTGTTTGCAAACTCAACAATAGTTAAGAGGATATAATCAACGTTCTAACTTATGCTCAGCAATTAGAATGAAATGCCTTAAACCTCAATATTATAGGATGCATAAGACAAGGTTTCACAAGACGATACATCATCGCTCATCTAGTCATTTAAACAAGCTTCAATAGTTTTTACCATGGCAAGAATTAGGTAACGCTATCATTCGAATAAGATCATTAATATTCAAATAGAAGACAGATTCAAGATGAATATTTATCAAGACAACATTCGAACATATCCTTAACTTAACCATCACTAGCGGTTAGAATAACCGAAAAGGGCCTAGATTCCAATCCGTCTAACAAATTTAATGATTACTCGATCGTAAGGATCAAACCGATTCATCAACATTTCCACACTTCTTAATAACAATAGGTCCTTGAACAGAATGAACAAACTCTTATCTAAAATTCATCATGTACCAAATACAACGATACTTCGCATTAGGCAATTCACTTCCATGGATTCTAGTTGAGAAAAAAAACTGCTTACACAAAGCCAAAAACCCAAATATGATAACTTATCTCATAACGGTTAATTCATTTAATTAACACCTCTTACTTAAGCATGACAAGACATCAGTTAGGGATTTTAACCCAATCCTTCAGAAGAAGAGGTATGAAATTTCAACACTCGAAATAATCCAAAAGAAATACATAAAGCCAAAGGTTTCACATGATAAAGAACTTGCAACAGAAAACTTTCAGTATCCACAATACCAAGCGAATAATTGAATCACATTTCCAATAAGAAGAGTAGAACTCCCAAGAAAAGATAAATCTTGCCGATAACCAACGTTCCCAAGAAACAACATTAGACCAGCAGTCAGGAGAATAAGTAGTCGATTTATGAAACCAAGAAAGTCCAATGAAAACTCATCAGAAGGAATGTAAAGCACTAACTCAAGAAAACTTCATCAACTGCAACTATTACCAGAATTGGCCAAATTCAAGATCAAGGAAGAGAATAACTTTTCTAAAGAAACTCGCCCTCAACACCCATAACTATGGTATTCAGGGTAGATACTACTCTATTCTTTTACCACGAACGGTGGTGTAACCTGGCAAAGCCCACGGCCGTAACCACGACCTCAACCTCTCAACATCACCCATAGCCAAAAATCACTGTGAGTATAGAATATCATCTCATAACAATCACAGAATAATTTCATAGGTATAGAAGATCATATCATATCATATAGTAACAAGGCAACATAACAACAACAGAAACACATTGCTTGAACCATCCCATCCTACTGTGCACCAGTGTGTCAAGTTTTAGGTTAATAACCATTAACAAATTTTCACAAATTCAGCTACCTAAGTTGCTAACTTATTCATCACGGACCTAAAGCCCGCTCTGATACCAACTGTAACACCCTGGCTATTCGAAAGCCAAAATGCTACCTAAAGACCTAACATAATATCATACAGTGGAATAACTTCGACAATAATTCATCAACTAAGCTAAACAGATCAACATCAGTTGGAACATAACAGAAATGTAATAATGGATCCACTAAGATAAACCTATCAACGAATGATCAATGAACAACGAAGGATCAATGAACATAAACAATTATTTAAACAAACTCCTCGAAAGGAAGTTACCATCTATGTCTAAGTTTAGTTATTACAATCCAACAAATAACAAATGAAAGTCAATAACAATTCTGTTATTGAATCTAGTGTAGAGTGAAGTATATTTGAGTAGTGCGTGTCTACTCCCTCCCAAGAGAAACTTCATCAATGGTCACCTAAAAATAATAAACAAAGCAAGAGTGAGTCCAAGACTCAGCAAGTACATTGAATATAAGAACAGACTTCCAATATGAACAAGATCACCTCTTCACAGCTTCTGAACATACAACACATGATTATTTATGAATGCATGAGATGAATGGAAGTAATCGAAGGAAGGATTGCTGCGTGCTTATACGGTATAGCTAGTGACACACCGTCGGTGTTCACTTAAGCCCGCACCTTAACAAAAGTGCGGGGATCCAAGTCCGTATGAAGAACGTTTCATACAGTGTCCAAATCTGCCCATCTTGGAATTGATGGGTCTTATATGCCCATACCGGAATTGATGGGTCTTTCTATCCACTCCGTGGGCGGACATGACAATATCCAAATCTGCCCACATTGGAATGGTGGGACTTACAATCCACTCCCGTGGAGGAAACATGAGTTATGGATGCATGGAATGAAATTGAACAATGAAAGACATCATCTCGAAACATGGAATCAACACATATGAACGAACATAGACTTTTCACCTTCTCATGTATCATAAGATACCACAACATGAACATTTAAACATTCATCAATCACAAGCATTAATATTAGCAAAGTACTTGCCTTCCGCGATGCGACGCGTTAGCAGGCAACGATGATGCTCCCAAACCCGTAGCCTCGCTGCCTAAATAATTAAGTAATTTAAATAAGAACACATTGCACACAACACTTCTCGACACCGTTCTACAACGCTTCCCCGGTGACTCAAGATTCAACTAGAAACTCTAATCTGAAAATTGACTACTCAGGCACAAACCGAAACTGGACAGCAGTACGGTAAAAATCATATCTATTGATCTGGAACTCGGAATGAGGTGAGACCAGTTTCTATGGATTCTTAACTGACATATATACAATACTCTAGTTGACAAGGTAACCCAATTCGGCCAATTTAATTTGCTAATTGATAGATGAAATTATAGAACAGAAACTGCCTAGATGAAAAGACAGCAGCACTAAAAAGATCATAACTTTTATTCTACAATTCCGATTAGAGTGTTCTTTAAAAATATTGAAAGGTTATAAAATTACCTACAATAACCTAGTTGGCATGACATTCATATTTTGCCTTTAACAAAAAGTGGCACACAGGTCAAAACTAATTATAGAAACTGACATACAATCTGGACAGTCACATTGAAATATAAATAACTTTTGTTCTACAAATCCAAATAGGGTATTATTTATCAATCCTGAAAGCTAATGAGATCACGTACAAAAGTCGTTATGGGCAAGACTTCGGAATCATCTTCTATCTAAGTCATAATTTAACAATTACAGTGACTGCTAATTCTCGTCAGAATTCTGGACAGCAGAAACTAAAACAATCATAACTTTTGATCCGTATGTCAGAATCAGGTGTTCTTGGCGGCCTCCGAAAGCTAAGAACAATATATAAATAACTCTAGGTGATTAAATTTCCTAATTCTTCCTTTAAGCACAATAAAGAGGCCGCGCAAGACACTGGACAGAACTGAATCTTCAGCAGACAGAACTTGATCCGATCAATCCTAATCAATTTCACCTCTACGATTAATCCAACAACATAAACGACGATCGTTACCCTTGGAGACCGAAAGAATGATGCTGTAACTCCTCACGAAGATCACCCCCCGCCTTTCTTCTTCTTCCCTTCCCTTCTCCTCTCTTCTTCCCGATGGCCAGCAGTAGGGAGGATGGCGCCAAGGAGAGGAGGAGCAGCAGGAGGTGGAGCATGGTAGCGTGTCGCTACTGTAGCACGGCTACTGTAGCACGGCGGCTATTATAGCAAGGGTGGCTAGGGTTTGGTCCCCTCCCCTCCCTTGCCTTCTAATGGGCTGCCAGACCACTCATGGGCCTTGGGCCACTAAGGCCGGCTCCTCTCCTCTCGAATATGGGTTGGCGGCCCATTCCTCTCCTAAAATTCTGAATTTTGAACTTAATTCTATCTCTAAACTTTGTTACAATCGAAATTGAATAAATTTCCCTCTCCCGAATAATATTTTCTCCAATTGATATTTGGGGTATTACAACTCCACATATGGCAAATATTTCTCCCAGTCTTTGCCACACATAGGCTCGAAGGAGATCCTCCATCACTTGATTTACTCTCTCGGTTTGACCACTAGTTTGAGGATGATACGCAGTGCTGAAAGAGAGTTCAGTCCCCATAGCTTGATGAAGACAACTCCAAAAATGAGAGGTGAACTGAGCACCTCGGTCAGAAACAATGACCCTAGGAACACCGTGAAGACAAACAGTGGGCGCCCCGGATTATTGGAAATGTACTTAATTAAATTCATACTGTAGCACAATTATTAATGAAGGAACAGTACTGTCCCTTAATTGAAGATCATGCTAAAGGTATAAATTTAACAAGTAACAATTCCAATAAACAGGATCCCCGGATATATATATGTCTCACAATGGTTCCCAGGATCAACGACCATTGCATATATATATCCTTCAACAACATTGCATCATACACATACAAGTCATACATTTGCATAATTAAACATAAGCTTACATCATTCGGTTTAGTACTACAATATAGAGTGACTTGGTCACTTCAAAAGTTTAACAGCGGAAGCAAAGACAAAATATTAAAGTCCACCAATGGCCTCATCCACCCGCAGGCAATTGCGTGGAGGAAAGAAGTAGCTTTACTCGTTAGCGTCACCCTGATCGGCGCTAACGGGTACTTCATAAAGAAAACCGTGGCTAGGGTGGAGGGGAGGGGGAGAGGGAGAGGAGTAGGGCGGCTAGGGTTTGGGGAGGGTGGCGCTCCCTTTTTGGCGGCCAGCCCACATGGGCCAAGGCCGGGGCCGAGTTGCCATACAAAGCGGAAAACCCCTCTTATTTTCTCGATTTGGTGATTTCTTTGAAGAAACACTCTCCGATTCAATTTATTCTCTCCGATTAATTAAATCTCTCCGCGATTCGCTTATCTCACTTTCGGGATATTACATTCTACCCCTTAAATGAACACGCACGGACACACAAACTCTCGATCTTAAGCGATATGACATTTATGGATAATGCAAAGCCATACTTTGAACATTCACCATTCTTGTTATGCACGCTTGTTCACAGCCATACGACACTAACATGCATCAACACGCATTCATATCCAAGCAAATCACAACAAAATACAAACGAAGCACTTGCCTCAACCGATGCGAGAATGGTGGGCCATGAAGAGGGTGCTGCCCTTGGGATCTCGCTGCCACGGACAAGAAGATAACCCCAAACTAAGACTAGCATACTGGACCAAAATCATACATAACATTACCATCGAAATCGCTAACTTCTTATCATTTCTAACTTTTCTAATTTCTAGCGATCGGTCACTGCAGACAGCGGACTTCAAAAAATTCATAACTTTCTGCTCAGGAGTCCAAATAGGATGATCTTGGACATTCTGGAAAGGTAGTTAAAATGTCTAAATAAACTTAGTTGGGGAGACCCTCTGATTCGGCCATCTACCAGTCCTACCAATCTATATAATCAGACCAAACATTTCACGTCGGGTTTCTGGACAGCGACAAAGAAACTATCATAACTTTCTCTACGTTCGTCCGAATTTAGTGATCTTTAGTTTTCCTGAAAGCTAAGAGGATTAGCCTAGTTTTTTGTTATGGTGAGACCCTCTGGAAACCCATCTAAATAAGTGCTTCTATCAGGTTAACCAACACTAGCAATTCTGCTTCTCTCCAGAAACACAGAAATACTAAGAAATTCATAACTTTGGCTACCGAAGTCCGAATGACTTGATTCTTGTCAGCAATGAAAGGTAACTACGATATCTACAACTTTCTAGGAGACACCCAGACCCAATTCTGCATCTAACCTAATCAAAATCAACAATCTTCTCTCCTGCAGAAAACCGACGAACTGACAACCGAAAATGTACAACTAGAAAACGACCCCAAAACAAAGAATCACAGGTTACCCTTGCCGAAACGACGAAGGCACGCTGCGCGGATGATGATCACCACGAGTTCCCAGTTGCGGATCCTTCTTCCCTCTCCCTTTCTTCTCTTCCTTCTTCCCTTCTCTTCTTTTCTTCCCTTCTTTTCTCTTCCTCTTGGCCGGCCAACAAAGGAGTGGATCTTGGAGGGGAACTTGGGAGGGGCGCAAGGGAAGAGGCAGCCAGGAGGAGGCGCAAGAGAGGAGGGGAGGGTGAGGAGGTGGCGGCCAAAGGGTGGAGGAGGGGAGGAGAGGCGTAGGGGTGGCGCCTCCCCCTTTTGGCCGGCCAGCCCATGGGCCAAGGCCCAGGGCCAGTTGCCATACAAACGCGGAAAACCCCTCTTATTTTCTGATTTGGTGATTTCTTTGAAAGAAACACTCTCCCGATTCAATTTATTCTCTCCCGATTAATTAAATCTCTCCCGGCGATTCGCTTATCTCACTTTCGGGATATTACAAGAAAATCTAATGTATAAAATTTGGGATCAATATGGTGCAGAGAGGATGCTTGCCTTGATAATAATAAACCTCTGTTGCAGGTTCAGGTTGCTCAGAAATATATTCAATTGCTTGTGAGAACAGATTCTAAAAGAAGCAAATAAATCCAATAAATGCCAAAATCGATAATAAGTACAAAATGGAAGAAATATGCATGATCAATCTGGAAATGCATGATTAACAGTATGCTTAAGCCATAACTACCCATAATAGTGATAATAACCCATTTTATAACCTACTGTTTTCAAAAGACGAGAAACTAGGGTTTAGTGCAAAGTTCCGTTTTGATTTTAAAAGAGTGAAACAGACAGATTCGATTTCGGAAAAAGGAAAATAGAACATGCAAAAGTTCATAAATAAAACTTAGCATGATATTTTAGGGCAATTAATATCCCAAGCTACCTTAAGCTAACCCTAATCGATTAGATTTCAAAAGCTAAAGTAAAACCTATTTTGTCGGTTGAGCCGACAAAAGAAAACAGAGATGAATTTCTGTTATCAGCCTAAATAGATGATAACAAGGATTAAAAGAATAACTTGTTATGCTACTAGGGTTTGGTCTAAACCTAATTAGGATAACAAGTTGTGAGAGAAACCCTAGGTCTTGAAAATGACATGGAAAACCGAAAAGTTATAATATCAACTTTTCAGTTTAGAGCAAGTTAAAGCTACTGATGCTCAAAAGAATGATTCACAGCAGCTTCTAAAGTCCTTCAGATGTTCAGGATATCGAAAATTAGGGTTTTAACTTACCAGTAAAGGAAAGACACCACAGTTTTTGAAAACCGAAGTGGATTGACAGAGAAATAAACTCTGGATTTAACCTACAAAAGATAGCCAATCCTTATTGCAAGGTAAAACCAGTGTTTAAGGTGGATAAGCAATGGACAAGAGCAAGAAACTCCACTGGACAACAATGGAGGGTGAGTTCTAGTGGTCAACAATGGTAACAACAAAGAAAAGCTAGGGTTTATATATAGATGTTGAGCTACAGGGCAAGAGGGAAAGATCTAGAGTTTATGAGGTGTCCACTTAGCTAAATATCCAAAATTTGTGGCATAATCTTTGGATAACCACCTCCTCTGCTCTCGAAATGGTCTGCTGAGAGATAAGGAAGAAGGAGGCAACCGACATGTGGCCCCTTTGTCATTCTCGGTGCGTGCGCTCTTCATAAAGGCTCAAAGAATATCAGTGTCCGATTGGAAATGGCGGTGTGATAAATAGAGAGATTAAAAGATTTGAATCGGTACCATAAAATATGGGCGTGCGATCTCAAATGGACGATTGAGATTTAAGCGGGCCCAAAGGAATCTTGAGATCTACTTTCAAACGGGCGTTGGATTGGAATGCAACGATCAAATAAAAGGATACACATCACCCCTTTTAGATGCGATGACACAACACCGTTAGATTTGATTTCTACGGTCAAGATGAAACAAATGAACCGGATGGTCCGATTGCATACACTCATATGGACCTTACGATTGAAATCCAACGATCCACCGAATTTGGGCTTTAAAGGCCCACGGTCAAAAAGGCGCACCGTAGGATCTAGATATAAGGACTCAAGATAGCGCGCTTTTAATTTCAAAAGAAAAGGCGGCGTGGTTAGATCAAGAATGGGCCAGTGAGATCGTGAGGATCGGAGTCGTCCAAATGCATACACCAATCTGGACCACACGATGAAGATCTAACGGCCCGGGGCGCGGGCCTTAGTAGCACGCGTATAAAAGGAAAAGTGTAGGATTTGAATCGACGGCTCGGATAAAAGCGCACCTTTAAGTTTAAAGCGAAAAGGGATGCGTTGTTGGATCGAGAATGAGCGGTGGAGATTGAGAAGAGCTCGGAGTTGTCCGATTGCACACTGCGATCTCGGTCGTTAGATCAAGATCCGGCGGCGAGATTAAACGCACACGTGGACAGCTCGCGGGCGTTATAGCCTCGCCGTTCGATTGAAGATCGACGGTTCACATCACGCGTGGAGTTCGGGCTCGCGCGGCGTGTGAGCGGACCAAGTTTAAAGGTTGGACCCAACCGCAAAGGTGTGAGTCGCTACGATGCAGTTTGGATTCAAACCGGTTTAGTTGACAGAACCTATTCAAAAGCTTAAAAGGTTTGGTGGGCTTATAAAAATAGCAAATAAATTTGTAAAATCATGAAATTTTTTTGGAAACTCTTTGGGATGATATATTTCCCAGATAAATCTTTAAAACCACACAATCACTTTGTAAAATACATAAATATTTATTTTAGCCCGAAAGTATTCATTTAAAGACAATTATTTTTCTTTAAGCCAATATAATTTCTAAAAATGCAACAAAAATATTTTCAACCAAGATAATTTATCTAGGCTTCAATAAAATACTTCCCAGTCATAATACAAGTTTTAACTTGTATCCCTTTAAGACTTTAAATGGTCCTTTTGGGATTTTTGGCAAAAAGGAAGGTTTTTAATTTGTAACATGCTGCCCAAATTGTAGAAATGAACAGTAATGCTATGAACAGCACCTCATTACTGTTCATAAAGCATTTTATCACTGTTTATAAACTTGGGGCTGTTACAAACCTACCCCCCTTAAGAAAATCTCGTCCCCGAGATTTGGAACAAGTTAGAGATTAGAAAGAAGTGAAATTGAAGTGATTTATAAGGAAATTCAACATCTGTTGTCTTGATTTCCTTCAAAGATAACAAAGAGGAACTTTACATAACAACACAGTGTTATTATTACATCTTTGTTTACATTGCTTTGTTTAAACTTTCCTTTCTTGATTCAAAGGAAAGTTATAAACAACAAAAAGATGGGGGTGCTCAATCCGCATCAGATCTTCGCGCTCCCAAGTGGCTTCATCCTCGGAATGATTAGCCCACTGAATTTTCAAGAACTTTAAGACGATTTCTTGTCCTGCGTTCCATTGTGTCGAGGATACTTGACCGTTGTTCTTGATAGGAAAGATGAGGTTGGAGATCAAGATGCTCATAGCATTTGCCTCAATAGGAACACGAAGGCATTTCTTCAATTGAGACACATGAAAAGTATCATGCTTCTGCGAGAGGGATTCGAGTAGTTCTAATTGATAAGCTCTGACTCCTCGTTTGGCAATGATTGGAAGGGTCCGATATAACGAGGTGCGAGCTTTCCTTTACACAAAACGATGAGTACCCTTCATGGGTGACACCTTAAGATAGACATGGTCATCTACCTCAAAGCTTAATTCACGGCGGCGATGGTCGGCATAGCTCTTACGGCGAGATCATGCGGTTTTCAAACAATCTCGAATCGACGAACTTGCTCTTACGCTTCCTTTACCAAGTCGGACCATAGAATGATCTTTCACGCACTCGGACCAATTCAATGGAGTCCTACAAGCTCTCCCATACAAGGCTTCAAAAGGTGACATTTGAATACTTGCTTGGTAGCTATTATTGTAGGAAAATTCCACATATGGCAAAGATTTCTCCCAGTCTTTGCTATAAGATAGCACATAGGCTCGAAGAAGATCTTCCATTACTTGATTCACTCTCTCAGTTTGACCACTAGTTTGAGGTGATAAGCGATCGAAAGAGAGCTCGATCCCAAAGCTTTGATGAAGACAATTCCAAAAGTGGGAAGTAAATTGAGGGCCACGGTCAGAAACAATGACCTTGGGAACACCATGAAGACAAACAAATCTAGCAATATAAAGCTCTGCTAGCTGCTTGCCACTAAAGATGGTTTTGACAGGAATAAAATGAGCCACCTTTGTCAATCGGTCGATGATTACCCAAATGGCATCGGATCCATTGGAAGTTTTGGGAAGACCAGTAACAAAATCCATACCGATCTCCTCCCACTTCCACTGTGGAATAGGCAAAGGTGAAGGGTACCGGTGGCTTGGATGTTCACTTTAACCCTTTGGCAAATATCACATTCGACAACATCTTGAGCAATTTGCCTCTTCATTTGGCTCCACCAAAATGTTTTCTTCAAATCTGATACATCTTGGTACTTAGGGATGTAGAGAAAACTTGGAATTATGAGCCTCTCTAAGAATTAGACTTCTTAGATGAGGATCGTGTACCACCAAACGATTGCATACCAAATCGTACCGCGATCATCCTCAGAAAATTCGTTGGCTTTACCCGCTTTCAAGTTCTCCTTAATTTCGGCTACCTCGGCATCAGTTTTCTGGGCCTCAAGAATCTGAGATTCTAAGGTAGGCTCCACTTGTAATGCAGCAAGAAAACCTTCTTCCACCAAGTCAAGACTGAGGCGCTGAAAATCAGCACATAAGTCCTGGGCCGCAGGTAGGGAAAATGTGCAGTTGCATTGTGACTTTCTGTTTAAAGCATCTGCCACAACATTGGCTTTGCCTGGGTGATAATGAATACCCATGTCGTAGTCCTTGATCAATTCAAGCCATCTTCTTTGCCTCATATTCAAATCAGATTGAGTGAATATGTACTTCAGGCTTTTATGATCGGTATAGATCTCACAACGATTACCGAGAAGGTAGTGCCGCCAAATCTTCAACGCATGGACTACGGCAGCCAATTCCAAATCATGAGTAGGATAATTAACTTCATGAGGGCGCAACTGCCGAGATGCATATGCCACAACTCGGCCTTCTTGCATAAGCACACAACCAAGTCCATGGAGAGATGCATCGCAGTAGATGTCAAAGCTCTTATGAATATCCGGAAGAGTGAGAACTGGAGCTTTAGTCAAGAGAGTTCTCAAAAGCCGAAAACTCTCCTCACATTTAGCTGACCATTCAAATTTCTTCTCTTTCTGCAAAAGCTGAGTCAAAGGTCTAGCAATTTTGGAGAAATTTTCAATGAACCTCGGTAATAACCCATAAGTCCAAGAAAACTTGGATCTCGGGGACATTCTTGGGAGACTTCAATTTAGTACATCTTGTACCTTGCTTGGATCAACGGCGATACCTCCTTGGATAACACATGCCCGTAAATGCAACTTCTCGAGCGAAAGCACACTTGCTAAACTTAGCATCTGATCGATCGACGAAGTGTTTCTAGCACAAGTCGTAAATGTTGTTCATGGTCCTTATCAGACTTAGAATAAATAAGGATGTCGTCAATGAACACGACAACGAACTTATCCAAGAAGTCCATGAACACCGAATTCATAAGGTTCATGAAATAGGCTGGCGCATTGGTCAGACCAAAGGACATGACAGTATACTCGTACAAACCATAACGAGTAGAGAAAGCTGTTTTAGGAATGTCCTCAGCTCTAACCTTGATTTGATGATAGCCCGACCTCAAATCAATCTTTGAAAAGACTCGGGCACCAACCAACTGATCAAAAAGATCATCAATGCGAGGCAAAGGATACTTGTTCTTGATGGTGACCTCATTTAACGGACGGTAGTCCACACACATCCGCAAAGTGTTGTCTTTCTTCTTGACAAAGATTGCCGGGCATCCCCAAGGTGAGGAGCTCGGTCGAATAAATCCTTTGTCAAGCAATTCTCCGAGTTGCTTCTTCAATTCAACCAACTCGTTGACGGGCATTCGATAAGGACTCCTGGATATAGGAGCAGTTCCAGGAACGAGTTCAATAACAAATTCCACTTCCCGATCTGGTGGCAAACCGGGAAGGTCTTCAGGAAAGACATCAACATACTCACAAACAATTGGTACCGACTCCAAAGAAGGAGTAGTATCAACTTGGTGAGCACAAAGATGGGAACCCGTTGTCCTGGATTGAAAAACGACTGAAGTGCCGCTTTCATTAGTTAAAGAAATGGATTTGTGAGCACAATTAATTTGCCCAAGGTGCTTGGATAACCAATCCATTCCCAGGATAACATCCAACCCTTTAGAATCTATCACAATCAAATCAGCCCAAAAGTCTACCCTTCAATGTTTATATTGACATTACAATGAGACTTGATTAGTCATAAAGGCTGATGCAGGTGAATGGATGATATGGGGTGGATGAAGATGATGCACAATTAAATGATGTTGAGTAGCAAACTGCCTACTAACAAATGAATGGGATGCTCCAGAATCAAATAAAGCGGCAATAATCGCAATTGACTAGGAGCATACCAAGAACAACTTCGGGGGTGTGTTGCTTCCTCGTGATGTCTGGTTCACCCCTCGAGCCGAGCAGTCGGGCTTGACCACGATCGGGAAGGTGGTGCGGGGCGCACATTGGTGGGAAGGTGAAATAGGTGGTATTCCACGAGCCACGGCATAACACTCGATTGGCAAAATGCCTGGCGCCCACAATGGTAACATATCACCCGCTTTGACAGTACAGCAGGTGGTGGCGGTTTCCACTAGGCCTTGGTTGATTAGTGGAAGAGGATGGGCGAGGGCAAACACCATGAGCCTTGGTACAAATGGAGCGGGTGCTCGCGGTGGTTTAGGTACCCACATGCGAGGCCTTGGTGAGTGCCACGAGAATAAAGCGAGAAGTCATTGCCGCTGCGTGACTCATCCAATGCCTTGCTCTTGCTTTCGACTACAATGGCTTTGTTGACCGTCGAGAAATTCGGAAGTCATGCGAGCTACTGACCATCTGCAGTTCTTGGATAGCCCATTCAAGAACCGGTTTCGACGGCGAAGGTCGGTCGAAACATCATCGAGCGTATCGGCAAGGAAGTTGAACTCATGCGGATATTCGATGATGACTTTCGCCCTTGCTTGAGAGGAGAAATTCTTGTTGCTTGATCATCATCACTCCCTCGGGAATATGAGCTTGCAAAAGCTTCCACGAACTCATCCCAAGTAGGGACATGTCAGCGGTGAATGGCAGGAGGTTGTCCCACCATATGCTAGCGGCCCAACAAGGCGATAAGCGCGAAAGAACTTTTTCCTTTCGGGCAGAGCAATTAATAACTTCTTCTCAATGGTGAAGCCGGTCCTCTGCTTCCATAGGATCTGAGCTAGAGAACAACGGCGGGTTAGTGCGCTAAAAGTCGACAAAGCGCCACGCACATGGTGACCTCTGCTCGGCGGTGGCGCGGCGGGAAGAAGTGTTGCGCGTAATCTGCTCCAAGATGCGCGTCTGGTCCATTCGATTGCGCTCAATTTGCATGAGCACATCGGCCATCGAAGGTGGGGGAAGAAGCTCCTCTTCCTGGGGACCACCTTGCGGACCACGAGCTGGAAGGTTGGTCGGCCCTCCACGAGAATGGGGCACGGAGTCGACATACCATTCCCTTGTTGCGCTTGCGCACGAGTAGTAGGTCCTGTCATCCTGTTACCACACCATGGTTAACAACATAACAAGGATATACTCGGCAAACACAAACAAGGTTGCAATTAGAAAAGAAACAAACACTGTACATATAATGCATCATGTTATGACATGTATTCAAGTTAACACCAAAACCAGAAACTTCATAGAAACAAAGACAAAGGTTCGGTTCGGTCTTTCTGACATAGTCGCCACAAAGGTCAGATTACAAAACCAAAAGTTGAACTTACATATTCTGTACAAGATACCATTGCCCTATTACATACATTTTATTTAAGGGCAACTACTAGACTAAAACACTTAACCACAAGGATTCATCGTCGAGGTGCTAGCGTAAAGATCCCGATTAAAGTTCACCGGAAACTCATTCAAAAGATGAGCTCGGGGAACCGGTATCAACGAGATCCAACGGGCTAATGAGGCGCCTCGGGAACAACGGTGGTGGTGACCTCCAGAGGTGCGATCGCGAGTGCGAGGAAAGCTGCGATCATCCGGGCTTGGCGCACTTGCCCATAAGCGAGCACGCACCGGCCACGGAAGTCGGTAAAGAGGTGGTGCAGCGGCGGGGAGAGGTCTCGTTGTCACCATAAAGCACGTTGCGAGGAACGCGGTTCATGTTGACTCAAGAAGCGGTACTCCTGGCCTCATTAAAGGCGATGCCGAGTTTCCCATAGCTCCTCACAAGACATCGATGGATTTGGTCCATGATGCGGACCATCTCGCCAACTTTCGCACTGGGGTCTTCGCCAAAGCGTATCTCGCGAACATGCTCACTTGGAGTAGGACCTTGATTCGGGAAGTGGTCGTAGGGTGGTTGAGACAATTCCGTCAAATCATGACGAAGAAGGCTCATCATCCTACTCGCGACTTCTGAACCGCCATAGCCTCGAGAGGTGGCAAGTGCTTGGACCATGAGGGTACACCGCCCGACTACATGCCTAGCGATGGCGTTGATGAAGGCACGGCACTCCTCCATCCCTGGTCCTCGGTCGTCGATAGATGGCGTACTCCGGCTGATAAGTGAAATTAGCTCGCCACATCATGTCCCGAAGTAAGGCTGGAAATCCATCAACATCTTCGGCTCGGGTCTCCTTGACCAAGTACCACCCACTCATCTATAGACAAAAGGACAAGGTAAGAAACAATTCACTTTTAAATAAACCAACAGAAAGTTGGGCAAGAATTGGCATTAAGGAAGATAAGAAATAAAAGATGTCATACTTAAGCTTTCGAGAATACATTACTACTTGAAAATAGTTTTATCAGAAGACCCTCTAATAACTTCGGCCATGCTACTTCTAACCTACAGGCAACGTATGCTCTGATACCAACGCTGTGGGCGCCCCGGATTATTGGAAATGTACTTAATTAAATTCATCTTTGTAGCACAATTATTAATGAAGGAACAAGATCGTCCCTTAATTAAAGATCATGCTAAAGGTATAAATTTAACAAGTAACAATTCCAATAAACAGGATCCCCGGATATATATATATCTCACAATGGTTCCCAGGATCAACGACCATTGTATATATATATCCTTCAACAACATTGCATCATACACATACAAGTCATACATTTGCATAATTAAACATAAGCTTACACCATTCGGTTTAGTACTACAATATAGAGTGACTTGGTCACTTCAAAAGTTTAACAATGAAGCAAAGACAAAATATTAAAGTCCACCAATGGCCTCATCCACATGAGCAATTGCGTGGAGGAAAAAGTAGCTTTACTCGTTAGCGTCACCCTGATCGGCGCTAACGGGTACTTCATAAAGAAAACCGTCCTCACCTGCAACAATAGGTGATAGCACCTTGAGTACGGAAGGTACTCAGCAAGTCTTACACAAACTAATAAAACAAAGTGTTTATTAGAACCTAATCAAAGGAATAGAATTTTTACATGCATAAGGTTACAACAGGAAGGTATAAAGGTTCAGATTTGCATAAAGCGATACATCTTATCCTACAAATGCTACATTTTGATAAAGCAATTTAGTAAATCAAAGTTTGCTTAGAACAGTAAGTAAATAACGTAATTGAAAACAGTACAGTGCATGAATCCCTCATGCACAGCCAAAAACCGAAACCAGATTTTGAAAATCAAAACTTCTATACAGGTGACATCAATTCAAGTTATCGTCCATGACCGTGGACACGGCTATTCGAACAGTTTATACCTGCGGGGGTGTACATCTTTACCCACATGACTTAGCTAGCCGTTGCCTTGGAAGCCTCGAATGATGACATACTTCCTTTGGTATGCCGACCAGGAAACTAAGATTTGGTATTTTCAACAAGCTAACACTATTGAGTTGGACCCCATGTGTGAACCGATCCGCTTAAACAACGATCGATAGCATCCGCTAAGGGCACACATGTTGCGTCGATAATGCCGATCCAAACAATTAAATGCAAGCTGGGCTCACTACCCATATTAGGATGCAATCGGCACCATTAAGGTATCGTATATGCTACGAGCACATATCGCCCGCACCAGGTCTTCTTAATAATCTTACAGTCGGTGGGTGACCACTCCTGCCGCGTCCTCCATTAGGGCGAGGGCTGCTGCAACACTACGAGGCGAGCATTCGCATAATGGCCCTTGTTGTGTGGCGAAAACAAGTAACCTCGGCCGCCGGATTGCGGAGGCCGCTCTGTCTTGGATCGCGGCGCGCGTGGCTGAAACACGGCTGCGGTGGGCGAGCTGGTGCGAGATGGCCTCGGCGCGGTGGAGCAAAAGAACGGGCCATGGTGCCGCCCGGCCGAGGGGGCAGTGAGGTGGTGTGAGTAGACCGATGTGCCTCCCATTTGCGCTTGGGACTCGCCAACGCCTTTGCCTTATGCTCGCAACAATGGCCTTATCTACCAAGGCACGAAAGTCGAGAAGTCCACAATAGATAGCTTGTCCTGCAGCTCCTCGGACAAGCCATCCATAAACTTCTCTGCTTAGCCTCATCGAGGCCACCTCCTGAGCATAACGAGCGGATGATTGAACTCGTACAAGTGCTCAAATCCTGATTTGCGCCCTTGCTTGGCGCGAGAATTCTTTCTTTTTCACTTCATCGGGCCATCCGGGATGTGGGCTGACGAAAAGTCGACTGAACTCCTCCCACGCGACCACATGGCCCGCGGGCTGCATGGCGAGATAGTTCTCCCACCATGAGAGTGCGGCGCCCTCAGGCCGGTGGGACGCGAAGAGTGCCTTATCACGTGTGCGGCATCGAGCTATGTTGAGCTTCGCTCAACCATGCGCGACCAATCATCCGCATCGAGGGTCCTCGAGCGGGAGAAAGTCGGTGGCTACGTGCGGAGGAACTCGCAAGTCCCGCAGTGCGGTGGCGCCACCACGGCGGAGTGGAGGTATTCCTAGAAATAACCTCCAAGATGCGCGTCTGGTCCATGCGGTTTCGCTCGATCGGCGAGCACCTCGACCATGGTCGGAGGAGGAAGCTCCTCATCATGACCAGACTGCTGATCGCCACGCGTTCTCCGGCCATCTGTTTCACTAAGACAAGTTAACAATAGCCGGAAAACACGAAGTCGATAACCCACTTGCAAATAACTTACGAACAAGCACAAAACAAACACAAGACTTTTAAGTTACAAAACCAATTGACAAAAATGGACACTTAGCAACTCATACATATCTTACCCTTATGCTCCCACAAATTTTAATTAGACTAATTCTCTATGGTTCTCCCAAAGAGTGATTCTACAGGTAGCAACTATCTTTTGAAAGGAAAGAGGAAAACCAAGTTTTAAACTCAAATTAGAGTAAGATGAGAGTAGAAGGCTAAGATAGGTAAGGAGTAAAATCGAGAATCTGCCTAGGTTTTCATAAACCCTTTTATACTTTGAAATTAAGCTTTTCAAAATATCCTAAAGACGACTATGCTTGGTTGCTACGGTCGAATGGCTCGATACCAACTTTGTGAGGACCCCAATTTATTTGGCTTGTAATGTAACCAACCACGGTCCTAGCATCACAAATCAAATAAATTGATCCTCGAGATATGTATACTTCGAAGCGTATACACACGTTACAAAATTAGACATCAACTCCATTCCAAACATAGAGTCCAAACACCACACTACCAAGCGGAAGATAAACAAATAGTAGAGTTATTACGACAAAGGCGAAGCGGGCCACAAGATACATAAACAACGAGAGAGAAGGCAGTGAAGCAAAAGTGCCATAAGATGGCTATAAACAAAGCCAATCGTGCCTCCAACCCACAAGGCATCGGCCAGGACCGCCAAGTCTAGTCGTCCCACGAAGCGGCAACACTGACTCACGTAAGTGAGGCCCTTGGGGCTCACCTTCTTCCTCTGCAACAAAACATTAAGCAAAGCACACAGTACAAAGATTGTCTTTGTACCGCAAAGCTGACGTGTGAACTAGCGGACTGTTCATATGCTACATGCGAGCTTGTTTGGTGGAGGCCATATGTTTTATTTGCATAAAGCCAATTTTCATTTGCAATAATATAATACTGATTGAAGGCAGGTTTGCAATTCATTTTTAATGTTGAAATAACAGTAAGAATAAATAATAATAAAAGAATAAAGGTAAACAACCTAGAAGTGACTATCCCAATAGTCACCACAACGATAACATGAATCCCGATTCGTACCACCCATCAAGTTTTAATTTAAATGTTGTAGTCTAACTCTCGATAAGCTTACCCAAGCGTGTCCATCACCTAGGGCGAGGCTATTCGAATAGTTTTAACCTGCGGGGGTAGCTGCACCCACACTTGGACCGCCTTTAAGCCAAAGCACACTTAGAAGGTATCAGGCACAGACTAAGTCCTCTGAGACTTTTCCAATATTGTGTATTAACTACGAGCCGCTCGTATGGATAGAAATCCATACGCTTACATGGTAAAGCCGAAAGACAACTACCCACTCGGATAAAGCTTTTGGACAACTACCATGCTCCCACCTCCATCCCTCCTGCGACCCCCGACCGGGCCAATACACGCCAAAGTACTAGGTCAAGAGAGGTCCCATACCCTCTAGTGTGGTTATGCGCCGAAATGCCTAGATAACAAAAACTCACAAGATGTTCTGTCCTTAATTGACCCGGGCACCTTTCCAGTCACACCCAACAGATCACACCAATCTTACCATTGTGCCCGCGTCTAAATCATTTTTGTTTTCAGTTTTAGTTTTGCAATTAAACCTAGCAGAAATGCTGAAATATAAAGTTATAGAAAATTTTGTGTGATCAAGGTTACCGACTAAGTCGATAACCGCCCATTTCTACCGATACTAAGCATGTCTAAGCAATTTGACCCGGATCTACTAAGTGACAAGAGATCATCCAGCGACCTCTAATCACAGCAAATAACCTAGGCTCAAGTAGTAGAGACCAATATTTTATCTACAGGATATGCAGCTACGGATTTAACTAATTAATTTAACACAAATTAAGCGATGCATACATACAATTGAAACAAAATATTAGACTTTAAAATCTGGGATTAACATGATCAAAGCGCTTGCTGTTGCTTTGTTGCTCGAATGCTCAACACATTGCGGAGGATCGCTCTCGGGGTTGCGCAAATATCGAAGCCTAACGATAGAACAAATAACGGCGATTAGAACGAATAACACCGGCAAAACTCAATAATCAAACACAAACACCAATTTGTACACGAGAGGCTAGACCATCACAAAAGAATGAGAAATAAGCACTCTGAGACCCACTCAATTATTTGTTAGGTTAACCACAAAATCAAACCTCTTACGATTTAAACTTTGGATGGACTTTGATGGTGATTGTGTGCACATCTATTATTTAATCATCAAGTTAATATATCAAAAACGACTAGTTTCTCTAACTCAACCATTATTAGGTGATATTACGGAACCTACAAAAAGCTATTGACAACACTAACAGTCAAGTATCCAACTATGAGATGCTAAACAAAAATCTTCTACCTAAGATAGGATGCTAAGGATGCTGGCTATTGGACCCTAAGCATCACACCAAGATTTTGCAAGGCTAACAAGTTTCGACATGCGGCTACTACACCAAATCTTATAGCGACAACTCAAAAGTGCAGAGACAATAAAATGAACAACTAACTATCCCTTATGATCAAACATGACAACAAGAGCTTTGAAACTTAAAGATACTAACTAAGCGATTTCATGCTAACCACCACAACAAAGGGAGCCAACTAGCACTAAACAAGAATCAAAGCATAAGCATGAAACTAGAATTTAGCCACGACAGCGAGCAGACAACGGTGATAAATTCGGAGAACACACTAAAACACTTTCAAACTTCCAATCCCAACTTTTAATCAAGCAAGAGAGTGAATGAAGAACATTCCTAATCATGATTAGAGACTAAAGCTGGTTTTGAAGGAGTGGGCCCCACTGCATCAGAGCAGATAGAGAGGAACACTGGCAAGAAAGAGCAGAGACTCTGGACTGGATTCGGCGCGGTGAAGGAGTGGCGGCGCGGTGTGGCGACGGCCAAAATGGGTCGGCCAGGGTTCTGAAGCTAAGGGTGGTCGTGGCGGTGGAGATGCATGAGGTGGCGGCGGCGAACACGGCGGCGGCGGTGGGGTGACAAGTGCGGCTGCACGAGAGGTAGACAACAAGAATTAGCGCGCGCATGGGCATCGATGAGTTACGAGAACTCACGGAATGACGCGGAGCTCAAGAGGTGCGGAGATGGCGGCGGCGAGAGCCACGGCGGCGCAAGGTGGTCAACGGCGGCCGGGCTGAGGCGGCGAGAGGACAAGTGAATGACCGGAGAAGGAAAGTGGAGTCGGTGATGCTCACCAAGCAAGGAATCGAGTTGGAGCTCACCGAGAGGATGCGGTGGCGGAAAGGCGGTTTCGGCGGACTTGAGAAGAAAGTCCACGCGCAGCTCCACAGATGATGAAACCCGAAATTCCTTGAGGTTTACTTCCGAGGATGTGGAACACGCCGTGACGCGATCGGCGATGGCGGAGCCACCGGGCGGTGGCGCTTCGGAAGTGGCGCGGCGGCGCTACGGCTCTCGAGCTCGGTGGAGAAGAAAGCGATGGGGGCAGCGAAGTAGGGAAAGCCTTGGAGGTTTTGTAGGGCGGCGGAGGCGGCGAGGTGAGGCGGTGGGCGGTGAAAAGACCGGTGGCGAGGTGGCGGCATGCATGCGCGTAGCGGCGGCGAGCGAGCCTTGGCGGCGGTGCTGTGGAGCGGCGAAGTGGCGTGGCGGGGATGACCTAACGAGGATGGCCCACAAGTCGATGAAAAAAGCGGGCGGCGCGCGCGAGTTAGGTGCGGCGCAAACGGTGGTTCGACTACGACCATTTTTGCGCCGGCCGATGGATGCGAGATGGGCGGTCGAGATTGATGTATGCATTGGACAGTCGGTTGCATGCGCGCCGTGGATCGTTCGATCTGCATCGGACGGTGACGACCATCGGCGCGCGGTGCAACTAGGTGGCGCGACCGAGCCAAGTGGTGCGAGTCGGACTCGAGCACGAGTTGAGTTCGGGCAGAGAGCAGTGTTTTAGATTTTGATTTAAAAACGAGAGAAGGTTGGGTAATTTTTAGAGGTAGCTCCTGAGCTCCAAAAATTTCGAAATTTTTATGGTAGCTACTAGGGACAGAGGAAAACCTTGTGAAATTTTTTCAGGAGTTTTCATGCACCAGATTTTTCCCACTAAAATTCACAAGCTGCTGAACAGAAGTTTGACCAGATTTCAAACTAGGTTGACTTGGCCATTTGAAATAGCAAATAAAATCTAAAAATTGTGAAATAATTCAGAGAGGTACCTAGGATGGTCAAGATGATAGGAAAAATAATTTTAGAGGATGATCACCAGTTTGAAAGCTAAGAATTTGCTGACAACAATTTCCATTCACAAGAATTCAATACTAGAAAATGGAAATTGCTAGGGAAAATTTGGAAAACTTCCAAATGATTTGATGAGACAACAAAAGTTTTTATTCCTCCTCAAAATTTTACATTGGAAATACAAACCCTAAGTTAGGGCTGTTACAAATCTCCCCCCCCCCTTACAGGAATCTCGCCCCGAGATTCTGATCACTAGGAGAAGAAGGACGGGTAATCTGCTCGGAGACTATCTTCCCGTTCCCAAGTGGCTTCATCCTCGGAGTGGTTTGACCACTGAACTTTGAGGAACTTGATCACACGGTTCCTCGTTCTGCGTTCAGCTTCATCGAGGATACGAACGGGACGCTCACGATAAGACAGATCTTCCTGCACATCGATATTTTCCAATGGCGTTTCCTCAACTGGAATACGGAGGCACTTCTTCAATTGTGACACATGGAAAACATCATGCACCCCTTCAAGTGTAGCTGGCAACTCCAACTTGTATGCAACAGCTCCCACTCTCTTGATGATGCGATATGGCGGAGCATATCGAGGAGCGATTGCCCTTGACACCAAGCAGCGATGTCCTTGAGGCGAGACTTTGAGATACACAAAGTCATTGGGCTGGAAACTCAGCTCACGGCGACGACGATCTGCATAGCTCTTCTGCCTGGACTGAGCTACGCGCAAGTGCTCACGAATCAACTGCACTTGACTTTCCGCCTCATTGATCGAATCCGGGCCAAAGAAGCGCCTTTCACGGTTTCGACCGGTTCAACGGTGTCTGCGGCGCCTCCCCATACAAAGCCTCAAACGGTGCCATACCGAGACTAGCCTGGAAGCTGTTGTTGTAGGAGAACTCGGCAAGTGGTAGGCACTTCTCCCAATTCTTCCCATAGGAAAGAACACAAGCACGGAGCATATCTTCAAGCACCTGATTGACGCGCTCCATCGACCATCGATCCGAGGATGATAAGTTGAGTGAACGAAAGCGGGTCCCCATGGCTTCTCATGAGGTGTGCCAAAGTCGGAAGTGAAAAGAGAACCACGATCGACACCATCGTTCGTGGCACACCATGCAAACTCACAATGCGGGATATGTAGAGTGCACGCCAATTTCTGCACGAGGGCGGTACATCTACCGCGAAAATGTGCTACCTTTGTCAATCGGTCAATAACCACCCAGATAGCATCCTTCCCTGAAGAAGTACGGGGCAAACCAGTGACAAAGTCCATACCAACGAATCCCACTTCCACTCTGGTATAGGCAAGAGTGGAGAGACCATTGACGGCGATGCTCGGCCTTGACGCGACAACATATGTCACATCTGGCCACGAACCTGGCAATCTCGCGCTTCATGCGAGTCCACCAAAATCTCTGACGCAGATCTTGGTACATTTTGGTGGCCCCGGGATGGATGGACAAAGGCGAATCATGGGCCTCCTGAAGAATCAAATCCCGCAACTCGGGGACCTTTGGGACCATGAGACGCTGCCCAAACCATACAACACCGTGCTCATCTTCTGTGAAACACTTGGCTGATCCATTCTTGATGTTCTGCTTGATTTTACCCGCACCAACATCTGATTGCTGTGCTGCCTTGATTTGATCCACCAAGGTCGGTTGCACAACCAAGGCAGCAAGGGAACCATACTCAACCAAACCAAGTTGAGGCATTTGAAACTCTGCAAGAAGTGCGGTTGTTGCTCTTGGATCATCAATGTATTGCAATACACTTTTCGGCTAAGTGCATCAGCAACCACATTGGCTTTGCCAGGATGATACTGAATACCCATCTCATAATCTTTGATCAATTCCAACCATCTCCTCTGCCTGAGGTTCAGATCTGGCTGGGTGAACAAGTATTTCAAGCTCTTGTGATCGGAATACACCTCACATGGTTTCCAATCAAATAATGCCGCCAAATCTTGAGTGCATGCACCACAGCAGCCAACTCTAAATCATGGGTGGGATAATTGAGCTCGTGAGGTCTCAACTGCCTGGATGCATAGGCAACTGCCTTGCCTTCCTGCATAAGAACACATCAAGTCCACGACAGCGAGCATCGCAATAAATATCGAAGCTCTTGTGGATATCAGGAAGAGTGAGGACTGGGGCTGAAGTCAAACGCTGTTTGAGCTCCTGAAAGCTCTCATCACAAGCAGAGGACCACACAAACTTCTTGTCCTTCTTGAGCAATTCAGTCATCGGCTTGGCGATCTTGAGAAGTTCTCGATAAAGCGGCGGTAGTAGCCGCTAAACCGAGAAAACTCCGCACATCGGTGACCGACTTGGGCTGCCCCAAGATAGAACATCGCTGACCTTCTGGGATCCTGACTATGCCTCCATTTGAAAGAACATGGCCCAAGAATGCCACTTCCTTCAACGAACTCACATTTTTGAACTTGGCGTATAGCCGGTGTTCCGCAATTTGCCCAAAACAATCTTGGATGCTCGGCATGATCTTCTTGATCTTGGAATAAATAAGAATATCATCAATGAAGACCACCACAAATTTGTCCAAAAACTCCATGAATACTGAATTCATTAAGTTCATGAACAAAGCTGGAGCATTGGTTAAGCCAAAGGACATGACGTTGTACTCGTCTGACCCATAACGAGTAGTGAAAGCCGTCTTGGAATATCCTCGATCTGATCTGACGATGATAACCCATTCTCAAATCAATCTTTGAGAACACACAGGCTCCAGATCAAGCGATCAAGCAGATCATCAATGCGGGCGAGAGGATATTTGTCCTTCACCGTCACCTCATTGAGAGGGCGGTAATCAACACACATGCGCAAAGTTTTGTCCTTCTTCTTCACAAAGATCACGGACAGACCCCAAGGAGATGGCGGGACGGATGAAACCCTTTGCTTGGAGCTCACCAAGCTGCTTCTTCAATTCTTCTAGCTCATTGGGAGGCATCCGATACGGCGCCTTCGAAATCGGGGCGGTACCGGGCAGCAACTCGATAACAAACTCCAGATCTCGAACCGGAGGCATCCCAGGTAAATCATCAGGAAAAACATCCTCAAAATCACAAACAGTAGGAACCTCCTGAATCTTCAAAGCTGGCTTGGTTACAAGTGCACAAAGGTGCGACCCTTGCAGCTGCGGGGAAAAACCGACCTGCTCGCCTGAAGGGCTGGTGAGATAGACAATCTTCCTGGCACAATCGATTTGCCCCAAGTGTTGGGACAACCAATCCATGCCAAGAATCACATCCAGACTCGCTGAACTGAGCAGAATAAGGTTTGCCAAAAACCCCACTCCTCTGACTATGATAGGAACATCCCGACACTGAAGATCAGCTCTCATTTCCGACCCCGGAGAGTGGATGAGCAAAGGAACTCCCAAAGGAACACAGTGAAGACCACTAGCAGCAGCAAATGATCTTGAAATAAAAGAATGCGATGCTCGAATCAAATATCGCGGCAGCGCGAATTAACAAGAAGTGTACCAATCACGACATCGGCGCCTCTAAGCCTCCTCGGTGAAAGGTGGTTGACTCGACCATTTGCTCGCACCACAGGTCTTCGAATAATCTTACGGTCGGTGGGTGACCACTCCCGCCGCGTCCTCCATTGGGGCGAGGGCTGCAACACTCGAGGCGAGCATTCGCATAATGGCCCTTGTTGTGGCGGCGAAAACAAGTAACCTCGGCGCCGGATTGCGAGGCCGCTCTGTCTTGGATCGCGGCGCACGTGGCTGAAACACGGCTGCGTGTGGCGAGCTGGTGCGAGATGGCCTCGGCGCGGTGGAGCAAAAGAACGAGCCAGCGGTGCCGCCCACCGAGGACGCAGTGAGGTGGTGTGAGTAGACTGATGTGCCTCCCATTTGCGCTTGCGGGACTATTGACGCCTTTGCCTTATGCTTTCGGCAACAATGGCCTTATCTGCAAGGCACGAAAGTCGAGAAGTCCACAATAGATAGCTTGTCCTGCGGCTCCTCGGACAAGCCATCCATAAACTTCTCTGCTTAGCCTCATCTGAGGCCACCTCCTGGAGCATAACGAGCGGATGATTGAACTCGTACAAGTACTCGTCACGATTGCGCCCTTGCTTGAGCGCGAGAATTCTTTCTTTTCAGCTTCATCAGGCCATGCGGGATGTGGGCCGACGGAAAAGCGACTGAACTCCTCCCACGCGACCACATGGCCCGCGGGCTGCATGGCGAGATAGTTCTCCCACCATGAGAGTGCGGCGCCCTCAGGCTGGTGGGGCGCGAAGAGTGCCTTATCACTGTGCGGCAGCGAGCTATGTTGAGCTTCGCTCAACCATGCGCACCAATCATCCGCATCGAGAGGGTCCTCGGAGCGGGAGAAAGTCGGTGGCTACGTGCGGAGGAACTCTGCAAGTCCCCGCGAGTCACGGTGGCGCCACCACGGCGGAGTGGAGGTATTCCTAGAAATAACCTCCAAGATGCGCGTCGGTCCATGCGGTTTCGCTCGATGCGGCGAGCACCTCGACCATGGTCGGAGGAGGAAGCTCCTCATCATGACCACTGCGGCGCCACGCGTTCTCCGGCCATCTGTTTCACTAAGACAAGTTAACAATAGCGGAAAACACGAAGTCGATAACCCATTGCAAATAACTACGAACGGCACAAAACAAACACAAGACTTTTAAGTTACAAAACCAATTGACAAAAATGGACACTTAGCAACTCATACATATCTTACCCTTATGCTCCCACAAATTTTAATTAGACTAATTCTCTATGGTTCTCCCAAAGACCGATTCTACAGTAGCAACTATCTTTTGAAAGGAAAGAGGAAAACCAAGTTTTAAACTCAAATTAGAGTAAGATGAGAGTAGAAGGCTAAGATAGGTAAGGAGTAAAATCTGAGAATCGCCTAGGTTTTCATAAACCCTTTTATACTTTGAAATTAAGCTTTCAAAATATCCTAAAAACGACTATGCTTGGGTTGCTACGGTCGAATGGCTCTGATACCAACTTTGTGAGGACCCCAATTTATTTGGCTTGTAATGTAACCAACCACTGGTCCTAGCATCACAAATCAAATAAATTGATCCTCGAGATATGTATACTTCGAGCGATATACACACCCGTTACAAAATTAGACATCAACTCCATTCCAAACATAGAGTCCAAACACCACACTACCAAGCGGAAGATAAACAAATAGTAGAGTTATTACGGACAAAGGCCGACGGGCCACAAGATACATAAACAACAGAGAGAAGAGCAGCGGAAGCAAAAGTGCCATAAGATGGCTATAAACAAAGCCAATCAGCGTGCCTCCAACCCACAAGGCATCGACCAGGACCGCCAAGTCTAGTGCGCCCACGAAAGCGGCAACACGACTCACGTAGTGAGGCCCTTGGGGCTCACCTTCTTCCTCTGCAACAAAAACATTAAGCAAAGCACCGAGTACAAAGATTGTCTTTGTACCCGCAAAGTGACGTGTGAACTAGCGGACACTGTTCATATGCTACATGCGAGCTTGTTTGGTGGAGGCCATATGTTTTATTTGCATAAAGCCAATTTTCATTTGCAATAATATAATACTGATTGAAGGCAGGTTTGCAATTCATTTTTAATGTTGAAATAACAGTAAGAATAAATAATAATAAAAGAATAAAGGTAAACAACCTAGAAGTGACTATCCCAATAGTCACCACAACGATAACACGAATCCCAGTTCGTACCACCCATCAAGTTTTAATTTAAATGTTGTAGTCTAACTCTCGATAAGCTTACCCAAGCGTGTCCATCACCTAGGGCGAGGCTATTCGAATAGTTTTTAACCTGCTGGGGGTGTAGCACTATACCACACTTGAGACCGCCTTTAAGCCAAAGCACACTTCAGAAGGTATGCTGCACTGACTAAGTCCTCTGAGACTTTTTCCAATATTGTGTATTAACTACGAGCAGCTCGTATGGATAGAAATCCATACGCTTACATGGTAAAGCCGAAAGACAACTACCCACTCGGGATAAAGCTTTTGGACAACTACCATGCTCCCACCTCCATCCCTCTGCGACCCCTGCGACCCGAGCCAATACACACCAAAGTACTAGGTCAAGAGAGGTCCCATACCCTCTAGTGTGGTTAGCACGCCGAAATGCCTAGATAACAAAAACTCACAAGATGTTCGGTCCTTAATTGACCGGGCACCTTTCGATCACACCCAGCAGATCACACCAATCTTACCATTGTGCGCGTCTAAATCATTTTTGTTTTCAGTTTTAGTTTTGCAATTAAACCTAGCGAAATGCTGAAATATAAAGTTATAGAAAATTTTGTGTGATCAAGGTTACCGACTAAGTCGATAACCGCCCATTTCTACCGATACTAAGCATGTCTAAGCAATTTGACCGGATCTACTAAGTGACAAGAGATCATCCAATGACCTCTAATCACGACAAATAACCTAGGCTCAAGTAGTAGAGACCAATATTTTATCTACAGGATATGCGACTCTGGATTTAACTAATTAATTTAACACAAATTAAGCGATGCATACATACATTTGAAACAAAATATTAGACTTTAAAATCTTGGGATTAACATGATCAAGCGCTTGCACGCTGCTTTGTTGCTCGAATGCTCAACTTTGTTGCAGAGGATCGCTCTCGGGGTTGCCGCAAATATCGAAGCCTAACGATAGAACAAATAACGCGATTAGAGAGCGAATAACACCGCAAAACTCAATAATCAAACACAAACACCAATTTGTACACGGAGGCTAGACCATCACAAAAGAATGAGAAATAAGCACTACAGAGACCCACTCACTTATTTGTTAGGTTAACCACAAAATCAAACCTCTTTACGATTTAAACTTTGGGCAGACTTTGATGGTGATTGTGTGCACATCTATTATTTAATCATCAAGTTAATATATCAAAAACAGCTAGTTTCTCTAACTCAACCATTATTAGTCGATATTACAGAACCTACAAAAAGCTATTGACAACACTAACAGATCAAGTATCCAACTATGAGATGCTAAACAAAAATCTTCTACCTAAGATAGGATGCTAAGGATGCTCAGCTATTCGGACCCTAAGCATCACACCAAGATTTTGCAAGGCTAACAAGTTTTGACATGCGGCTACTACACCAAATCTTATAGCACCGACAACTCAAAAGTGCAGAGACAATAAAATGAACACTAACTATCCCTTATGATCAAACATGACAACAAGAGCTTTGAAACTTAAAGATACTAACTAAGCGATTTCATGCTAACCACCACAACAAAGGGAGCCAACTAGCACTAAACAAGAATCCAAAGCATAAGCATGAAACTAGAATTTAGCCGCGACAAAGAACCGACAACGGTGACAAATTCGGAGAACACACTAAAACACTTTCAAACTTCCAATCCCAACTTTTAATCAAGCAAGAGAGTGAATC
Organism: Ampelocalamus luodianensis; assembly: GCA_036346255.1. Classification (NCBI taxonomy): domain Eukaryota; kingdom Viridiplantae; phylum Streptophyta; class Magnoliopsida; order Poales; family Poaceae; genus Ampelocalamus; species Ampelocalamus luodianensis. The sequence continues at coordinate 69,666,773 of CM070621.1, read as the reverse complement.
GAAGAACATTCCTAATCATGATTAGAGACTAAAGAACTGGTTTTGAAGGAGTGGGCCCCACCGCCGATGCATGCAGAGAGAACACAAGCGAAGAACAGAGAAGGCTCGACACAGATTCGACGCCGGTGAAGGAGTGGCGGCGCGAGGTGGCGACGGCCAAAATGGGTCGCCTGAGGGTTCACGAAGCTAAGGGTGGTCGCTGCGGCGGTGGAGATGCCAGAGGTGGCACGGCGACGAGCACGGCGGCGGCGGTGGGGTGACAAGGTGCGGCTGCACGAGAGAGGTAGACAACAAGAATTAGCGCGCATGGGCATCGGTGAGTTACCGAGAACTCACCGGAATGACTGTGAGCTCAAGAGGTCGCCGGAGATGGCCGGCGGCGAGCCCACGGCGGCGCAAGGTGGTCAACGGCGGCCGGAGCTCCGAGGCGACCGAGAGGACAAGTGAATGACCGGAGAAGGAAAGTGGAGTCGGTGATGCTCACCAAGCAAGGAATCGAGTTGGAGCTCACCGAGAGGATGCGGTGGCGGAAGGCGGTTTCGGCGGACTTGAGAAAAGAAAGTCCACGCGCAGCTCCACGGATGATGAAACCGAAATTCCTTGAGGGGTTTACTTCGAGGATGTGGAACACGCCGTGGCGATCGGCGATGGCCGAGCCCACCGGAGCGGTGGCTGGCGCTGGAAGTGGCGCGGCGGCGCTACGGCTCTGAGCTCGGTGGAGAAGAAAGGCGATGGGGCGAAGCGAAATAGGAAAGCCTTCGGAGGGTTTTGTAGGAGCGGCGGAGGCGGCGGTGAGGCGGTGGGTGGTGAAAATACCGGTGGCGAGGTGGCGGCATGCATGCGCTGGCGCGGCCCGCGAGAGCTTGAGCGGCGGTGCGCTGGAGCCGGCGAAGTGGCGTGGCGGGATGACTGGCGAGGATGGCCCACAAGTCGGAAAAAAGCGAGCGCGCGAGCGAGTTGGTGCGGCGCAAACGGTGGTTCGACTTGACCATTTTGCGCCTACCGATGGATCCGAGATGGACGGTCGAGATTGATGTATGCATTCGGACAGGTCGGTTGCATGCGCAAGACGTGGATCGTTCGATCCGCATCGGACGGACGGTGGCGACCATCGAGCGCGCGCGGTGCAACTAGGTGGCACGACCGAGCCAAGTGGTGCGAGTCGGACTCGAGCTTTGAGTTGGGTTCGGGCAGAAGCGGTGTTTTAGATTTTGATTTAAAAGACAGAGAAGGTTGGGGAATTTTTAGAGGTAGCTCTGAGCTCCAAAATTTCAGAAATTTTTATGGTAGCTACTAGGGACAGAGGACAACCTTGTGAAATTTTCCTGGAGTTTTCATGCACTAGATTTTTCCCACTAAAATTCACAAGCTGTTGAGAAGTTTGACCAGATTTCAAACTAGGTTGACTTGGCCATTTGAAATAGCAAATAAAATCTAAAATTGTGAAATAATTCAGAGAGGTAGCTAGGATGGTCAAGATGATAGGAAAAATAATTTTAGAGGATGATCACCAGTTTGAAAGCTAAGAATTTGCTGACAACAATTTCCATTCACAAGAATTCAATACTAGAAAATGGAAATTGCTAGGGAAAATTTGGAAAACTTCCAAATGATTTGATGAGACAACAAAAGTTTTTATTCCTCCTCAAAATTTTACATTGGAAATACAAACCCTAAGTTAGGGCTGTTACAATAGGTCACACTTTGTATTTTGAGAAACATAGCATGCGCAGTTGTCACTGGATTTAGAAAATCTAATGTATAAAATTTGGGATCAATATGGTGCAGAGAGGATGCTTGCCTTGATAATAATAAACCTCTGTTGCAGGTTCAGGTTGCTCAGAAATATATTCAATTGCTTCAGCAGAACCAGATTCTAAAAGAAGCAAATAAATCCAATAAATGCCAAAATCGACAATAAGTACAAAATGGAAGAAATATGCATGATCAATCTGGAAATGCATGATTAACAGTATGCTTAAGCCATAACTACCCATAATAGTGATAATAACCCATTTTATAACCTACTGTTTTCAAAAGACAGAAACTAGGGTTTAGTGCAAAGTTCCAGTTTTCAGATTTTAAAAGAGCTGAAAACAGGACAGATTGCAGTTTTCGGAAAAAGGAAAATAGAACATGCAAAAGTTCATAAATGTAACAACCCCAAACTAAGGTTTGTATTTTAAGTGTATAAAAGTATTAAAATTTAAAAAATTTGGTTTTATCTCTTGATCATGCTCATGGTTTCCAAAATCTTGTGCATAATTTTAAAATTTTGAAGATTGTATTAAAGTTTGTGTTGAAATTTCAAACTTTTAAACTTAAATTCCATTTCTATTTGAATTCCAGACAAATATGTGAATGAAAGTTTCCAAAAATAATTTATTCAAATACTAGATTATTTATCTTGAATTATCATTATTTTTACCAAATTTTTAGAAGTGATTTTGACTCCACCAAAATTCAAATCAAACCTCAAATGCAGATTTGAAAATAATTTAATTCTAACAAATTTTAATATACAAAATGTTTAAAATTAATTTTCCTAAGTCCCTTGTGAATCTAAGAGTGTCCACAAAAATTTTTAGAATTTTTCGAATTTTATTTCTACCTCGATCGGCTAGTCAAACTTGTTTATTTTTCGGTCAACACTAAAACCCTAAATCCAAATCTCGTCCGTACACTGTTCCTCCGACCGAACCCATCCGCCACTCAGGTCTGACTAAACCAGTTCGCCCGAGCCACCTTCTCCCCCTCTCACTTACCTGTGGGCCCCGCTTGCCAGGCCTTCTCCACGACAGCACACACGCGGCTCCCGCCCGAGCACCAGCTCACCCGAGCTACGCCTGCATGTGTGCCAACGCAGCTCATCGCCTCAGCCGCTCTGTCATCGCGAATGCATCGCCTCCATGCCTCGCATCTGAGCAAACCGTGAGCCACATCGAGAGCATCGCCCTTCTTTGCTCCAGCCAAGCCTTTTCTCCACCGAAATGGAGCCAAGCTCCTGGCCCTCCCCCACCGAGCTCAACTCCTCCGCTGCCACCTCCAGGCCCGGCCGCCCCTCAGCGCCACTGCCATCTTCCGACACCGCCGCCTCCTTCCCCAATTCTGGCCGCACCACCTCGAGTCGCCTCCAATTCCTCCCGCCTAGAGCTCCGCCCCGACGCCCGGAAGCTTCCCCAACCGGCGGCCAAGCCTCCCCGCCGCCCTAGACTGCCGCCACCGAGAGCCACCTCGGCGCCGCCCTTGGCTCCCGTCGCCGGCTCGCTCCATAGCTCCCCCGCCTCCACCGACCGCATGGTGAGCTTCCTACCACCTCCCTCATGCTCATGCTCACCTTCCCTTCGTCTCCATCCCCTCCGGCCACCGTCGCCTCCGCAAGGCCGCGCACCCACCCGCTCCCGACGCCGCCGCCGCCTACTCGGTGCCGCTCCGGTCCCAGCGTCACCTCCCTTGGCTTCCTCCCCTCTCCAGCAACCCGTTTCACCGACCTTCGCCGCCCCTCCGGCCTCCGCTCATTCTTTGCAGAACCACCGCCCGCGCCGCCACGGCTCCTCGCTTCCTTCCGAGAGGAGTTTCTCCCCTCTCTGTTCACCTCTCTCTCTCAATGGCAAGTGGGCCTCCCTTTAAGCATGAGTGGTGCAACCAATTGAGACCATGTAGTTCATCTTTCAAATAAGCAAATCTTATTTCAAAAGACCTGAAGGTCTGAGCATTAGTGAAAACTGAAGATCATGTGTAAGGGGTGAAATACATTTGCTAATAGATTTTGTCAGTACTTGATGAATCACTTAAGGAGCGGTGCTTAGCAAATAAATTGTTTAATTGGTAACTTTAGGTTTCAAGCACTCTGGTTGGTATGAAGATTCAGAGAAGAGAAGAAATGGAAATTAGGTGAACAAGTGTATGGCCAATAACCTGAAAACGATCAGTTCTGCCAATAGATTTAAGACCTTGTTAGTATAGTAGTTAGTATGGTTGATGATTCAATTAGCCTTTGAGCAGTTATCTTTTCCACAACGTTTTTAATCCGAAAACAAATGTGGACAAGTAAGTTAGTGCAGAGAGTTTTTGGCATTTCAGTAAAATCTTTTGATGACATAAGAGAACAAAGTTGGTGTTTTAGGTGAAACCTTGAACTGTCATTGGAAACCACTTGAACAAGCAGAGAAGAGGTTAGAAGGAAACTTGTTTTGTCATTTGCACTCTATTGCAAACTAAATTCTCTAAGTTAACAAATTTTGTATATATCAATGGATCACTTAAATTGATTGACCAATAGATAGTTGGAGTAGTGCTAAGAATAGTTGACAGCAGTTCAGTTGTTCAGGATGAGATCATGAGCAGAGGTGAGTTATTTTTGTCTTTTGGTCGAACAGTAAAAGTGACCAAATGCTAGAACTAGCAAACCTAATAGCTAGCAGTGTGCCACCCCACAATGTAATTAGCAAATTCAAACTTTGGGTTAGTAAGGAGAATAGTTAACAACACCTAAAAATAGCTAAACCCTTCTATAGAATGTTTGGCAGCATCCTGTAGCAATTATCAGTCTTTTGAACAGGGAAGTACCTTGTCAGTAAACTCATCTGCAAAGCCTTTGGTCTTCTGCTACCAAACCTTGTAGGTGTCAATTGGGTCACTTGATTGATTTAACAAAATTGTAGGTCTAAATGAAATTATAACAGTAAAGGTTGCATAGAATAGCTAGTTAATTAAAATGTGGTAATTTACTGCTTAATTAATAGATGTGCACACAATCACCATCAAAGTCTGTTGAAAGTTTAGATCATATAAGAGGATTGTTTTTAACTGTATGATTATCATGGAAAATGTGAATTTGGAAAGATCAGTAATAAGAAACCCTAACTAATTTAAATAACCTTCGAATCAACTAATTTGTTGTTCCTAAATTCATGATCTATCTTCTGTGTTAATGATTTTTGGATCTTTTGGTGTTCTGGTGTTTATTCGCTGTTTTTCGCTTTGGCAGTTTTTATCGCTAGATGACGTTGATATCGAGAGTGATCCTCTGCAACAAGTCAAATATCTCAAACAAAGCAAAGGCAAGCAGTTTGATCATATCCAGTTCATTCCCATTATTTTCAAGTCTAATATTTTGTTTAACTTGTATGCATGCTTTTGTGTCAAAGTAATTTTGTCGATTAGAGGTAGTTAATCCCATTGCATTTGTTGCCTCAAATTGTTCACCCTGCCACTACCTTAGGAATATTATTCTCCTTTGGTGAATTAGAGCCAGTGAATGATTTAGAGCCTTTTATTTGTCTTTGCGATATGATGCTTAGCAATGCTTAGATACCGGTAGAATTGGGCGGTTATCGACTTAGTCGGTAACCTTGATCACACAAAATTATTATAACTTTACCTTTTCAGCCTTTGTGCTATGATATTTGTGAAAACTAAAAATAAAAACAAAATGATTTGGACTTGGGCACAATGGTAAGTTGGTGTGCTTTTGGGTGTGACTAGAAAGGTGCCCGAGTCAATTAAGGACCGAGTTACTTGCGCCACCGTACTGAGCATTTTGCGTGCTAACCACACTAGAGTATATGGGACCTCTCTTGACTTAGTACTTTGGCGTGTATTGGCTCCGGGTCGCAGGAGGTCGCAGGAGGGATGGTGTTGGGAGCATGGTAGTTGTCCGAAAAGCTTTATCCTGAGTGGGTAGTTGTCTTTTCGGCTTTACCATGTAAGCGTATGGATTTCTATCCATACGAGCGGCTCGTAGTTAATACACAATATTGGAAAACGTCTTGTTAGACTTAGCGTGCTCGCATACCAAAGGAAGTATGCTAACCGTGGCTGGTGGAAAGGCGGTCTAAAGTGTGGGTACATTGGTACACTCCTGCAGGGTTAAAACTATTCGAATAGCCTCGTCTTAGGTTATGGACACGCTCGGATACGTCCCGTGAGAACTAGACTACAACATTTAATTAACACTTGATGGGTTGGTATGAACGGGTGTTCATACTATTGTTGTGATGGCCATTGGGTTGGTCATCTCCAGGATTTATTTATGTTACTACTTACTGTATCGCTGTTATTTCTGCAAATAAAATTGAATTGTTAAAACTGCCTTCAAACTATTACATTATTGCAAAAGAAAACTTGCTTTCTGCTAAAAGTAAGTCCAGAGCCCCCTCCACTTAAATAAAGCTTGCATGTAGTTAATTATAGTTCTGTTACCCTTACACGTCAGTCTTGCGAGTACAAAAACAATTTTTGTACTCAGATGCTTTGCTTAATGTTTTTATTGCAGAGGAAGAAGGTGAGCCCCAAGGGCTTTCCTTTTGTGAGATGTGCTGCGGGTTTGACGACTAGCTTGGCGGCCCGGTTGGTTGCCTTGTGGGTAAAGGCACACTAATTGGCTCTTTTATTTATTGCCATCTTATGGCGCTTTTGCTTCCGCTGTGTAGTTTGTTATTTACCTTGTAAGTTCAATCTGTTGTATATTATGAAGTTTTGTTTTGTAACCTCTCGTGTATGGAATTGGTGCATAATTTTGTAACGGGGTGTGTATACTGCATTTCTGGGAAGTATACATATCCTGAGGCTCGGTTTATTTGAATTGTGATGCTAGGGTCAATGGAAGGCTAAGCATTACAAGTCGAATAAACTGGGGTCCTCACAAAGTTGGTATCAGAGCTGTGCTGACCGTAGAAACCCCTAGCTTGGTCGTCATTAGGATATTTTGAAAAACTTATTTTCAAAATGTCAAATGGGTTATGAAAATTTAAGTAAGATCTCAGATTTTACTCCTTATCTATCTTAGCTTGCTCATCTTGCCTTATTCTTGTTGAGTTTTCGAAAAAGTTGTTCCCCTCTCTTCTCCTTTCAAAGTTAGTTGGTTATCGGTTAAATTCGGTTTGGGGAATAATGAGAGTTGAAAATATAAAATGTTAGTTGTTATTTAGTGAAGATTTGAAGCACTCGGAGTTGAAGCACTCATCTCGGAGCTCGGATACAAAATCTGGACAGCAAGTACAAGTTTTGAACTGCGAGCACTTAGTTCGTCGTTAGGGTTAAAAATGAGATGGTAAATCAACTAAAACTCATGGGATTAAAAGGGTAAGATGTGATATTAGATGGCTAATGCCCAATGCACCCTTATATGGTTTTTACCATGCACGTTAGATGCGATACAACTTGATTTGTGCTCTGAAATTTTTCGTCTCAACCGATTGCTCGTTCATTCAATACGAGTTAGTCGTACCGGGAAGCAAATCTTTTGATTTGTGATTTTGCACTGGTCTCCTGCTTTCATACAAACATTTGGAGTTCATTTCTTGTTATGTGTTTGTAATTGGGTTAGGGTAATGTCAATTTCTCCTAGACGATGCCTTATTGCGATATTAAGATTAAATTAGGGTTTATTCGTAGAATATATCTACACCCTAATGGTATTACTTAGGATATAGACGTTAGATTTTGTAACCACTTGCTCTCTTTGTTCCAAATAGTTGCACATCGCCTACGGACGGCATGTATAGCAACTATGTCGGAACCTTTTGGAGTAGTTAGTACATGTTAGAATTAAATTGCATACCCATTGCCATTCCCTTACCTTATGTCCATTCTTTCCTCAACTTATCTTTTATGTACCGAAATATTTAAGGGGGGTAGAAGATACTTCAAAATACTTGTTAGGCATCTTGATTCCTATACTTTGATCATGCATATAGTTTCTAAATTAACTAAAGAATGTCATGTCACTCAAGTTGCGTAAAACAAGAAACATGTAAGCATGCATGTGAGTATCTGCATTTCGGTAGAAGTATGTAAGCATTTGCACTCTCATTAACCAAAAGTTTAAAATTTGCCTTAGGACTAATTTGCACACATGCATCCCCTCGTGCATTCATCCTGTGCAATTCCTGTCCCAGCCAAGCAAATAGAACCAGATAAGTGGGGTTAAGCGAGACCACCTTAAATCTTGTTTGCTTTCTCTTCTGCACTAAATCCTGGTGTTGATACTAGGTTACCATCTAACCAGTCTTTCCGTTCTATTGATCAACGCCTCTTTCGATCGACTGAGTGAAGCCGAGTCGTTCGTATTACCAGAAGACGATGTGAAGTATGATGTCAAATTATCTTCAAATCAAGAAAGGAAAGGTTAAACAAAGCAATGGAAAGGAAAATGTGGCAGCGACGTCAGGATACTGCGTCATGATCTTCCAGCATTATCTCTGAAGGAAATCAAGACAACATATGGTGCATTTCGTTTAGAGTTGAAAAGAACCACTTAGAAAACACTTAACCGATGGACATTAGAAATCCTTCAACAAAGTTTCCCTCTTTAGAACCTAAACCTTCTAAAAGACCTCTCTGGACTCAGATTTGAGTTCGGTATGCAGCAAAATCCGAAAAGTGACCCCGTGACCAAACCCACCTAGGTTGCCACAGCCTTTCGTTCCGACTTCCGAACTACCGGTTAGAGCTCCTTGTTTTGGCTCAGGTGATCTTCCCCTCGTTACCGCCATTGTTGCCGCCGCGAGCTTCGTCGCCGAGTCGCTCGATCGCCCTCTGCACCTCCGCGTCACTCGGTATCATCGTCGTAGTCCCTAGATGCTCGGGCACCGCTTGGTTGAACTCGCTGCGAGCTCCTTGTCGCTTATCGTCGTTCGCGTCTTTTACGCGCCCCTCGCCGTCGCGCGCGCTCGTCCACCACCGTCGGTGTGGGTGGTACCAGAGTGCGCAATGCTATGTGCGCACCCATTCCGCATTCACTCCCACCGCCGAGCCTTTGGTCGCGGCGTTTCTTGGCGGCCAGCTGCGTTGTCGGACGCGCTGGCATAGTGCCGCGCCCATGCGACGTGGCTCGCTTTGAGCCATCCAAGTCTTGATCAACGGCCCACAGCCACCGTCATCCTTTTCGCGCGCGTGAGCTCAAGCGGTCACGCGTGGTTCAACGGGGACCGTCCGATCCAGGATCGACGGTCCATAATCAGCCACGTCATTTTGGAGTTTTGAGTTTTCCCGAGAGGTTTATTTGTAACTGAAAAAGGTATTAAACTTCAAAAATGCATAACTAATTCATTTTAAACCCAAATCGGTTGATTCAAATTTTGTTAGCTTTAGTTTGAACTGTAATTTAATTTAAAAAAGAATAGAAGTTTAGTTCAGCTCCAGAAAACAGATTTTAAAATTGGTTTAGAAATAGGTTTTACTTGTTATTCTAAAATTGGCAATTAAATTGTAAATTGCATAACTATTTCTCTGAAAATCAATTTTTAGTGAAACCAATTTTGTTAGCTTCCTCTAATAAAGTACTAAATGAGAAAATTGGTTTTAGGCATGTTACTGTTTTTAACAAGATTTCACATGCAATTTAATTTTGTTCATTTTCATGACTTGAAAAATCATAAGTAGATCATTTTAACTCCAAATGAAGTGAGACCAATTGTGTTAGCCTTAGAATGTCAGTATCTACCTATCATAAAAATTTCAAGATCAGAACACCTCTAGAAAATATTTAATGAACAGTAACCTCATTTAATTTGTATTTTCAGCCGAATTGAATTGTTTAAATCATATCTTTTGCATAGAGAATCCAACTCAGTTGATTCCAATTGCTAAATTTGTTAAAAATCTGGCCCTTGCTGCTGTAAAATGTTCAGAGCATTTGGAGCATTTTGGTTTCAGAGTCTTTTTCGTTTTCTTCGTTCTTATCGGCGATTTTCGCTCTTTCGATTAGGTTCCGACGATTGTGCTATTCTAGAGTGATCCTCAGCAACCCTTGAGCAACAGCAGCCGGGCAAGCAGTTTGATCATTTCGATTGATCCCATTACTTTTAAAGTCTAATATTTTGTTTAACTTCTATGTATGCATTGCTATTTTGTTGTTAAATTGATTAGTTAATCCTCTAGTTGCATAATCTGTAGGTAAATGATTATCCTCTACTACGAGCCTCGTTATTTCTTTGTCATTAGAGTTCGTTGGATGAGCTCTTGTCACTTAGTAGATTTTCGAATAAATATTGCTTAGCCATGCCTAGTATCGGTAGTATTGGGCGATCATCGACTTAGTCGGTGATCTTGATCACACAAATGCTATTATTATTCCATTATGTCCAACCCTTGTGTTTTACCAATTTGCAAATCAAAACTGAAAACAAAAATTATATCTTGGCTTGGGCACAATGGTATGTTTGTGTGATCTGTTGGGTGTGATTGGAATGGTGCCTAAGTCCCTAAGGACCGAGTTACTTGTGCCATTGATCCAAGCAATTGTTGCGTGCTAACCACCTGAGGGGATATGGGACCTCTCTTGACTAAGTACTCAGGAGGTGTTAATTATGAGCTGGTCGGTGGGTGTGTTCTGTGTGTGTGTGTTTGTGGTGTTTGGAGGAGCATTAGCAGACCGGTTAGGCATCTAATGTGTCTTTCTCCCGTGGGTTGTGGCTCTTAATTAGCATCGTCCATTGGAAAGCGTCTTGTTAGACTTAGCCATGCACGCATACCAAAGGAAGTGTGCTAGCAGTGGTGGTGGAAAGGCGGTCTATCGTGTGGGTACATTGGTACACCTGCGAGGTTAAAACTATTCGAATAGCCTCGTCTAGGTTATGGACACGCTTGGTTATTTCCGCAAGAACTAGACTACAACCTTTTAAAAACTTAAACTTGACATGGGTGGTATGAAGGGTACTTCATGCTATTGTTGTGGTGACTATGGGTTAGTCACTTCTAGGTTGGTGTTGTCATCTATCTATTGTTATAATTGTCTCTCTTTTATTTGAACAATAAAAGTTAATTGCAAACTTGCTTTGAATCTATTACCCTATTGCAAATGAAAACTTGTTTTATCTCGAAAATAAGTCGAGCCTCATCCACTTAAATAAAGCTTGCATGTAGTTAATTATAGTTCTGTTATCTCACACGTCGGTCTTGCGAGTACAAAAACAATTTTTGTACTCATCCGCTTGCTTAATATTAATTGTTGCAGAGGAAGAAGGTGAGCCCCAAGGGCCTCACTTTTGTGAGTTATGTTCTTGGTATTTGGGACGATTAGCTTGGCGGTCCGGTTGGTTGCCTTGTGGGTGAAAGGCACACGATTGGCTTATGTTTATCGCCATCTTATGGCCATTTGCTTCCATTGTGTATTTATCTATTTGTATGTCTTTTGGTCAGTGGCCTCTCTTTTGTACTAACTCTCTTTATATTATGTATGTCTTTAAGTTATTGTTGTGCTTGGTTCTATGTGAATGAATGGAATTGATGCATGATTTTGTGCGAGGTGTGTATCTTTGTATTTAGGAAGTATACATATCTCGAGGCTTGGTTTATTTGATTTGTATTGTTAGGACCAAGTGGATGGTTAAACAGTACAAGCCGAATAAACCGGGGTCCTCACAAAGTTGGTATCAGAGCCATTCCAACCGTAGTAACCCAAGCTTGGTCGTCCTTAGGATATTTTGAAAACCTTATTTTCAAAGAGTCAAATGATTTATGAAAGCTTAAGTTCTCAGATTTTACTTCTCACCTATCTTAGCTTTCTATCTCACCTTACTCTAATTTGAGTTTTAAAAGTTGTTTTCCTCTCCTTCTCTCCAAAGATAGTTATTATCGGTTAATGGGGTTTGGGAACCAATGAGTTTGGCAAATTGAAGTGTTAGCTGCCCTCTACAAGGTTTTGAAGCTTCCGGAGTTGAAGGTTTCGGCTAGGAGGCTTGGATGCAAAATCTGGACAGCAATCATTCAGTTTCCGGACAGTAAGCTCAAAGGTTCTAAATAGGGTAGAAAATGAGAGAATAATCAACTAAAACTTGTGGGAATAAAAGGGTAAGATGTGATACTAGTTAGCTAAGTACCTAACGCTATTTTTGCCGCCTTAACCTTGCTTTTGAGTAGTGTTAGACTTGATGTAAGGTGCTGAAATTTTTATCTTCTCACACCGTTACTCGTTCATTCAATACGGGTTAATGGCAGTGAGAAGTTGAACTTTGGTTTGATGTTTCCTTTGCTGTTTTGGAGCCTTTTTGGAAGCATTTAAAGTTTGTTTACTTGTTGTTTTTGGCTTTCGGTTAGGGTGATATCTCATTCCCCTGATCGTTAGCTTTTCGCTTTCATCAACTCCTAGTCTTAGTGTTTTGGTTGCTAACCTAATTTCCTTGAACCAGGATGGCTGGAGGTACTCGTAGCGGCCGTGGTCGTGACTGGTTTGGATGAGGAGCTCCCGCCTCCTCAGACCATGGCCGAGGTTCTTCTTGGTCGAGCGCAACTGTTCGGAGGGACAGGAGGTCTGTTGGATGTTATTGCGCTCAACACCTCCGCCTTGCCGAGCCTCGGGATCCGGCGGGGCGGACATCGATCTCGTGGGGTTTGGTGAGTTTCTTCGCACTCGCCCCCACGCTTTCCGAGCCCGAGGACCCATTGGATGCGTATGACTGGCTGCGTCAGGTTGAGCGTAAGCTCGATGTTGTTCGATGCTGGACCAGACAAGGCACTCTTTGCCTCCCATCGACTTTTGGGGTAGCGCTCTCTGGTGGGAGAACTTCTTGGCCATGCAGCCCGCAGCCACCCTGTCTCTTGGGATGAGTTCGGACGGCGTTAAAGTCGAGCTCACATCCCACCGCTTGATGAAGTGAAGAAGAAGGAGTTTCTCGCGCTCAAGCAAGGGCGTAAGTCGATGATGGAGTACATGTGCGAGTTCAACCACTTGGCTCGTTATGCTCCATCCGAGGTGGCCGATGAGGCCAAGCAGAGAAGTTCATGGAGGGCTTGTGCGAGGAGCCGGAAGACAAGCTCTCCATTGTGGACTTTGTTGACTTTCGGGCCTTGGTGGACAAGGCCATTGTTCTTTGAGCACAAAGCGGCGTTGGCGAGTCCATAGCGCAAGTGGGAGGCCCGATGCCCGCCTGGTCGGCCTCTCGTCCCCGTGTCGGGCCTACCCGAGGCCCGCTCGTGGCTTCACTACCACCGAGGCCGCCCGGCGGCTCCTCGCCCTCCGCGAGCCGTGCCCGATCACGTGCACTGCGAACCAGCAGGTGGCCCCGCAATCCGGTGCCGGGTCACTTGCTTTTCATGCAACCGAAGGGCATTATGCCAATAGTTGCCCTAACGGGGTGGAGCGGCCTCATCCTAATGGAGGACGCGGGCGGGAGGTGGTCCTCCCGGGATCGAAGGTTGTCCCGCTATCCAAGGTGTGGGTAGTGGCGCGTCAACCTCATCTCCGCGGAGGAGGCACAGAGGCACCCGACGTCGTGTTGGGTACCCTTTCGGTTAACTCTTTCCTCTCTGCTTTGTTTGATTCAAAGCATCTCATTCATTTGTTTACGAGTCTTTTCTTTGTGGTGGGGGTCTTGATTTACTCCATTGTTGGTTCCGCTGCTCATTCGCTCTCCGGTTCGGAGTTGAGGTGAGTCGAGTGTAGGGATGTCCTATTGAGATAGAGGGTAGGATTCTTAGCAAACCTTATCCTCCTTCGATCGGCGAGCTTAGATGTAATCCTAGGCATGGATTGGTTGTCTCAGCACATGGGACAAATTGATTGCGCTAGGAGGCTCATCTACCTCACTAGTCCTTCCGGCGAGCAGGTTCGCTTTTCGCCGAAGCTGCAGGATCCGCATCTCTTCGCGCTTGAAGCGAAGCCGGCTCTAGATATTAGTGAAGTCAGTGGTATGTGACTTTGTTGATGTCTTCCCGACGACCTTCGAGGATGTCACGATTCGAGACCTCGAGTTTGTCATTGAGTTGGTTCCGCACCGCCCGATTTCAAGAGGCCTTCTGGATGGACCCAATTGAGTTGGTGGAGTTGAAGAAGCGGTGGTGAGCTTCAAGAGAAGGGTTTCATCCGCCTAGCTCATCTCCACTGGGATGCTCACCATCTTTGTCGAAAAAGGACAAGGACGCTGCGCATGTCGTTGATTACCGTCCACTTAATGAAGTAACGGTAAAGAACAAGTACCCTTTGCCCCGTATCGATGACCTCTTCGATCAATTAACTGGAGCTCGAGTCTTCTCCAAGATTGATTTGAGAGTAGGATATAATCAAGTTCGGATTCGACCTGAGGATATCCCAAAGAAGGCTTTTTCTACTCATTATGGCTTGTACGAGTATACCGTCATGTCATTCGGCTTAACCAATGCTCCAGCCATGTTCATGAACCTCATGAATTCGGTGTTCATGGAGTATTTGGATAGGTTCGTTATGGTCTTCATCGATGATATCCTTATCTACTCCAAGAGCGATGAGGAACACACCGAGCATTTGAGGCTTATGTTGGGCAAGCTTAGCGAGTACAAGTGTATCGAAGTTCGACAAGTGCGCGATTCAGTTGAAGGAAGTAGCCTTCTTAGGCCATATTCTTTTGAGGAGGCGTAGTGTGATCCTAGCAAGATCGGTGATGTGCTTTCCGAGTCGACCAGCTGAGTCACCGGTTCGGAGTTTTCTTGGTTTAGCGGGATATTATCGCCGCTTTATCGAGAACTTCTCCAAGATAGCGGCCGATGACGGAGTTGCTCAAGAAGGACAAGAAGTTCTCGTGGTCCGCTGATTGCGAGAAAGTTTCAAGCGCTTAAGAAGCGATTGACCACCGCTCCCGTTCTTGTTCTCCCGATGTCCGTCGAGCTCGATATCTTTTGTGGCGCTTCTCGTCGAGGCCTCGGTTGTGTCCTTATGCAAGAAGGCAAGGTAGTGGCCTATGCATCAAGGCAATTGAGACCTCATGAACTCAACTATCCTACCCATGACTTGAGTTGGCCGCTGTGATCCATGCACTTAAGATTTGGCGACATTACTTAATCGGTGTCGTTGTGAAGTGTATTCGGATCACAAAAGCTTAAAGTATTTGTTCACCCAACCAGATCTGAACCTCGTGCAAAGGAGATGGTTGGAGTTGATCAAGGACTATGACATGGGTATTCACTACCATCCGGCAAGGCCAATGTCGTTGCGGGCGCTTTAGTCGCAAAGCGCATTGCAATGCATTGTTGCTTCAGAGCATCGCCCCTACGGAGGAGTTCAGCGTCTCAACTTGGGTTTGGTTGAGCATGGTTCCCTCATTGCCTCGGTTGTCTGACCAACCTTGGTGGATCGGATCAGTCCGCTCGCGATCGGATGTTGGAGTGAACCGCATCAAAGAAAATGTCAAGAATGGAACAGACAAGTGCTTCTCCGTAGATGAGCTTGGTGTCGTGAGGTTCGGGCAATGCCTCGTGGTTCCAAAGGACATGGAGTTGCGGGATTTGATCCTCCGCGAAGCCCACGATTCTCCGTTATCCATTCATCCTGGGGCCACGAAGATGTATCAGGATCTCGCGCGAGGTTCCGTGGACCGAATGAAGAGGAGATCGCAAGGTTCGTTGCGAGTGCGACATGTGTCGTCGTGTCAAGGCCGAGCATCAGCGCCCTGCGGGATTGCTTCAGCCCTTGCCCATTCCGGGGTGGAAGTGGGATTCGGTCGGGATAGATTTTATCACTGGCCTACCTAGATCACCGAGGGGCAATGATGCCATTTGGGTTATCAATGACCGGTTGACGAAAGTGGCGCATTTTCTTTCAGTCAAGACCAAGATTCGTACCGGTCACCTTGCGGAGCTCTATATCGCCAGGATAGTGAGCTTGCATGGGGTGCCGAAGACGATCATTTCTGATCGTGGTTCCATCTTCACTTCCCAGTTTTGGCATAGCTTGCAAGAAGCTATGGGAACTCGTCTTTCTTCGACTGACATATCACCCCAAGCAGATGGTGGACCAGAGGGTCAACCAGTTTTGCGAGGACATCTTTGCGAGCTTGTGTTCTTTCCTATGGGAAGCATTGGGAGAAGTGCTTGCCATTCGCCGAGTTTTCTTATAACAACAGCTTCCAAGCCAGTCTCGGCATGGCACCATTTGAGGCCTTATACGGGAGGAAGTGTAGGACCCCGTTGAACTGGTCTGAGACCGGTGAAAGGCCTTTCTTTGGCCCGGACTCGATTAATGAGGCCGAGGGTCAAGTCCACTCATTCGTGATCGCCACGCCTGACTCAATCCGAGCAAAGAGCTATGCGGATCGCCGTCGTCGTGAGTTGAGCTTTGAGCCCAATGACTTTGTTTATCTCAAGGTTTCTCCTCCAAGGGTCACGGCGTTTTGGTGCCAAGGGCAAGTTAGCTCCTCGATATGTCGGTCCCTACCGTATTATCAAGAAGAATGGAGTTGTTGCCTACAAATTGGAGTTGCTGCTGCACTTTGAGGTACATGATGTGTTCCATGTGTCCCGGCTTAAGAAGTGCCTCAGTGTTCCAACAGAAGAGGCTCAGTGGAAACCTCGGATGTTCGGAAGATTTGACCTATCGCGAGCACCTGTTCGCATACTCGAGGAGGCTGGCGAAGAACAAGGAACAAGACCATCAAGTTCCTTAAAGTTCGTGGTCAAACCATTCCGAGGATGAGGCTACTTGGGAGCGAGAAGATCGTCTCCGTGCAGACTACCCCTCTTTCTTTTCCGAGTGAACCAAATCTCGGGACGAGATTTTTGTAAGGGGGGGAGGTTTGTAACATCCCAAATTTCAACTTGTGTTTCAAATGTGAGAAAATGAGGGTAAATTAAAACTTTTCTTTCATCCTTGTGCTTTTGAACTTTTCTGAAAATTCTTGTAAAAGAATTTTGGAAAATTCAAAATCAAAACCCTCATTTATGAAGTCAACAACCTCCTTGGTCAATATTTTGTCAAACCCTTGGTAATAATTTTCCCTGGGTTCTAGGGTTGCTTGGTAACACCTCTGAATTATTTCATAATTTTTGGAAATTATTTGAAATATTTTAGAGGCAAGTCAAACCTTGGTCAAACCTTTGAAATAGCCTTACGGAATTTCTTGAGAAAATCCAGTGCACAAAAATCTCTAGAAATTTTATGGAAGGTTAATCCTTAAGTCAGAAGCTCGATTAAAATTTCCTAAATTTTGGAGTTGATTTGATGCCTCAATTAAATCCCCAAAGTTTCACCGAAAATCAAACCTAAGCGGTTTTCACTGTTCTGGCGGAGTCGGGCTCGGGCTCGAGTCACTTGACTCGACCGAGCCCACTAACTGCACCCGGCGCGGTCGAGCGGGCACGCGCGCCGTCAGCCGTTGGATCCTCATCGCGCGGTCCACGTTTGCCCGATGCCGCTTCAACTCGATCGCGCGCTAGCCCTTTGATGCAGATCGGACGGCTGGCCGTCGTCGCCTTCCTCTCGCTCACGCGGCGCAGCGCCAGCGCCCGCGTCAGCGGCGCCGTGGCAGGGGAGTGGTTGGAGCTCAGCGCCTGGTCACCTCGCAACGGGCCTCTGCAGTGCATTTAATGCGCGCCAGTGCACCGCCCTCGCAAGTCACTACTCACCTGCTCCCATCCTCTCGCGCGGTCTCGGTGGCAGCGAAGACCCGAGCTCGTCTCGGATCCTCCAGTGCTTCCCTCCCTTTCCTTCGCAGCTACTTAAGCCCCCTTGCTCCCTCCTTGACCTCCCTTTCACCTCTGCGCAGCTCTAGCTAGCACTCTCTGTGTGTGTTTGAGCTCCAAAACCTCGAAACCACTTCGGCCGCCATTGTTGCCCGCGGAGCTTCTCGGTAAAGGCCGAATTGAATTGTTTAAATCATATCTTTTGCATAGAGAATCCAACTCAGTTGATTCCTATTGCTAAATTTGTTAAAAATCTGGCCCTTGCTGCTGTAAAATTTTCAGAGCATTTGGAGCATTTTGGTTTTAGAGTCTTTTTCGTTTTCTTCGTTCTTATCGCGATTTTCGCTCTTTCGATTAGGTTAAACGATTGTCTTTGTTCTCGAGTGATCCTCGGCAATCCCTTGAGCAACAAAGAGCCAGTGCAAGCAGTTTGATCATTTCCATTTGATCACATTACTTTTAAAGTCTAATATTTTGTTTAACTTCTATGTATGCATTGCTATTTTGTTGTTAAATTGATTAGTTAATCCTCTAGTTGCATAATCTGTAGGTAAATGATTATCCTCTACTACACGAGCCTCACGTTATTTCTTTGTGATTAGAGTTCGTTGGATGAGCTCTTGTCACTTAGTAGATTTTCGAATAAATATTGCTTAGCCATGCCTAGTATCGGTAGTATTGGGCGATCATCGACTTAGTCGGTGATCTTGATCACACAAATGCTATTATTATTCCATTATGTCCAACCCTTGTGTTTTACCAATTTGCAAATCAAAAGCGAAAACAAAAATTATATCTTGGCTTGGGCACAATGGTATGTTGGTGTGATCTGTTGGGTGTGATTGGAATGGTGCCTAAGTCCCTAAGGACCGAGTTACTTGTGCCATTGATCCAAGCAATTGTTGCGTGCTAACCACACGAGGGGGATATGGGACCTCTCTTGACTAAGTACTCCGGGAGGTGTTAATTATGAGCTGGTCGGTGGGTGTGTTCCTGTGTGTGTGTGTGTTTGTGGTGTTTGGAGGGAGCATTAGCGGACCGGTTAGGAATGTCTAATGTGTCTTTCTCCGTGGGTTGCGGCTCTTAATTAGCATCGTCCATTGGAAAGCGTCTTGTTAGACTTAGCCATGCCTGCATACCAAAGGAAGTGTGCTAACCGTGGCTGGTGGAAAGGCGGTCTATCGTGTGGG
This sequence comes from Ampelocalamus luodianensis, assembly GCA_036346255.1. Taxonomy (NCBI): domain Eukaryota; kingdom Viridiplantae; phylum Streptophyta; class Magnoliopsida; order Poales; family Poaceae; genus Ampelocalamus; species Ampelocalamus luodianensis. The sequence goes on along the minus strand of CM070621.1, from coordinate 69,648,210 downwards.
TACATTGGTACACCCCTGCAGGGTTAAAACTATTCGAATAGCCTCGTCCTAGGTTATGGACACGCTTGGTTATTTCCCACAAGAACTAGACTACAACCTTTTAAAAACTTAAACTTGACATGGGTGGTATGAAGGGGTACTTCATGCTATTGTTGTGGTGACTATGGGTTAGTCACTTCTAGGTTGGTGTTGTCATCTATCTATTGTTATAATTGTCTCTCTTTTATTTGAACAATAAAAGTTAATTGCAAACTTGCTTTGAATCTATTACCCTATTGCAAATGAAAACTTGCTTTATCTGAAAATAAGTCGAGCCTCATCCACTTAAATAAAGCTTGCATGTAGTTAATTATAGTTACGTTATCTCACACGTCGAGTCTTGCAGTACAAAAATAATTTTTGTACTCATCGCTTTGCTTAATATTAATTGTTGAGAGAGGAAGAAGGTGAGCCCCAAGGGACTCACTTTTGTGAGTATGTTGCTTGGTGTTGTTTGGGACGATTAGCTTGGCGGTCCGGTTGGTTGCCTTGTGGGTGAAAGGCACACCGATTGGCTTCATTTATCGCCATCTTATGGCCATTTTGCTTCATTGTGTATTTATCTATTTGTATGTCTTTTGGCCAGGCGGCCTCTCTTTTGTACTAACTCTCTTTATATTATGTATGTCTTTAAGTTATTGTTGTACTTGATTCTATGTGAATGAATGGAATTGATGCATGATTTTGTAGCGAGTGTGTATCTGCATTTGGAAGTATACATATCTCGAGGCTTGGTTTATTTGATTTGTACTGTTAGGACCAAGTGGATGGCTAAACAGTACAAGCCGAATAAACCGGGGTCCTCACAGCAACTGCCGGGATGCATATGCCACAACTCGGCCTTCTTGCATAAGCACACAACCAAGTCCTTGGCGGGATGCATCGCAGTAAATATCGAAGCTCTTATGAATATCCGGGAGGGTGAGAACTGGAGCTTTAGCCGACCAGTCGAATTTCTTTTCCTTCTTCAAAAGCTGAGTCAGAGGTCTTGCAATTTTGGAGAAATTTTCAATGAACCTACGGTAATAACCCGTAAGTCCAAGAAAACTTCGGATATCAGTAACATTCTTGGGCTGCTTCCAATCCAGTACATCTCGTACCTTGCCTAGATCAACAGCAATACCTCCTTCAGATAACACATGTCCCAAAAATGCAACTTGCTTGAGCCAGAAGGCACACTTGCTAAACTTAGCATACTGATCGATGCCGTGAAGTGTTTCGGCCAAGCCTTAAATGTTGCTCATGGTCTTTGTCAGACATGGAATAAATAAGAATGTCATCAATGAAAACGACAACAAACTTATCCAAGAAATCCATGAACACCGAATTCATAAGGTTCATGAAATAAGCTGGAGCATTGGTTAAACCAAAGGACATGACAGTATACTCGTACAATCCGTACCGAGTAGAAAAAGCTGTTTTAGGAATGTCCTCAGCTCTAACCTTGATTTGATGATAGCCCGACCGCAAATCAATTTTTGAAAAGACTCGGGTGCCAACTAACTGATCAAAAAGATCATCAATGCGAGACAAAGGATACTTGTTTTTGATGGTGACCTCATTTAACGGACTATAGTCCACACACATCCGCAAAGTATTGTCTTTCTTTTTGACAAATATTGCGGGGCATCCCCAAGGTGAGGAACTCGGTCGAATAAATCCTTTGTCAAGCAATTCTTCGAGCTGTTTCTTTAATTCAACCAACTCATTGAGAGGCGTTCGATAAGGGCTTCTAGATATGGGAGCAGTTCCAGGAACTAGGTCAATTACGAATTCCACTTCCCGATCTGGTGGTACTCCGGGAAGGTCTTCAAGAAAGACATCAACATACTCACAAACAATTGGTACTGACTCCAAAAAAAGGAGTGATATCAACTTGGTGAGCACAAAGGCGAGAATCTACTGTCCTGGATTGAAAAACGACTGAAGTGCCGCTTTCATTAGTCAAAGAAACGGATCTTTGGGCACAATTAATTTGCCCAAGGTTCTTGGACAACCAATCTATTCCTAGAATAACATCCAATCCTTTAGAACCTATCACAATCAAGTCCGCCTAAAAGTCTACCCCTTCAATATTTATATTGACATTACGGCAGACTCGATCAGTCATAAAGACTGATCCAGGTGAGTGGATGCTATGGGGTGGATGAAGATGATGCACAACTAACTAATGTTGAGCAGCAAACTGCCTACTAACAAAAGAATGTGATGCTCCAGAATCAAATAAAACGGTGGCAGTGCTAAAATTAACTAGGAGCATACCAAGGACGACTTCAAGAGTATCAACTGCTTCCTCAGCAGTAATCTGATTCACATGGCCTCTAACTGGAACTGGGTCAGACTTGACCACGGTAGAAGAAGGTGGTGCAGGACGCACTACAGCTGGAGAAGGCTGAATAGGTGGTATCCCACGTTCCTTTGCATAACATTGGTTGGCAGAATGTCCTGGGCGTCCACAATGATAGCAAATCACGCCCGGCCTGACATTGACAACCGCAGGTGGCCGATTTCCACTAGGCCTCGGCTGAGTAGTGGGAGGAGATGGACGAGGTGCAAACGCCGCTGGTCTCGGTGAAAAAGGAGCTGGTGCTCGCGGAGGTCTAGGTAACCACATACGAGGCCTTGGCGAACTGCCACTAGGAATAAACTGAGAAGTCCTCTGTCGCTTGCGTGACTCCTCCAAAGCCTTGCTCTTGCTTTCAGCAACAATGGCTTTGTTGACAAGATGGGAGAAATTTCTGAAGTCATGCAAAGCTACAGCCATCTGCAATTCTTCAGACAACCCATTCAAGAATCGGTTCCGACGACGATGGTCAGTCGAAACATCATCAGGAGCATAACTGGCAAGGAAGTTAAATTCATGCAAATACTCGGTCACAGTCTTCCGTCCTTGCTTAAGAGCGAGAAACTCCTACTGCTTGATCATCATGACTCCCTCAGGAATATGGGCTTCACGAAAGGCCTCCATGAACTCATCCCAAGTAGGGACGTGTCCAGCGGGCTGAATGGCAAGAAGATTATCCCACCAAATGCTAGCCGCCCCATCCAATTGGTAACTGGCAAATAGGACTTTCTCCCTCTCGGAACATTGAGCAATCAACAGCTTTTTCTCAATAGTCCGAAGCCAGTCTTCAGCTTCCATTGGATCTTGAGAGCTAAAGAACACCGCGGGTTGGTCCGCTGAAATTCAGCAAGACTTCCCTGCACATGATGACCTCCCGCTCTGACAGCTAGCGTGGCAGTGGAAGAAGTATTGCGCGCAATTTGCTCCAAAATGCGCGTCTGGTCCATTTTGTTGCGCTCAATTTGCATGAGCACATCAGCCATAGTGGGTGGTGAGGGAAGCTCCTCTTCCTGGTGACCACCTTCTGGACCGTGGGAACCAGAAGGTTCAGCCTGCTCTCCCTGAGAGTGGGGCATTGGAGTTGAAATGCTCTTCCCTTGTTGTGTCTGCGCACGAGTAGTGGGTCCTGTCATTCTGTTACCACACAATGGTTAACAACATAACAAGGAGATACTCGGGCAAGCACAAACAAGGTTATAAATAGAAAAGAAACAAACACTATACTTACACATGCATTATGTGATGACATGCATCCGAATCAACAGCCAAATCATAAAATCCATATATCTGACAAAAGGGATTCGGTCCCATCCCATATATATATAAGTCGACTACCATGTTCATAATACAAACCAAAAGTCTGACTTACATATCCTTTACAAAATACCACTACCCTATTACATTTATTTAAGGGCAACTACTTGTAGATATAACACCTATCCACGAGGGTTCATCGTCGAGGAACTAGCATAAAGATCACGGTTAAAGTTCACCGGAAACTCATTTAGAAGATGTGCTCCATGGGAACCCGTGTCAATAGGATCTAAAGGACTGATGAGACGCCTCGGAGACCCTAGTAGTGGCTGATGACCTCCAGGAGGTGCAGTCCGCCAAGTGTGAGGAAAACCTGCAGTCATGCGGGCTTGACACACTTGTCCATAAATAGGGATACACCCGGCTACATCTGGAAGTCGATAAGCTGGTGGTGCAGCAGCAGCGGAAGAGATCTCGTTGTCACCATAAAGCACGTTGCGAGGAACGCGATTCATGTTGACTCCAAGTCTAAGGTACTCCTGGGCCTCGCTAAAACGATGCCGAGTTTCCCACAACTCCCTCACAAGGCAGCGATGGATTTGGTCCATGATGCGGACCATCCTCGCCAACTGTCGCACCTGAGGGTCTTCCCCAAACTGTACCTCATCAAACATGCTCACTTCTGCACGAGGACCTTGCTTCGGGAAGTGATCATAGGGTGGTTGAGACAACTCACGTCAAATCATGACGAAGGAGGCTCATCATCCTACTAGCAGCTTCTGAATCGCCATAGACTCAGAAGTGGCAAGTGCTTGGACACAGTATGGGACACTGCTCGCCACCTACCTAGCAATAACGTTGATGATGGCGCGGTACTCCTCTATCCCTGGTCCTCGATCTCGTCGATAGATGGCGTACTCCGGCTGATAGGTGAAATTAGCTCGCCACATCATGTCTCGCAGCAAAGCCGGAAATCCATCCACATCCTCAGCTCGGGTTTCCTTGACCAAGTACCACCCGCTCATCTATAGACAAAAAGACAAGGTAAGAAAACAATTCACCCTTGAAAGAAACCAACAGAAAGTTGGGACAAGATTTGATACTACGGAAGATAAGAAATAAAAGATGTCATACTTAAACCTTCAAAATTATACTACTGGCTTGAAAATAATTTTATCAGAAGACTCTCTAATAACCACGGCCATGCTATTCCTAACCTACAGGCAACGTATGCTCTGATACCAACGCTGTAGAGACCCCTATGTATTGGAAATGTGCTTAATTAAAGTTATACTGTAGTACAATTCTTAACTAAGGAATAGTGCTGCTCCTTTATTAAAGATCATGCTAGAAGCATAAATTTAATAAGTAACAAATCCAATATTCAGGCCTCCCGGATATATGTCTCACAATGGTTCCCAGGATCAGTGACCATTGCACATATATCCTTAAACAACATTGCATCATACACATACAAGTCATACATTTACATAATCAAACATAAGTTTACAATCTTCGGCTTAATACTACAATATCAAGTGACTTGGTCACTACAAAAGACTGACAGCGGAAGCAAAATAAAACGACAAAACCACCAATGGCCCCATCACCCGCAGGCTATTGCGTGGAGGAAAGAAATAGCTTCACTCGTTAGCGTCACCCTGATCGGCGCTAACGGACACTTCATATAAATAACCGTCCTCACCTGCAACAATAGGTTATAGCACCTTGAGTACGGAAGGTACTCAGCAAGACTTACACAAACTAATAAAAGAAAGTGTTTGTTAGAACCTATACAAAGGGATAGAATTTATACATGCATAAGGTTGCAACAGGAAGGCATATGGGTTCAATTTTGCATAAAGCAATACATCTTAACCTACAATTGCTAAGTTTTGATAAAGCAATTTAATGAAACAAATTGGACTAAAACAGTAAGTAAATGAAAATAAATGTAAACAAAACATTGCATGAATTCTCTCATGCTGAACCAGAAACCAAAACAAAAGTTTAAATCAAAAACTCTATACAGGTGACATCAACTCAAGTTATCGTCCATGACCGTGGACACGGCTATTCGAATAGTTTAATACCCTGCAGGGGTGTACAACTTTAATCACACGACTTAGTTAGCCCGTAAGCCTCCGGAATAATAGCACACAACCTTTGGTATGCCGGCCGGGGAAACTAAGATTTGGTAATTTTCAACAAGCTGACACTATTGAGTTGGATACCCATGTGTGAACTGATCTCGCTTAAACAATGACTGATAGCATCTTCTTAACCGGGGCACACATGTTGCGTCAGGAATGCCGATCCAAACAAAAGAAATACACGTTGTGTTCGCTACACATACTAGATTGCAATCGGCATCTTTAAGGTACGTACATGCGATGGAACACAAATACGCCCTCACCCTTCTAAGAACATCTGATATTGATATAAAACTCACATGGCATAGGACACAGCCCGAAGACCTAAGCATCTATGCCATATAAGATCAATACACATATCCTTACTCCCCTGTCTCCAACCCAATAGCATTAACCTTTTACTTAACCAAACAGCGCCCATACACCGCGTGTGGAAGTACGTAGGGACTTGAATCGAATAATCAGAGTTCAGTCCTTAATTGGTCCAGACAAGTCCACAACATTTCCCAATCTCGTGCACGAAGGCACCACCACTAGCATCCTCTTGTCCAGATCATTTGAAATTTAAAATTCAATTCTGATTTAAAGAAACTGGGCAAAGAGTTAAAATGATTGAAATTTATTTGTTGTTCCCATGTTTGACAAGGTAATCTTGTCAAACTCTAACATTCTATGGAGTGCATGGCTAAGCAAATTCTGAAACTACATGCTGTAGTATACAATACTACTTTAAGTTTGAGTGCATGGTTCAATTTAAGGTAAGCCATAAGGTTAGGTCATAGCTACCTACTAACAGATCATAATTATATTTTTAGAGAATTAGCATGCAACAGTTATCACTGTATTTTGAAAAATCTATAGTATAAAATTTTGGGATCAACATGGTGCAAAGAGGATGCTTGCCTTGATAATAATATACTTCTTGTGCAGGCTCTAGTTGCTCAGAATTATAATCAAACACTTCAAAAGGACCAGATTCTAAAAAGAAACAATAAACTCAAATGAATAGGAAAACTGACAGCAAGTAAAAATTAAATAGAAGATATATGATCAAGATGGTAATGCATAATTAACAATATGCTTAAGTCATTCTTACCCTAATAAAGATAATAACCCATTTTATCATCTACTGCTTTTAAATGACAGAAACTAGAGTTTCGGTCAAAGTTACAGTTTTCAGATTTTGAAAAGAATGAAAAACAGGGCAGAATGCAGATTTCAAGTTGATTGAAAATAGACTAAGTAGAAGATCCTAAATTGAAGCTTAGTCTGATCTTCAGAGTAAATAATACCCCAGGCTAACCGTAATCTAATCCCTAATCGGTCCAGTTATAGAAACTGTCAGAATTTCAAAAGGTGTCGGTTTAGCCGACAATAGATGACAGTGGTAGATCTTTGCTACAAAGCTAAATAGATGACAATAAGAATCAAAAGAACACTGATTAGGCTACTAGGGTTCAACTAAGAGCTAACTAGGCTAAAGGGATAGCCAGGGAAACCCTAGAACTGGAAAACGATATGAAAGACCGAAAAGTTATGAAAACAACTTTTCAGTTTAAAGAAGGTTGGAGCTACTTATGTACAAGTGAATGATTCATGTGAGCTATGGAGGTCCTTAGTGTACTTGAGATGACAAGAACTAAGGTCTTAGCTTACTAGAGCATGAGAAACACCGAAGGTTTCTAAAACCGGCTTTAATCAATAGAGAAATAAACTCTGGTTTAACCTACAAAAGATGCTAATTCCTTATTACAAGGTGAAACGAGGGTTTAAGATGGATAAGCAAAATGTAGGAGCAAGAAACTCTACTAGAACATTAATGGAAAATGAAGAGCTCCTTGGGTCAACAATGGCAGTAGCAAAAAGCTAGGGTATATATATAGATGTTGAGCTACAGGGCAAAGGGGAAGTGTCTAGAGCTGATGAGGTGTCCAATTAGTGCTAAATATCCGGACAATAGTTGCATGATCTTTGGATAACGCCTCTACTCAGGTCACGAAGCTGGCGGCGGCGCACAGAGGCAAGGAGGAAGAGAGACGACTCCCTGACATGTGGACCCCGCTGGCAACCGCAATCGCGCGCGCCTCCTAAAACTCAAAAGAACATCGACCGTCCGATTAGAGATGGGCGGCTGCGATGAAATTAGGTGTTAAAAGAATTTAATCGAGATCGTTTAATATGGACCGTGCGATCCCAAGTGGACGATTGAGATCTAAAGGAGCCCTACGGAAGTTCAGAGGTTATATTCAAAAAGGAGCGTTGGATTAGAATCTAACGATCGATCTAAAAGGATACACGTCACTTTAAATGAGATGATGTGGCACCGTCAGATTGGTTTTCTACGGTCCAGATTGAAGGAAGATCCGGAGAGGTCCGAATGTCATCTCGATAGGGACCCTACGATTAAAATCCAACGGTCCAATAGAACTGAGCCCTAAATGTACGCGGTCAAAAAGGGGCACCGTAGGATTTGAATCCGACGGTCAAAGACGACTGCGCGCCTTTAAGTTCAAAACAAAAAGGGCGGCGCGGTTGGGTCTAATATCAACGGTGGAGATCATGAGGGGATCCGGAGGTCCGATTGTTATCGCGCCTCTTGGTCACTCGATCAAGATCCAAGTGTGGAAATTGCTTTGCATACGTGGATAGCCCACGCGGCGTCGCAAATTCCGTCCGTTCGATTGGAGATCAACGGCTCGCGTCACGGGAAGGGTTGGGCTCGCGCCCGAGCATGACTGAGCTGGACCAAATGCACCGGTTGGACCCAACCTCATTGGGTTCGAGTCGCTACAGTGCTAGGGTTTGGGTTTAGACTAGACGAGTTGACTAGCCCTAAATTCAAAGTTTAAAAGTTTGCCCGAGCTTTAGAAATAGTAAATAAATTTGTAAAATCATGAAATTTGGCAAGGGTGTTACTGGGATGATATATTTCCCAAATAAAGTTCGAAAACCACGGTTTCACTTTTAAAATTCATAGATAATTATCTTAGCCCGAAAAGATTTATTTAAAGACAAGTATTTTTCTCCAAGGTAAAATAATTTCTAAAAAAAATTCAAAAAAATTATTTTTGTTCAAGATAATTTATCTAGGCTTTGATAAAAAATAATTCCCAGTCCTAATTGTAATACTCCGGAAGTGTGAGAAGTCAATAATCGGGATAAATCAATTTAATCAGTAGCGCTTAATTTTATTCGGAGTTGGAAATTTTATTAAATTCAAAGTTTTGGGGATCTTTGGAGTATGGACCTCCACCAAGCTCATCCATCCCTTTGGCCGGCCGGAGTGGGCCATTAAGGGGAAGGTGCCCTAGGGCCCAAGGCCCAAGCGCCCCTCCTTCTAAACCCTAGCCGCCCTTACCCCACCCCTTGGCGAATTCTTTCCTCCTCCCTCTTGCAGCCGCCACCCTTACCCCTCCCTCTCCTTGCGCCCTTCCATCTCCTCCTTGGAGCTGCCCATCCATGGATGAGCACCTCCCATTCCTTGATGCCGATCTCCCGCCGGCCTCTCGCGAAGGAAGGGCTGGAGCCGCGGACTTGTTGATCAAGAAGGGGGATTGAGGTCATCCTCTACAAGGTTCTTCATCGTCTTCCTGGTGCTCCAAGGTGCGGTTCTCGGTTGTCGTTGTTGGTTAATCGAGGCGAATTTGATTAGGTTTGATCGGTTCATGTCCGTCTGCTGTAATTCCAATTCTGTCCAGTTTCTTGCGTGGCTTGTTTCGTGTACCTAAAGGCAGAATTAGGAATTTGATCTCCTAGAGTTTTGTAGGTCTTGTTCTTAGCTTTCGTGGTGGCATAATAACACTGAATTCTGACTTTCGAGTCAAAAGTTATGATAGATTTATTATCTGCTGTCCAGAATCTGACGAGAATTAGCAGTCTCTGTATAGGTTGATATATGGCCTAGTTAGAGGGTGGTTCAGAGGTCTTGCCCATAACAAATTTTGAAGATGATATCACTAGCTTTCAGGATTGATAAAGAACACCTCATTTGGATTTATAGATCAAAAGTTATGCACTTTTCTTTGTGACTGTCCAGATTGTATGTCAGTCTGTCCAGTTGTATGTTAGTTTTTATCTCTAGTTTTGACCCGTGTGCCACTTTTTGTTAAAGGCAAAATTTGAATGTCGTGCCAACTAGGTTAGTGTAGGTAATTTCATAACCTTTTCAGATTGATAAAGAACGTCCAAGTTGGAGTTGTACAACAAAAGTTATGGATATTTTATTTTAGCCGATATTTCTGTCAATTAATTCAGTCAACAGATTTGAGCCGTGGGCCAAATTTTATTAGAGGCAAAATCTGAACTTTTGCCCAACTAGAGTTTTGTAGATATGTCAGTTAAGAATCCATGGAAATTGGTCTCACATCATTCCGAGTTCCAGACCAATAGTTATGTCAATTACCGTGCTGCTGTCCAGAATTAAGTTATGTAAGAAATTGTTGATTTCAGTTTAAGCTTTGTTTTAATGACTAGAGTCATCGAGGAAGCGTGTTTAACGTCGATTAGTAGTGTTGGGTATATTATGTCCTTATTGAAATTATTTTACTTGTTTAGGAGTTGAAGCCTCGGGTTTATGAGTATCACCTTTGCCGACTAACGCGTCGCATCGCGGAAGGCAAGTACATTGCCACCCTTAATGATTGTGATTGATGAATGTTTTTATGGTCATCTGTGATTTTGTATGATACGAGAGAAGATGGATTGTCTATGTTCTTTCATATGTGTTGAATCCATGTTTTGTTATCATGTCTTTCAATATTCGTATTTCATTCTATGCATTCATTATGCATGTTTCATCCACGAAAGTGGATTGCAAGTCCCACCATTCCAGTGTGGGCAGTGTTGGATATTGTCATGTCCCGTCCACGGGAGTGGATTTGAAAGACCCATTAATTCCGAATGGGCATGTAAGACCCATTAACTCCAAGATGGGCAATGTTGGACACCGTGTGAAACGTTCTTCATACGGAAGTGGATCCCGCATTTTTGTTAAGATGCGGGCTTGAGTGAACACCGACGGGTGTTTCACGGCTATCTGATATATGCATGTGTGCAGTCCATTCCTTTGATTTTGAGCATTCATATCATGTCTTCATATGTAGTCGGTTGTGATGTGATCGAACCCGATGATGAGTTTGTCTTATTCATATTGAATGATTATCTTATTGATATATGTACTTTGAGTCGTGGACTCACTCTTGCGTTGTTTGTTTATTTTAGGTAACCCCGATGTTGGCTCTTGGGAGGAGTAGACACGCACTACTTGTTCACAACATCAAATTCATGTTCAAGACTAAACTTTAGTTCCATATTTCATTCGTTAACGGTGAAGCTGTAATAATTAAACTATAATTGGAGAAGGAAGGATACCTTCTCCACGGATGTTGTTTTATTCTGCGTGTGAACCTTCTTTATTGATGTTCGTATTAAATAACTTAGAAGGTGAAGGAAGGATACCTTCACCATGTCTGTTTATCTTAATCTTGTCTTTAGTTGATATACTTGTTTCAAGTTCTTCCGTATTATGGATGTATGTTAGATGTTTTAGGTGACATCTTGGCTTCCGGATAGCCAGGGTGTTACACTAATACAAGCACTATCTTGCATTTCCTTTGAGACTTCAAATAGGTTTTGGATTTTGACTAGAAAAGAAGGTTTTAATTTGTAACAACAAATCCAAATTTTAATTATGAACAGTAATGTTATGAACAATATTCCATTACTGTTCATAAAGCAGATTATTACTGTTTCTTAAATCTGGGGCTGTTACAAACCTACCCCCTTAAGAAAATCTCGTCCCCGAGATTTTGGATAAGTTAGAGGTTAGGAAAAAGTGAAGCTGAAATGATTTTTATGGAAACCCGACATCTGTTGTCTTTATTTCCTTCAAAGATAGCAAAGAGAGATTTTACATAATAACATAGGGTTATTATTACATCTCTTTTTACACTGCGTTGTTTAAACTTGCCTTTCTTGGTTCAAAGGCCAGTTCTAAACAGCAAAGAGATGGGGGTGCTCAATATGCATCAGATCTTCGTGCTCCCAAGTGACTTCATCCTCAGAGTGATTAGCCCACTGAATTTTCAAGAACTTGACAGTGCGATTTCTTTTCCTGCGTTCCATCTCGTTGAGGATACGCACTGGTTGCTCTTGATAGGAAAGGTCGGGTTGAAGATTAAGATCCTCGTAAGTAGTTTCTTCAGTAGGAACACGAAGGCATTTCTTCAACTGAGAAACATGAAAAGTATCATGCACTGCTGATAGAGCTTCAGGTAGTTCTAATTGATAAGCCACGGCTCCTCGTTTTGCAATGATTCGGAAAGGCCCGACATAACGAGGTGCTAGCTTTCCTTTCACCTGAAAACGCTGAGTGCCCTTCATCGGTGACACTTTAAGATAGACATAGTCATCTACCTCAAAGCTTAACTCACGACGACGACAGTTGACATAGCTCATTTGACGTGATTGTGCAGTTTTCAAATGGTTTCGAATCAGGCGAATTTGCTTTTCTGCTTCTATCACCAAGTCCGGACCATAGAATGGTCTTTCACCCGATTCTGACCAATTTAAAGGAGTCCTGCAAGCTCTCCCATACAAAGCTTCAAAAGGTGACATTTGAATACTTGCTTGGTAGCTATTATTGTAGGAAAACTCTACATATTATAAATAGAAATAAATTTCCTAAAAATCTGAAATAATTAGGAGGGGTTCCTGGGAAGACTTAGTGTTCATAAAAATTATTAAACCTTACTTTTCACAAAAATATTTTGTATATTATAAATTCCAACTTAGGATAGCTCATTTAATTGTGTTAGAATTTTCTGAGGGTTGTATCTAGTCCCATAAATCTGGGAAAATTTTATTAATTCATGATAATTAATATAGTGTTTGAATAAATTAGTTCCAGATGAATATCATAAGTTTTTGTTACTATTTTAGTTGGAGTTAAAATTTGAAGTGTAAGTTTAATATTTGTTTGAGATTCTCAAGTGCAATAATTTATGCAAATGCTTCAAAACATGATGCATGCTGATGAGATGCATACTAATCCTCTTTATTAATTTGGGAATGTGACAATGCGTTATCCCAAAGTAGTTATGCCTGCTGAGGTTTTGCTTAATTTGGAGGAGACCATCCACGAAGCCCCCTCTTGCGCCATGTCCGAATAAATAAAAAGTAGGTCATTCTGACACCCACACAATCGGATGGCACAACCACATTGAAGTGTTGCAAATTAGTTTGCCAGGTAAGTCCAACTCTAGACTTGTGGTAGTACGAAAGGGTTTTGCAATCTGCAGCTCATAGACCGGTCCTTAATTGACTAGGCGACTCCCAAAAGTAACCCCTGGGCCTCGACCCTTTACTGAGACGAACTCGTGCAAAGACTTGCACCCACCAACTATCCATTTCTCCCAAGTCTAAACCAGTTTTTCATTTTATGTTATAGTTCAAATCATTTGTAAATTTCTATGGCATAATAATGGCATAGACTTATTTTAAATCCATAGTTGAATTTTTGGCTGAAATTCCCCGAATTGAATATTGTTTGGTCTAAACATGACTAGGCATATATTTTTCCAAAAATATTCTAGTACATACTATTGCATAAACAAGATTTTGTTTCAAGGTATGTTTAATTCAATATCAAAGTTGGCTATACAATGGAATTGGGAATATCTATAAATTTATAACATGAATTTAAATTAAGTTGAATATAAATAAGTATCCAATAATAATTTAAATAATTTAAAATACTAGGATCGAAGGATGTAACTTGCCTTGCCCAATTTAAAATACTGGGATCAAAGTGGCGCACTGGACCCTAAGGCTCGTCGGCAGCATTGACAACGGTGGAGGTGAAGAAGGGGCAAAACAGGTGGAGGACGATGAGGCAAACACGATGACACGGTCCACATCACTGGTGAGACCTTTGGGGAGCAACAGTGGCGAGGCTTTACGGTGAAGCTCTAGCCAAGGGAAAGGGAGAATGGTATAGAATGTCAAACGACAAAAAAGATGGCGGGGTCGAAGACGGTAGGTACTCACTCATGGTGGCGAATCAAGGCGACAAAGGGCGACTGTCGGAGAGGGAGAAGAAGACTTGGATCTCAGCACACGGTGATCCAAACACGAAATAGAAAGATGGGATAGATAGATCGGGAAGTGAAACGCGGGGTGACATGATAAACTCAGCGGGGTAGCTAGGAACGCGGAGAACATGTTTCAAGCATCGTGTGTGTGGCCAGAGGCAAGGAAGATGAAGGCGGTGTCAATGAACGATAGCTCGGGAGCTCCGATGAGTGCATGCCCTCAACGGAGGAGAACGGGTGATGCCGGCTCTAGGGAAGATGTCCGGGGGCGGCGGAGCTCAGAATCGTTCCGGTGGCGGCAGCTCGGGCACAGGAGGAAGTAGCTTTCGAGGCACGCGACACGAGGATGACTCAGGTCTTTTATATCCTCGGGAGGTGTGCATGTCGGTGGCTGGCTGGTGGGCCTAGTGGCGCGACGCTAGGGTTTGCGGCTGGTGAGCGATGTCGGCTAGCGGTGCGGCACGGTTGGGCCGAGGCAGGAGCAAGGGCCAGCGGAGCGGCGAGTGGGCTAGGTAGTGGAGCGGGAGAGGAGTGGGATGATCCAAATCAGCCCACGAAGATTAAGGCAAAAGGAAATGGATTTATGATTTAAGAAAAGGCTAAAAATTAAAATGAGATCAAATAAATACCAAATAAATCTGAAAAATCCAAAAAAAATTCAAGAAAAATCCTTAGAACATGAGGAGGCCCATTAAATCTGATTTTGATTTAATTGAAGTTTACATTTATCAAATTAAATTATTTTAATTTCGGAAATTCCTATTCAAATTTTATTAACTCATGGAAAATCGGTGAAATTTTTTCGGTGAACTAGTCTACATAAAAGATTTTTTAAAACTCAAATTCTGGAACGTTACAATTATCATCTAGGCAATAGTATGGTGTTTACGTAGGGTTTCAGATGATAAATCCGGTCCGGTCCGGATATGGTTGAGTAGATAATTACGGATATGCATTACAAGCAATGACGCAATCGCATTCACACCGCGCTCAGTGACATCACTCGCGCAGGTACTTCATGACTATCATGCTGGCCCTACAGCTCTGAGAGAGACTGAATGTTTGTATCCTCTTCAAAATGTATTCTGATTTCATGGCGCTGTGTGACTGGTAGGTTCAAGTTAAAGTAAACCTGTACGACGATATTGTACAATAATACATACGTTACAGAGAGTAAAACTCTCGTGCGTAGTCCACTGTTTTTTTTTTCGCCGAAAATCAGTCAAACCAGTTCTGCCGGCTCCCCGGGTACAAATCCAAATTAGGCCCAATGTGAATTAAGCCTAGTTGCAGCAGGCGGAAGCCCATTTGGCCTCCTCGCTACCACAGTCGCACCTCGCACGTTCGCCCTACTACCCTAGTCTCTCTCGGCTTCTCTTGCTTCGAGTTGGCGGCTGCAACAGAGTTACAGAGATATTGCTGAAGAACACGACGCGATCCCTTTTTCCCCATTCCTCGATTTGCTTGGGAGCTCAAATCCAATTGCTGCTATTCTTGCAGCTTCTTTTCCTTGTGAGTAGTATTTTGGCTCGTAATTAAGCTTGTGATATAATCGTATAGACTTGTTCGATCATTCGTTCTCTCTTCAGGTTCATATTAACATTCTACCTGCAGCTTAATAGGAGATTTGGATTCTGGAGGTGGTAACGATAGGGAGGTGAGGTGATACTAGAGGTTCTGAGATTTGGATTTTGGTGTAATTGACCTTGTTTGTAAACCTGTGATCTGCAAACCTGGGCAGTTTCTGGGGGTAACAATTTTCGGCCGAAATCTGGCTGATTTTTTTAACAATTTTTGGCCGATTTTTTAGACATTCAAATTTCAGTTTGAAAATTTCCAGGTAGTCCTACCAGTGAGAGTGAGATCGCATGTACTTCACGAATTTTATGTATCGTCTTGTGGGCTGTGGCTAGTCGTACCCTTGAGAATGATACCGCACAGACTTCATGACTCTTATCTATGGTCTCGTAGCTAGCCGTACCCCTGAGTGCGATTGAACATTTGGGTCCTCTTTAAATTTTTCTGATTTCCATGGCGGTGTGTGATTGGTAAGTTGAAGTAAAAGTAAGTCGGCATGACGATTTAGTACAATAATACATACGTGAAAAAGAGTAAAATATGAAAGAACGTGTTTTTCTGACATGAAACATTCAATTTGTGGATATCACCAACTTCAACATCTGATGTGTACTCCACTGACAGGGTCAAGCCTGCTCGGTGCACAAGCAAACGTGATCCACGAGTGTAAATCTCGCCAGTAGATAACAAACACACACTATAATATATAGTATTGAATCTTCTTACCAGGACAGTGTATAAACAAACTTTGCCAGGGTAGACTCTAGTTACCCAATTCTGAGTTGAAATTATCCAAGTTTTTTTAGAAAAAAATCTCTAATTTATATTAATAATTCCTGTTAAAGTACGCATATATTTAATTTTACATTGAATATTTTAGATAAACAACATGTTAATCGTTGAGCCAGTGTGCTGGAATTCTTTAAACCCAAACTTTAAGCATCAACTTTTTTAGAGAAACTTAAGCATCAACAAGAAGAAGAGGAAGAAGATGTGCGATTTTCGTATAGTCCACGAAAGCACACATTAGCTTCATCTTCTGAATCTCTGGAAGGACATAAGAAGGTGACAGCCCACGTAACAGACACAGCAGTCAAACTTTCCCTAAAACCGTAAAACGGGTAAGCAAAATGGACCCAGTCCGCACAAGTCCACAGGTTGCCCCAGCCACCGCACGGCAACACCTACGCCCCGCATTTCGGATCCGACCACCCTCGGCAGCCATCCGACCGAGCTCAACCGCCACCCGGCATACCACACCACACCGCCCGGCCGCACACGGCCAAGCGGGTTTTTTTTTTCTTCTGATTTAATCCATTTTTAAACGTAATAGCAAAACTAATCTCTTAATATGTAAAATAACAAAATTAATATCTATACCATATTAAATAACCGGCAGACCATGTGCCGCTCATCTAGTCTATGACAAGATACGTTTGCATCCATAGATAGATACGATAGGACACGATAGAAACATGCGCAAACCATCTAAAAATTCACCAACAAATCCACCCAACAAAAGATACTCTATATCACACGTGCATGCAGGATTCACACACAAAGTTGAAATTCGGTGTATCTCCCGCAAATAATCTGCTGCGGCTAACGTCACCGCAGGTTGGTGTGCTTACCCAGGAAAGCATGACAGGATGCATGTACCTGATCCGTCCATTTAACAATCGATCTATATAGCTCCCAATTAAACGACATCTCATCCATTCATGCGTAGGGAATTAATGTAAGATTTCTTTAAAATAATACATCTTTTAAATAGAATTAAAATAAATATCTGTTTAATAAAATTATAAAAATAGTATTTTGTTGCCGATTGAACGGGCGATATGCCCATGTCGCTAGTTAGATTGGCCACATGATCGCTGTCGCCAACCAAAACATTATTCAATGTCTCTGTAGCTATTTGGAATGACGATAGAGATCAAATCGCTATTTCAAATGATGACAAGTTCCTTTCGCCAAATCAAATGGTGATGGATACTTGAAAATTCATTTTTGGTAGAAAAAATTGAAATAAATTTTGATAGAATGCATATTTAAAATTTATAGGACTTTACTATGTTATTTGGTAATTTCTTGTGGTGCTCCAAGAAACTAGAGTTTGTTGACTATAGGGATAAACCCTTGCATGCGCTGTTGTTACGAGTGTAGTGTTTCGTGCAACTGATTTATTTCATAAAAGATAACAAAATATAAAATAGAGAATAATTTGGGAATTAAATTTAAAAGATGATGTTTTAACTATGAAAGTAAGACTTTGTAATGTAGGTACGAATTACATGGCGCGTGTAACGTCCCGTTTGTCTTAGAGTTTTTGCCAGTTTTCAAAACAAAAAAGGAACCATTTGGTTTGCTGGTTTGCTTAAACTTAACTTGAAACTTTGGAAATATTGGAGGTTTAACTTGAACTAACCTAACTTCAACCAGTGTCAACCAGCTCTTTGTTCGTTGCTGGAGTTCTGTGGTGTTCTTTGGCCCTTGGCCCTCTTTTCTTTGTTTGTTTTGTGTGCCCTTTAGCCTAGTTTTTCCTCTCGTTGGACCTTCTCTTGGTCCTGACCTCCCCCTCAGTTAGGACCTCTCTTAAGGTTTAGACCACCTTCCTGTTGTCTAGACCTCCTCTATGGTATCTCTTTGGTTTAGACCTCCTTTGTGTTGGGACCTTTTCTTTGTTTGGACCTCCCCCGGATTCCGACCTCCTTTTAGGTCACAACCACCCTTGACCTGTGCTAAGCTCAGGTTTGTGTTTCAAACCCCTCTGGTTCCTGAAATTCGTTTTTGGAAGTGAGTTTCCCCCTTTTGGATCTCCCTCTCACTTGACCTCCTCCCCTTCTACTTCTTTTGGATCTCCCTTTATTAGATCTTAGCCGTCAAGACCTCCCTTGGTTCCATCCTGGCAGTTAGAACCTCCTAGGATCTTTTTCTTGGATATCCTCCATTAGATCCTTTCTTCTTTTGTATCTTAACCGTTGAAACTCCCCCTTGTCTGGAACTCCTTTGAGTCCAGATCCTATGCGCACCTTTCCCTTCCTAGGGCCGTTAGATCTTGATCATGTGGCCCCAGTTTGTGGCGCCCTTTTTCCTTATCCTTTGGACCTCCCTAGGAGCTCCCCTTTTCATAGGACCTCCTTGTCCTCAGGACCTCTCTGTGGTCTTTTTTGCAAAGACCACTCTCTTTCGTCACGACCACCCTATGTGGTCATAACTTTTGGTCTTTTTGTAAAGACCACTCTTTTAGAACAGGACCTCTTTTGCCTTCTGCGGAGCCTTCTCAGGACCTCCTTCTCAAGATCTCCTCCTCCGCGGGACCTCCTCCCCCTGGACCACCCCGTAGTTGGACCTCCTCTTCGGTCACGACTTTCTCTTGTTGCTTTGATCAATCTCTTTGTTTGAGCCAACCCTGTCCCCTTTCCCCTTTCTACATGCTTGCAGCAGAAAGTCTGAGTATTTAATATTGCTACGGCACATTAAATGTGGTCACATCTGAGGTACCTTGTTCTCTCCTTTTGATGGCATACCTTGTCTTATCCTTGCCCTATTTTTCACCTACTCTTGACACGTGCTATGTGTCACTCAGAGCTTCCCAGCCAGTTCTAGCTATTTGTAGCCTAGAGAGCCTCCCTTCACTACCTTTTTCCTCATTCCTAGCTTTCACCTTGTTCTCTCCGTGCTTGAATTCTGGAGTTGCACTTTCCCTTGAGTTGGACCTCCCCTCTCGCACTAGGATCTCCTGTGTTTCTGGGTTTTGATTTGGTTTGCTTGAGTTCTCTTGATCTTTTGAGTTCTTCTACGTGGGCTCGTTTTGTTTATCTGGTTCTTTTGCGAACGTGTATGTCTCGAGTTCGAAGAGGAGTTCTTGGATCCAGCAGCTTCTGTCGAAACCTCGCCATTTCTCCACGAAGGCAAGTCGCAGGCCTTTGATCATGTTGAACCTAGCATTTTAAATATATGTCGTTTTACTCTACATGCATGGCTACTTTTACAAAAAGATGGTTTTGGGTAGTAGCTTTACCTACTTGACACTTTACCTCCTTGGATATTTGTACTCATCATGTTGACATGATTTTCCCTCGGACACCTTAGTTGGGCAGGTTTTGTTGGCACCCTTTGATTTTTGTCAACATGGGACCATAGTTATGCTTAGCCTTCGCTGTAGAACCGTTGGTCTTAAGAACCTTTTCTTTTCTCTTTAATAATCTTGACTAATGATCTATGAAACCTTTGGTGTGAGGCCACTGTTGTGCAGCTATGGTGGGATGCCACAGTTGTATCGATTGTGGTGTGATGCCACCATTGTTAAAACTTATGTGCCAGGACTTGGTGGTCCTTTGGCTTGGTTGAACCCAAAACTATTTTATGCTCAGGCGAGAAGCTAGGGAGTGAGTAGTGGGTGCTGTGTGCACTTGGGATGTGGATGGTATCGCTTGAGCAGCAACTAAGTACTTAACTTTGTGTTCTTTGATCTAGGTATCATCGTGCAACCACAAGAACATATTATGGGGGTGGTCTGGGCTAAATAATTTGCAAAGAGCTGGCTTGGTTCTGTTGTGGTGGAGCGTGTGATTCGCTGGCGCAAGAGGGGACACGAATCTAGCGTGGTGTGAGGCCCGTTAGAAGCGAAACCTTAGCGGGCAGCTCTGAGCTAGTTCCAAGCTTTGTAAAGGCCTTGTCGCGTTCTCTAGACTGTTCATCTTTGGAAATGAGCAAGGGTTTCGACGGGAACCCGCCCCGCTAGAGAGGTCGTGAATTGTGGGTAAAGTTGTACACCTCTGCAGAGTATAAAAATCTATTCGAATAGCCAAGTCCTTGGTCATGGACATTGCCTGGTGATTTTGCGCAAAGGGTAGCTTTTCAAAAGAGGTCTTGTGCACCCTAGGGTGGTCCAAGGTACTCCTGAGTTGGTGCTCAGGGAGGTCTTGGAGCCTTAGGGTGATCTTTGGGAGCTCTGGAGTTGGTGCTCTAGGGTGGTCGTGGGGGTGGTCCTGGACGTGGGTGCGGCCAGGACCTCCCACGAGTGGTCTTGGGAGTGAGTTGGTGCTCACGACCTCCTTTTAAAACAATTGTACTTATGTATTACTGTTTTCAAACTTTGGCTTGCAATCTATATATGTTATTTCCAGATAAACTTTGCTTTCTGCAAACTAACCCTACAGCTCCCCTTTGACAATGCCACTGCATAAATATTATTTGCATAATTATTTCCTACGACTTGCTGAGCACAGTCAGCGTACTCATGGCTTTAAGCCCTCTGTTTGAGTAGTGGCCGAAGATGATCCAGGTCAAGGTGGCTCAGACCTCTTCGAGGAGGAGTTCTTTGATGACCCGACCTTCTAGGGGATGGCTTCACGCTTTTGGTGGTTCCGCTGTGAGATTCTTATTGTCGATTTTTGTAAGCCCTTGTTGGCGGTCTCTATAAACAATCTTGGCCATAAGGCCCTTGCTTAATATAAGTTGTACTTTATCATTTGTTCCTGTTGTTGGACTGTGTGGCTGTGATTTCACCTATCCTGATCTTGTGCGAGTTAGCTTCGGCTCCTAGAACTAACTCAGTGCACAGAGCCAAGACCTCTGGGAGGTCCTTGAGATCTCCTGGGAGGTCCTAGAGGACCTCCTCTGAGGATGTTCTTGGAGGACCTACAGGACCTTCGTAAGAGGTCCTGAGAGATCTTCTTAGTACATCCCGAGG
This sequence comes from Ampelocalamus luodianensis, assembly GCA_036346255.1. NCBI lineage: Eukaryota > Viridiplantae > Streptophyta > Magnoliopsida > Poales > Poaceae > Ampelocalamus > Ampelocalamus luodianensis. Next base: position 69,627,054 of record CM070621.1, on the reverse strand, counting down.
TGGTCCCGACAGCGTGGAGGGTTGTTAGTGCATCTATTTGTCCCGCTACTTATATGCACTACTACAAAAAGGTCTATACTGGACACCTCATCAAAGACGGTTGACCGAAACTGTCAGTATTAAATACAATCACAGACTGTTTTAGTTTAGTGATCACTTGTGTTACTAACTGCGCTAAAAACCGTCTATGAAGTATCATAGACGGATTTTAACAAGAACCGTCCGTGATACTACTGAATATCACAGACGGTTGTTAAATATAACAGTCTGTGATAATTCACAGATAGTTCTTAATAATAACCATTTGTGATAATTTTGTATCACAGATGGTTTGTGGATGGAAATGTCTGTGATATGTTCAATGTCGTTTCGGCTCCCGCGCGATGTGTCTCTTCATCTCCCGCGCCGACATTACGAGCGTCTCTTCATCTCACGCGGCGACGTTACTCCTTGTTTTATAAGAATAATCATCTGCCACTGTACTTCTCACGCATCACTCTACTCTCAAGCACAAATGAAATGGCTCCCCACTCTTCTTCCCAAAGAACGACGTTGATGGCTTACCTGGCCATCCTGTAGGAGCACCTCGCCGGTTGTACACTAGCGGAAGCTGCAGAAGGACATTGTGCTAATAGTGTCCTCCTTCCTCTAGCGGAGGTTATGCTGGGACATATAACGTTAACGTTATGCTGTCTTGACGATCTCCTCCGCCATGTCCTTCGGGTCATCTGCATCTTCCAGCGATTTAACCTCGCCATCGACTTAGTCCTCCACAACGACGTTGAACATCTACATGAGGATTACCATCGCTTGGAATGCGACATCGAGGCGGTAGTCGACCGAGTCGATCAAGCCGTGACCCCTCAAGCAAGAGAAGAGAGCCTATGGGCACAATTCTACTTGGTTCTTGAGTCAGAACGTCTTTGGGCGACTATCGAACGATCGCATCAACGGTTAGAAGTGTTTCAGGCTACCTGCACTGATCCTGAACCTCCGATGCTGATGACGTCGCCTACGAAGTTCTGATAACGGAAAAAGCAGGCTACTTGGGCCGCTTGAAAAACTTGATCTTTTATTATTTCTACTTTTTTAAATCTTTTGTAAGAAGTGACTAGCTATGCTGTTTGGCCATATGTAAATACAAAAAATGATAAAAAAATCCAGTTTGAAGTTAAGTTACTATCTATGTTGAACATGTTTACTGAATAACATGTTTATCTTACTGCCTTTTATGTCATACACATTTACTCATGATGCTAGCCGAAAAACAGAACAAGTCATACAAGCTATAGAAGGAACTATCACAGGCAATTTAGTGGAAAAAACCAACTGTGATATGTATCACAGATGGTTATAAAATACAATAGTCTATGATACATAATTATCATAGATGGTAATTAACGAGAACCGTCTGTGATATATAATTATCACAGACAGTTTTTAAATATAACCGTCTGTGATATGTGTCATAGGCGGTTTATGGTTGAAACCCTCTGTGATATGTTAAAGACGCTTCGGCTCCCGCGTGATGTGTCTCTTTGTCTTGCGCACCGACGTGTAAGATGCGTCTCTTCGTCTCGTGCACCAACGTGTAAGATGCGTCTCTTCATCTTTCGCACCCTCCATGAACAACCAGTAGAGTTAAAAAAACTCAATCACCACGGTATTGAAAACTAATAGACCGTCGTGTGCCATGGTGAGCACACGGAGCATGATGGTGAGGGCCAAGGCGAGGAGGTCGGCGATTGCCATCGCTCTTCCTCATGATGTCGTCGTCATCATCGTCGGCCTTATGGCCGCGAGCTCTCCTCAGCCCATAGAGGACCTCTGCAGCCTACGAGCCACATATGTATTTATATACCTACAAAAATACGTACTACTGTTTGTGGCGGCAACCAATCCATGCATGCATACATGTTAACCTTTTAATTTGACTAGAGAAACATGTCACTAATCTAACTAGCAACCACACCCTTAATTTGGCCTTTTAATTTTTACTTATGGAGTAATTCTAATGTCTTGAATTGTGTACACATATATTGGAGTTGCAAGGCCATATACAAGGTGTCCAAGGAGCACGCCATGGGGAGGCGTGTGGTGCTAGAGCGGGAGGAGGTGATAAAGTGACTGGACAACGAGCACTAACTCACCATTGTTAACCACCTAGCCGACACTGGCAACCCAGAGACCTGCTTCATCGTCAGCCTCACGCTTGTCTTCACGCACCAGGACATGCAGTGCGGCCTCATGTTCCACGAACGGGCGGCCATTGTTGGCCATAAGGCCACGGCCTACGTGCTCGGCCTCCTCCTCTACATAGCCGACGAGGTGTGCGACGTTGTGAAGCAATACATCAGCGAGGTTGAGGGTGAGCTAGCCAAAGGTGGGTGCGAGACAGCCAACAGGACCAACCGGGAGTGTAGGCGGTGCCGGAGGCTTGCAGTGGATGCAATCTAGGAGGTAACATAGAAGACGATGGCGGGCCGCTGGGCCGAGTGTGGATGGTGTCGGAGGACGGCCATTGGTGCATGAGCACCGGCGGTAGCGTAATGGAAGGGTGGGATGACTATGTCGTCTTCTGCAGTGATGACTATAGGATTAGGCATGAATATGACAAGTTTTTTGCATAAGTGTTGAACTACTTATCGTAAAATTAGCGGTTTTAGTGATACTTAACACAGACTGTTTTAAGAAAATCATTTGTAATAAGAATTGACTAGCCACGTTAAAGTTACTGTCTATGTTGAACATATTAACTAAATATTTTTTAGCTATAGATGGAACTATAACAGACGGTTTAGTTGCACAAACCGTCTATGATATGTATCATAGATGGTTTTAAAATAAAACAGTCCATGATATCTATCACAGATGGTTCTAAATGAAAACTATCTGTGATAGGTATCACAGACTATTTTAGAATATACCCGTCTATGATAATAGGATAATCAGAGACCGTTTGTATTTAAAACCATCTATGATAATGACAGATATGTCTCTGATATTCAGCTGCTTTGAAGAAGACGGCGAGTACACCTAAGAAAGCAACCAAGCCCACCATGAAGCATGATTTTCTTTTCGGGGGGTCGTCCACACAGCATGAGGAGGATGAGATAGTAGCCACGGCCTATCTAATAATCCTTTGTCGTTTAGAAAGAATTCAGTTCGAATTCGGTTTTAAAAAGGGAATTTCCGGCGTTTCGTCTATTCTTCCAGTATAGGGCCTGGGCCGTTGGCCAACAGACCCAAGAGTAGGCCTTGTGGGCCAAGGGGGGCAGCCTTGAAGCCCATGGGGGGGAGCAGCCGTGGGGCCCATTAGGTGACCGGCCAAGGGGGGGCTCTAACCCTAGCACCCCAACTCCTCCCACTCCTCCCACCTCCTCCCCCTTTGTGGCCGCCCCCTCTCTCCTCCCCTTCTCCACCTTACGCCACCTCCAACAGGGGAGCCGCCCATCTCCCACCCCTTGGCGCTGCCCTCACCTCCTGGCTTCCTCCCCCTTGCGCCATCCTCGTCCCCGTTGCCGGCCTTGGCGCTTCCCGCTGCTGGCCATAGGAGGAAGGAGCAAGGAGAGGGAAGGAGATCATCTTCGCGGGGCAAGATCTTCAACCTTCTGCTATTCTACAAGGGTAACATCGCATGTTCTTCGCTGGTTGAGTTCTATTAGTTGCAATTGATTTCGTTTTGGTAGATCGAGTCTCGTCATCTGTTAGGTCGCGTTCTGTCCAGTAGATTGGACGACGGTTTTCATGTTGTTACAGGCAGAATCTGGGAATCCAATCTTTTAGAGATAGTTGGGTTATGTTATAGCTTTAAGTGGCCGCCACGAACGCCCAAATCCGATTAACGGTCTGAGAGTTATGAATTTTTCAGTATCGCTGTCCTGCTGATCTGCCAGCTTTCGGGCAGATTGTAGGAAACTGGATAAAACTATTAGTTAAAGTGGAAATCAGAGGATCTCGTTATAACGAAAAATGTAGGTAATTTCCATACCTTTTCAGAGAGATACAGAACACAAGATTTGGACTTTCGTAGCAAATGTTATGGTGGTTTTAGTGTACTGTCCAGAGAACCCGACGTGAATATTGATGTCTTTTAATTTGGCTTGGTAGGGGTAATAGATGGCCGATTTAGAAGGGTCCCTCAACTAGGTTTAGTTGGGGAATTTAATTACCTTTTCAGAAAGTCCGAGAACACCTCATTTGGACTCCTGTGCCAATAGATATGGATTTTTGTTTATAACGGTCCACCGAGGAGACAGATTGAATTTTAGGATTTGGGTTGAGATCGGGTTAAACGCTTTTGCGAGTTAGTGATTGTTGTTATATGGTTTGTTTGGTCTACTACCGTTATATTAGTGTGTGTTATAAATATGTTCAGGTGGTGGTTTGATACCGGAGGCAGCCCCTTCTGCACGTCCCCCGCTCTCCCGCGGTTAAGGCAAGTATAACGATGGGTATTATAGATATCATTGAATGGCTATGTGTGGTAGATACAAGGAGTAGTTGTGTTACCCATGATTGCTATGGTGGTATGTTTGGTAGTATTCATGGTTTACAGTGATATGAGTAAGGTACTATTCTTTGATGCTTGGAGATCATGAGCCTGGATTATGAGATTTTGTAGTATGTGTATGGTAATCTCATGCAATGTTACTGCGGACGCAAATTTATTTAAATTTGAGATTTTGTACATATGCATCTTGATGGTTATTTGAAGTCTTGGTCAAGTGATGACTAAGCAACTGTTGAGGTCCCCGGCATGTTCATGACGGGCTAAAGGTCCCCATGTTTGTAGAGCATGGGCTTGGGTCCCCATACCTGTGGGGTATGGGCTATGGTCCCTGTGCCAGAAGGCACAGGCATGGGTGTACATCGACGGATGCACACTCTGCATTACCGGTAAAATGCAAAAGAGAAAGAGAAAGTAAAAGAGCATGTTGATCATCTTTCATAGCATTTGCATGTAAAGTAATTGAAGTGTGATTTGTGTGATTCGGACGATGAGCTCACATGTTTGGTTGCTGTTTATGCCATTCATTATATTTGCTGAGTCATTGGACTGACCTCTTGTTGTTTGTTGTTTTTTTAGGTACCAATATAAGATCGGCATGCATGGGGGAAAAGAAGGATTAGTCTTGTTGCACTAGCGCACTATCTACCCACAACTGAATGCAAAGATGAAATTTTATTATTAGTTGAATAAATCACTAATAGTGCACTTTATGATTATTGCTTTACTTGGAATAAAATGTAATAAGCAGATAGTTGTCTTTGGATGCTCTTGAACTATGTTCCAGATGTTTAGATGCTATGGATGTTATAATAATGGTTAGCCAGTTTTGATATTGTCTTAATCAATTTGCAAGTTGGAATGCTTACGTTTGCTATAACTATTGGTTGGAACCTCTGATTAGATAGCTATTCAAAGGAGGTTCTGCCGAAATTTTGTAAGTTGTTATAGCTCATCTGGTCTAAATTATTTAAGTCAGTAGCATTCTAGGCCTTTGTCAGACTAGGGTATTACAGTTGGTATCAGAGCAGGCAGTTGGTCCGTGGTATTGGAATTATTAATTTTGACACACTATGCACTATAGGTTGGTTGGGTTTTCTTCTCTTATTGCATTGCATACGCGCTTCCATTATTTGTATAGTTAGTTTTGTACCTTTGGTACTAGTTGCTCTATGTGCTTATGTTTGAATTATTCTTGTTTGTGTTGCTTAGATATGACAAGGGGTAGAGGCCGTGGCCGTGGTCGACACGCTGCTGGGCAAGGCCAGGCATCGCCCCCGCCCGATGTTCAGAACTGTGTTGCCGGGGAGGCTAGTCCTGCGGGATCAGAGGAAGAGGTCGCTTCAGCGGTTTAGGGAACCAGCACCACCACCGCACTGCTGCGTGCTCGTAGCAGATTCTATGGCGGCACCGCGGTGGTTGCTATGGGGTCGCATCGATGGAATGCTTTGAGGTTGGACACTTTTGATGGGTGGAATGCGATGGATCTTGCTAGCGCTACGGCACATAGAAAGGCATTTGGGGGTGTTGGGTTTAACTTCGGAGCAGAGGGTGCAGTTTGTGGCCTTTCAGTTGAAGGGGCAAGCGGATCTCTGGTGGGAAGGAGTCCTGTCAGCTAGAACTGCTGCCCATGGACCAGCAACTTGGGAACTATTTGTGGAGCAATTCAGGAGGAGGTTTTATCCTGCGTCATTTGTGGAAAGAATGGAAGTATCATTGAACAGTTTCAAGCAGGGTAAGATGTCGGTGACAGAATACGAAGTGGGTTTCAATAACTTAATCCGCTTCGTTCCAGCTGTGGCTACCAATGAGGAGGAGAAGGCTAAGAGATTTCGCAGAGGGCTCAAGTCAGGAGTTTCGTCAAGTATTGGGGGCAGTGGAGCTGCGTGACTTTAGCTCCCTGGTAGAGCAAGCCAGGGGTATGGAGCTAGAGATGCAGCTTGGGTATGGGGCAAAGGTATTTTCAAAGATAGACCTTCAGTCGGTATATAATCAGATTCCTGTCCGAAAGGAGGATATTGAGAAAACGGTGTTCTCTACAAGGTATGGGCACTTTGAGTTCAATGTTATGTCTTTTGGACTAACGAATGCCCTTGCTGCTTTCATGGAGACAATGAACAGGATGCTGCATGAATACCTGGATGACTTTGTCGTCGTCTTTATTGATGATATTTTGATCTATTCAAAGACTGAAGAGGATCATGGGCATCATCTGAGGCTGGTGTTGGAGACGCTAAGAGAGAATAGGTTTATGCCAAGCTAAAAAAGTGCGAGTTCTGGATGTCTGAAGTGGGATTCTTGGGGCATGTTATCAATGATAAGGGAATATCAGTTGATCCAAGTAAAATCTCCACAGTGGTAGAATGGGGAAGGCCGACCAACGTCAAAGAAGTGAGAAGTTTCCTTGGTATGGCAGGTTATTATCGACGTTTTGTGCAGGATTTCTCCATCATTGCGAAGCTGTTAACCAGGCTCACTCAGAAGGATGTGAAGTTTCGGTGGGATGAGGATTGTGAACGCAGTTTTCAAATTTTGAAGGGAAGGCTGGTGACCGCTCTTGTTCTCACTGTTCCTGAGCCCGGGAAGCGTTTCACAGTTTACTCTGATGCTTCTCGAGTTGGTTTGGGTTGTGTGCTCATGCAAGATGGTAAGGTTCTGGCTTACGCGTCTAGACAGCTGAAGAAGCACGAGCAGAACTACCCAACACATGATTTAGAGTTGGTCGCGGTAGTGTTTGCCTTGAAGCTTTGGAGACACTATGTCTATGGTGAATCTTGTGATATTTTTACTGATCACAAAAGCCTTAAGTACATTTTTACTCAGAAGGATTTGAATCTGAGGCAGCGCAGATGGTTGGAGCTGATCAAGGATTATGATCTCACGATTCAGTACCACCCAGGCAAGGCCAATGTAGTAGCAATTACTCTTAGTTGCAAGGCGACGCCGGCTACTCTGGATTGTTTAATTGCGGATTTTGACCGCATGGGAATATCTTATTGTTATGCAGGCACGGCTCAGGCCGAAACCTAGTTGATTCTAGAGTCAGCTATCCCAGAACGCGTGCGGGAAGCACAACAGAGTGACTAGTTATTGCAGAGGGTCAAGAAGCGTCTGGATTTGGGCAAGGAAGGGGATTTCAGTTTGGATGGGCCTGGAGCTTTGCGATTTAAGGGTCGTCTTTGTGTGCCGCAGAAGGCAGAGGTTAAGGATGACATCCTGAGGGAGGCACATCGCACTCCATATACTGTTCATCCGGGTGAGACGAAGATGTATCGTGATCTGAAGTAGAATTTCTGGTGGAAAAGAATGAAAGTGGATATTGCTAATTATGTGGCCTCTTGCGGCGTTTGTTAGTAAGTGAAGGCAGAACATAAGCATCCTGCAGGGTTATTGCAGCCGTTAGAGGTCCCTCAATGGCCTTGGGATGATATCGCAATGGACTTTGTAGTTGCGTTGCCTCGATCACCGCGGGGTAAGGATGCAGTTTGGGTTATAGTGGATCGGTTCAGCAAATTCGCACATTTTATTCCCATCCGCACGACAAACTCAGCGAGCGACTTGGCTCCTATCTATGTGCAGGAGATTGTGAGATTGCATGGAGTGCCAAAGACCATCATTTCTGACAGGGATGCCAAGTTTGTATCCAAGTTTTGGGAGAGTTTGCAGAGTGCACTCGGGCAAGACACGCCTCGAGTACGATTTTCATCCTGAGCAGATGGGCGATCAGAGCGCACTATTCAGACCCTAGAGGACATGTTGAGGTCCTGTGTTCTGTCCTGGAAGGGTAGTTGGGAGGATCAGTTGCCATTGGCGGAATTTGCTTACAATAACAACTACCATACAAGCATTAAAGCCGCTCTGTTCGAGGTTTTGTATGGGTGTAAGTGCAGGTCACCCCTTTGCTGGGAAGCCGTGGGTGAGAAGGCAGTTTTGGGTCCGGATTGGGTACAAAAGACGGTTGAATGAGTGGCTTTGGTGAGACAAAACTTATTAGCAGCTTAGAGCAGACAGAAAAGTTGTACAGATATGAGGAGAAGAGACTTGGAACTTGAAGTGGGAGATCAGGTGCTCTTGAGAGTATCTCCTACAAAGGGTGTGGTAAGGTTCGGTACCAAAGGAAAGCTTAGTCCGAGGTACGTTGGGCCATTCACGATCTTGGGTCGGATCAGAAAGTTGGCCTACCGCTTGGACCTACCAGAGTCTATGTGCGGAGTGCATAATGTGTTTCATGTGTCTATGCTAAGGAAGTACTTGAGGGATCCGGAGCATCATATTTTGCTAGAACCCCTAACCATCGAGCAGGATCTGTCCTTTGAGGCCAAGCTAGTGCAGATTCTGGAAAGATCAGAAAAAGCATTGAGGAACAAAACTTTGAAGTATGCTAAGGTGCTTTGGTCGCAGCAGAATGAGAGAGAGGCCACTTGGGAACTGGAGTCTCGCATGCGCGAGCTATATCCAGACTTGTTCACAGCAGGTGTGTACTCTTTGTTGCTAAGTTTCTAGTCTCGGTTTTATCTCGAGTAGCTTGGCATTTAGATTCGGGGTCGAATCCTGTTAAGGGGGGTAGAATGTAATACTCCTTTGTCCTTTAGAAAGAATTCAGTTCGAATTCGGTTTTAAAAAGGGAATTTCCGGCGTTTCGTCTGTTCTTATAAAGAGTAAGTGATTTCAAGTCTGTTCTCGGTGATGGATTGCTAAAATGGAGCCACGCATATGCTCACGGGCATGGTAAGGATGGTGGAGGTGGAAGGAATTAACCAGGGACTCACCGAGGCGGTGGCAAATATCAAAGATGGCTGCGGCGGCTGGAAATGAAGAAGTGCAATTTTGGTTATTCTCTGCACGTGGATCAACATCAAGTGAGGGAAAAGCATCAATAGGGCCTAGAATGCGTTTTAACGCTGCTGGGTGATTGCTTGGATCACGGTTAGGTGATGTTCAATCTCACTAGAGGCGAAGAAGACGATGGTACTTTAGTGTTGCAAGGCTCCATAGGCTACATCAAGGAAGGAGATAGCATGAGGGAAGTAATAGGTGCACAGTGACATGGTTGTCGTGGATAAAAAGCTCACCAGAGGCAGCGGTGGTGTAGAGCTTGCTTATTGGTGTCGAGAATGACGCTCTTGTTCACGTCGAACCAAGGAGCAAGAAACTCTGGTTCTTTGTGGGAGGCAACAATGGCGAGCTGAGGAGATAGTGATGTGGTTAGGAGCTTAAGTATGGCTGAGAATGGCACGATATTGAAGGCGAGAAATCGGTAGCCGTGGTGAGAACTCGAGGAAGATTACGCTTCGGGAGCTCAATTCTGTCCAGTTTTCAATTCTAAGTTTGTTTGGGTTTTTGGCCAAGTTCCATGTGTCATGGGCTGGTTTGTATCCATATTGAGATATATTACATGTGTGATGAGCTTTAGTATTCGTTTTGGTTCAGATTTGAGGTGATGGCGATGCCAGAGCTTCAATCGGGCTAAAAATGAATACTTGGGCTGCAAGGGGTGTTGGGCTATTGCCAAAAGAGTTGTGTGCCACCCTCATGGGCTAGCCACCACGTGGGGCCCACCTCATGGTTGCACAAACCAAGGCAACAACCAGCCACTTCGTATTGTTTTCGGTTTAATTTAGGTTTTCATTTGGTGGTCGGCTAGGTTAGTGGGGATAGCTATAAAGCCTTGGCTGCCACCCCCTGTAACCCTTGAATGTTAATTTGGAGTATAAGCAATTTATTGCTCTTTGGTTTATGCTGTGCACTGCCGTGAGAGTTGGAAAGCCTACTAGTTATCATTCCACCAGATTACCGGTTACTAGTGTTCTTGTTGTTCCTCACGGATCAACAAGGTCGTCTTCCTTGGCGTGGTCAGAAGATGGAGATCCAGAGCATGTTACTAGTTGAATCCCGGTACACAGGAGTCTGTAATCAAGACAAGCAATCGTGTGCTTTCGTTCATCGGAATTCACAGGATTTCAGATTAGCCACATATCAATCCGTAAATGGAGATCCTATGTCGTGAAGATCGGACACCCCCGTATCAACTCGAGGGAGCTCTCTAGCTCTCCGCCCATTCAGGAATAGGTGCAGGAGGGTTGTTAGCGTGGGCATGGTGACGCATGGTGCAGTGTGGAAACGACAAGAGGAGGTGAGCACCAAAACGGTGGGCGGTGTCACATACCCGGGTCGGACGAGGCAGGCACGAGCGCGGCGTGTTAGCAAACGGGTGCGGTGCGAGGTGCATGAGACCTCTAGCCGATGGGGCCCGAATGTCAGCGAGAGCAAGTGAGGGGAGCAGGTCGGGCTGATGAGTGCATGTGGAGCTGGGCCATGTACGACTTTCAACTCAATAAGGCAGCGGGTAAAGGAATTTGATTTGAAAATTTCCAGGAAAGGTTGAGAGTTGGAGGAATTTCTAAATATCATAAATGAGCTCCAAAATTTCTAAAAATGTTTGTGGAGGCTCCTCACACAGTGTGGTTGCTTGTGAAGTTTTTCCATAATTTCATCCGTTCTACACTTTTCTTGAAAATTCCTTTAAGGTTAATCTCGGTGTGCAAAAAAGTTGCTCAAAATATTTCCTAATTTATTGTAGTACAAATATCCCAAGTTTGGAAATTTTGGGATGTTACAGTCCATTATTCTAACATATCTCTATAGAGTTAAATGAAATGATTGTCAATATTATGAGGGCTATTTGGTAATTTCTCATTTTGAGAAAAGAAGAAATAGAAAAGGAAAAGAATTTGGAGGGGCCCACTTGTCACAGGGGAAGGGGAAGAGATAATGTCTTGAGACTTGTTCTCAAGACCGAGCAGAGCACACGGGATGAAGGGCTTCGACCCTTCTCTAGCGGCGGTACATGCAAGGGCAACGCGCAGCTCAGGCGGTGTGGGCGGATCTCGCGCCTGTTGTTGGCGCCGTTGAGTCCTTCTCCTCCTCCTCTTTTTTCTAGTTCCTCCTCCTTCCTTGACCCCAAAGAAAATATTAAAGTGAGTTTCCCCTTTTAATTTTGGTTCTCCTTCCCCTCCGATTGGATTTTGATTTTGGGGCATTGGACCTCTGGTGCCATCGTGCTTGGCTTAGTGCTATCGGAGGTGAGCTCCGGACCTCCCTCTTGTGTGCATTCAGCTAGTTTCATCCTTGCACCGTCTCCTATGTGGGCGCTCGGTTTGTGATTTGGAACTTGCGTATTTTAGGGTGTGGTTTGGGAGGCTTTGTCCTGGCTTCATGAGGAAGAAGATCGTGATCTTGGTGCTTGGTGTTCTCGGGTGCATTTTGGCAGTGCATTTCGGTGGTTTTGTGCAGCATCCCTATGCCTCAACTTTGTAGTTTCAGTGTGTCTCGGATTACAAAGGTTGACATTGTATCTACGTCAACCATGTCTAGTATTCGTGGCACAACGAGACAATTGATTTTCTATGTCAGCGCCTTTTGGCATGCCTTGTCTAGTTCTTCTCAGTGGCTTTGAGTGCCATCTGCTTCGTGATTATTATTGTATTCCATTTTTTGCATTACTTTTGCATATGAGATGTGCTAGTAGAAGTTTCAAATTGTGTTGATTTGATTAACTCTAGTACCGGGAGATATTGCAAAGTAGTGTTGTGGGCTCGGATCAAATGCTCGATGATGAATTGATGTTAAAACTGAAATTGAATGTGACATTGAGTATAGGTTGATCTTGAGCTATCAGATCACTTGCTGTTTTCTTGTTCTAGGCAGTTAATTCGTCCTGCAATATTGTTGTTCACTATATTATGTTCTCTGTGATCCATTTCGGTCACTGTTATTCATATCGGTTTCTAGCATCCATTTTCGATCACTGTTATTCATGTCTGTTAATGGTCTTTTGATGAAAAAGGATCTTTACTTGTTGTCCAGCCAAGTTAGACTTGATGATTTGTTTGAACTTGTCTAATTAGAATAACAAGTTTTGTTTTTGAGCTCAAGGTCCAATCTATAATTGTCATATTCAATTTGTGATCAAAATTTTGACATAAGTGTTGTGAAGGCCAAGATTCTATATTGAGTAACACGACATCTGAGAGCCATAAATAAAATTAAAATCGGAGTATTATGCTGATTTTAATTGTCCACATGTTCTATGTTTTGAGTATATTATCCTGTTTAAATGATATGGAGGATTTACATGTTTTTGTGTTAATTTTGTTATCTAAATGCTGCTGGAAATATGTTTAATAATGCTGGAATTAATTCTGAATGTTTGCTAAAACTGCCAATTTTACAACAAGTATTGCTTAGTTTTCTACAGCTCAGGTAAAAGTGCCTTGGATAATTATTATTTGCTAGTACTCTCTCTTAAATATGTACTTTTATTTTTGACATTTCCACGTGAACTGGTACTAAAATTAATGTTCCCTCTCCAAACTAGAACGGCTGCTACAAATAATTCACTACTTAAGGCATGACAAACCCAAGTTCTCCTGTAATAAGTACAAATCAGTTAGCCGGACATTCTTGGTAGAAAATTAATCGCAGATGCTTGCATGTTCACATAGCCATGAAATGTCAACGAGGGCAGCTGTTTATATGTTGGTAATGGATCAGTCCATTATTTCAATGCACTAAGCAATAAGCATGCCGCTTCCCACTAAGCAATATCCTTGTCAATGAGTTTTGGCATGGAGTAGCTCAGAAATGCAAAGAGATGAACAAGTTCTAACCAGTAATTAAATATCGTTCTTTTCAATTGAGAGAATAAGCAAGTCTGCTGACGATGGTCATACACTGAAATAAGCAAGACATATATCTGCGTTTACAAATTCAGTTTTTGATTCCATCGATCGTTTCTCATGCTACAATAGTACAATCATAAAATATATGCATAAAGGTTGAGCATTTACGTCGCTCTAATTGTACACACATGGACCTATTGGTTACTTATATCACACACAGTTGCACGCATAAAATACAGCATATCTTATCATCCAGGAAGCTACTTTTATCGTTTGCACTGACAGTAATGAGCTAACACACCTTGATCATGTATATCCTAAATTACTTTCTTGCATAAATTAACAACCGGTAGCCAGCCCTACTTCGACTCGTAGAGATGTACTGGTAACCGTGGTTCAGCCTGCAAAATTAGTGGTTCGGCTAGTGCGAGACTGGTAGCAGACTCCTGGAGCTCAATTTTATCAACACCAGGGGGCTTGATCCAAGTAAATCCATGTAGAATCCTCGCGAATAACATCATTGTAACTGAAGTGCCAAGTGACACCCCTGGGCAACCCCTTCTCCCAGTGCTAAACGAGATGAATCGCAAGTCTGGCTCGGTGAGGACTACATTCGCATCATTCAGATGTCGGTCGGGCCGAAACTCGAGCGGTTCATCCCAGACAGTGGGATTCCGACCCAGCCCAATACGGCTAACAATAACATGGCTACCTTTGGGGATCACGTAGCTAGAAATGGTGGTGCTTTCCATGGCAACATGGGGTAGGTTAAAAGCGTGGTATGGGTGCATGCGGAAGGCTTCTCGGATACACGATTTGAGGTAGTTTAGTTGAGGAATGTCAGATTCCTGGACTAGCCTGTCTTTGCCAACAATTGCATCGAGTTCATCAATTGCCTTACGCATGACCTCTGGCTTGTTCATCATCTCGGCTAGTGCCCATTCCACTGCATTTGTTGGATTGTCCACTATTGCAAACATTATTTCCTATGTTGATGTTATGGAAAAAACATCAATCAGTTTCACATTAAATCAAATAATAAACAAGACACAAATTTCCCTTAGTCACTAGTGATTAGCACTATAATAGTCATCAACCGGTGCACCTGTACTAGCTGCGTACATGATCAAAATATTGTTTTTTCATTAAAGAATGTGTAGAATTCAATAAAATAGGATTAAACATTAAAGACCACCTCGGTTTATTATTCCAAGCAGACCACAATTCATTTATGCAGTTACCATGATAGACCTCCAAGCAAACTTGATAAACTTGATAAGCACTCTACAAACTTTATAAATTAGATTTGAACAACAATGTTTAGTTTGGAATTTTAATTAAGAATTTTGAAATCCTTAATTTTTGAAAATCTTATATTTAACTTTTCTTATGTATTTTCCCATGATAATTTTATTTGTATTTAAAAATTTTATGTTCTAAAAATTAGAATTCATAATATATGGAAGCATATTAGGTGGAAACACCCTGTAGGGTGTAATCATATAAATCATTTTTGGTTACTCACCAAATCAACATGAACAATTCTGACAATAATCGTAGGTGTATCCTATGGAGTGTTGTGGCACCCTCCTCTACAATTGTCACTTCAAACTAAAAAATGTGCTAGAAGAAAAAACAAAGAGATATTTGCTATGAATAGTGACTTTTGCAAATTTTTTGTTTTTCCTTTGGTTTATCTTTAGTTAGCAATCTCTTTTTTGTTGTTGCTCTCAACATAGATTGAATTTGAACATCAAATTTTACGCATAGGTAGAACTTCAAATTCTGTAAAGCGTGGAGGATACTTGATCCATTGATGGTTTAAATGATTGTCCTTTCTAATACATGTACCGCTAATGTGATGTGATGATACTGACAGAAGTTAGAAAACCAAAAACTGACTAGAGAAGACACCATTTGATTGCTGACTACAATTCAGACGTGTCTGCCGGTCCCATTTGGCCATGAGTTCATGTAGGTGTTGTATCTTTTTGTTTAGATAATGGAAGTATAACTCTCGGTCTCTGAACCAACTAGGGATGCACACAGCCATTATACCACCATCAGCTAAAAGCTTAACACAAAAAACGGCCAAAAGCCAATAACGACAAACAAATTGTCATGCAAAGGCTAGTCTAAAAAAACCCACCTAGCCCCGCCTCCGAGACCAACCAGGAGATCGTTCACATGCAAACAGCAGCTGCGCAATAAAGAGGTAATGATGGGCTAGTCTCCGTAGCGACGCCTCCAAGAAGGGATACGACTTACGTTGTCGTCACCAGATCCAACCAGCGAAGGTCAGATCAGGAGTTTTCACTCCGAAGCTCAGGTACCGTTTCTTCAAAGCAACGCTTTTAAGAAGGTAACACCGCTCAGGTCGACGCTATTGCTGGATCCAACCAGAGAAGGCCAAATCAAGAGTTTTCACCCCGGATCGAAGGTACTAGCGCTCCAAGACCACACCGCAGCACGACCTTGTCGCTGGATCCAACCAATGAAGGCCAGATCGCCAAGACGATGTCCGCAACATCCCCAACAGCCAACCGCCGCTAGGAAGGCGACATCCAGCACAACACACGTCGGCCGGTTAAGTAGCCGAGCACCGCACAAGCCACCACCACCGAGCTGTCACGATCTCTACCAACTGTGCCAAATCTGAATCTGCACCGCGTCACCTCCGTCGTCAAACCATCGACGAAGCCGCGCCACCGGAAGAAGCCGGCAGAGAAAGACCCGAATCGCCACGCCCGAGGATGAGCCGGCAGAGAAGGGTCCCGAATCCAACCCCGACGAAAGTTCATACCGTTGGAAATCGGCAGACAGACGTCGGGTGTCAAGAGTGCGATGCAAATCAGACGCCACCACTGAGAAGAAGAAGTCCTGCAGCCGCCGCTGACCGGCTGACGGCCGCTGACGGCGGCCGTGAGGAGGAAGGGAGGTGGAGAGAGGGGCTTTTTTTGGCTGCTAGTGGTTTTCAGATTATCTAGCTAGGAACAGAAAAAAGAAACTTATTTCTGTTAGGGGTTTTACAATTCAATTCAAACTCTTATTTCTATTGCACGCTAGCTGTTAACACAATACATGACGTGGTCACAAGAAACTTAATCTTAGCGTGAGATTACACCGGTATCAAAAGAATAGACGATTAAGATGTTTTCTTTTTCTTAAATTAATGTAGAAATTTTTAGCTATTTTTTTTCTCACTACTACAGAACAGACCTTTGGTCGAACTGCCAAATGGGCAATAGTCTCGGAGAAAATTGCGTCCGGGACAAAAATATCTTTAGTCGGTTGGTAACACCAACCGACTAAAAGTCCGCCCAACGGCTCGTAGCGAGCTTTGCGGGAGGACTTTTAGTCGGTTGGTGTTACCAACCGACTAAATGTCAACCTTTAGTCCCGGTTGGTACTACAATCCGGGACTAAATCTTTAGTCCCGGATTGTAGTACCAACCTGGACTAAAGGTTGACATTTAGTCCCGGTTGGTAACACAGCCCGGGACTAAAGGTTCTCTGTGGCGGTAATTGAATAGTGGGGACCTTTAGTCCCGGTTGCTAACACAGCCCGGGACTAAAGGTTCTCTGGAAAATATGTCCCCGCGCAAAATTCACCTTTAGTCCCGGGCCGTGGCACCACCCGGGACTAAAGGTTCTCTGGAAAATATGTCCCCGCGCAAAATTCACCTTTAGTCCCGGGCCGTGGAACCACCGGGACTAGCGTCCAACTTTAGTCCCGGTCCGTATTACCACCGGGACTAAGGTCTTAGTCCCGTTGGTAAACCGCCCGGGACTAAAGGTCCCCGGCACTTAAGCTGATTTCGTCTTCCATTCTTCCTCCACTTCCCATCGCGCGCCTCTCCTCGCCGCTCCTCCTCGCGGCCGCTCTGCCGACCTCGCGTCGTCCGGCGGCGTGCTCCCGCCGTCTTCTCCGCGCGACCCGCCTCTCCCTCGCGCCGGCGTCGTCTCCCGCGTCGCGGCGCCTCCTCGCCGGCATCCCGACCGAGGTTTGAAGGCAAACAATATTCTCCCAAATAATGCAAGACTAGCTATTTGAGTTTGCATATGGGCGTACATTTACTTTCGTTTAATTCCAAAACCGAGAGAGTTGAACTTGGTCTTAGCTCACCGATTCTTGGTTCTCGGTTTGATTACTAGCAAGCAAGAAAGAAAGAAAATAGAAGTAAAACAAAAGTGGTGACCGAAATTGTAAAACCAAAATCAATAATGAATTGAAATGGAAACAAAAAGAAAAAACACCTTTAGTCCCGGTTGGTAATACCAACGGGATTAAAAGGCCAGCCCGTGGCTCATCAGCGGACCTTTTAGTCCCGGTTGATATTACCAACCGGGACTAAAGGTCGGCCTTTAGTCCCGGGCTTGGGACCCGGGACTAAAGGTGAGACATTTAGTCCCGATTTCCTAGTCCCGGCTCTATAACCGGGACTAGAGGCCCTTTAGGCCCGGGACCAAAAGTCTGTTCTGTAGTAGTGTCTCTGATTAATATGGGAATTTCAAAGTTTTTACCCTCCTAGGATTAATGCGAGACTTCCGTAGTAGCCTCAAATTAGTAAAGATAAAGATAGTTCATGAGTAAATCTATATTCGGTAAAAAAAATCATTATTATATTTTCAAATAGAATGAAATATGTCTCACCGCTGTTTGTGCTCTGATCTCTTCAAACGACAGCAACGGCTGTCCTTCTGAATCATCAAGAGAAACCAGGACGTCCAAAAAGTCTCCGACCTCTCTCTTCGTACCACCTTGCCGAAGAGTCGACCATTCATGAATCCTCTCCTTTATGAGGGGATCATGCAATCGACTCAGAGTCTTCATCACACCCATGGCAACTTTCTCGTGGCCATCCAAGTCGAGACCAACGAGTACCGGGAAGTAATCCGACACACAGAAGCTGTATAGACAGTTCAGGAGCGTGAAGAGTGCGCCAACATGCTCAACTTCGTCAGGCCCCGGACCACCAATCAATGATGCCGGTTGCTCACCGAAGTATCTCTTGCTGAAGACCAGCCTCCGTATCATGTTACCACAGAAATGCTGGGCTACATGGCGCACGTCAACAGTGTTATTTTGTGTCCTGCTGCTGCAGTGGTTGTAAACGTACCTGAGAAGGTAGTTAGCCTCCTCCTCCCGCCGGCACTGGAGTTGTTGTTCCATGGCCGGGGATAGGATCTCGGTAGTGATCACCCGCCTCATCTTTTTCCACTGCTCTCCATGCGGTGACAAGATCGAGCCCTTGTACCCGAAGCTGAACGCCCCGGAGGCGAACGTAGTGGGCCGTGAGGCGAACACCGCATCATTCTTACGCAGAACTTCGCGGGCGATCTCTGGGCACGTCACGGCAATGACATGAACAGCTCCGAAGCGGAGGCACAGAATTTCGGTGCTCATCTCGTTGAACAGGCGATGGATCCACCGGAACACCGCTGGCTTATTCCAAATCATCTGGTGCATGTTACCGATGACCGGCAGCTTGGCCAGTCCTGGGGGCAGCCGGCATAGCTCCCTTTTCTTGGACGTTGCTCTCTTCCAGTAGAACAAAGCAAGCACCAGTAGGGTGGCCATTGTAACCAAGATAGTAAGGTTGATATTTGGAGAACATATTAGGTGTGTTACTGCTAGTGTTTTGCATTCAGATGTTGTTTGTGGGCTCATATTGCTGCGCTGCACAAGTTGTGGGAAAGGTTGGGATTTAAGGGAAGACACTCTTGTAGCGTCTAACTTACTTGTGGACATATTTATAGTATGCGAAGGCTGCACATGATCCAGGTCTTAAAACATTCTGTAAACTATGCATTGCATGTGTTCAATGTTGGTTTGTAACCACTAGGGACAGTTAGTACAATAGTTAACGAGGACTAGACCAACTCAATGGTACAGTTACAAGAGTACAATAGTTTACGTGGCGTATAATTGTAGTAGAAGCATGCCGAAGTTTGTATGATTGGTGGGAAGAAAACGACCATAACGTTACAATATTAAGTTGGCATACACCGGCCTGGAAATAAAAGAGAAAAAAAATTAAAATATAAAGACTCTTGCAACGCAACATTACCAGTCAACAAATGAAAAATATGGGGAAAAGAGGACACAAATAATAAGCGAATCTGCAAGGCCTTACTATACAGCTCTAGACCCACGCTTCCTGACAAGCTAACTACCGTCGAATCTCAGCGGAGAGGAAACAAATTGCTAGAATATACTAAGAAGCAAATTGCAAATGAACACCCAAACTCTGTCCTCCATTTTCTTGCTTAAAACAGAACGATAGTGTCGTACCAATACGATTTTCATATACTAGTGTTTAGTGCTAGCGCACAAAACACTCCTGCTATGATTTGGATGTGTTTTTACAACTGGAGCTGTCTATTTCTTGATCAACTAAAAACACCTTAAATCTTAGTCGATTTTTTCATCTATTGGATCATGATTCAACCACCCACACATCTCCCTCCATCTATACATAAATCCATCCCTAATACTAACTCAGTCCTCCTATGCCCACCGCCAGCCGCCGGTGCCCCAACTCCCTCCCCGCACCCTGCCTCCCACCGCCTCGCTGACCATCACCTCCCACCGCCGCTGCCGAATCCCACCATGGCTGCCAGCGCCGCCCACCACCTCCTCCTCCGCCCCTCAGCCACCTACCCTACCTTCTTCCCCATTCCAGCGGCTGCCTCCGCTGGATACATCGACCATGGTAAGGAACCACCCGCCGCTGCTGCCCACTACCCACCACCGTCCCATGGCCGAGGCGGTGCCACCACCGCCTTGCTGCACCGCTGCCCACGTTCAAGCCGCTGCCACCCCCTCCTCCCTCTAAAGCCCGGGCTCCGGTGAATTCAAACCCTAACCCTAACTCGTGGGTGTCCGGTGAAGACGACACTGCTGCCAGCCAGTGAACAAGACGATGACCCCTTGAGCACGAATATCCATGCGTGATCCAAAGGTGAGAAAATTGATTGGGATTTCCAAAGAAAATAGGCGACTGTGTTTTAACAAAACCGTTATTTGCATGTGTGAATTGTCCTCCATTTAAGGGTCCATTCAGTTTGGGGTATCAACTTTACAAAAAAAAAATTACGTGTGCTTTAAAAAATAAACATTCAATTAAAAAATCTTCCCAGTCAATTATATCTCGAAGTAAACTAGCCGGTTAATTAGGCTCACTTCACAATTTGCATTACCTATCAATTAAAAATTATCTTATGCGTGCCCCTTGGGAACATGAAGGGGTCCTAAGTTTGTGCAATCTCGTGGTCTTGGTCATTAAAAAAAACCAGATGTCACTCTCCCCGTAAGTTATTTTGTGGTATTCACACCACCACTACTTAGGCGTCGTAATTTTTCCACTTTACAACGTAAAACATTAAAAAAAACTATGGATAAATGTATTGGTGATATACCATAGAGATAATCATGGAGATAATTATATCATGCACGCCTGTCTTTATGAGTTATTGAATAAATGTTATTCTGCTCCTTAAATGAATCATTAGTTATAAAGATTAGCAAATATGTGACTTGTTGATGAAGCTCTTTAACTTATATGATGTCATTTTAAATTGTATCTCTGGTCGGATGTCACTGGTCGGAACACTAGTGACCCTATGACCAACGTATGTATTGATTGTTGAGCATGTTTCCCTGGTCATGGATATAGAGATATTGAATCAATGATGTGAACACATGTTAAAGAACATGGGGTTCGATAGACCCACTTTGAGATACTATTGAGATTATTATGATTCTATGTGTCATTAGTTGGTCTCAAGCAATGATGATGTATAATCCTTAGACCTGAGATCAGCATGGTTATTATGATAACTGGTCGTATGGAGATACAAGTTGGTCATAGACTGGTTGTACTTAAGTACTAACTAGTCGTAAGGAGTTACGAACTAGTCGTACCTAAATACGGACTGGTCGTGACTAGATACGTGCTGGTAGTAAGTGATGAGGATCTGGTCGTAGATCATATTGCATTAAGGTTCGTCCGATATAATTTGTGTGTATTCGAAAATCGTTATGTCCTGCTAGAAACCGCTAACGACTCGTGGTCAAAAAAAGTTTCTGGGTTGGAACAAAACGTGTTCGGATAGGATCCGTTATAGGCACTATAGAAGGAGATGCTTGAGGCTATTGGCGATAAGTGAGACACATGAGTTGCTCCACCGGAACCCTAGCCGCCATCTTCCTGAGAGAGCCCGCCGTGCGACTTGGTGCTAGCACACCGGCATCTGGTTGTTCCTTCCCTAGATGTGTGGATACCATAGAGGTACTACTACGGTTCTTTATTGCGCTTGAGGACGACCCGTGATCTACACAAGGAACATTGGAGGTTGTTGGAGGAGACGAACGACTACAACCACTTCACCGACGCGCTCTTCGTTGGACTAGGCTGCTCCAATGTTTCTTCTGCTGCACTGTGCATCTGGTGGTAACAATCTGTGATCATCTACCTACTTGGCTTCCTGGTTTACGTGGTAGAAATTTTGATTTGTTGCTCTCGTAGCCTATCTATATCCCTTTAGTGGTATCGAAGCCATCCTATATAGTTTTTGATCTAGATTAGTCACATATCTTCGGATATGTGGCGTGATGATTGGATCTATTTGTGGTTTGGTCCGTAACCTAGATTAGTTCATATGGATGGAACGATCTAGGCACTGGTCGATAAGATCGATCATTGTTCGGTGGTAGTGGATGGGTTTTGCGAGCAGGTATGAGCTAAAAGGACCAAATAGTTTGTTGCGCTTGATCACAAGCACACTGCATGATACTCCTACCAGTCGGAATTCTGCCATTAGAGTGTATCGCAATGTGTGGTCTGTAACATCCCATGTTTTGGCTTGTGTTTCAAATGTAAGAAAATGTGTAGAAATTAAAAACTTTTCTTACATCTTGTATTTCCTGTATGATCTGAAAAAAAAATCTTGTAAAGGAATTATGGAAATACAAAGTCACAAGTCATTTTGACCAAAACCTTGTCCTTCAGAAACTTTCTTGTCAAATCTTGTGATTCCTTGGAAATATTTTTCCTAAGTTCTATGGTTGGTGTGTGACCCCTCTGAAATATTTCATAATTTTTAGAAATTGTTTGAATATATTTGGAGGTCAGTCAAATCTGTTTGACTTTCAGTCAAACCCTAGCTTAGCACCTTGTAGAATTTTTGGAGTTGTTTTGCTACCTCAAATAAATCCTCAAAGTCCAGCTCAATTTAAAAACCCTAAATTCAAACCCTAGTCTGAGTCAGACTTGGGCTCGAGTCAAACCCGAGCCCAAGTCATTTGACTCGGTCGAGCCAAGTCCTAAGGCCGCACTCGGGCTCGACTTTACACCGCGTGCGTGTCAACCCCTGGATCTCCATCGGGCGGCCCACATTCTTGAAACCTTCGGACCTCCCGAGAGCAGCCTCGTTTCTGAGCTGTTGGATTTCAATCCAACGCTCACGACCTCCCCTACCCTTTTAAACCTCAGGAGCTGTTGAGCGATCCTAGCCGTCCATTTCTGATCTTAGTGCTCACGAGATCCCTGGCTTTTTCTGCCCTTCTTCCTTCTCGCGCCGTGCGCTGTAATAGCGAGCGACATGGCCTGGTCACGTCGAGCGCCCCCGTCAACGTCTCTCTGGTCGGGGCATTTAGTGCGCGCCGATGCTTTCGGCCGTGGTCGCGCTTTTCTCTTGCCCCATCATTTCTTTTTGGTCCATGTCAGTGCTGTGGGCCTAGCTCACCATTGAGCTCACCCGAAGACTCCATTTTTGCCAAACCCTAGTTCATCAGCTATATAAAGATCCCTAAACCCCTCCTTGAGTTCCTTTACAGAATCTCTCAGTTTCCCATTTCTTGTTGAGCGCAAACCACCGAGACCGTTGTTCCGCCATTTTTGGGACTTTGGAGCTCTTCGTCGCCGTTGGTGCTCCAATGGTTCTTTTGCCCAACATTGCTTTCCCTCTTGGACCTCTGGTGGTCGCGAACCTTGTCCCTAACTCCTTTTTGGGTTGCTTTCACAGGAGCAGCTCGAATTGAAGTTTTCGTGGATTTCGGCCGTTGGGGTTTTCTTCTTCGTTCCCAGCTCCGGTGAGTGTCCTTGGCCAATTGGTTGTTCTTGGAACTCCTCTGGAGTGTCGCGAAGCTATCCTTACCATTCTTTTTGGTTCTGGTCGCTCAAGAGTCCTTCTCATCGTCATCTTCCTCGGTTCTGGCAAATGTCTCCATCGCCAGGTCTTCTCCGACCTCCTCTAGACCTCATCTGGGCCCTAGTAAGCTCGCAATAACCCCTTAGTGCTCCAGCACCCATTAGATTAGGTCGCAGCGAAGCTTTTTGCTGTATTCGGTTTTTACCGTAGGTGTTCCTCCGCCCCTCTCCGGCTCGCCGGCGATTTAGGCTAGCTCCACCGTCGAGAGTACCCTCAATAGGTTCACAATAGTATTTTGGTATGGTTGGTTTGCGCCGTCGTGGCTGGAGTCGCTGGCGACAAGCTGGTGACCAAAGCGCGGTGCTCTGTTCTGTTGTCGCGTTTTTGTGAAGTCACAGGACCTCTAGGGTTAATCTCAGCAGTTGATGACTACCTCGGGTTAGCCCTTAGCCGTAGGATCCTTCTTTGTAAAAACCTTAGTGCCAGGACCACCCCTCTTGATTAGATCCTAGCCGTTTAGGACCACCCGGTTCAATCATAACCGTTTAGACCACCCCGTGGTCGTTTTTGTAAGAACCACCCTCGGGACCTCCCTTGGGGTCCTCTTTGCACAAGACCACCCCTTTATCTTTTGCAAATGAAACCTCAGGACCTTCCCCTCCGCGAGTCTTATCCTTTAGGACCTCTCCGGGCAGATCTTGACCGTTCAGGACCTCGTAGAGGAGATTTGGGCTGTTAAGACCTCCGTTTGTTAAGACCTTGTCTTTGCGGACCTCCTCGTGTAGATCTTGACCGTTGAGATCTCCCCCTGTGAGATCTTAACCGTTAGGACCTCCCCAATCTAGATCTAGGCCGTCCAGGACCTCCTCTGGTAGATCTTGTCCGTCCCAGACCTCCTCCGATTAGATCCTTAGCTTTAGGACCTCCCTTAGCTCTAGACCGTTGGATCTAGATCTAACAGACTAGACCTCCCCGATGTGATTAGAACTCTAAGTGTCTTGGGCTGTCTGTTGTTATATCCTCATCGCAGATCTTGGGCACATTCGGACTTCCGAGAGCGATCTTGATCTGGGCCGTTCATTTTACGATCTATGGCCCGGATTAGGGGAGGCATTTGGGAAGTTCGAATGTCGCAACCCATGCGGACCGTTGGATCAGATCCAACGGTGGGGTGGTGTTAGGCACTGCGCGTCGTTCAGCTCTGCACATGGGCCGTGTGATTCTAGATCTACGGCCCTTGTTCGTCCACGTCATTTTCTTTTGATTAAGTTTGATTGTTTTCCAGTAAGCTTTTATTTGTGAGCTGAAAATTGTATTAAACTTTAAAAACTCATAACTAATTCATTCTAATTCCTTTTTGCATGATTCCAACTATGTTAAATTCCTGTTTAACTCAAGTTTAACCTAAAAATACATTTAGACTTTGTTCTATGCCAGAAAATCTTGAAAATAATATTAGCTTGTTTCTGCCATTATTTGATATTCCAAAAATTCAATTAAAACTTGTAAAATGCATAACATTTTCTGTATAACTCCAAA
The DNA here is from genome assembly GCA_036346255.1 of Ampelocalamus luodianensis. Lineage (NCBI taxonomy): Eukaryota > Viridiplantae > Streptophyta > Magnoliopsida > Poales > Poaceae > Ampelocalamus > Ampelocalamus luodianensis. The sequence continues at coordinate 69,602,169 of CM070621.1, read as the reverse complement.
CTGGGCAAACTCAAGTTTGTAAAATTCCTCTGTTAGTATACTTTAATATGGAATAGGTTTTGTTCATGCATGTATTTCTGAAAATTGATATGTTCTAGTTTTACTACTTAGAAAAATCATAAGTAATTCATTTTAACTCCAAATTGAGTAAACTAAGTTTTCTGTTCTTGAGGCCTCATGAGCTCAACTATCCTACCCATGACTTGGAGTTAGCTGTTGTGGTTCATGCACTCAAGATTTGGCGGCATTACCTGATCGGTAACCGCTGTGAAGTGTATTCGGATCACAAAAGCTTGAAGTATCTATTCACCCAGCCAGATCTGAACCTCAGGCAAACAAGATGGTTGGAATTGATCAAGGATTATGATATGGGTATCCAGTATCATCCAGGCAAGGCCAATGTCGTTGCCAATGCACTTAGTCAGAAGGTGTATTGCAATGTTTGACACTCCAAGCGCAGCAACCGGCCCTTATTGAAGAATTTTAGCGGCTCAATTTGGGTTTGGTTGAGCACGGTTCCCTCACTACCTTGGTTGTGCAACCAACCTTGGTAGATCAAATCATGGCTGCGCAGCAATCAGATGTTGGTGTGAGTCAAATCAAGCAGAACATCAAGAATGGGACAACCAAGTTCTTCTCAGAAGATGAGTATGGTGTTGTGTGGTTCGGACAACGCCTTGTGGTTCCAAAGGTCTTGGAATTGCAGGGTTTGATTCTCCGCGAAGCCCATGATTTCCCCTTGTCTATTTATCCCGGGGCCACAAAGATGTATCGAGACCTTCATCAGAGATTCTGGTGGACCCGAATGAAGCGTGAGATTGCCGATTCGTGGCCGAAAGCGGCGTATGTTGTCATGTGAAGGCCGAGCATCGGCCCGTGAGGCCTTCTTCAGCCTTTGCCAGTGCTTGAGTGGAAGTGGGATTCCGTCGGCATGGATTTCATCACAGGGTTGCCCCGTACTTCTTCGAGGAAGGATGCCTTATGGGTTATCATTGATCGGTTGACAAAAGCAGCCCATTTTCTTCTAGTGCGGGCTAAGATCGATGTGAGCCAATTGGCGGACCTCTACATATCTCGCGTTGTGAGCTTGCATGGTGTGCCACGAACGATTGTGTTAGATCGTGGTTCTCTCTTCACCTCTCGGTTTTGGCATAGCTTGCAAGAGGCTACGGGGACTCGTCTTTCTTTCAGGTCAGCTTACCATCCCCAAACTGATGGTCAGACAGAATGAGTCAATCAAGTTTTGGAAGACATGTTTCGTGCTTGTGTTCTTTCCTATGGGAAGAATTGGGAGAAGTGCCTATTGTTTGCCGAATTCTCCTACAACAACAGTTTTCAGGCTAGTCTCGGCATGGCACTGTTTGAGGCCTTGTATGGGAGGAAGTGCAGGACTCTGTTGAACTGGTCAGAGACTGGTGAGAGGCAGTTCTTTAGCCCAGATTCGATCAATGAGGACGAAAGCCACGTTCATCTGATTCGCGAGCATTTGCGCACGGTCCAGTCCAGGCAAAAGAGCTATGCGGATCATCATCGCCATGAGTTGAGCTTTGAGCCCAATGACTTTGTTTATCTCAAAGTCTCGTCTTTGAAGGGCCATCAGCACTTCGGCATCAAGGGCAAATTGGCTCCTCGATATGTTGGGCCTTATCGCATCATCGAGAGAGTGGGAGCTATTGCATACAAGTTGGAGTTGCCAGCTACACTCGAAGGGGTGCATGATGTGTTCCATGTGTCCCATTTTAAGAAGTGCCTCCGCGTTCCGACCGAGTAAACTCCGTTGGAAAGTCTCGATGTGCAGGAAGATTTGACCTACCGCGAGCATCCTGTTCGTATTCTTAAAAAATCTGAACGAAGAACAAGGAACCGTATCATCAAGTTCTGTGAGGATACCCGGTTATTGGAAATGTACTTAATTAAATTCATACTGTAGCATAATTGTTAATGAAGGAACAGTATTGCCCCTTTATTAAAGATCATGCTAGGAGTATAAATTTAACCAGTAGCCGATCCAATACTCAGGATTCCCGGATATATATCTCACAATGGTTCCCAGGATCAACGACCATTGCATATATATCCTTCATCAACATTGCATCAAACACATACAGGTCATACATTTGTATAAATAAACATAAGTTTACATCATTTGGTTTAGTACTACAATAGTAAGTGACTTGGTCACTTCAAAAGTCGAACAGCGGAAGCAAAATTAAAGATCAAAGTCCACCAATGGCCTCATCCACCCGCAGGCAATTGCGTGGAGGAAAGAAGTAGCTTTACTTGTTAGCGTCACCCTGATCGGCGCTAACGGGTACTTCATAAAGATAACCATCCTCACCTGCAACAATAGGTGATAGCACCTTGAGTACGGAAGGTACTCAACAAGTCTTACACAAACTAATAAAAGAAAGTGTTTATTAGAATCTATTCAAAGGAGTAGAATTTATACATGCATAAGGCTACAATAGGAAGGTATAAAGGTTCAAATTTGCATAAAGCAATACATCTTAACCTACAAATGCTAACTTTTGATAAAGCAATTTAATAAATCAAAGTTGGATTAGAACAGTAAGTAAATGACATAATGTAAACAGTACAGTGCATGAATCCCTCATGCAAAGCCAAAAACCGAAACTAGATTTGTAAATCAAAATTTCTATACAGGTGACATCAACTCAAGTTATCGTCCATGACCGTGGACATGGCTATTCGAACAGTTTATACCCTGCAGGGGTGTACATCTTTACCCACATGACTTAGCTAGCCTGTTGCCTTCGGATGCCTCCGAATGATGACATACTTCCTTTAGTATGCCGACCGGGGAAACTAAGATTTGGTATTTTTCAACAAGCTAACACTATTGAGTTGGACCCCCATGTGTGAACCGATCTCGCTTAAACAACGATCGATAGCATCCGCTAACCGGGCACACATGTTGCTTCGAATGCCGATCCAAACAATTAAATGCGAATGGGCTCATCGCCCATATTAGGATGCAATCGGCATCTTTAAGGTACGTATATGCTACGGAGCACATATACACCCTCACCCTTCTAAGAACATCTGATACTGACATACAAGCTCACATGGCATACAACGCAATCATCAGACCTAAGCATCTATGCCATACAAGGTCAATACACATATTCTTACTTTCCTGTTTCCATCCCAATAGTCTTAACATTTTACTTAACCAAACAGAGCCCATACACTGCATGTGGAGTACGTGGGGGACTTGAATTGAATAGTCAGAGTTCGGTCCTTAATTAACCTGGACAAGTCCACCACAATTCCCAATCTCGTGCACAAAAGCACCATCACTTGCTTCCTCTTGTCCAGATCAAGTTAAATATAAAACTCATTTCTGAAATAAGTAAACTGGACAAAGAGTTTCAAATAACAGAAAGTCATTTGTGATTCCCCTGTTTGACAAGATATGCTTGTCAAACTCTAAAATCTCTAGACTGCATGTCTAAGCCAAATCTGAAAATATAGTATAGTATACAGTACTATACTAGGATTGAGTGTATGGTGACAATTGAGGTAATCCATCATGTTAGGTCATATCTAACTACTAACGGATCACAGTTTGTATTCTCAGAAAAATAGCATGCACAGATGTCACTGTATTTGTAAAAGCCATTGTATAAAATTTGGGATCAACATGGTGCAGAGAGGAAGCTTGCCTTGATAATAATACACTTCTGTTGCAGGTTCAGGTTGCTCAGAGATAGATTCAAAAATCTCAGATGAACCAGATTCTATAAGAAGCAATAAGATCCAATAAATGCCAAAATCGACAGTGAGAACAAAATGGAAGAAATATGCATGATCAACATGGAAATGCATGATTAGCAGTATGCTTAGGCCATAATTACCCTAATAGTGATAATAACCCATATTATAACCTACTTTTTTCAAATGACAGAAGCTAAGGTTTAGTTCAAAGCTTCAGTTTTCATATTCTGAAAAGAACCGAAAACAGGACAGATAGCAGATTTTGGGGAAAAAGGAAGATAGATCAAGCAAAGGTTCAGAAATGAAACTTAGCATGATCTTTTAGGGTAATTAATATCCCAAGCTACCCCTAATCTAACCCGAATCAGTTAGATTACCAAAAGCTGAAGAAAACTCGTATTGTCGGTTAAGTCGACAAAAAGAGAACAGAGACAGATCTCTGTCATCAAACTAAATAGATGATAACAATGATTAAAAGAACCACGTATCATGCTACTAGGGTTCGGTTGAAACCTAAATAAGATGATAAGTTGACAGGGGGAACCCTAATTCTTGAAAATGACATGAAAGGCCGAAAAGTTGGAATAACAATTTTCAGTTTACAGTAAGGTAAAGCTGATCTTCAAAAGAATGATTTACAGGAACTTCTAAGGTCCTTAAGATGCTCAAGATGACAATAACTAAGGTTTTAGCTTACCAGAATAGGAAAGACACCAAAAGTTGAGAAAGTCGATTTTGCTCAACAGAGAGATAACCTTCGGTTTTAACCTACAAAAGATGTCAAAACCTTAGTGCAAGGTGAAACCAGTGCTTAAGATGGATAAGCAATGGACAGGAGCAAGAAACTCCACTGGACAACAATGGAGGATGAACTTCAGTGGTCAACAATGGTAACAGTAAAAGCTAGGGTTTATATATAGAGGTTGAGCTACAGGGCAAAGAGGAAGAGTCTAGAGTTGATGAGGTGTCCATTTAGGGCTAATTATCCCAAAAATTAGTTGCATAAACTTTGGGATAAATCCTCTCCTCTGTTTACAGAGAGAGCTGCGCAGAGAGACAAGGAAGATGATAAGAATCATCTGACATGTGGGTCCCGCTGGCAGTCACGGCCGTGCGCGCCTCCTAAAGCCTCAAAAGAACATCAGCCGTCCGATTAGAAATGGGCGGCTGTGATAAATAGAGAGGTTAAAAGGTTTTAATCGGCATCTTTTAATATGGGCCGTGCGATCTCAATTGGTCGATCGAGATTAAAACGGAGCCCAAAAGGATTTCGGGGCCTACTTTCAAATCTGGACGTTGGATTGGAATCCAACGGTCAATTAAAAGGAATACACGTCATCCCTTTAGATGCGCTGACGCAGCATCGTCCGATGGAACTTCTATGGTCGGGATTAACGCGGGATCCGGATGGTCCGATTGCATACACTCACCTGGACCCTTCGATTAAAATCCAGCGGCACACTAAACTTGGGCCTTAACTGCGCTCGGTCAAAAAGGAGCGCTGTGGGATTTAAATCCAAAGGCCCAGATAAAAGCGCGCCTTTGATTTCAAAAGAAAACGAGCGACGCGGTCAGATCAAGAATGGACGGCGGAGATTGAGGGATAATCCGGAGTCGTCCGAATGCATACACCGCTCTGGACCATACGATGAAAATCTAACGGCCCAGAGAAGCACATGCCTTAATAGCACGCGGTAAAAAGGGAAGCCGTAGGATTTGAATCGGCCGGCCTTAATAAAAGCGCGCCTTTAGGTTTAAAACGAAAAGGGAGGCGCTGTTGGATCGGAAATGAACGGTGGAGATTGAGAAGGGCTCCGGAGTTGTCCGATTGCATACACTGATCTCGATCGTTAGATCAAGATCCAACGGCAGAGTTCAAGGCGCACACGTGGACAGCTCGCGTGGCATCGCAGCCTCGCCCGTTCGATTGAAGATCGACGGCTCACAGTGCGCGAAGGATTTGAGCTCGCGCCCGAGCGTGACAGAGCCGGACCAGGTTTAAAGGGTTGGACCCAACCGCAAAGGTGTGAGTCGCTACAGTACTAGAGTTTAGGTCTAGACCAGGTCAGTTGACCAGAACCTATTCAAATGTTTAAAAGGTTTGACTGGGCTCTTAAAAATAGCAAATAAATTTGTAAAATCATGAAATTTTTACTGAAAGCTACTGGGATGATATATTTCCCAGATAAATTTTAAAATCACATGATCACTTTGTAAAATACATAAATATTTATTTTAGCCCAAAAATATTCATTTAAAGACAATTATTTTTCCTTAAGCCAAAATAATTTCTAAAAATGCAACAAAAAATATTTTCAGCCAAGATAATTTATCTAGGCTTTAATAAAAATACTTCCCAGTCATAATACAAGTTTTATCTTGTATTTCTTTGAAAACTTTAAATAAGTTTTTAGTCTTTGGCTAAAAAGGAAGGTTTTACTTGGTAACAGCAACTCCGAGCTGGTGATTAAGAACAATAATGCTATGAACAGTGTCCCATTACTATTCATAGTGCAGATTATTACTGTTTATAGAATTGGGGCTGTTACAAGTTCCTTAAGGTTCAGTGGTCGAGTCACTCCGAGGATGAGACAACTTGGGAGCGGGAAGATCGTCTTCGTGAGGACTACCCGTCTTTCTTCTCCGAGTAAAAGGAATCTCGGGATGAGATTCTTGTAAGGCGGGAGATTTGTAACATTCCAAGTTTTGGCTTCTGTTTCAAATGTAAGAAAATATGTAGAAATTAAAACTTTTCTTACATCTTGTATTTCCTGTATGATCTGAAAAAATTCTTGTAAAGGAATTATGGAAATACAAAGTCACAAGTCATTTTGACCAAAACCTTGTCCTTCAGAAACTTTCGTGTCAAATCTTGTGATCATTCCGTGAAAATATTTTTCCTAAGTTCTAGGGTTGGTGTGTGACCCCTCTGAAAAATTTCACAATTTTTAGAAATTGTTTGAATGTATTTGGACGTTAGTCAAATTTGTTTAACTTTCAGTCAAACCTAGCTCACCACCTTGTAGAATTTTTGGAGTTGTTTTGCTATCTCAAATAAATCCCCAAAGTCCAGCTCAATTTAAAAACCCTAAATTCAAACCCTAGTCTGAGTCAGCCTTGGGCTCGAGTCAAACCCGAGCCCAAGTCATTGGACTCGGTCGAGCCATGTCCTAAAGCCGCAATCGGGCTCGACTTTAGACCGCGTGCGTGTCAACCCCTGGATCTCCATCGGGCGGCCCACATTCTTGAAAACCTTCGAACCTCCCGAGAGCCACCTCGTTTCTGAGCCGTTGGATTTCAATCCAACGCTCACGACCTCCCCTACCCTTTTAAACCTCAGGAGCTGTTGAGCGATCCTAGACGTCCATTTCTGATCCTAGTGCTCACGAGCTCCCTAGCTTTTTCTACCCTTCTTCCTCCTCGCGCCGTGCGCTGTAACAGTGAGCGACATGGCCTGGTCACGTCGAGCGCCCCCGTCAAAGTTTCTCTGGTCGGGGCATTTAGTGCGCGCTGGTGCTTTCGGCCGTGGTCGCGCTTTTCTCTTGCCCCATCATTTCTTTTTGGTCCATGTTAGTGCTGTGGGCCGAGCTGACCATTGAGCTCACCTGAGGACTCCGTTTTTGCCAAACCCTAGTTCCCCACCTATATAAAGCTCCCCAAACCCCTCTTTGAGTTCTTTTACAGCATCCCTCAGTTTCCCATTTCTTGTTGAGCGCAAACCACCGAGACCGTTGTTCCGCCATTTTTGGGACTTTGGACCACTTCGTCGCTGTTGGTGCTCCAGTGGTTCTTTTGCCCAATATTTATTTCCCTCTTGGACCTCTAGTGGTCGCGAACCTTGTCCCTAACTCCTTTTTGGGTTGCGTTCACAGGAGCAGCTCGAATTGAAGTTTTCGCGGATTTCGGCCGTTGGGGTTTTCTTCTTCGTTCCAAGCTCCGGTGAGTGTCCTTGGCCAATTGGTTGTTCTTGGACCTCCTCTGGAGTGTCGCGAAGCTATCCTTATCGTTCTTTTTGGTTCTGGTCGCTCAGGAGCCCTTCTCATCGTCATCTTCCTCGGTTCTGGCGAATGTCTCCACCGCCAGAACTTCTCCGACCTCCTCTAGACCTCATCTGGGCCCTGGTATGCTCGCGATAACCCCTTAGTGCTCCAGCACCCATTAGATTAGGTCGCGGCGAAGCTTTTCGCTGTTTTCAGTTTTTACCATAGGTGCTCCTCCGCCCCTCTCCGGCTCGTCGGCGATTTAGGCCAGCTCCGCCGTCGAGAGTACCCTCAATAGGTTCGCAACAATCTTGCACACATTTTGGTATGGTTGGTTTGCGCTGTCGTGGCTGGAGTCGCTGGCGACAAGCTGGTGACCAAAGCGCGGTGCTCTGTTCTGTTGTCGCGTTTTTGTGAAGTCACAGGACCTCTAGGGTTAATCTCAGCAGTTGATGACTACCTCGGTTTAGCCCTTAGCCGTAGGATCCTTCTTTGTAAAAACCTTAGTGCCAGGACCACCCCTCTTGATTAGATCCTAGCCGTTTAGGACCACCTTGGATCAATCCTAGCCGTTTAGACCACCCCGTGGTCGTTTTTGTAAGAACCACCCATGGGACCTCCCTTGGGGTCCTCTTTGCACAAGACCACCCCTTGGTCTTTTGCAAAGGAAATTTGTGGCATGAACAGTAACCAAAATTAATTTAAATTGAATTTTCAGGCTGAGAAACCTTGTTTAGGCCATAACTTTTTCATGTTTAGTCCAAATGACATGATTCTTTTTTCTAAATTCATTTAAAATCATGATCTAGCTTCTGTTGAAATTTCATAAGATTTGGATGACTTTGGCTTTTGAGTTTTTTTTCGGTGTTCTTCGCTCTTATTGGTTTTATCGCGTTAGGTTCCGACGAGTTTGTTGAGCCCGAAAGCGATCCCCTGCAGCAAACCAGTAATCCTCAGCAACGCAAGCAGATGTAGTATCATTTGATCATATTGCTCCTACTACTTTTAAAGTCTAATATCTTGTTTGCAAAAACTAAGTATGCATGCTTCTTGTGTCAAAGTTAGTTTTTGTCGAATAGAGGTAGTTAATCCTAATGCATAGTTTCCCTGAAATTGTTCACCCCTGCCACAACCCTAGGTTAATATCCTCACTGGTGAACTAGAGCCCGGTGGATGATCTATGCTTTTTATTTGTCTTTGCGATATGATGCTTAGCAATGCTTAGTTACCGGTAGAATTAGGCGGTTATCGACTTAGTCGATGACCTTGATCACACAAACTTTATTATTGGTTATGTTTCAGCCTTTGTGCTATGTTTATTTGTTGAAACTAAAAATGAAAACAAAACGATTTCGACTTGGGCACAATGGTAAGATGGTGTGCTTTTGGGTGTGACTGGAATGGTGCCCGGGTCATTAAGGACCAAGTTACTTGCGCCACCGTACTGAGCATTTTGCGTGCTAACCACACTAGAGGGAAATGGGACCTCTCTTGACCTAGTACTTTGGCGTGTGTTGGCTCCGAGTCGCAGGAGGTCGTAGGAGGGATGGTGTTGGGAGCATTGTAATTGTCCAAAAGCCATCGCCTGGGATGGGATTGTTGGCTTTCGGCTTTGCAATGTAGCGTATGGGCTATGGTTCATACGAGCAGCTCGTAGTTGATACACAATATTGGAAACATCTCGTAGGGCTTAGCCGTGCCGGCATACCTTCGGAAGTGTGCTTAATAGCTTAGCAAAAAGGCGGTCTAAAGTGTGGGTACATTGGTACACCCCTGCAGGGTTAAAACTATTCGAATAGCCTCGTCCTAGGTTATGGACACGCTCGGATACGCCCCATGAGAACTAGACTACAACCTTTTTAATTAAAACTTGATGTGGGTGGTACGGATGGGTAATTCATGCTATTGTTGTGATGACTATTGGGTTAGTCATCTCCAGGTTGTTGTTATGTTATTACTTATATTATCGCTGTTATTTATGCAAATAAAATTCAGATTGTTAAAACTGCCTTCAAACTATTACTTATTGCAAATAAAACTTTCTTTATGCTGAAAATGAACCTTTAGCCTTCTCCTTTGATTAAAGCCTGCATGTAGTAGTAACTAGGTTTGTTACTCGTAAATCTTACGAGTATATTTTTGTACTCATTTGCATTGCTTGATGTGTGTAGAGGAGGAAGTGGACCCCCAAGGGGTCTACTTCTGTGAGTTTTGCTGCGGATCGTGCGACTAGCTTGGCGGCCCGGTCGGTTGCCTTGTGGGTGTGTGGCTAACCGGTCGTCTTTTGTTTATAGCCATCTTATTGCGCTTTTGCTTCCGCTGTTACTGTTACTTTGATGTTATTTGGCCGATCGACTCTTTTGTAATAACTCTATATCATGTATGTCTTTTGCTAGACTTGTTATTATGTGATGTATGGAATTGATGCATGCTTTTGTAATGATGTATGTGTGCTACAATTCTGGGAAGCACATGTCCATCGAGGCATGGTGTATTTTATTTGTGATGCTAGAGCCAATGGAAGGCTAAGTATTGCAAGTTAAATAAACCGGAGTCTCACATGGTCGTATCAAGGCAGTGATTAGATTAGTTAGGAATAGGGTTAATATGATTGATCCGATGATTTCCAAGGCTCGGTTACTTGAATAAGATTTATGTCTCGGGGAAAAAATTTCAAGAAGCATTGCCCCCTTCGAACCCCGCCTGCTAACAGGCTAGCGGGATGCGAATCATCGTAGCGCGTTATATAGTAGTATGTGTTCATGTCGCTTCGATAGAATTGGATTCTATGCATAACTCGTTTTTTTGTGGTTTGGTGTGAATAATATGGCCCATTATGTATGTGATGCATGAATAGATTTTCATGGCTTGCATGTCATGCTGTGAGATAGCCATCGGGCTATATATTATTGTATAATAGTTTGTGTACCGACATGTGATGCTTGATATTATCTTATGTAATTCATTTCTAGCTTTTAGGAGTAAATGCTTAGGAGATGAATGCAGTCGGAGACGTCAAGCATGGTGGTCGGAGAACAGGATGCATGCTGATGGAGATTGACATGTTAAGGGCCATACTATTTCATAGTTTAATATGATTATCTGTGAATGTTTGTGTTTATTCCTGTTGTGCTATTTGATCATGTTTTGTCATTAGATGTTTTGACATGATAGAGTAGTGTCCCTAAAAAAAATTAAGTAAAGTTGATGCCTTTTCAATTGTTGAGTCTATCATGATTTTTATCATTAATTGGCAGGCCTACCAAAGTAAGGTGCCATTAACTATCTTAATAAGATGGGGTGGGTGTCGGACATCCACATGCATAGTGTTGGTTTGACTTAACAAGGCTATCAAAACGGTTTTGGGCCTTGGGGCATAATGTTGGTTGCAGGGGCATAGAAATGCCACCCAACAAATAAGAGTCATATATGATATGATTAACAAGAGGTTGCTTACCATAAATCACTAGATTTCTAGCAGTGATGCCAAACGCACTAGGACTTAATGATTTTTGGATCTTGAACTCACTATATGATGTTAGAGGGAAACGTGGTTTAGAACATATAATGGGAGTATCTTTTATTAAATTGTTTAATAGAAGATCTTACATAAACATAGTGTTGAATTTTTGCATATTTTGTTGTAGATCATGCACCTACTACTTCTTCTGCACCTACTTTTAATTTGTAATATATTCTTGAGAAAGAAAAGTTGAATGGTTCAAACTTTTGTAACACCCTGGCTAATCGAAAGCCAAAATGCTACCTAAAGACCTAACATAATATCATACAGTGGAATAACTTCGACAATAATTCATCAACTAAGCTAAACAGATCAACATCAGTTGGAACATAACAGGAATGTAATAATGGATCCACTAAGATAAACCTATCAACGAATGATCAATGAACAACGAAGGATCAATGAACATAAACAATTATTTAAACAAACTCCTCGAAAGGAAGTTACCATCCATGTCTAAGTTTAGTTATTACAATCCAACAAATAACGAATGAAAGACAATAACAATTCTGTTATTGAATCTAGTGTAGAGTGAAATATATTTGAGTAGTGCGTGTCTACTCCTCCCAAGAGAAACTTCATCAATGGTCACCTAAAAACAAATAAACAAAGCAAGAGTGAGTCCAAGACTCAAGCAAGTACATTGAATATAAGAACAGACCTCCAATATGAACAAGATCACCTCTTCACGGTTTCAACATACAAAGACATGAATATTTATGAATGCATGAGATGAATGGAAGTAATCGAAGGAAGGATCTGCACACGTGCTTATCTTGGTATAGCTAGTGACACACCTGTCGGTGTTCACTTAAGCCCGCACCTTAACAAAAGTACAGGATCCAAGTCCCGTATGAAGAACGTTTCATAGAGGTGTCCAAATCGCCCATTTGGAATTGATGGGTCTTATATGCCCATACTGGAATTGATGGGTCTTTCTATCCACTCCCGTGGACGGGACATGACAATGTCCAAATCTGCCCACATTGGAATGGTGGGACTTACAATCCACTCCCGTGGAGGAAACATGAGTTATGGATGCATGGAATGAAATTTGAACAATGAAATACATCATCTCGAAACATGGAATCAACACATATGAACGAACATAGACTTTTCACCTTCTCATGTATCATAAGATACCACAACATGAACATTTTAGCATTCATCAGTCACAAGCATTAATATTAGCAAAGTACTTGCCTTCCGCAACGCGACGCGTTAGCAGGCAACGATGATGCTCTCAAACCCGTAGCCTCGTTGCCTAAATAATTAAGTAATTGAAATAAGAACACATTGCACACAACACTTCTCGACACCGTTCTACAACGCTTCCCCGGTGACTCAAGATTCAACTAGAAACTCTAATCTGAAAATTGACTACTCGAGCACAAACCGAACCGACAGCGATGCGGTAAAAATCATATCTATTGATCTGGAACTCGGAATGACGTGAGACCAGTTTCTATGGATTCTTAATGTAACATCCCAAATTTTAGGCTTGTGTTTCAAATGTAAGAAAATGAGTAGAAATTAAAACTTTTTCTTACATCATGTATTTCCTGTTGTGCCAATCAATTCTTGTTCAAGGAATTATGGAATTACATTGTCACAAGTCTTGTTGATCCAAATCTTGCTATTCCAAAAACAATCTTGTCAAATCTTATGATCATCCTCTGGAAATATTTTTCCTAAGTCTCTGTGATGGTATGTGACCCTCTGAAAAATTTCACAATTTTAGAAATTGTTTGAATATTTTTAGAGGCAGTCAAACCTGTTTGACTCTTAGTCAAACATTAAAACAGAGCCTTGCAGAAATTTTGGAGATTTATTCACAGTATAAAAACCTCTGAAAATTTTACACAAGGTTGATATCTGAGTTAGCAAGCTCCTGTAAAAATTTCATAATTTTTGGAGTTAATTTGCTACCTCAAATAAATCTTTCAAAGTCTCTGTTTTTATTTCAAAGTCAAAATGGGTTTTACTGTTACTCGGGTTCGAGTCAGACTCGGGCTCGGGCCAATCGACTTGGTCTAGTCAACTAAATGCACCGAGCCACTCTTTAAAACGTGCGGTGGATCTCAACCGTTAGATCTAAATCGCACGGCCCGCGCGCGTGTATCATTTCGGACCTTCCGGTTGCAAGTCTGCATGTCAACCGTTAGATCTCCATCCAACCGTCGAGGTGCGCCGAAACTTTCGGACCCTCCGGTTGCATTTTTGAATCAGAGCCGTTGGATTAAGATCCAACGCTCGCGTACCCCTTCGTTGTAATTTGAGTTTGCAACGTGGAGCTATCTGAGCCGTTCATTTCTAATCGTAGGGTTCGCATCCTCCCCGTTGTGTTTTAAAGCCCGGAGGCGTGGCGCCTTCGTAGCCGTCCGATTTAGATCGTGGGGCTCTGAATCGCCCGAGCTTTTTGCGCTGGTCATCTTCAACCTCCCGCCGTGCGAAAACAGTGCAAGGCATGGAGATGTCATTTCATGCTCCCTACGGCTACCCTAGTCGACATTATGGGTCGTGGGAGACATTTTCGGCCATGCCATGCCCTAGTGCACCAGCTATTATCTTTTCCTTGTCGGCCGCACCTTGTGCTTTGTGTTTTGCCGCCCGAAAGCTGTGTGGTGCAAACCCTAATGCTTTCATGGCTTTATAAGCACTCTCAATGCTTCCTAGTATCTCTTTAGACCACCACCAAGCTTCATTCACCGTATTGGAGCTTAACACCTCAAAAATGGCAAACCGCCATTGTTGACCCGTGGAGCTCCTTGGGTGTTCTTGATGTTCCAGTGGGCCTCCTTCATGTTTCTTTGCCCTAACCTTATCTATTTACTTCCTTGAACATTTCCCCTCACTTAATTTTGGATTTGATTCTCAGGAATTGTCCAATTTGGGGTTTGTTCAAATTCGGCCGAATTTGGTCATCTTCTTCCTCAGCTCAGGTGAGTGCTCCATTTTCCAATTGCTCGCTCATGTAGCTTCTGTGAATCATTATGAAGCTATTTTGATGCCTTGGTATCACTCATTTGGCTCGTGGTGTCGTTTTCAACCTTTCTTCTTCATGTCCGTGAAGCCACCGTGATCAAGCATCTCCGCCATCTTGAAGCTTCTTGTCACTAAGGTAGCTTCTTATTAGTCCTTAGAAGCTCGCACCCGCACCTAGGCTCGCATGGAGCTCATCGCGATTTTCATGTTTAGCGATAGCTCCCATTTTCGTTTTCCGGCTAGCCGGCGTTCTAGTCCTCGCCACGCGAGAATGCTACCATTAGGTTCGCATCTTGTTATTGCGAATCCATTTTGGGTCTTGTTCGCGCCGCGCCGGTGTCGCGGCGATTTGCCGTTGAACTCACTCGGGTTTTGCGACAGCAGCCTCCGTTTGCTCATCCGATTAGGACACATTAATTGCTAATCATTAGTTATTAATTATGTCTTAATCGTTGTTGTTGAGCCAGCGACTAGTGGGCCCAATATCCTTAACTCGCTCTCGTTCAATCTCGCATCGTTCCTACATCATTAATGCTAATCATTGGTTAGTTAATGTGTCGGCGTTAAATCGTTGTCGGAATCTCCTGCGAATTCATTTGTCTTGTGGGCCCGAGGATTAAAATCAAATTCCAGTAGTCATTAGTGCCTAATTAATGGTAATCATTGGAATCATTAAATTCTGCCCCAACCGCCACTCTCCGCCGACAAGTGGGCGGTGCTAATCGTGCACGTGGGTTAAACCAGTGGCGTGGGTGACTCGAAGTCACCGACATGCGGTCCCACATGTCAAGATCTTCCTTTGAATCTGCGGTCAATATCTACCGCTCGTTTTTAGATCTGCGCGCCCGCATCGTAAGTGCATTCGGACCCTCGGATGCCTCGATCATTCTCGACCGCCGATCTTGAGATCAACGGCCGAGATCGTGTGTGCAATCGGACCTTCCGACCGTTGGTGCGCTCGACCGCCCATCGCCAGATCTGCGGTCGATTGGCCGGCAACCGCACCGCCCGGATGCATACACCTTCGTGAGCCGTTGGATCGTGATCCAACGGTGGGCTCCGACAGGTTTGGCGCGCGCGGCGCTGTTTGGCGCCGCGTGAGCCGTAGGATGTTAGATCAAGGGTTGCCGAGCGCCCACGTCGTTTTCTTTTAATTGGGTGGTTACGTATTTGGTAAGTATTTGTTTAACAATCAAAATGATATAAAAACTTTAGAAACTCATAACTAATTCATTTTAATCGCTTTTAGATAATACCAACGGTAATAAATTATGTTGTCACTTTAGTTTATTATAAAAATGGATTTAAGCATGTTCAAGATGTGAAATTGTTTAGTTAAGAATAGCTTGTTTTCTCGCTATTTTTATATATTCTAGAATTTTATTAAAACTTGGAAAATGCATATCTTTTCTCGTATATCGATAATTGTATGATTTTAACTTTGATAAATTTGTTATTAACTAAACTTTAATCTAAAAATGGTGGAAGGCCTAAATCAGCACCTTAAAAATATGTTAGTAGATTTAACCTTATTAGCAGCACTTAAAAATTCATTTAATGATGTAATAGACACCAGTAATTCCCTGTAAATCCTAAAAATAGAAATTTGATGTTAGAAAATCCCTCTGTTATCATTCTATAATGTGAAATAGGTTTTGCACATGTTTATATTTCTGGAAAGTGCATTACGCTAGTTTTGCATCTTAGAAAAATCATAACTAAATCATTTTAACTCCAAATGACCTGAAATTTTATATGGGTGACCTCTATACCAGTAGGTAGCTACCATAAAAATTTCAGCTTCAAAATCTTTCTAGAAAATGTTTTTGCTACAGTGCTAATTATGGCCGAAAATGGGTTTTTAGGTAATATCTTTTGCACCACAAATCCAAATTAGGTTTTTCCAGTTTCTATGTCTTGGTATATTCGTATTTCACCTTGTGTATAAGTTTCGTCGCATTTGGATAATTTTTGCTTGCTCTTTTGTTAAGTGTTGCTAGTCTTATTGGTTGTTCTTGGTTCTTTTTGCCTTTGCGCTTAGGATTCGACATTTATGTAATCCCAGAGCGACCCTCCACAACAGCTTGAGCAACAGCAAGAAGGCAAGCAGTTTGATCATGTTAATCCCAGTATTTTAAGTATTTATGTTGATTACAAATTCTATGTATGCATTGCTACTTTGTGTTAATAGTTGGCCTAGTAGATGCATTCCTTAGCAAATGATTATCCTCTACTACCATGAGCCTAGGTTACTCGCTGTGATTTAGAGTTCATGGATGGGCTCTTGTCACTTAGTAGTTGCGAATTAATTGCTTAGCCATGCTTAGTTTCGGTAGAAATGGGCGGTTATCGACTTGTCGATAACCTTGATCACCTAAAACTTATTATGATTATGATTTCCACCTTGTGCCTTGTCTACTTATGAAAACTAAAACTGAAAACAAAATGATTTAGACTTGGGCACAATGGTATGATGGTGTGATTTTGGGTGTGACTGGAATGGTGCCCGGGTCAACAAGGACCGAACATCTTGTTACACTAAACCAAGCATTTTAGCGTGCTAACCACATTAGAGGGTATGGGACCTCTCTTGACTTAGTACTTTGGCGTGTATTGGCTCCGAGTCGCAGGGAATCGCAGGAGGGATGGTGTTGGGAGCATTGTAGTGTCCGAAAGACTTCACCCGTGATGGGATTTGTTGTCTTTCGGCTTGCAATGTAAGCATATGGGTTTCTATCCATATGAGCGGCTCGTAGTTAATACACAAGATTGGAAATGTCTCGTAGGACTTAGCCGGGCCGGCATACCTTTGGTAGTGTGCTTGTGGCTTGAAGGCGGTCTGAAGTGTGGGTACATTGGTACACCCCTGCAGGGTTAAAACTATTCGAATAGCCTCGTCCTAGGTTATGGACACGCTTGGCAAGGTCTTTCAAGAGTTAGACTACAACCTTTTAAATTAAAACTTGATGGGTGGTACGAATCGGGATTCGTGCTATGTTGTGGTGGCTATTGGGATAGTCACTTCAGTGGTCCTTGTATGTATCTTTACTTATCATTACTTTGATAACAAAACAGATTTGCAAACTTGCTTTTGAAATATATTACATTATTGCAAATAAAGTTGGCTTCATGCAAATGAGACATACAACCTCCACCTAAATAAGCTTGCATGTAGTTTATGAATAGGTCCGCTATTCCACACGTCGATCTTGCGGGTACCAAGACAATCTTTGTACTCGGATGCTATGCTTAATTGTTTCATTGCAGAGGAAGAAGGTGAGCTCGAGGCCTCACTTTTGTGAGCTGTGTTGTGGTAGCTTATGGGCGACTAGCTTATGGCCGGTCGGTTGCCTTGTGGGTGTAGGGCTAACTGGTCGACTTTTGTTCTAGCCATCTTGGCACCTTTTGCTTCCACTGTCATTCTTGTATATTGTTCTATTTGGCCGGTCGGCTCTCTTTTGTAATAAAATACAGCATATCTTATCATCCAGGAAGCTACTTTTATCGTTTGCACTGACAGTAATGAGCTAACACACCTTGATCATGTATATCCTAAATTACTTTCTTGCATAAATTAACAACCGTAGCCAGCCCTACTTCGACTCGTAGAGATGTACTGTAACCGTGGTTCACCGCAAAATTAGTGGTTCGCTAGTGCGAGATCGGTAGCGCACTCGAGCTCAATTTTATCAACACCGGGGGCTTGATCCAAGTAAATCCATGTAGAATCTCGCGAATAACATCATTGTAATCGGTGCCAAGTGACACCTGGGCAACCCCTTCTCCCGATGCTAAACGAGATGAATCGCAAGTCCGGCTCGGTGAGGACTACATTCGCATCATTCGGATGTCGGTCGGGCCGAACTCGAGCGGTTCATCCCGCATGGGATTCAGACCACCCAATACGGCTAACAATAACATGGCTACCTTTGGGGATCACGTAGCTAGAAATGGTGGTGCTTGCCATGGCAACATGGGGTAGGTTAAAGCGTGGTATGGGTGCATGCGAAGGCTTTCTGATACACGATTTGAGGTAGTTTAGTTGAGGAATGTCGATTCTCGACTAGCCTGTCTTTGCCAACAATTGCATCGAGTTCATCAATTGCCTTACGCATGACCTCCGGCTTGTTCATCATCTCGCTAGTGCCCATTCCACTCGCATTTGTTGGATTGTCCACTATTGCAAACATTATTTCCTATGTTGATGTTATGGAAAAACATCAATCAGTTTCACATTAAATCAAATAATAAACAAGACACAAATTTCCTTAGTCACTAGTGATTAGCACTATAATAGTCATCAACCGGTGCACCTGTACTAGCTGCGTACATGATCAAAATATTTTTTTTCATTAAAGAATGTGTAGAATTCAATAAAATAGGATTAAACATTAAAGACCACCTCGGTTTATTATTCCAAGCAGACCACAATTCATTTATGCAGTTACCATGATAGACCTCCAAGCAAACTTGGTAAACTTGATAAGCACTCTACAAACTTTATAAATTAGATTTGAACAACAATATTTAGTTTGGAATTTTAATTAAGAATTTTGAAATCCTTAATTTTTGAAAATCTTATATTTAACTTTTCTTATGTATTTTCCCATGATAATTTTATTTGTATTTAAATATTTTATGTTCTAAAAATTAGAATTCATAATATATGGAAGCATATTAGGTGGAAACACCCTGTAGGGTGTAATCATATAAATCATTTTTGGTTACTCACCAAATCAACATGAACAATTCTGACAATAATCGTAGGTGTATCCTATGGAGTGTTGTGGCACCCTCCTCTACAATTGTCACTTCAAACTAAAAAATGTGCTAGAAGAAAAAACAAAGAGATATTTGCTATGAATAGTGACTTTTGCAAATTTTTTGTTTTTCCTTTGGTTTATCTTTAGTTAGCAATCTCTTTTTTGTTGTTGCTCTCAACATAGATTGAATTTGAACATCAAATTTTACGCATAGGTAGAACTTCAAATTCTGTAAAGCGTGGAGGATACTTGATCCATTGTGGTTTAAATGATTGTCCTTTCTAATACATGTACCGCTAATGTGATGTGATGATACTGACAGAAGTTAGAAAACCAAACACTGACTAGAGAAGACACCATTTGATTGCTGACTACAATTCAGACGTGTCTGCCGGTCCCATTTGGCCATGAGTTCATGTAGGTGTTGTATCTTTTTGTTTAGATAATGGAAGTATAACTCTCGGTCTCTGAACCAACTAGGGATGCACACAGCCATTATACCACCATCAGCTAAAAGCTTAACACAAAAAACGGCCAAAAGCCAATAATGACAAACAAATTGTCATGCAAAGGCTAGTCTAAAAAAACCCACCTAGCCCCGCCTCCGAGACCAACCAGGAGATCGTTCACATGCAAACAGCAGCTGCGCAATAAAGAGGTAATGATGGGCTAGTCTCCGTAGCGACGCTCCAAGAAGGGATACGACTTACGTTGTCGCCACCGATCCAACCAGCGAAGGTCGATCAGGAGTTTTCACTCGAAGCTCAGTACCGTTTCTTCAAAGCAACGCTTAAGAAGGTAACACCGCTAGGTCGACGCTATTGCCGGATCCAACCGAGAAGGCCAAATCAAGAGTTTTCACCGGATCGAAGGTACTAGCGCCCAAGACCACACCGCAAAGACGACCTTGTCGCCGATCCAACCAATGAAGGCCGATCGCCAAGACGATGTCCGCAACATCCCCAACAACAACCGCCGCTAGGAAGGCGACATCCAAAGACAAAGACACGCCGGCGGTTAGTAGCCGAGCACCGCACAAGCCACCACCACCGAGCTGTCACGATCTCTACCAATCGTGCCAAATCTGAACCGCACGCGCCACCTCCGTCGCCAAACCATCGACGGCGCGCCACCGAAGAAGCCGCAGAGAAAGACCCCGACCGCCACGCCCGAGGATGAGCGGCAGAGAAGGGTCCCAATCCAACCCCAACGAAAGTTCATACCGTTGGAAATCGGCGCAGACGTCGGGTGTCGAGAGCGCGATGCAAATCAGACGCCACCACTGAGAAGAAGAAGTCCTGCAGCCGCCACGACGGTGACGGCACGACGGCGGCGGTGAGGAGGAAGGGAGGTGGAGAGAGGGGCTTTTTTTGGCTGCTAGTGGTTTTCAGATTATCTAGCTAGGAACAGAAAAAAGAAACTTATTTCTGTTAGGGGTTTTACAATTCAATTCAAACTCTTATTTCTATTGCACGCTAGCTGTTAACACAATACATGACGTGGTCACAAGAAACTTAATCTTAGCGTGAGATTACACCGGTATCAAAAGAATAGACGATTAAGATGTTTTCTTTTTCTTAAATTAATGTAGAAATTTTTAGCTATTTTTTTTCTCTGATTAATATGAGAATTTCAAAGTTTTTACCCTCCTAGGATTAATGCGAGACTTCCGTAGTAGCCTCAAATTAGTAAAGATAAAGATAGTTCATGAGTAAATCTATATTCGGTAAAAAAAATCATTATTATATTTTCAAATAGAATGAAATATGTCTCACCGCTGTTTGTGCTCTGATCTCTTCAAACGACAGCAACGGCTGTCCTTCTGAATCATCAAGAGAAACCAGGACGTCCAAAAAGTCTCCGACCTCTCTCTTCGTACCACCTTGCCGAAGAGTCGACCATTCATGAATCCTCTCCTTTATGAGGGGATCATGCAATCGACTCAGAGTCTTCATCACACCCATGGCAACTTTCTCGTGGCCATCCAAGTCGAGACCAACGAGTACCGGGAAGTAATCCGACACACAGAAGCTGTATAGACAGTTCAGGAGCGTGAAGAGTGCGCCAACATGCTCAACTTCGTCAGGCCCCGGACCACCAATCAATGATGCCGGTTGCTCACCGAAGTATCTCTTGCTGAAGACCAGCCTCCGTATCATGTTACCACAGAAATGCTGGGCTACATGGCGCACGTCAACAGTGTTATTTTGTGTCCTGCTGCTGCAGTGGTTGTAAACGTACCTGAGAAGGTAGTTAGCCTCCTCCTCCCGCCGGCACTGGAGTTGTTGTTCCATGGCCGGGGATAGGATCTCGGTAGTGATCACCCGCCTCATCTTTTTCCACTGCTCTCCATGCGGTGACAAGATCGAGCCCTTGTACCCGAAGCTGAACGCCCCGGAGGCGAACGTAGTGGGCCGTGAGGCGAACACCGCATCATTCTTACGCAGAACTTCGCGGGCGATCTCTGGGCACGTCACGGCAATGACATGAACAGCTCCGAAGCGGAGGCACAGAATTTCGGTGCTCATCTCGTTGAACAGGCGATGGATCCACCGGAACACCGCTGGCTTATTCCAAATCATCTGGTGCATGTTACCGATGACCGGCAGCTTGGCCAGTCCTGGGGGCAGCCGGCATAGCTCCCTTTTCTTGGACGTTGCTCTCTTCCAGTAGAACAAAGCAAGCACCAGTAGGGTGGCCATTGTAACCAAGATAGTAAGGTTGATATTTGGAGAACATATTAGGTGTGTTACTGCTAGTGTTTTGCATTCAGATGTTGTTTGTGGGCTCATATTGCTGCGCTGCACAAGTTGTGGGAAAGGTTGGGATTTAAGGAAGACACTCTTGTAGCGTCTAACTTACTTGTGGACATATTTATAGTATGCGAAGGCTGCACATGATCCAGGTCTTAAAACATTCTGTAAACTATGCATTGCATGTGTTCAATGTTGGTTTGTAACCACTAGGGACAGTTAGTACAATAGTTAACGAGGACTAGACCAACTCAATGGTACAGTTACAAGAGTACAATAGTTTACGTGGCGTATAATTGTAGTAGAAGCATGCCGAAGTTTGTATGATTGGTGGGAAGAAAACGACCATAACGTTACAATATTAAGTTGGCATACACCGGCCTGGAAATAAAAGAGAAAAAAAATTAAAATATAAAGACTCTTGCAACGCAACATTACCAGTCAACAAATGAAAAATATGGGGAAAAGAGGACACAAATAATAAGCGAATCTGCAAGGCCTTACTATACAGCTCTAGACCCACGCTTCCTGACAAGCTAACTACCGTCGAATCTCAGCGGAGAGGAAACAAATTGCTAGAATATACTAAGAAGCAAATTGCAAATGAACACCCAAACTCTGTCCTCCATTTTCTTGCTTAAAACAGAACGATAGTGTCGTACCAATACGATTTTCATATACTAGTGTTTAGTGCTAGCGCACAAAACACTCCTGCTATGATTTGGATGTGTTTTTACAACTGGAGCTGTCTATTTCTTGATCAACTAAAAACACCTTAAATCTTAGTCGATTTTTTCATCTATTGGATCATGATTCAACCACCCACACATCTCCCTCCATCTATACATAAATCCATCCCTAATACTAACTCAGTCCTCCTATGCCCACCGCCAGCCGCCGGTGCCCCAACTCCCTCCCCGCACCCTGCCTCCCACCGCCTCGCTGACCATCACCTCCCACCGCCGCTGCCGAATCCCACCATGGCTGCCAGCGCCGCCCACCACCTCCTCCTCCGCCCCTCAGCCACCTACCCTACCTTCTTCCCCATTCCAGCGGCTCGCCACCGCTGGATTTGCCACACCCACCGCCTCCCTCCGCTGGATACATCGACCATGCTAAGGAACCACCCGCCGCTGCTGCCCACTACCCACCACCGTCCCATGGCCGAGGCGGTGCCACCACCGCCTTGCTGCACCGCTGCCCACGTTCAAGCCGCTGCCACCCCCTCCTCCCTCTAAAGCCCGGGCTCCGGTGAATTCAAACCCTAACCCTAACTCGTGGGTGTCCGGTGAAGACGACACTGCTGCCAGCCAGTGAACAAGACGATGACCCCTTGAGCACGAATATCCATGCGTGATCCAAAGGTGAGAAAATTGATTGGGATTTCCAAAGAAAATAGGCGACTGTGTTTTAACAAAACCGTTATTTGCATATGTGAATTGTCCTCCATTTAAGGGTCCATTCAGTTTGGGGTATCAACTTTGGACGTTATTTCAAAAAAAAAAAATTACGTGTGCTTTAAAAAATAAACATTCAATTAAAAAATCTTCCCAGTCAATTATATCTCGAAGTAAACTAGCCGGTTAATTAGGCTCACTTCACAATTTGCATTACCTATCAATTAAAAATTATCTTATGCGTGCCCCTTGGGAACATGAAGGGGTCCTAAGTTTGTGCAATCTCGTGGTCTTGGTCATTAAAAAAACCAGATGTCACTCTCCTGTAAGTTATTTTGTGGTATTCACACCACCACTACTTAGGCGTCGTAATTTTTCCACTTTACAACGTAAAACATTAAAAAAAACTATGGATAAATGTATTGGTGATATACCATAGAGATAATCATGGAGATAATTATATCATGCACGTCTGTCTTTATGAGTTATTGAATAAATGTTATTCTGCTCCTTAAATGAATCATTAGTTATAAAGATTAGCAAATATGTGACTTGTTGATGAAGCTCTTTAACTTATATGATGTCATTTTAAATTGTATCCCTGGTCGGATGTCACTGGTCGGAACACTAGTGACCCTATGACCAACGTATGTATTGATTGTTGAGCATGTTTCCCTGGTCATGGATATAGAGATATTGAATCAATGATGTGAACACATGTTAGAGAACATGGGGTTCGATAGACCCACTTTGAGATACTATTGAGATTATTATGATTCTATGTGTCATTAGTTGTCTCAAGCAATGATGATGTATAATCCTTAGACCTGAGATCAGCATGGTTATTATGATAACTGGTCGTATGGAGATACAAGTTGGTCATAGACTGGTTGTACTTAAGTACTAACTAGTCGTAAGGAGTTACGAACTAGTCGTACCTAAATACGGACTGGTCGTGACTAGATACGTCTTGGTAGTAAGTGATGAGGATCCGTCGAGATCATATTGCATTAAGGTTCGTCCGATATAATTTGTGTGTATTCGAAAATCGTTATGTCCTGCTAGAAACCGCTAACGACTCGTGGTCAAAAAAAGTTTCTGGGTTGGAACAAAACGTGTTCGGATAGGATCCGTTATAGGCACTATAGAAGGAGATGCTTGAGGCTATTGGCGATCAGTGAGACACATGAGTTGCTCCACCGGAACCCTAGCCGCCATCTTCCTGAGAGAGCCCGCCGTGCGACTTGGTGCTAGCACACCGGCATCTGGTTGTTCCTTCCCTAGATGTGTGGATACCATAGAGGTACTACTACGGTTGCTGTTGCGCTTGAGGACGACCCGCGATCTACACAAGGAACATTGGAGGTTGTTGGAGGAGACGAACGACTACAACCACTTCACCGACGCGCTCTTCGTTGGACTAGGCTGCTCCAATGTTTCTTTCACGCACCGCAAGCGCCCGTGGTAATAATCGTGATCATCTACCTACTTGGCTTCCTGGTTTACGTGGTAGAAATTTTGATTTGTTGCTCTCGTAGCCTATCTATATCCCTTTAGTGGTATCGAAGCCATCCTATATAGTTTTTGATCTAGATTAGTCACATATACTGGATATGTGGCAGCAGTAGATTGGATCTATTTGTGGTTTGGTCTGGTAACCTAGATTAGTTCATATGGATGGAACGATCTAGGCACTGGTCGATAAGATCGATCATTGTTCGGTGGTAGTGGATGGGTTTTGCGAGCAGGTATGAGCTAAAAGGACCAAATAGTTTGTTGCGCTTGATCACAAACACACTGCATGATACTCCTACCAGTCGGAATTCTGCCATTAGAGTGTATCGCAATGTGTGGTCTGTAACATCCCATGTTTTGGCTTGTGTTTCAAATGTAAGAAAATGTGTAGAAATTAAAAACTTTTCTTACATCTTGTATTTCCTGTATGATCTGAAAAAAAAATCTTGTAAAGGAATTATGGAAATACAAAGTCACAAGTCATTTTGACCAAAACCTTGTCCTTCAGAAACTTTCTTGTCAAATCTTGTGATTCCTTGGAAATATTTTTCCTAAGTTCTATGGTTGGTGTGTGACCCCTCTGAAATATTTCATAATTTTTAGAAATTGTTTGAATATATTTGGAGGTCAGTCAAATCTGTTTGACTTTCAGTCAAACCCTAGCTTAGCACCTTGTAGAATTTTTGGAGTTGTTTTGCTACCTCAAATAAATCCCCAAAGTCCAGCTCAATTTAAAAACCCTAAATTCAAACCCTAGTCTGAGTCAGACTTGGGCTCGAGTCGAACCCGAGCCCAAGTCATTTGACTCGGTCGAGCCAAGTCCTAAAGCCGCACTCGGGCTCGACTTTAGACCGCGTGCGTGTCAACCCCTGGATCTCCATCGGGCGGCCCACATTCTTGAAACCTTCGGACCTCCCGAGAGCAGCCCGCTTCGAGCCGTTGGATTTCAATCCAACGCTCACGACCTCCCCTACCCTTTTAAACCTCAGGAGCTGTTGAGCGATCCTAGCCGTCCATTTCTGATCTTAGTGCTCACGAGATCCCTGGCTTTTTCTGCCCTTCTTCCTTCTCGCACCGTGCGCTGTAATAGCGAGCGACATGGCCTGGTCACGTCGAGCGCCCCCGTCAACGTCTCTCTGGTCGGGGCATTTAGTGCGCGCCGATGCTTTCGGCCGTGGTCGCGCTTTTCTCTTGCCCCATCATTTCTTTTTGGTCCATGTCAGTGCTGTGGGCCTAGCTCACCATTGAGCTCACCCGAGGACTCCATTTTTGCCAAACCCTAGTTCATCAGCTATATAAAGATCCCTAAACCCCTCCTTGAGTTCCTTTACAGAATCTCTCAGTTTCCCATTTCTTGTTGAGCGCAAACCACCGAGACCGTTGTTCCGCCATTTTGGGACTTTGGAGCTCTTCGCCGTTGGTGCTCCAATGGTTCTTTGCCCAACATTGCTTTCCTCTTGGACCTCGTGGTCGCGAACCTTGTCCCTAACTCCTTTTGGGTTGCTTTCACAGAGCACTCGAATTGAAGTTTTCGTGGATTTCGGCCGTTGGGGTTTTCTTCTTCGCTCCGACTCGGTGAGTGTCCTTGGCCAATTGGTTGTTCTTGAACTCCTCCGAGTGTCGCGGCTATCCTTACAATTCTTTTTGGTTCAGTCGCCAAGAGCCCTTCTCATCGCCATCTTCCTCGGTTCTGGCAAATGTCTCCATCGCCAGGTCTTCTCCGACCTCCTCTAGACCTCATCTGGGCCCTAGTAAGCTCGCAATAACCCCTTAGTGCTCCAGCACCCATTAGATTAGGTCGCAGCGAAGCTTTTCGCTGTATTCGGTTTTTACCGTAGGTGCTCCTCCGCCCCTCTCCGGCTCGCCGGCGATTTAGGCTAGCTCCACCGTCGAGAGTACCCTCAATAGGTTCGCAATAGTATTGCACACATTTTGGTATGGTTGGTTCGCACCATCGTGGTCGGAGTCGTCGGCGAGAAGCCGGTGACCAAAGCGCGGTGCTGTGTTCTGTTGTCGTGTTTTTGTCAAGTCACAGGACCTCTAGGGTTAATCTCAGCCGTTGATGACCACCTCGGGTTAGCCCTTAGCCGTAGCATCCTACTTTGTAAAAACCTTAGTGCCAGGACCACCCCTCTTGATTAGATCCTAGCCGTTTAGGACCACCCGGTTCAATCATAACCGTTTAGACCACCCCGTGGTCGTTTTTGTAAGAACCACCCTCGGGACCTCCCTTGGGGTCCTCTTTGCACAAGACCACCCTTTATCTTTTGCAAATGAAACCTCGTGACCTTCCTCCGCGAGTCTTATCCTTTAGGACCTCTCCGCATCTTGACCGCTCAGACCTCGAGAGAGATTTGGGTGTTAAGACCTCCGTGCTGCTAAGACCTTGTCTTTGCGGACCTCCTCGTAGATCTTGACCGCTGAGATCTCCCCGTGAGATCTTAACCGTTAGGACCTCCCAATCTAGATCTAGGCCGCCCAGACCTCCTCCGTAGATCTTGTCCGTCCCAGACCTCCTCCGATTAGATCCTTAGCTTTAGGACCTCCCTTAGCTCTAGACCGTTGGATCTAGATCTAACGGGCTAGACCTCCCCGATGTGATTAGAACTCTAAGTGTCTTGGGCTGTCTGTTGTTATATCCTCGTCGCAGATCTTGGGCACGTTCGGACTTCCGAGAGCGATCTTGATCTGGGCCGTTCATTTTACGATCTATGGCCCGGATTAGGGGAGGCATTTGGGAAGTTCGAATGTCGCAACCCATGCGGACCGTTGGATCAAATCCAACGGTGGGGTGGTGTTAGGCACTGCGCGTCGTTCAGCTCTGCACATGGGCCGTGTGATTCTAGATCTACGGCCCTTGTTCGTCCACGTCATTTTCTTTTGATTAAGTTTGATTGTTTTCCAGTAAGCTTTTATTTGTGAGCTAAAAATTGTATTAAACTTTAAAAACTCATAACTAATTCATTCTAATTCCTTTTTGCATGATTCCAACTATGTTAAATTCCTGTTTAACTCAAGTTTAACCTAAAAATACATTTAGACTTTGTTCTATGCCAGAAAATCTTGAAAATAATATTAGCTTGTTTCTGCCATTATTTGATATTCCAAAAATTCAATTAAAACTTGTAAAATGCATAACATTTTCTGTATAACTCCAAACTGGGCAAACTCAAGTTTGTAAAATTCCTCTGTTAGTATACTTTAATATGGAATAGGTTTTGTTCATGCATGTATTTCTGAAAATTGATATGTTCTAGTTTTACTACTTAGAAAAATCATAAGTAATTCATTTTAACTCCAAATTGAGTAAACTAAGTTTTCCTGTTCTTAGAATGTCATGTTCTACCTACCATAAAAATTTCAGGTTCTAGATCATTCTAGAAATTTGTGGCATGAACAGTAACCGAAATTAATTTAAATTGCATTTTCAGACTAAGAAACCTTGTTTAGGCCATAACTTTTTCATGGTTAGTCCAAATGACATAATTCTTGTTTCTAAATTCATTTAAAATCATGACCTAGCAGTTGTGTAAATTTCATAAGATTTGGATGAATTTGGCTTTTGAGTTTCTTTCGGTGTTCTTCGCTCTTATTGGTTTTATCGCGTTTTTGCGTTAGGTTCCGAAGAGTTTGTTAAGCCCGAAAGCGATCCCCTGCAGCAAACCAGTGATCCTCAGCAAGGCAAGCAGATGTAGCATCATTTGATCATATTTCTCCTACTACTTTTAAAGTCTAATATTTTGTTTGCAAAAACTAAGTATGCATGCTTCTTGTGTCAAAGTTAGTTTTTGTCGAATAGAGGTAGTTAATCCTAATGCATAGTTTCCCTGGAATTGTTCACCCCTGCCACAACCCTAGGTTAATATCCTCACTAGTGAACTAGAGCCCGGTGGATGATCTATGCTTTTTATTTGTCTTTGCGATATGATACTTAGCAATGCTTAGTTACCAGTAGAATTGGGCGGTTATCGACTTAGTCGATGACCTTGATCACACAAAACTTATTATTGGTTATGTTTCAGCCTTTGTGCTATGTTTATTTGTGAAAACTAAAAATAAAAACAAAACGATTTCGACTTGGGCACAATGGTAAGATAGTGTGCTTTTGGGTGTGACTGGAATGGTGCCCGGGTCATTAAGGACCGAGTTACTTGCGGCACCGTACTGAGCATTTTTCGTGCTAACCACACTAGAGGGAAATGGGACCTATCTTGACCTAGTACTTTGGCGTGCGTTGGCTCCGAGTCGCAGAAGGTCGTAGGAGGGATGGTGTTGGGAAAATTGTAATTGTCCGAAAGCCTTCGCCTGGGATGGGATTGTTGGCTTTCGGCTTTGCAATGTAGCGTATGGGCTGCGGTCCACACGAGCGGCTTGTAGTTGATACACAATATTAGAAACGTCTCGTAGGACTTAGCCGTGCTTGCATACCTTCGGAAGTGTGCTTAATAGCTTGTCAAAAAGGCGGTCTGAAGTGTGAGTACATTGGTACACCCCTGCAGGGTGAAAACTATTCAAATAGCCTCGTCCTAGGTTATGGACACGCTTGGATATGCCCCGTGAGAACTAGACTACAACCTTTTTAATTAAAACTTGATGTGGGTGGTACGAATGGATAATTCGTGCTATTGTTGTGATGACTATTGGGTTAGTCATCTCCAGGTTGTTGTTATGTTATTACTTATTGTATCGCTGTTATTTATGCAAATAAAATTCAGATTGTTAAAACTGCCTTCAAACTATTACTTATTGCAAATAAAACTTGCTTTTATGCTGAAAATGAACCTTTAGCCTTCTCCTTTGATTAAAGCCTGCATGTAGTAGTAACTAGGTTTGTTACTCGTAAGTCTTGCGAGTACATTTTTGTATTCATTTGCATTGCTTGATGTGTGCAGAGGAGGAAGTGGACCCCCAAGGGGTCTACTTCTGTGATTTTTGCTGCGGATCGTGAGACTAGCTTGGCGGCCCGGTCAGTTGCCTTGTGGGTGTGTGGCTAACCGGTCATCTTTTGTTTATAGCCATCTTATGGCGCTTTTGCTTCCGCTGTTACTGTTACTTTGATGTTATTTGGCCGGTCGGCTCTTTTGTAATAACTCTATATCATGTATGTCTTTTGCTTGACTTGTTATTATGTGATGTATGGAATTAATGCATGCTTTTGTAAAGATGTATGTGTGCTGCAATTCTGGGAAGCACATGTCTATCGAGGCACGGTGTATTTTGTTTGTGATGCTAGAGCCAATGGAAGGCTAAGTATTATAAGCTAAATAAACCACGGTCTCACAAAATTGGTATCAGAGCCATACTGACCGTAGAAGCCCCTAGCTTGGTCGCCTTTAGGATATTTCGAAAAACTTAGTTTTAGAATATCAAATGGTTTATGAAAATCTTAAGTAGGTTCTCAGATTTTAACTGGAGATCTTATGTTGATCTTGTGCTTGTTTCAAGCTTTTGGAGTTCGTTTCTTAAGTATGTTAACTGTCTTTCCTTGCCTTCCGTCCTGGGATTGTTGCTAACTTATCCTAGTGGAACAGGATGGCTGGCAGGACTCGCAGCGGTAAGCCGGCTGGTCATGATGAGGAGCTCCCGCCTCCTCCGACCATGGCTAAGGTTCTCATCAAGATCGAGCGGAACCGCATGGATCAGACGCGGATCCTAGAGGTTATCGCGAGGAAAACCTCCACTCCCTCTAGTGCCTCCGGATCTGGACATGGTGGATATCAGTCTCAGGGGGACTCTCGGAGTTCCTTCGCACGCAGCCACCCACCTTCTCCCGGTCTGAGGACCCACTTGACGCGGATGATTGGCTGCGTCTGGTTGAGCAAAAGCTCAACATTGCTTAGTGGTAGGACCAAGAAAAGGCACTCTTCACATCCCATCAGCTTGAGGGTGCAGCACTCTCATGGTGGGAGAACTTCCTCGCCATGCAGCCCGCTGGCCATGTGGTCACTTGGGAGTTTCATACTACTTTCCGTCGGGCTCATGTCCCCGCCGGCATAATGAAGCTCAAGAAGAAGGAGTTTCTTGCGCTCAAGCAAGGGTGTAGATCTGTGACTGAGTACCTCCATGAGTTCAACCATCTGGCGAGGTATGCTCCTGCTGAGGTGGCCACTAATGAGGCAAAGCAGGAGAAGTTCATGAAGGGCTTGTCTGAGGAGCTGCAAGACAAGCTCTCTATTATTGACTTCCCCGACTTCTAGACCTTGGTAGACAAGGCCATTGTCACCGAGCATAAGGCGAAGGCGCTGGGCGAGTCCCGCAAGCTCAAGTGGGAGGCCTAGCGGTCTGCACAGGCCAGCCTCTCCTGTCCCCGTGTTGGGCTAGCACCAGGGGTCCACTCTTAGGCTTCACCACCACTGAGGCCGTCGGTGCCAGTTCCCTGTCCCCCGTAGGCCGTGTTTCAGCCACGTGCACCTGCGGCCCAATAGCAAGGTGGCCTCCGCAACCTGGCGGCCGAGGTCACTTGCTTCCACTGCCACAACAAGGGCCACTATGCGCATAGTTTCCCTAAGTAGATTGGAGCGGCCCCTCGTCCTAATGGAGGACGCAGGCAAGGGAATAGTCACCCACCTGACCAGAAGACCCAGGGCGGTGGGAAGTGGCCGAGTCAACCATATCTCGGCTGAGGAGGCACAGGAGGCACCCGATGTTGTGTTGGGTACACTACTTGTCAATTCTCACCCTGCTGCAGTATTATTTGATTCAGAAGCTTCACATTCTTTTATTTCAAGATCATTTGCTGCTGCTAGTGGTCTTCACTTTGTTCCTTTGGGGGTTCCCTTACTTATTCGCTCTCTGGGTTCGGAAATGAGAGCTGATCAAGAATGCCTGGATGTTCCTATTGAAGTCACATGAGTGGGATTCTTGGCGAATCTCATCTTACTCAGCTCAGCGAGTCTGGATGTGATTCTTGGCATGGATTGGTTGTCCCAATACTTGGGGCAAATTGATTGTGCCAGGAAGATGGTCTACCTCACTAGCCCCTCAGGCGAACAGGCTGGGTTTTCACCGCAGCTGCAAGGGCCACATCTTTGTGCTCTTGAAGCAAAGCCAGCCTTGAAGATTCAGGATGTCCCCACAGTATGCGACTTCGTGGATGTTTTCCCCGAAGATTTGCCTAGGATGTCTGCAGTTCGAGACCTGGAGTTCATCATTGAGTTTCTACCTGGTACCGCTCCGATTTCGAAGGCGCCATACCGAATGCCTCCTAATGAGTTGGAAGAGTTGAAGAAGCAACTAGGTGAGCTTCAAACGAAGGGTTTCATACGTCCTAGCTCATCTCCTTGGGGTTGTCCAGTGATCTTTGTGAAGAAGAAGGACAAGACCCTACGTATGTGCGTTGATTACCGTCCGCTTAATGAAGTGACGGTGAAGAACAAGTATCCTTTGCCCCGCATCGACGATCTTTTTGACCAGTTGACTGGAGCGCGGGTATTCTCCAAGATTGACTTGACGTTGGGGTATCATCAAGTCAGGATCAGGGCTGAAGATATTCCGAAGATAGCTTTCACTACTCGTTATGGTCTTTACGAGTACACCGTCATGTCTTTTGGCTTGACTAATGCTCCCGCTCTATTCATGAACCTTATGAACTCGGTGTTCATGGAGTATCTGGATAAGTTCGTTGTGGTGTTTATTGATGATATTCTTATCTACTCCAAGAGCGAAGAAGAGCATGCTGAGCATCCGAAGCTTGTGTTAGGAAAGCTGCGTGAGCACCAGCTGTATGCAAAGTTCAGCAAGTGTGAGTTCTGGTTGAAGGAAGTGGCATTCTTATGTCATGTTCTTTTGGCAGGAGGTGTAGCTGTGGATCCTAGCATGGTCAGTGATGTGCTATCTTGGGGTCAGCCCAAGACAGTCACTGATGTGCGAAGTTTTCTTGGTTTAGTAGGTTACTTCTCCAAGATCGCGAAGCCGATGACTGAGTTGCTCAAAAAGGACAAGAAGTTTGTGTGGTCCTCTGTTTGTGATGAGAGTTTTCAGGAACTCAAGAAGCGTTTGACTTCAGCCCCAGTTCTTGTTCTTCCTGATGTCCACAAGAGCTTCGATATCTTTTGCGATGCCTCTCGTCAGGGACTCGGTTGTGTTCTTATGCAAGAAGGCAAGGTGGTGGCCTATGCATCAAGGCAGTTGAGGCCTCATGAGCTCAACTATCCTACCCATGACTTGGAGTTAGCTGCTGTGGTTCATGCACTCAAGATTTGGCGGCATTACCTGATCGGTAACCGCTGTGAAGTGTATTCGGATCACAAAAGCTTGAAGTATCTATTCACCCAGCCAGATCTGAACCTCGTGCAAACAAGATGGTTGGAATTGATCAAGGATTATGATATGGGTATCCAAGATCATCCGTGCAAGGCCAATGTCGTTGCCAATGCACTTAGTCGAAGGTGTATTGCAATGTTTGACACTCCAAGCGCGAAGAACCGCCCTTATTGAAGAATTTTAGCGCTCAATTTGGGTTTGGTTGAGCACGGTTCCTCACTACCTTGGTTGTGCAACCAACCTTGGTAGATCAAATCATGGTCGCGCAAGAATCGATGTTGGTGTGAGTCAAATCAAGCGGAACATCAAGAATGGGACAACCAAGTTCTTCTCAGAAGATGAGTATGGTGTTGTGTGGTTCGGACAACGCCTTGTGGTTCCAAAGGTCTTGGAATTGCAGGGTTTGATTCTCCGCGAAGCCCATGATTTCCCCTTGTCTATTTATCCCGGGGCCACAAAGATGTATCGAGACCTTCATCAGAGATTCTGGTGGACCCGAATGAAGCGTGAGATTGCCAGATTCGTGGCCGAGTGCGACGTATGTTGTCATGTGAAGGCCGAGCATCAGCGTCCAGTAGGCCTTCTTCAGCCTTTGCCAGTGCTTGAGTGGAAGTGGGATTCCGTCGGCATGGATTTCATCACAGGGTTGCCCCGTACTTCTTCGAGGAAGGATGCCTTATGGGTTATCATTGATCGGTTGACAAAAGCAGCCCATTTTCTTCTAGTGCGGGCTAAGATCGGTGTGAGCCAATTGGCGGACCTCTACATATCTCGCGTTGTGAGCTTGCATGGTGTGCCACGAACGATTGTGTTAGATCGTGGTTCTCTTCACCTCTCGTTTTGGCATAGCTTGCAAGAGGCTACGGGACTCGTCTTTCTTTCAGTCACTTACCATCCCCAAACCGATGGTCGGCTGAATGAGTCAATCAAGTTTTGGAAGACATGTTTCAGTGCTTGTGTTCTTTCCTATGGGAAGAATTGGGAGAAGTGCCTATTGTTTGCCGAATTCTCCTACAACAACGCTTTTGAGCTAGTCTCGGCATGGCAATCGCTTGAGGCCTTGTATGGGAGGAAGTGCAGACTCGTTGAACTGGTCGAGATCGTGAGAGGCGCTTTAGCCAGATTCGATCAATGAGGACGAAAGCCACGCTCATCCGATTCGCGAGCATTTGCGCACGGTCCATCCAGCAAAAGAGCTATGCGGATCATCATCGCCATGAGTTGAGCTTTGAGCCCAATGACTTTGTTTATCTCAAAGTCTCGCTTTGAAGGGCCATCGACTTCGGCATCAAGGGCAAATTGGCTCCTCGATATGTTGGAAAATTAGTGGTTCTACGAAGTAGATCGAGTAGCACTCGAGCTCAATTTTATCAACACCCGGGGCTTGATCCAAGTAAATCCATGTAGAATCTCGCAATAACATCATTAAATCGGCGCAAGTGACACCTCGCAACCCCTTCTCCCAAGCTAAACGAGATGAATCGCAAGTCCGGCTCCTGAGGACTACATTCGCATCATTCGGGATGTCTGTCGCCGAACCGAGCGTTCATCCCGCATGGGATTCGGACTCAAATTTCAACATTAACAATAACATGGCTACCTTTGGGGATCACGTAGCTAGAAATGGTGGTGCTTGCCATGGCAACATGGGGTAGGTTAAGCGTGTATGGGTGCGGAAGGCTTCTACACGATTTGAGGTAGTTTAGTTGAGGAATGTCGATTCCCGACTAGCCTGTTTTGCCAACAATTGCATCGAAGTTCATCAATTGCCTTACGCATGACCTCGGCTTGTTCATCATCTCGCAGTGCCCATTCCATCGCATTTGTTGGATTGTCCACTATTGCAAACATTATTTCCTATGTTGATGTTATGGAAAAACATCAATCAGTTTCACATTAAATCAAATAATAAACAAGACACAAATTTCCTTAGTCACTAGTGATTAGCACTATAATAGTCATCAACCGGTGCACCTGTACTAGCTGCGTACATGATCAAAATATTATTTTTCATTAAAGAATGTGTAGAATTCAATAAAATAGGATTAAACATTAAAGACCACCTCGGTTTATTATTCCAAGCAGACCACAATTCATTTATGCAGTTACCATGATAGACCTCCAAGCAAACTTGGTAAACTTGATAAGCACTCCACAAACTTTATAAATTAGATTTGAACAACAATATTTAGTTTGGAATTTTAATTAAGAATTTTGAAATCCTTAATTTTTGAAAATCTTATATTTAACTTTTCTTATGTATTTTCCCATGATAATTTTATTTGTATTTAAATATTTTATGTTCTAAAAATTAGAATTCATAATATATGGAAGCATATTAGGAAACACCCTGTAGGGGTGTAATCATATAAATCATTTTTGGTTACTCACCAAATCAACATGAACATTCTGACAATAATCGTGTATCCTATGGAGTGTTGTGGCACCCTCCTCTACAATTGTCACTTCAAACTAAAATAAGTAGAAGAAAAACAAAGAGATATTTGCTATGAATAGTGACTTTTGCAAATTTTTGTTTTTCCTTTGGTTTATCTTTAGTTAGCAATCTCTTTTGTTGTTGCTCTCAACATAGATTGAATTTGAACATCAAATTTACGCATAGGTAGAACTTCAAATTTGTAAAGCGGAGGATACTTGATCCATTGTGGTTTAAATGATTGTCCTTTCTAATACATGTACCGCTAATGATGTGATGATACTGACAGAAGTTAGAAAACCAAACACTGACTAGAGAAGACACCATTTGATTGCTGACTACAATTCAGACGTGTCTGCCGGTCCCATTTGGCCATGAGTTCATGTAGGTGTTGTATCTTTTGTTTAGATAATGGAAGTATAACTCTTGCCTCGAACCAACTAGGGATGCACACAGCCATTATACCACCATCGCTAAAAGCTTAACACAAAAACGGCCAAAGCCAATAATGACAAACAAATTGTCATGCAAAGGCTAGTCTAAAAACCCACCTAGCCCCGCTCCGAGACCAACCAGAGATCGCTCACATGCAAACAAGAATGCGCAATAAAGAGGTAATGATGGGCTAGTCTCCGAGCGACGCTCCAAGAAGGGATACGACTTACGCTGTCGCCACTGCATCCAACCAACAAGGTCGATCAGAGTTCACCCAAGCTCAGTACCGCTTTTCAAAGCAACGCTTAAGAAGGTAACACCGCTTAGGTCGACGCTATTGCCGATCCAACCAGAGAAGGCCAAATCAAGAGTTTTCACCCCGATCAAGGTACTAGCGCCCAAGACCACACCGCCAAGACCACCTCGCCGATCCAACCAATGAAGGCCGACGCCAAGACGATGTCCGCAACATCCCCAACACCAACCGCTGAAGGCGACATCCAAAGACAAGACACGCCGGCCGGTTATAGCCGAGCACCGACAAGCCACCACCACCGAGTGTCACGATCTCTACCAATCAGCAACTGACTGCACGCCACTCCGCTCCAAACCATCGACGGCACGCACCGAAGAAGCCGCAGAGAAAGACCCCGACCGCCACGCCGAGGATGAGCCAGAGAAGGGTCCCAATCCAACCCCAACGAAGTTCATACCGTTGGAAATCGCGATGCACGCCGTGTCGAGAGCGCGATAATCGACGCCACCATCGAAGAAGAAGAAGTCCCGCACGCCGACGGCTGGACGTCACGATACGGCGGGTGAGGAGGAAGGAGGTGGAGAGAGGGGCTTTTTTGGCTGCTAGTGGTTTTCAGATTATCTAGCTAGGAACAGAAAAAGAAACTTATTTCTGTTAGGGTTTTACAATTCAATTCAAACTCTTATTTCTATTGCACGCTAGCTGTTAACACAATACATGACGTGGTCACAAGAAACTTAATCTTAGCGTGAGATTACACCGGTATCAAAAGAATAGACGATTAAGATGTTTTTTCTTAAATTAATGTAGAAATTTTAGCTATTTTTTTTTCTCTGATTAATATGAGAATTTGTTTTTACCCTCCTAGGATTAATGCGAGACTTCCGTAGTAGCCTCAAATTAGTAAAGATAAAGATAGTTCTGAGTAAATCTATATTCGGTAAAAATCA
The DNA here is from genome assembly GCA_036346255.1 of Ampelocalamus luodianensis. Taxonomy (NCBI): domain Eukaryota; kingdom Viridiplantae; phylum Streptophyta; class Magnoliopsida; order Poales; family Poaceae; genus Ampelocalamus; species Ampelocalamus luodianensis. The sequence continues at coordinate 69,565,175 of CM070621.1, read as the reverse complement.
TTATTATATTTTCAAATAGAATGAAATATGTCTCACTGCTGTTTGTGCTCTGATCTCTTCAAACGACAGCAACGGCTGTCCTTCTGAATCATCAAGAGAAACCAGGACGTCCAAAAGTCTCCGACCTCTCTCTTCGTACCACTTGCCGAAGAGTCGACCATTCATGAATCCTCTTTATGAGGGGATCATGCAATCGACCAGAGTCTTCATCACACCCATGGCAACTTCTCGTGGCCATCCAAGTCGAGACCAACGAGTACCGGAAGTAATCCGACACACAGAAGCTGTATAGACAGTTCAGGAGCGTGAAGAGTGCGCCAACATGCTCAACTTCGTCAGGCCCGGACCACCAATCAATGATGCCGGTTGCTCACCGAAGTATCTCTTGCTGAAGACCAGCCTCCGTATCATGTTACCACAGAAATGCTGGGCTACATGGCGCACGTCAACAGTGTTATTTTGTGTCCTGCTGCTGCAGTGGTTGTAAACGTACCTGAGAAGGTAGTTAGCCTCCTCCTCCCGCCGGCACTGGAGTTGTTGTTCCATGGCCGGGGATAGGATCTCGGTAGTGATCACCCGCCTCATCTTTTCCACTGCTCTCCATGCGGTGACAAGATCGAGCCCTTGTACCTGAAGCTGAACGCCCCGGAGGCGAACGTAGTGGGCCGTGAGGCGAACACCGCATCATTCTTACGCAGAACTTCGCGGGCGATCTCTGGGCACGTCACGGCAATGACATGAACAGCTCCGAAGCGGAGGCACAGAATTTCGGTGCTCATCTCGTTGAACAGGCGATGGATCCACCGGAACACCGCTGGCTTATTCCAAATCATCTGGTGCATGTTACCGATGACCGGCAGCTTGGCCAGTCCTGGGGCAGCCGGCATAGCTCCCTTTTCTGGACGTTGCTCTCTTCCAGTAGAACAAAGCAAGCACCAGTAGGGTGGCCATTGTAACCAAGATAGTAAGGTTGATATTTGGAGAACATATTAGGTGTGTTACTGCTAGTGTTTTGCATTCAGATGTTGTTTGTGGGCTCATACGCTGCGCTGCACAAGTTGTGGGAAAGGTTGGGATTTAAGGAAGACACTCTTGTAGCGTCTAACTTACTTGTGGACATATTTATAGTATGCGAAGGCTGCACATGATCCAGGTCTTAAAACATTCTGTAAACTATGCATTGCATGTGTTCAATGTTGGTTTGTAACCACTAGGACAGTTAGTACAATAGTTAACGAGGACTAGACCAACTCAATGGTACAGTTACAAGAGTACAATAGTTTACGTGGCGTATAATTGTAGTAGAAGCATGCCGAAGTTTGTATGATTGGTGGGAAGAAAACGACCATAACGTTACAATATTAAGTTGGCATACACCGGCCTGGAAATAAAAGAGAAAAAAAATTAAAATATAAAGACTCTTGCAACGCAACATTACCAGTCAACAAATGAAAAATATGGGGAAAAGAGGACACAAATAATAAGCGAATCTGCAAGGCCTTACTATACAGCTCTAGACCCACGCTTCCTGACAAGCTAACTACCGTCGAATCTCAGCGGAGAGGAAACAAATTGCTAGAATATACTAAGAAGCAAATTGCAAATGAACACCCAAACTCTGTCCTCCATTTTCTTGCTTAAAACAGAACGATAGTGTCGTACCAATACGATTTTCATATACTAGTGTTTAGTGCTAGCGCACAAAACACTCCTGCTATGATTTGGATGTGTTTTTACAACTGGAGCTGTCTATTTCTTGATCAACTAAAAACACCTTAAATCTTAGTCGATTTTTTCATCTATTGGATCATGATTCAACCACCCACACATCTCCCTCCATCTATACATAAATCCATCCCTAATACTAACTCAGTCCTCCTATGCCCACCGCCAGCCGGTGCCCCAACCTCCCCGCACTCGCCTCCCACCGCCTCGCCGACCATCACCTCCCACCGCCGCCGCCGATCACCACTGGCCGCCCGCCGCCACCACCTCCTCCTCCGCCCCTCACCACCTACCCTACCTTCTTTCCCATTCCAAATGCTCGCCACCACTGATTTGCCACACCCATCCTCCGCTGGATACATCGACCATGCTAAGGAAACCACCACGCCACTACCCACCACCGTCCCATGGCCAGGCGGTGCCACCACCGCCTTGCTGCACCACGCCCACGCCTGTTGCCGCCACCCTCCTCCTCTAAAGCCCGGCCCGTGAATTCAAACCCTAACCCTAACTGGGTGTCCGTGAAGACGACACCGCTGCCAGCCTGAACAAGACGATGACCCCTTGAGCACGAATATCCATGCGTGATCCAAAGGTGAGAAAATTGATTGGGATTTCCAAAGAAAATAGGCGACTGTGTTTTAACAAAACCGTTATTTGCATATGTGAATTGTCCTCCATTTAAGGGTCCATTCAGTTTGGGGTATCAACTTTGGACGTTATTTCAAAAAAATTACGTGTGCTTTAAAAATAAACATTCAATTAAAAATCTTCCCAGTCAATTATATCTCGAAGTAAACTAGCGGTTAATTAGGCTCACTTCACAATTTGCATTACCTATCAATTAAAAATTATCTTATGCGTGCCCTTGGGAACATGAAGGGGTCCTAAGTTTGTGCAATCTCGTGGTCTTGGTCATTAAAAAACCAGATGTCACTCTCTGTAAGTTATTTTGTGGTATTCACACCACCACTACTTAGGCGTCGTAATTTTTCCACTTTACAACGTAAAACATTAAAAAACTATGGATAAATGTATTGGTGATATACCATAGAGATAATCATGGAGATAATTATATCATGCACGTCATTTTTATGAGTTATTGAATAAATGTTATTCTCGCTCCTTAAATGAATCATTAGTTATAAAGATTAGCAAATATGTGACTTGTTGATGAAGCTCTTAACTTATATGATGTCATTTTAAATTGTATCCCGGTCGATGTCACCGGTCGAACACTAGTGACCCTATGACCAACGTATGTATTGATTGTTGAGCATGGGTCATGGATATAGAGATATTGAATCAATGATGTGAACACATGTTAGAGAACATGGGGTTCGATAGACCCACTTTGAGATACTATTGAGATTATTATGATTCTATGTGTCATTAGTTGTCTCAAGCAATGATGATGTATAATCCTTAGACCGAGATCAGATGGTTATTATGATAATCGGTCGTATGGAGATACAAGTTGGTCATAGATCGGTTGTACTTAAGTACTAACTAGTCGTAAGGAGTTACGAACTAGTCGCACTCAAATACGACTGGTCGTGACTAGATACGGCTTGGTAGTAAGTGATGAGGATCTGGTCGAGATCATATTGCATTAAGGTTCGTCCGATATAATTTGTGTGTATTCGAAAATCGTTATGTCCGCTAGAAACCGCTAACGACTCGTGGTCAAAAAGTTTCGTTGAACAAAACGTTCGGATAGGATCCGTTATAGCACTATAGAAGGAGATGCTTGAGGCTATTGGCATCGTGAGACACATGAGTTGCTCCACCGAACCCTAGCCGCCATCTTCCCGAGAGAGTCCAGGCGACTTGGTGCTAGCACACCGCATCCGGTTGTTCCTTCCCTAGATGTGTGGATACCATAGAGGTACTACTACTTGCATGCGCTTGAGGACGACCCGCGATCTACACAAGGAACATTGAGGTTGTTGAGGAGACGAACGACACAACCACTTCACCGACGCTTCTTCGTTGGACTAGGTCGCTCCAATGTTTCTTCTCACGCACCGCAAGGCCCGTGGTAATAATCTGTGATCATCTACCTACTTGGCTTCCCGGTTTACGTGGTAGAAATTTTGATTTGTTGCTCGTAGCCTATCTATATCCCTTTAGTGGTATCGGCCATCCTATATAGTTTTTGATCTAGATTAGTCACATATACCGATATGTGGCAGCAGAGATTGATCTATTTGTGGTTTGGTCTCAAACTAGATTAGTTCATATGGATGGAACGATCTAGGCACTCGATAAGATCGATCATTGTTCTGGTAGTGGATGGGTTTTGCGAAAGTGTATGAGCTAAAAGGACCAAATAGTTTGTTGCGCTTGATCACAAACACATCGCATGATACTCCTACCACTGGAATCGCCATTAGAGTGTATCGCAATGTGTGGTCCGAACATCCCATGTTTTGGCTTGTGTTTCAAATGTAAGAAAATGTAGAAATTAAAAACTTTTCTTACATCTTGTATTTCCGTATGATCAAAAAAATCTTGTAAAGGAATTATGGAAATACAAAGTCACAAGTCATTTTGACCAAAACCTTGTCCTTAAACTTTCTTGTCAAATCTTGTGATTCCTTGGAAATATTTTTCCTAAGTTCTATGGTTGGTGTGTGACCCTCCAAATATTTCATAATTTTTAGAAATTGTTTGAATATATTTGAGGTCAATAAACTGCTTGACTTTCACAAACCCTAGCTTAGCACCTTGTAGAATTTTGGAGTTGTTTTGCTACCTCAAATAAATCCCCAAAGTCCACTCAATTTAAAAACCCTAAATTCAAACCTAGTTCTGAGTCGACTTGGGCTCAGTCAACCCGAGCCCAAGTCATTTGACTCTGGCCGAGCAAGTCCTAAAGCCGCACTGGCTCGACTTTAGACCGCGTGCGTGTCAACCCCGGATCTCCACCATGCCCACATTCTTGAAACCTTCGACTCCCGAGCAACGCTTCGAGCCGTGGATTTCAATCCAACGCCCACGACCTCCCCTACCTTTAAACCTCGTGAGCCGTTGAGCGATCCTAGCCGCCCATTTCGATCTTAGTGCTCACGAGATCCCGGCTTTTTCTCGCTTTCTTCCTTCTCGCATCGCGTCAGAATAGCGAGCGACATGGCTCGTCACGCCGAGCGCCCCGCCAACGCTCTCTGGTCGGGCATTTAGTGCGCGCTGCTTTCGCCGGTCGCGCTTTCTCTTGCCCCATCATTTTTTTGGTCCATGTCTGTCGGGCTGGGCCTAGCTCACCATTGAGCTCACCCGAGGACTCCATTTTTGCCAAACCCTAGTTCATCGCCTATATAAAGATCCCTAAACCTCCTTGAGTTCCTTTACAACCTCTCGCTCCATTTCTTGTTGAGCGCAAACCACCGAGACCGTTGTTCCGCCATTTTGGGACTTTGGAGCTCTCTGCCGTTGGTGCTCCAATGGTTCTTTGCCCAACATTGCTTTCTCTTGGACCTCGTGGTCGCGAACCTTGTCCCTAACTCCTTTGGGTTGCTTTCACAGAGCAACAATTGAAGTTTTCGTGGATTTCGCCGTTGGGGTTCGCTCTACCCTCAGGAGTGTCCTTGGCCAATTGGTTGTTCTTGAACTCCTCCGAGTGTCGCAAGCTATCCCAATTCTTTTGGTCTGTCGCCAAGAGCCCTTCTCATCGCCATCTTCCTGCCTCGCAAATGTCTCCATCGCAGTCTTCTCCGACCTCCTCTAGACCTCATCCGGGCCCTAGTAAGCTCGCATAACCCCTTAGTGCCCAAAGACCCATTAGATTAGGTCAGCTGCTACAGATTCGGCTTTACCGTAGGTGCTCTCCGCTTCTTCGGCCACGGGATTTAGGCTAGCTCCACCGCCGAGAGTACCTCAATAGGTTCGCATAGTATTGCACACATTTTGGTATGGTTGGTTCGCACCATCGTGGTCGAGTCGCTCCGAAGCCGGTGACCAAAGCGGCGTCGTGTTCGTTGTCGTGTTTTGTCAAGTCAGGACCTCTAGGTTAATCTCACCGTTGATGACCACCGGGTTAGCTCTAGTCGTAGCATCCTACTTTGTAAAACCTTAGTGCCGTGACCACCCTCTTGATTAGATCCTAGCCGCTTAGGACCACCCGGTTCAATCATAACCGCTAGACCACCCCGTGGTCGCTTTTGTAAGAACCACCCTGACCTCCTTGGGGTCCTCTTTGCACAAGACCACCCTTTATCTTTTGCAAATGAAACCTCGTGACCTTCCTCCGCGAGTCTTATCTTTAGGACCTCTCCGCATCTTGACTGCTCAGACCTCAGAGAGAGATTGGGTCATAAGACCTCCGTCTGCTAAGACCTTGTCTCTTGGACCTCCTCAGATCTTGACCGCTGAGATCTCCCCGTGAGATCTTAACCGTTAGGACCTCCCAATCTAGATCTAGGCCGCCCAGACCTCCTCTGTAGATCTTGTCCGCCCTACTCCCTCCGATTAGATCCAGCTTTAGGACCTCTCTAGCTCTAGACCGTTGGATCTAGATCTAACTGCCAGACCTCCCCGATGTGATTAGAACTCTAAGTGTCTTGGGTCATTCATGTTATATCCTCGCCGCATCTTGGGCACGCTCGACTTCCGAGAGCGATCTTGATCCGCCGCTCATTTTACGATCTATGGCCCTGATTAGGAGGCATTTGGGAAGTTCGAATGTCGCAACCCATGCGGACCGCTGGATCAAATCCAACTGGGGTGGTGTTAGGCATCGCGTCGCTCGCCTTCCGCACATGGGCCGGTGATTCTAGATCTACGCCCTTGTTCGTCCACGCCATTTTCTTTTGATTAAGTTTGATTGTTTTCCAAAGAAGCTTTTATTTGTGAGCTAAAAATATTAAACTTTAAAAACTCATAACTAATTCATTCTAATTCCTTTTTGCATGATTCCAACTATGTTAAATTCTGTTTAACTCAAGTTTAACCTAAAAATACATTTAGACTTTGTTCTATGCCGAAAATCTTGAAAATAATATTAGCTTGTTTCGCCATTATTTGATATTCCAAAATTCAATTAAAACTTGTAAAATGCATAACATTTTCTGTATAACTCCAAACTGGGCAAACTCAAGTTTGTAAAATTCTCTAGTATACTTTAATATGGAATAGGTTTTGTTCATGCATGTATTTGAAAATTGATATGTTCTAGTTTTACTACTTAGAAAATCATAAGTAATTCATTTTAACTCCAAATTGAGTAAACTAAGTTTTCCTGTTCTTAGAATGTCATGTTCTACCTACCATAAAAATTTCAGGTTCTAGATCATTCTAGAAATTTGTGGCATGAACAGTAACCGAAATTAATTTAAATTGCATTTTCAGACTAAGAAACCTTGTTTAGGCCATAACTTTTTCATGGTTAGTCCAAATGACATAATTCTTGTTTCTAAATTCATTTAAAATCATGACCTAGCAGTTGTGTAAATTTCATAAGATTTGGATGAATTTGGCTTTTGAGTTTCTTTCGTGTTCTTCGCCTTATTGGTTTTACGTTGCTTATGCTAGGTTCCAAGAGTTTGTTAAGCCCAAAGCGATCCTCGCAAAGAAACCAGTTGATCCTCGCAAGGCGCAGATGTAGCATCATTTGATCATATTTCTCCTACTACTTTTAAAGTCTAATATTTTGTTTGCAAAACTAAGTATGCATGCTTCTTGTGTCAAAGTTAGTTTTTGTTTAATAGAGGTAGTTAATCCTAATGCATAGTTTCGGAATTGTTCACCTCGCCACAACCCTAGGTTAATATCCTCACTAGTGAACTAGAGCCCGGTGGATGATCTATGCTTTTATTTGTCTCTTTGCGATATGATACTTAGCAATGCTTAGTTACAAGAGAATTGCGGTTATCGACTTAGTCGATGACCTTGATCACACAAAACTTATTATTGGTTATGTTTCAGCCTTTGTGCTATGTTTATTTGTGAAAACTAAAAATAAAACAAAACGATTTCGACTTGGGCACAATGGTAAGATAGTGTGCTTTTGGTGTGGATCGAATGGTGCCCGGCATTAAGGACCGAGTTACTTGGCGGCACTGATCGAGCATTTTTCGTGCTAACACACTAGAGGGAAATGGGACCTATCTTGACCTAGTACTTATGCGCGTTGTCTCGAGTCGCAGAAGGTCGAGGAGGATGGTGTTGGAAAATTGTAATTGTCCGAAAGCCTTCGCCGATGGGATTGTTGGCTTTCGGCTTTGCAATGTAGCGTATGGGCTGCGGTCCACACGAGCGGCTTGTAGTTGATACACAATATTAGAAACGTCTCGTAGGACTTAGCCGTGCTTGCATACCTTCTGAAGTGTGCTTAGCTTGTCAAAAAGGCGTCCAAGTGTGAGTACATTGGTACACCCTCGCAGGTGAAAACTATTCAAATAGCCTCGCCTAGGTTATGGACACGCTTGGATATGCCCCGTGAGAACTAGACTACAACCTTTTTAATTAAAACTTGATGTGGGTGGTACGAATGGATAATTCGTGCTATTGTTGTGATGACTATTGTTAGTCATCTCCGTGTTGTTGTTATGTTATTACTTATTGTATCGTTATTTATGCAAATAAAATTCAGATTGTTAAACGCCTTCAAACTATTACTTATTGCAAATAAAACTTGCTTTTATGCTGAAATGAACCTTTAGCCTTCTCCTTTGATTAAAGCTCGCATGTAGTAGTAACTAGGTTTGTTACTCGTAAGTCTTATGAGTACATTTTTGTATTCATTTGCATTGCTTGATGTGTGCAGAGGAGGAAGTGGACCTCAAGGGTCTACTTCTGATTTTGCCGCATGATCGTGAGACTAGCTTGGCGCCCGCCGCTTGCCTTGTGGGTGTGGCTAACGGTCATCTTTTGTTTATAGCCATCTTATGGCGCTTTGCTTCCACCATATCGTTACTTTGATGTTATTTGGCCGGTCGCTCTTTTGTAATAACTCTATATCATGTATGTCTTTTGCTTGACTTGTTATTATGTGATGTATGGAATTAATGCATGCTTTTGTAAAGATGTATGTGCTGCAATCGGGAAGCACATGTCTATCGAGGCACGGTGTATTTTGTTTGTGATGCTAGAGCCAATGGAAGGCTAAGTATTATAAGCTAAATAAACCACGGTCTCACAAAATTGGTATCGAGCCATACCGACCGTAGAAGCCCCTAGCTTGGTCGCTTTAGGATATTTCAAAAACTTAGTTTTAGAATATCAAATGGTTTATGAAAATCTTAAGTAGGTTCTCGATTTTAATCGAGATCTTATGTTGATCTTGTGCTTGTTTCAAGCTTTTGGAGTTCGCTTTAAGTATGTTAATCGTCTTTCCTTGCCTTCCGCCCGGGATTGTTGCTAACTTATCCTAGTGGAACAGGATGGCTGGCAGGACTCGCAGCGGTAAGCCGGCTGGTCATGATGAGGAGCTCCCGCCTCCTCCGACCATGGCTAAGGTTCTCATCAAGATCGAGCGGAACCGCATGGATCGACGCGGATCCTAGAGGTTATCGCGAGGAAAACCTCCACTCTCTAGTGCCTCCGATCCGACATGGTGGATATCGGCCTCGTGGGGACTCGAGTTCCTTCGCACGCAGCCACCCACCTTCTCCCGTCCGAGGACCCACTTGACGCGATGATTGGCGCTCGTTGAGCAAAGCTCAACATTGCTTAGTGGTAGGACCAAGAAAAGGCACTTCACATCCCATCGCCTTGAGGGTGCAAAGACTCTCATGGTGGGAGAACCTCGCCGCAGCCCACCGCCATGTGGTCACTTGGGAGTTTCATACTACTTTCGCCGGCTCATGTCCTCGCCGCATAATGAAGCTCAAGAAGAAGGAGTTTCTTGCGCCAAGGTGTAGATTCGATCGAGTACTCCATGAGTTCAACCATCCGCAGGTATGCTCCCGCCGAGGTGGCCACTAATGAGGCAAAGCAGAGAAGTTCATGAAGGGCTTGTCCGAGGAGCCGCAAGACAAGCTCTCTATTGACTTCCCACTTCTAGACCTTGGTAGACAAGGCCATTGTCACCGAGCATAAGGCGAAGGCGCCGGGCGAGTCCCAGCCTGGGAGGCCTAGCGGTCGCAAGACAGCCGCCTCCGTCCCGTGTTGGGCTAGCACCGTGGGTCCACTCTAGGCTTCACCACCATCGAGGCCGCCGGTGCGCCTCCCGTCCCCCGTAGGCCGTGAGCCAGCCACGTGCACCGCGCCCAATAGCAAGGTGGCCTCGCAACTGGGCGCCGAGGTCACTTGCTTCCATCACACAACAAGGGCCACTATGCGCATATTCCTAAGTAGATTGAGCGCCCTCGCCCTAATGGAGGACGCAGCGGGAATAGTCACCCACCGACCAAGACCTGGCGGTGGAAGTGGCCGAGTCAACCATATCTCTACCGAGAGGCACAGAGGCACCGATGTTGTGTTGGGTACACTACTTGTCAATTCTCACCGCTGCAGATATTTGATCGTAAGCTTCACATTCTTTTATTTCAAGATCATTTGTCTTGCTAGTGGTCTTCACTTTGTTCCTTTGGGGTTCCTTACTTATTCGCCTCTGGTTCGGAATGAGTCGATCAAGAATGCCCGGATGTTCCTATTGAAGTCACATGAGTGGATTCTGGCGATCTCATCTTACTCACTCAACAGTCCGGATGTGATTCTTGGCATGGATTGGTTGTCCCAATACTTGGGGCAAATTGATTGTGCCAGAAGATGGTCTACCTCACTAGCCCTCAGCGACAGCCGGGTTTTCACCGCACTGCAAGGGCCACATCTTTGTGCTCTTGAAGCAAAGCCACTTTGAAGATTCGTGGATGTCCCCACAGATGCGACTTCGGGATGTTTTCCCAAGATTTGCCTAGATGTCCGCAGCTCGAGACCGGAGTTCATCATTGAGTTTCTACCTGTACGCTCCGATTTCAAGGCGCCATACCATGCCTCCTAATGAGTTGGAAGAGTTGAAGAAGCAACTAGGTGAGCTTCAAACGGGGTTTCATACGCCCTAGCTCATCTCCTTGGGGTTGTCCAAAGATCTTTGTGAAGAAGAAGGACAAGACCCTACGTGATGTAGCGCTGATTCACCGCTTAATGAAGTGACGGTGAAGAACAAGTATCCTTTGCCCCGCATCGACGATCTTTTGACCGCTTGACTGGAGCGCGGTATTTTCCAAGATTGACTTGACGTTGGGGTATCAAAGTCGATCAGGGTCAAGATATTCAAGATAGCTTTCACTACTCGTTATGGTCTTTACGAGTACACCGCCATGTCTTTTGGCTTGACTAATGCTCCCGCCTATTCATGAACCTTATGAACTCGTGTTCATGGAGTATCCGATAAGTTCGTTGTGGTGTTTATTGATGATATTCTTATCTACTCCAAGAGCGAAGAAGAGCATGCCGAGCATCCGGCTTGTGTTAGGAAAGCCATGAGCACCAAATTGTATGCAAAGTTCAGCAAGTGTGAGTTCTGTTGAAGGAAGTGGCATTCTTATGTCATGTTCTTTTGGTGAGGTGTAGTCAGGATCCTAGCATGAGGTTACTGTGTGATTTAGAGTTCATGGATGGGCTCTTGTCACTTAGTAGTTGCGAATTAATTGCTTAGCCATGCTTAGTTTCGTAGAAATGGCGGTTATCGACTTGTCGATAACCTTGATCACCTAAAACTTATTATGATTATGATTTCCACCTTGTGCCTTGTCTACTTATGAAAACTAAAACTGAAAACAAATGATTTAGACTTGGGCACAATGGTATGATGGTGTGATTTTGGGTGTGATCGAATGGTGCCCGGTCAACAAGGACCGAACATCTTGTTACACTAAACCAAGCATTTTAGCGCATAACCACATTAGAGGGTATGGGACCTCTCTTGACTTAGTACTTTGGCGTGTATTGGCTCGAGTCGCAGGAATCGCAGGAGGGATGGTGTTGGGAGCACAGTGTCCGAAAGACTTCACCCGTGATGGGATTTGTTGTCTTTCGGCTTGCAATGTAAGCATATGGGTTTCTATCCATATGAGCGGCTGTAGTTAATACACAAGATTGGAAATGTCTCGTAGGACTTAGCAGGCGGCATACCTTCTGTAGTGTGCTTGTGGCTTGAAGGCGGTCCAAGTGTGGGTACATTGGTACACCTCGCAGGTTAAAACTATTCGAATAGCCTCGTCCTAGGTTATGGACACGCTTGGCAAGGTCTTTCAAGAGTTAGACTACAACCTTTAAATTAAAACTTGATGGGTGGTACGAATCGGGATTCGTATATGTTGTGGTGGCTATTGGGATAGTCACCTGTGTGGTCCTTGTATGTATCTTTACTTCATCAGTTACTTTGATAACAAAACAGATTTGCAAACTTGCTTTTGAAATATATTACCTTATTGCAAATAAAGTTGGCTTCATGCAAATGAGACATACAACCTCCACCTAAATAAGCTTGCATGTAGTTTATGAATAGGTCTGCTATTCCACACGTCGAGTCTTACGGTACCAAGACAATCTTTGTACTCTCGGATGCTATGCTTAATTGTTCATTGCAGAGGAAGAAGGTGAGCTCGAGGCCTCACTTTTGTGAGTCTGTGTTGTGGTAGCTATGGGCGACTAGCTTGATGCCCTGGCCGGTTGCCTTGTGGGTGTAGGGCTAACCGGTCGACTTTTGTTCTAGCCATCTTCTGGCACCTTTTGCTTCCGCTGTCATTCTTGTATATTGTTCTATTTGGCCGGTCGGCTCTCTTTTGTAATAACATTACTTTATGTATGTCATTGTTAAACCTAGTGATGTATGTGTATGGAATTGATGTGTAATTTTGTGATGATGTGCATATGCTGCAATTCTGGGAAGCATATGTCCATCGAGGCTTAGAATGCTTAATTAGTAACGCTAGAACCATTTGGAGGTTAAGTGTTACTAGTTAAACACTCCGGGTCCTCACAAAGTTGGTATCAGAGCCATACTGACCGTAGAAACCCCTAGCTTGGTCGCCTCTAGAATATTTTGAAAACTTACTTTCAAAAGGTTTGTAAAACTTAAGTAAGTCCTCTAATTTTGCTCCTTACCTATCTTAGCTTGCTCATCTCACCTTACCCTCACTTAAGTTTTTTAAAAAAAGTGTTCCTCTCTTCCTTTAAAAAAATTAGACTCTATCGATTAACTTGGTTTTGGGAGAAACATGAGAGCTTGGAGAAAGAAATTTGGACAGTTAACTAGTGGTGAGTAATTAAGGTAGGAAATGAGAGGTAAATACAACTAAAACTTGTGGGAAGAAAAGGGTAAGAAGTGATATGAGTTAGCTAAATGCCTAATGCTCTATTCGGTGGTTATATCTTGATTCTTAGGCTGTTGTGAGCTAGATTTTAGTTCTGAAATTTTGGTTTTTCACACGATTACTGTTCTTCCATACGGGTTAGTCGCTTCAGAAGTCGATTTGGTGATTTTTGGTCTTGTACTCTTGGTGGTTATTCCCGAGCCCTTTATTGAGTTTGCATTTCTTTGCTTTCTTTTATCTCGGGCTTGTAGCTAACTCATCTTAGTGAATCAGGATGGTGGTGGGACTCGTGCGCGCAGGAATCAGCCAGGTAGTCCCGATGAGGAATTTGCCCTCCTCAGACCATGGCGGAAGTCCTCATGCAGATCGAACGCAATCGCTCGGAGGACCGTAGGTGTTGGAGGTCATCGCCAGAACACCTCCACTCTCCGTGCCTCCGGATCTAGAGGTGGTGGACATCGACTCGTGGGGGCTTGCGGAGTTCCTCCGCATCGCCTCCTACCTTCTCCCGTCCGAGACCCTTGGACGCAGACGATCGGCTGCCCGGTTGAGCGGAAGCTCAACGCTGCTCGATGCAGCAGGAGAGGCACTTTTCGCATCCCATCGCTTGGAGGGTGCGGCACTCTCATGGTGGGAGAATTTCTCGCCATGCACCGCGACACGTGGTCTCGTGGGAGGAGTTCCGTCGCTTTCCGTCGCCCATGTCCCCGCCCGCCCGATGAAGTGAAGAAGAAGGAGTTCCTTGCGCTCAAACAGGCGCAAATCGTGACGGAGTACTCCATGAGTTCAACCATTTGGCGAGGTACGCCTCGCCGAGGTGGCCACCGATGAGGCAAGCAGAGAAGTTCATGGAGGGTTTGTCTCGAGGAGCTTGGACAAGCTCTCATTGTGGACTTCCCGACTTCCGCACCTTGGTGGACAAGGCCATCGTCGCGAGCACAAGGCGAGCGCTGGGCGAGTCCCGCAGCGCAAGTGGGAGGCCCACGGTCGCGCAGTGGCCTCGCTCGTCCCGGTTGGTCCTGCACCGTGGCCCGCTTTGGCTTCACCACCGCCGAGGCCTCGGCACAGCTCCACGTCCTCCGCGCAGCCGTGACCTCGCCACGCGGCGCCGACACCCACCGCAGGTGTTCCCGCAACCCGCGGCCGACGCACACCGCCATCACACAACAAGGGCCACTACTGCGAGTAGTTGTCCTAAGAAGATCGGCGCCCTCGCCCTAATGGAGGACGCGGGCAAGGGAGTGGTCACCCACCGACCGAAGACCCTGGCTTGGGAAGCGGCCGAGTCAATCACATCTCGGCCGAGGAGGCACAGAGGCGCCCGACGTGGTGTTGGTGCGCCCTTGTTAATTTGCATCCCTTACGCTTTATTTGACTCGAGCTTCGCATTCTTTTATTTCGAGGTCTTTTGCTCGTTGATTGTGGGCTTCATTGTGTTCCTCCGGGATTCCATCGCTGATTCGCTCTCCGGTTCGAAATGAGTGACCAAGTATGCCGGGATGTTCCCATCCACATCGAAGGAGTGGGATTTTGGCGAGTCTTATCCCTGCTCGACTCGCGCTTGGATGTGATTCTTGGCATGGATTGGTTGTCCCAACACTTGGGGCAAATCGATTGTGCGGGAAGATTGTCTACCTCACCATCCTCAGTGAACAGGTTGGGTTTTCACCGCGAGCTATGAGAACCCCACCTTTGCCCTTGAAGCAAAGCCAGCATTGGAGATTCACGATGTCCCCACGGTGTGTGACTTCGCGGATGTCTTTCCTGAAGACTTGCCCGGGATGCCTCCTGTTCGAGAACTGGAGTTCGTGATAGAGTTGCTGCCCGGTACCGCCCCTATTTCAAAGAGGCCGTATCGCATGCCTCCTAACGAGTTGGAAGAGCTGAAGAAGCAACTAGGTGAGCTACAAGAGAAGGGTTTCATTCGTCCTAGCTCATCTCCTTGGGGTTGTCCAGTTATCTTTGTGAAGAAGAAGGACAAGACCTTGCGCATGTGTGTTGATTACCGTCCGCTTAATGAGGTGACGGTAAAGAACAAGTATCCTTTGCCCCGTATTGATGATCTTTTCGATCAGTTGACCGGAGCACGTGTCTTCTCCAAGATTGACTTGAGATTGGGCTATCATCAAGTCAGGATCAGGGCCGAGGATATTCCGAAGACTGCCTTTGCTACTCGTTATGGTCTTTACGAGTACACCGTCATGTCTTTTGGTTTGACTAATGCTCCTGCTTTGTTCATGAATCTTATGAACTCGGTATTCATGGAGTATTTGGATAGGTTTGTGGTGGTATTCATCGATGATATCCTTATCTACTCCAAGAGTGAAGAAGAGCATGCTGAGCATCTTAAGCTTGTGTTGGGCAAGCTGCGTGAGCACCAGTTGTATGCCAAATTCGCAAGTCAGAGTTCAGTTGAAGAAGTGGCATTCTTGGGCCATGTTCTTTCAGCAGAGGTGTGGTGTGGATCCTAGCAAGGTCGGTGATGTGCTATCTTGGGGTCACCAAGTCACCACCGATGTGCGGAGTTTTCTTGGTTTGGTGGCTACTATCGCCGCTTTATCGAGAATTTCTCCAAGATTGCGAAGCCTATGGTGAACTACTCAAGAAAGACAAGAAGTTTGAGTGGTCCGCTGCTTGTGATGTGAGTTTTCAGAACTCAAGACGCTGTTGACCTCAGCCCTGCTTGTTCTCCCGATATTCACAAGAGTTTTGATATCTATTGTGATGCTTCGTCGCCAGGTCTTGGTTGTGTTCTTATGCGGGGAAGGCAAGGTTGTGGCCTATGCATCGCGGCAATTGAGGCCTCATGAACTCAACTATCCTACTCATGACTTGGAGTTAGCTGCATGGGTCCATGCACTCAAGATTTGGCGGCATTATCGATTGGTAACCGCCAGAGGTGTATTCGACCACAAGAGCTTGAAGTACTTGTTCACCCAACGGATCTGAACCTCAGCAAAGAAGATGGTTGGAATTGATCAAGGACTATGACATGGGTATTCAGCACCATCCGGCAAGGCCAATGACGTTCTTGATGCACTCGGTCGGAAGGTGTATTGTAACATGTTGATGCTCCAAGAGCAGCAGACCTACCCTCATTTCGTAATTCCAGCACCTCAATTTGGGTTTGATCGAGCGCGTTCTCTTGCTACATTGGTTGTGCAACCAACCTTGGTGGACCAAATCAAGGCGGCATGACAGACATGATGTTGGTGTGAGCCAAATCCAGCGAGAACATCAAGGATGGGATAGCCAAGTGCTTTTCGGAGGACGAGCATGGCGTTGTGTGGTTTGGGCAGCGTCTTGTGGTTCCTAAAGTCATGGAATTGCGGAATTTGATTCTCCGCGAAGCCCATGATTCTCCTTTGTCTATTCATCCCGGGGCTACCAAGATGTATCAGGACCTTCGCCGAGGTTACGTGGACCGAATGAAGCGTGAGATTGCCAAGTTCGTTGTCGAGTGCGACGTGTCTTTGTCGCCGTGAAGGCCGAGCATCGGCGTCAGCAGTCTTCTTCACCTTTGCGGTGCGAATGGAAGTGGGATTCCGTTGGCATGGACTTCATCACCGGATTGCCCCGCTCGTCCAAAGGGAATGATGCTATTTGGGTCGTGATCGACAGGTTGACTAAAGTGGCGCATTTCCTTCCTGTCAAGACTCAGCTACGTGTGGGGCCTTTGGCCGAACTTTATGTCTCGAGGATTGTGAGTCTTCACGGTGTACCGAAGACGATTATTTCTGATCGTGGTGCACTTTTCACCTCGCGGTTTTGGCATAGTCTGCAAGAAGCTATGGGGACCCGCCTCCACTTCAGTACAGCCTTTCATCCTCAGACTGATGGCCAGACGGAGCGAGTCAACCAAGTGTTGGAAGATATGCTCCGTGCTTGTGTTCTTTCCTATGGGAAGAAGTGGGAGAAGTGCCTACCATTTGCGGAGTTCTCCTACAACAATAGCTTTCAGGCCAGTCTTGGCATGGCACCATTTGAGGCTTTGTATGGGAGGAGATGCAGAACCCCATTGAACTGGTCAGAGACTGGTGAGCGGCAGTTTTTCGGCCTAGATTCGATCAATGAGGCCGAAAGCCAGTTCGATTGATCCGCGAGCATCCGTAACGCCCACCCGCATAAAAGAGCTATGCGGATCGTCGTCGCCGTGAGTTGAGCTTTGAGCCCAATGACTTTGTGTATCTCAAAGTCTCACCTTGAAGGGCCATCGTTTTGGCATCAAGGGCAAGTTGGCTCCTCGATATGTTGGGCCTTATCGCATCATCGAGAGAGTTGGGGCGTTGCACACAGATTGAGCTACCACCGCACTTGAGGGTGTGCATGATGTGTTCCATGTTTCACACTCAAGAAGTGCCTCCGTGTCCTCTTGAGGAAACTCAGTTGGAAACTCTCGATGTGCAGGAGGATTTGACCTACCGCGAGCATCCTGCTCGTATTCTTGAGGAATCGAGCGGAGAACAAGGAACCGTGCCATCCAGTTCCTTAAGGTTGAGTGGTCAAACCATTCAAGATGAAGCAACTTGGGAGCGAGAAGATCGCCTTCGTGCAGATTTTCCTTCTTTCTTCTCCGAGTAAACGGAATCTCGGGTCGAGATTCTTGTAAGGGGGGGAGAGTTGTAACATCCCAAATTTTGGGCTTGTGTTTCAAATGTAAGAAAATCAGTAGAAATTAAAACTTTTCTTACATCATGTATTTCCTGTTGTGCCAATCAATTCTTGTTCAAGGAATTATGGAATTACATTGTCACAAGTCTTGTTGATCCAAATCTTGCTATTCCAAAAACAATCTTGTCAAATCTTATGATCATCCTCTGGAAATATTTTTCCTAAGTCTCTGTCATGGTATGTGACCCTCTCAAAAATTTCACAATTTTTAGAAATTGTTTGAATATTTTTAGAGGAAGTCAAACCTGTTTGACTCTTAGTCAAACATTAAAACAGAGCCTTGCAGAAATTTTGGAGATTTATTCACAGTATAAAAACCTCTGAAAATTTTACACAAGGTTGATATCTGAGTTAGCAAGCTCCTGTAAAAATTTCATAATTTTTGGAGTTAATTTGCTACCTCAAATAAATCTTTCAAAGTCTCTGTTTTTATTTCAAAGTCAAACTGGTTTTATTGTTACTCGGGTTCGAGTCGGACTCGGGCTCGCCAATCGACGGTCCGATCAACTAAATGCACCGAGCCACTCTTTAAAACGCGGTGGATCTCAACCGTTAGATCTAATCGCACGGCCGCGCGTGTATCATTTCTCGACCTTCCGTTGCAAGTCCGCATGTCAACCGTTAGATCTCCATCCAACCGTCGAGGTGCGCCAAACTTTCGACCCTCGGTTGTATTTTGAATCGAGCCGTTGGATTAAGATCCAACGCCGCGTACTCTTCGCTGTAATTTGAGTTTGCAACGTGGAGCTATTCGAGCCGCTCATTTCTAATCGTAGGGTTCGCATCCTCCCGTTGTGTTTTAAAGCCCGAGGCGTGGCGCCTTAGTGGCCCGATTTAGATCGCGGGGCTCAATCGCCCGAGCTTTTGCGCTGGTCATCTTCAACCTCCCGCGTGCGAAAACAAGTGCAAGGCATGGAGATGTCATTTCATGCTCCTACGGCTACCCTAGTCGACATTATGGGTCGTGGGAGACATTTTCGCCATGCCATGCCCTAGTGCACCGGCTATTATCTTTTCCTTGTCGGCGCACCTTGTGCTTTGTGTTTTGCCGCCCGAAGCGTGTGGTGCAAACCTAATGCTTTCATGGCTTTATAAGCACTCTCAATGCTTCCTAGTATCTCTTTAGACCACCACCAAGCTTCATTCAACGTATTGGAGCTTAACACCTCAAAAATTGCAAACCGCCATTGTTGACCCGTGGAGCTCCTTGGGTGTTCTTGATGTTCAGTGGTCCTCCTTCATGTTTCTTTGCCCTAACCTTATCTATTTACTTCCTTGAACATTTCCCTCACTTAATTTTGGATTTGATTCTCGGAATTGTCCAATTTGGGGTTTGTTCAAATTCGGCCAATTGGTCATCTTCTTCCTCACTGTGTGAGTGCTCCATTTTCCAATTGCTGCTCATGTAGCTTCGTGAATCATTATGAAGCTATTTTGATGCCTTGGTATCACTCATTTGGCTCGTGGTGTCGTTTTCAACCATTCTTCTTCATGTCCGCGAGCTTTCACCGTGAACAAGCATCTCGGCCATCTTGAAGCTTCTTGTCACTAAGGTAGCTTCTTATTAGTCCTTAGAAGCTCGCACCACACCCTAGGCTCGCGATGGAGCTCATCACGATTTTCATATTTAGCGAGAAGCTCCCATTTTCGTTTTCCGCCAGCCGGCGTTCTAGTCCTCGCCCGCGAGAATGCTACCATTAGGTTAAATCTTGTTATTGCGAATCCATTTTGGGTCTTGTTCGGCGCCGCCGCGGCCAGTGTCGCCGGCGATTTGCCGTTGAACTCACTCGGTTTTTGCCGGCACCGCAGCTCCCGGTTTCGTCATCTGATTAGGACACATTAATTGCTAATCATTAGTTATTAATTATGTCTTAATCGTTGTTGTTGAGCCACCGACTAGTGGGCCCAATATCCTTAACTCGCTCTGCGCTTCAATCCCGCATCGCTCCTACATCATTAATGCTAATCATTGGTTAGTTAATGTGCCGCGTTGAATCATTTGTCGGAATCTCCTCCGGTTGTCTTGTGGCCCGAGGATTAAAATCAAATTCGGTAGTCATTAGTGCCTAATTAATGGTAATCATTGGAATCATTAAATTACTGGCCTAACCGCCACTCTCGGCCGACAAGTGGGCGATTACTGCTTTGTGCACGTGGGTTAAACCAGCGTGGGTGACTGAAGTCACCGACATGCGGTCCCACATGTCGAGATCTTCCTTTGAATCTGCGGTCAATATCTACCGTTCGTTTTTAGATCTGCGCCCGGATCGTGAGTGCATTCGGACCTCCGGATGCCTTGATCATTCTCGACCGTCGATCTTGAGATCAACGGTGAGATCGTGTGTCAATCGGACCTTCCGGCCGTTGGTGCGCTCTGGACCGTCCATCGCCAGATCTGCGGTGGGATTGGCCCAAGCAACCGCACCGTCGGATGCATACACCTTCGCGGAGCCGTTGGATCATCATCAACGGTGGCTCCGACAGGTTTGGCGGCTGCGCATTGTTTGCGCGTGAGCCGTGAGGATGTTAGATCAAGGGTTGCCGAGCGCCCACGTCGTTTTCTTTTAATTGGGTGGTTCGTATTTGGTAAGTATTTGTTTAACAACTGAAAATGATATAAAACTTTAGAAACTCATAACTAATTCATTTTAATCGCTTTTTAGATAATACCAACGGTAATAAATTATGTTGTCACTTTAGTTTATTATAAAAATGGATTTAAGCATGTTCCAGAGTGAGAAATTGTTTAGTTAAGAATAGCTTGTTTTCGCTATTTTTATATATTCTAGAATTTTATTAAAACTTGGAAAATGCATATCTTTTTCGTATATCCGATAATTGTATGATTTTAACTTTGATAAATTTGTTATTAACTAAACTTTAATCTAAAAATGGTGGAAGGCCTAAATCACTTGAGAAAAATATGTTAGTAGATTTAACCTTATTAGCAAGACTTAAAAATTCATTTAATGATGTAATAGACACGATAATTCCTGTAAATCCTAAAAATAGAAATTTGATGTTAGAAAATCCTCTGTTATCATTCTATAATGTGAAATAGGTTTTGCACATGTTTATATTTCTCGAAAGTGCATTACGCTAGTTTTGCATCTTAGAAAATCATAACTAAATCATTTTAACTCCAAATGACCTGAAATTTTATATGGGTTACCTCTATACCAGTAGGTAGCTACCATAAAATTTCAGCTTCAAAATCTTTCTAGAAAATGTTTTTGCTACAGTGCTAATTATGGCCGAAAATGGGTTTTTAGGTAATATCTTTTGCACCACAAATCCAAATTAGGTTTTTCCAGTTTCTATGTCTTGGTATATTCGTATTTCACCTTGTGTATAAGTTTCGTCGCATTTGGATAATTTTGCTTGCTCTTTTGTTAAGTGTTGCTAGTCTTATTGGTTGTTCTTGGTTCTTTTTGCCTTTGCGCTTAGGATTCGACATTTGCGGTAATCCCGAGAGCGACCCTCCACAACAGCTTGAGCAACAGCAAGAAGGCAAGCAGTTTGATCATGTTAATCCCAGTATTTTAAGTATTTATGTTGATTACAAATTCTATGTATGCATTGCTACTTTGTGTTAATAGTTGGCCTAGTAGATGCATTCCTTAGCAAATGATTATCCTCTACTACCATGAGCCTAGGTTACTCGCTGTGATTTAGAGTTCATGGATGGGCTCTTGTCACTTAGTAGTTGCGAATTAATTGCTTAGCCATGCTTAGTTTCGGTAGAAATGGGCGGTTATCGACTTGTCGATAACCTTGATCACCTAAAACTTATTATGATTATGATTTCCACCTTGTGCCTTGTCTACTTATGAAAACTAAAACTGAAAACAAAATGATTTAGACTTGGGCACAATGGTATGATGGTGTGATTTTGGGTGTGACTGGAATGGTGCCCGGGTCAACAAGGACCGAACATCTTGTTACACTAAACCAAGCATTTTAGCGTGCTAACCACATTAGAGGGTATGGGACCTCTCTTGACTTAGTACTTTGGCGTGTATTGGCTCGAGTCGTGAGGAATCGCAGGAGGGATGGTGTTGGAGCAGTAGTGTCCGAAAGACTTCACCCGTGATGGGATTTGTTGTCTTTCGGCTGCAATGTAAGCATATGGGTTTCTATCCATATGAGCGGCTCGTAGTTAATACACAAGATTGGAAATGTCTCGAGGACTTAGCGGGCAGGCATACCTTCTGTAGTGTGCTTGTGGCTTGAAGCGGTCGAAGTGTGGGTACATTGGTACACCTCGCAGGTTAAAACTATTCGAATAGCCTCGCCCTAGGTTATGGACACGCTTGGCAAGGTCTTTCAAGAGTTAGACTACAACCTTTTAAATTAAAACTTGATGGGTGGTACGAATCGGGATTCGTGCTATGTTGTGGTGGCTATTGGGATAGTCACTTCCAGTGGTCCTTGTATGTATCTTTACTTCATTACTTTGATAACAAAACGGATTTGCAAACTTGCTTTTGAAATATATTACATTATTGCAAATAAAGTTGGCTTCATGCAAAACGAGACATACAACCTCCACCTAAATAAGCTTGCATGTAGTTTATGAATAGGTCTGCTATTCCACACGTCGATCTTGCGGGTACAAAGACAATCTTTGTACTCGGATGCTATGCTTAATTGTTCTCACAGAGGAAGAAGGTGAGCTGAGGGGCCTCACTTTTGTGAGTTGTGTTGTGGTAGCTTATGGGCGACTAGCTTGATGCCCGGTCGGTTGCCTTGTGGGTGTAGGGCTAACTGGTCGACTTTTGTTCTAGCCATCTTGGCGCACCTTTGCTTCATTTGTCATTCTTGTATATTGTTCTATTTGGCCGGTCGGCTCTCTTTTGTAATAACTTTACTTTATGTATGTCATTGTTAAACCTAGTGATGTATGTGTATGGAATTGATGTGTAATTTTGTGATGATGTGCATATCTGCAATGCAGGAAGCATATGTCCATTGAGGCTTAGAATGCTTAATTAGTAACGCTAGAACCATTTGGAGGTTAAGTGTTACTAGTTAAACACTCCGGGTCCTCACACTTAACTGACATATCTACAATACTCTCGTTGACAAGGTAACCCAATTCGGTCAATTTAATTTGCTAATTGATAGATGAAATTATAGAAGCGAAACTACCTAGATGAAAAGACAGCAGCACTAAAAGATCATAACTTTTATTCTACAATTCGAATAGAGTGTTCTTTAACAATATTGAAAGGTTATAAAATTACCTACAATAACCTAGTTGGCATGACATTCATATTTTGCCTTTAACAAAAAGTGGCACACAGGTCAAAACTAATTATAGAAACTGACATACAATCTGGACAGTCACATTGAAATATAAATAACTTTTGTTCTACAAATCCAAATAGAGGCGTTCTTTATCAATCCTGAAAGCTAATGAGATCACATACAAAAGTCGTTATGGGCAAGACTTCTGAATCATCTTCTATCTAAGTCATAATTTAACAATTACAGTGACTGCTAATTCTCGTCAGAATTCTGGACAGCAGAAACTAAAACAATCATAACTTTGATCCGTGCGTCGAATCAGGTGTTCTTGGCGCCACGAAAGCTAAGAACAATATCTAAATAACTCTAGGTGATCAAATTTCCTAATTCTTCTTTAAGCACACGAAATAGGCCGCGCAAGACACTGGACAGAACTGAATCTTCAGCGATTGTAACTTGATCCGATCAATCCTAATCAAGTTCACCTCTACGATTAATCCAACAACATAAACGACGATCGTTACCCTTGGAGACCACAAGAATGACGCTGGAACTCCTCACGAAGATCACCCCCACCTTTCTTCTTCTTCCCTTCCCTTCTCCTCTCTTCTTCCCGATGGCGGTGTTAGGGAGGATGGCGCCAGGAGAGGAGGAGCAGCAGGAGGCGCAGCATGGTAGCGTGTCGCTACTATAGCACCCGCCATCGTGGCGTGGCGGCTACTGTAGCAAGGGTGGCTAGGGTTTGGTCCCCTCCCCTCCCTTGCCTTCTAATGGGCTGCCAGACCACTCATGGGCCTTGGGCCACTAAGGCCGGCTCCTCTCCTCTCGAATATGGGTTGGCGGCCCATTCCTCTCCTAAAATTCTGAATTTTGAACTTAATTCCATCTCTAAACTTTGTTACAATCGATATTGAATAAATTTCCCTCTCCCGAATAATATTTTCTCCAATTGATATTTGGGGTATTACATTCTACCCCTTAACAGATTCGTCCCGAATCTACTCACCGACATTCCCGAAAGAAATCTGCATCGAAAGAACAACGACAAACACGCACTGTTGCGAACAAATCCGAATATTGTTCGCGCATACGAAACTCCAACTACCAAGTGGCCTATCTCTCGGTGATGAGACCACAACACAAAGGCGAAAGCGACGCCCGACCTAACACTAGTCCCGACGTTTCTAGGTATACTCATCGGAAGAGACTCGAAGGTAAGATCTTACTCGATAGTCCACAACGTTAACGAATATTCAAACTCCGATCACCGGTGCCCTCAAGCACGAGAACATACCAAAGTTGCGTTCATCGCGTAGGGACCGAAAACGGTCCTAGCGACACGCCAACCAACGTAAACAACCCAATGTACCTTGGGCTAACTTCCCATTGGTATCGAACCACACAACATGCACATAGAACACGGAGCTCTTGTTCCACCTCTCAATTGAACTCTTCACGTAACAAGGATCACCTACTTTATCCAGAACACACAACCGAAATCTCTTTAAACAAACTCTTTTACCGACAAAACCTATCCGAAAATGAAGGATTCACATCGCAACCCCTGCGTTACAGCTCGGTACTAAAAGAGTCAAATCCGAGCGAAAATTCATCACGAAAACCTTTCCACTTTCCAAGTGGCAGTTTTATAATAAACGACACGAAAGCCAAAGGAGAGATCACTTGAATGCCCAAACCATAAATTTCTTTTATTCTTTCTCAACCGATAAGAACCACACATGTCAACATAAATGTCGAGCTCAACTTGAAAGACATCCGTCATAAACACATGGCTCAAACAAGAATCAAGAAAGCGTGTCACTAATCGAGAAGCATCAATTTCTCGTTTCTCTTTTAGTAATAAAATTTCTCTCAAACTTTGGAATTCCAATTCATCGCATACCACAAGAACTCATCTCTCTAACTTGGCATTCTCAACGCTATGCTCAAGTGAAATACATCACCCACACCTCTGTATAGAGGCTCTATCGACTACGTAAACTTTCTCTCAACAACTCTCTGATCGACATGAATTAATTTGACAGATGACTCACAATGCATCTCAAAATAGGTCTCACATGCATTCACATCACCTCAATCTTTTATTAATAAACAACTCGGAATCCTCAGCACACATATTCATATAGTTCATCAAGGGTTCTATCAATGAACATCCTACTATTCGGAATCCACCCTTCATTGGGCGACCAAAGTTCTAACATATTCTACTTCCACTATACACAAATCATTGGGCGACCAAAGTTCTAGCATAAAGATGCAAAGCCTAGATTTTTAACCTCTAAGACCCCTACAACAAACTTCTCATATAGAAGAAGATAGGGAAAACCTCAGTTTAAATCCCTAAAATTATCACAATCCAAACATACTCGCGCATTAACATCAACACGAAAATATTTCCTCGACCCAATTATCTTTATAAAGATTCAAGCTATTAGAGAGTTACTTACTACGTCCAAGTCATTTTTGACAATAACCCAACAATCTCAGCTATCTCATTAATCGCTTTATCGATTAGATTACTTCGCTAATAATACTCTCATTACAACGCCATCATATTTCAACTGCACAACCGTGCAAGGTACTCAATCGCGACACTCTAATACATTGATCAAGATTCCCATCCTTTCAAAAGTTCTAATGTTCCACCCGAATTGGACAAAGGATCTTGGATCACAAATCTCCTTAGGTTCTAATGGTTGCAACAATGCAATCAGTTTAGCCTCAAAGGCAGACATTCTGAATAAATAAAATTTTCTCCAAGAATTATACACGAAATTAGTTCATCCTTCAATGTTGAAATTAGGAAAGAAACAAACACTATACATATGATGCATCATGTTATGCCATGCATTCAGAATAACATCAAAACACAAACCTTATATAAACAGCAAAAAGGGTTCGGTCCCAGCCTCACATAATAGTCGGCCATAAAGGTCATATTACAAACCCAAAAGTCAAACTTACACATTCTGTACAAAATACTACTGCCCTATTACATATAGTTTATTTAAGGGCAACTACTAGACTAAAAGACACTTATCCACGAGGGTTCATCGTCGAGGTACTAGTATAAAGATCCCGGTTAAAGTTCACCGAAACTCATTCAAAAGATGAGCTCGGGGAACCCGTGTCAACGAGATCCAAAGGACTAATAAGATGCGTCGGAGATCCTAGAAGTGGTGGTGACCTCCGTGAGGTGCCGTCCGCAGAGTGCGAGGAAACCTGCGATCATCGGGCTTGACGCACTTGTCCATAAACAGCACGCACCCGCCACCGGAAGTCGGTAAAGAGGTGGTGCAGAGCGCGGAGAGGTCTCGTTATCACCATAAAGCACGTTGCGAAGCGCGGTTCATGTTGACTCAAAGTGTGAGTACTCGGGCCTCATTAAGGCGATGTCGAGTTTCCCACAACTCCTCACAATGCGTGATGGATTTGGTCCATGATGCGGACCATCCTCGCCAAGCTGCCGCACTGGGGTCTTCGACAAAATGTATCTCATCGAACATGCTCACTTGGAGGTAGGACCTTGATTCGGAAGTGGTCATAGGGGGGTTGAGACAATTCCGTCAAATCATGACGAAGAAGGCTCATCATCCTACTTGCAGCTTCCTGAACCGCCATAGCCTCAGAGGTGGCAAGTGCTTGGACACAGTAGGGAACACTGCCGGTTACATGCCTAGCGATAACGTTGATGAAGGCACGATACTCCTCCATCCCTGGGCCTCGGTCTCGTCGATAGATGGCGTACTCCGGCTGGTAGGTGAAATTGGCTTGCCACATCATGTCCCGAAGTAAGGCTGAATCCATCAACATCCTCAGCTCGGGTCTCCTTGACCAAGTACCACCCACTCATCTATAGAAAAAAAAGGACAAGGTAAGAAACAATTCACTTTGGGAAACACCAACAGAAAGTTGGGCAAGAATTGACATTAAGGAGGATAAGAAATAAAAGATGTCATACTTAAGCTTTCGAAAATATATTACTGCTTGAAAATAATTTTCCCAGAAGACTCTCTAATTACTTCGGCCATACTACTTCTAACCTACAGGCAACGTATGCTCTGATACCAACACTGTGAGGACACCCGGTTATTGGAAATGTACCTAATTAAAATTATACTGTAGCACAATTCTTAATGAAGGAACAGTGCTGCCCCTTTATTAAAGATCATGCTAAATGTATAAATTTAACAAGTGACAAATCCAATAAACATGATTCCCGGATATATACATTTCACAATGGTTCCCAGGATCAACGACCATTGCATATATATCCTTCAACAACATTGCATCAAATACATACAAGTCATACATTGACATAATTAAACATAAGTTTACAACTTGCGGTTTTAGTACTACATTATGGAGTGACTTGGTCACTACAACAAGTTCAACAGCGGAAGCAAAATAAAAGATCAAAGTCCACCAATGGCCTCATCCACCCGCAGACAATTGCGTGGAGGAAAGAAGTAGCTTTACTCGTTAGCGTCACCCTGATCGGCGCTAACGGGTACTTCATAAAGATAACCATCCTCACCTGCAACAATAGGTGATAGCACCATGAGTACGGAAGGTACTCAGCAAGTCTTACACAAACTAATAAAATAAAGTGTTTATTAGAGCCTAATCAAAGGAATAGAATTTACACATGCATAAGGTTACAACAGGAAGGTATAAAGGTTCAGGTTTGCATAAAGCGATACATCTTAACCTACAAATGCTAAATTTTGATAAAGCCATTTAATAAATCAAAGTTGGACCAGAACAGTAAGTAAAGACATTAAATGTAAACAGTACAGTGCATGAATCCCTCATGCAAAACCATAAACCGAAACCAGATTTGTAAATCAAAATTTCTATACAGTGACATCAACTCAAGTTATCGTCACGACCGTGGACACGGCTATTCGAACAGTTTATACCTGCGAGGTGTACATCTTTACCCACATGACTTAGCTAGCTCGTTGCCTTTGGATGCCTCCGAATGATGACATACTTCCTTTGGTATGCCGACCAGGAAACTAAGATTTGGTATTTTTCAACAAGCTAACACTATTGAGTTGGACCCCCATGTGTGAACCGATCTCGCAAACAACGATGATAGCATCCGCTAACCGGCACACATGTTGCGTCGATGTCCGATCAAACAATTAAATGCGACTGGGCTCACTACCCATATTAGGATGCAATCGGCATCTTTAAGGTGCGTATATGCTACGGAGCACATATACGCCCTCACCCTTCTAAGAACATCTGATACTGACATACAAGCTCACATGGCATACAACGCAGTCATAAGACGTAAGCATCTATGCCATACAAGGTCAATACACATATTCTTACTTTCCTGTTTCCAACCCAATAGTCTTAACATTTTACTTAACCAAACAGCGCCCATGCTGCATGTGGAAGTGCGTGGGGACTTGAATTGAATAGTCGAGTTCGGTCCTTAATTAACTGGACAAGTCCACCACAATTCCCAATCTCGTGCACAAAAGCACCATCACTAGCTTCCTCTTGTCCAGATCAATTTAAATATAAAATTTATTTCGGACATAAGTAAACTGGACAAAGAGTTTAAAGTAACAAAAAGCCATTTGTGATTCCCATGTTTGACAAGATATTCTTGTCAAACTCTAAAGTTTCTAGACTGCATGTCTAAGCCAAAACTGAAAATATACTATAGTATACATTACTATGCTAAGGTTGAGTGTATGGTGACAATTGAGGTAATCCATCATGTTAGGTCATAACTAACTACTAACAGATCACAATTTGTATTTTCAGAAAAATAGCATGCACAGATGTCACTGGATTTAGAAAATCTATGGTATAAAACTTGGGATCAACATGGTGCAAAGAGGATGCTTGCCTTGATAATAATACACTTCTATTGCAGGTTCAGGTTGTTCAGAAATAGTGTCAAAAGCCTCAGAAGAACCAGATTCTATAAAAGATAATAAACTCCAATAAACACCAAAGATGACAACTAGTATAGATCAACAGAAAATGCATGATCAATATAGAAATGCATGATTAACAGCATGCTTAAGTCACAACTACCCTAATAGTGATAATAACCCATATTATAATACACAACTTTTAAATAACAGAAACTATTGTTTGAACCAAAGTTGCAGTTTTCAGATTTTGAAAAGAATTGAAAACAGGACAGAGGCAGTTTTCGGGTTAGTCAAGAATAGACTAAGTAAAATATGTTAAATTGAAACTTAGTCTAATGTTTAGAGTGGATAATATCCTAAGCAAACCCTAGTTTAACCCTAGTTGGCCAGATTACAGAAACTACCAAAATTCCAAAAGTTGTCGGTTAAACCGACAACAAAGAACAGAGATGATTCTCTGCTACAAGGTTAAGTAGATAATAATAAAGATCAAGAGACTAACTTATTATGCTACTAGGGTTTAGTTTAGACCTATGTAGGATGATATCTTGACAGGAGAAACCCTAGTTCTTGAAAATGATATGAAAGACTGAAAAGTTATATTAACAACTTTTCAGTGTAAAGAAGGTTGAAGCTACTGATGTACAAGTGAATGATCCATATGAGTTTCTAAGGTCCTTAAGGTGCTCAGGATGACAATAACTAAAGGTTTAGCTTACCAGAATAGGAAAGACACCAAAGACTCTGAAAACCGAAGTGGATTGATAGAGAAATAAACTCTGGTTTTAACCTACAAAAGATATAAAATCTTCATTACAAGGTGTAACAGTAGCTTGAGATGGATAAACAAGCTGGAGGAACAAGAAACTCCACTGGACTGGAAATGGCGATGAAAAGCTCTAGTGGTCAACAATGGCAGCAGTTCAAAAGTTAGGGTTATATATAGATGTTGAGCTACAGTGGAAAGTGGAAGAGTCTAGAGTTGATGAGGTGTCCATTTAGGGCTAAATATCCCAAAAATTAGTTGTATAAACTTTGGGATAAATCATCTCCTTAGTTTACAAAGAGGGCTGCGCGCAGACATAAGGAAGAAGGGAGGCAACATATGACATGTGGGTCCCTCTATCATCCTCAGTCGCGCGCGCCTCCTAAAGCTCAAAAGAACATCAGCCGTCCGATTAGAAACGGGCGGCTGTGATAAATAGAGAGGTAAAAAGGTTTTAATCGATATCTTTTAATATGGGCCGTGCGATCTCAATCGGTCGATCGAGATTAACACGGAGCCCAAAAGGATTTCGGGGCCTACTTTCAAATCTGGACGTTGGATTAGAATCCAACGGTCAAATAAAAGAATACACGTCACCCAACTAGATGAGATGACGCGGCACCGTTAGATTAGATTTCTACGGTCGAGATGGGGAAATGAACCGGATGGTCCGATTGCATACACAAATCCGGACCCTACGATTAAAATCAATGGCCCACTAAATTTGGGCCTTAAGCGCTTCGGTCAAAAAGAGCGCCGTGGGATTTAAATCAAAGGTCCGATAAAGCGCTTTGATTCCAAAAGAAAACGAGCGACGCGGTCAGATCAAGAATGGACGACGGAGATTGAGGAATAATCCGGAGTCGTCCGAATGCATGCATCGCTCTGGACCATACGATGAAAATCTAACGGCCCAGAGAAGCGCAGGCCTTAATAGCACGCGGTAAAAAGGGACGCCGTATGATTTAAATCTGACGGCCCAAAGAAAAGCGCGCCTTTAGGTTTAAAAAGAAAAGGGCGGCGCTGTTGGATCGGAAATGAACGGTGGAGATTGAGAAGGGCTCCGGAGTTGTCCGATTGCATACACTGATCTCGATCGTTAGATCAGGATCCAACGGTGGAGATCAGGGCGCACACGTGGACAGCTCGCGTAGCGTCGTAGACTCGCCCGTTCGATTAAAAATTGACGGCTCACATCGCGTATGGGGTTCGGGCTCGCGCCCGAGCGTGACAGAGCCGGACCAGTTGCACTGAGTTGGACTCAACCACGTGGCTCGAGTCGCTACAGTGCTAGGTTTAGGTTCAGACCAGGTTAGTTGACCAGAACCCATTCAAAAGCTTAAAAGGTTTGATTGGGCTTTTAAAAATAGCAAATAAATTTGTCAAATCGTGAAATCTTTACTGGAGACTACTGGGATGATATATTTCCCAGATAAATTTTAAAAATCACATTATCACTTTGTAAAATACATAAATAATTATTGTAGCCCGAAAGTGTTTATTTAAAGGTAAATATTTTTCTATAAACCAAATAATTTCTAGAAATTCAACAAAAATTATTTTTAGTCAAGATAATTTATTTAGGCTTTAAGGAAAAATACTTCCCAGTCACAATACAAGTTTCATCTTGTATTTCCTTCGAAACTTCAAATAGGTTATTGGACTTTGGCTAGAAAAGTGAGGTTTCAATTGATAACAGCAATTCCAATTTGTTAATTATGAGCAGTAATGTCATGAAGCAGTGTCCCATTATCGTTTATAAAATTGGGCTATTACAACCCCACCTTTCTTCTTCTTCCTTCCCTTCTCCTCTCTTCTTCCCGATGGCGGTAGGGAGGATGGCGCCAAGGAGAGGAGGAGCAGCAGGAGGCGGAGCATGGTAGCGTGTCGCATCAGCAGCACTGCTCTTGTAGCGTGGCGACTCTTGTAGCAAGGGTGGCTAGGTTTGGTCCCTCCTCCTTGCCTTCTAATGGGCTGCCAGACCACTCATGGGCCTTGGGCCACTAAGGCCGGCTCCTCTCCTCTCGAATATGGGTTGGCGGCCCATTCCTCTCCTAAAATTCTGAATTTTGAACTTAATTCCATCTCTAAACTTTGTTACAATCGATATTGAATAAATTTCCCTCTCCCGAATAATATTTTCTCAAATTGATATTTGGGGTATTACAACTTTATTGACTGGTTTCGTAATATGATAATTGTTCTCAAACAAGAAAAGAAGGAATATATTCTAGAGGGTCCCTATCCCGAGGAACCGAGTACTGATGCTGTAATATCCCAAAATTTATTCGAATGATTATTCGAGAGAGAATAATTAAATTAGAGAGGAGGACCAATTAGAAAAGTGTTTTAACAGGAGATTAGAGGGGGTTTTATGCATAATTTAGACAACCTAGGCTCTGGGCTTCCGGCCCATAGCATTTATGCCCAAGGGGGAAGAGTAGCTAGTCACATAAGGAGGAGAGGGGGCAACCCTAGGGTTGCTACAGTAGCACGGCTACAGTACCACCGCCGTGCTACAGTGCCCTCTCACCCGCCGAAATTTACTAAAATTGCCTTGGTTAGAATTATTAGGGTTTGTTCAGTAGCATTCCAGGCTCATGTCGGGCTGGGGTGTTACAGTTGGTATCAGAGCGGGTTGTAGATCCGTGCTGAATGGATTAACAACTTAGGCAACTTAATTTGCTAAAATTTTATAATGATTAATGAACTTAAAAACGACACTTTGGTGCATGATAGGGTGGGATGGGTCAAACATTGCATTTACGCTTCTGTTATATTGTATTGGTTATCCCTATTATGAGATGATCTTATATACCTCTAATATGATTCTATGATTATTATGAGTGATGGTAGCGTATGTTGAGAGCTTGAGGTCGTGGTTGTGGCCCTAGGCTTCACTAGGTTACACCAGTTCGTGGTAAGAGAATAGTGAAGTGGTTACCTCGGATACCTTAGTACAGGTGTTGATAATGAGTATCTTTTGAATAATTATTCGCTTCCTTGAATTTGAATTTGGTCAACTCTTGTCCAGTTGTGGTTGATGAATTTTTTCTTGGCTCAGTAGTTCATTGCAGTTGATGGGTTCTTTTGAGAAAGGTTGATGTGTTTCTATTGGCTTAATTTGTTCCTTATTCTTATGGCTGGTGGACTTGGTTAGTTATTAAGATTAACTTTGTGTATTGGAGTTTTGTCTTTTTATTGAAAACATGACCCATTTATTTTGCTTGATGATGTGGCTAATGAAAGTTTTGTTTTGCATGTTTTTTTTTAGTGTGTGCAAGCTTTGACTTAATGTAACACCTTTGGGTATTTTGAGTGTTGAAGTTGAATGGTTCTCCTTTATGAAAGAAACTATTAAACCCTTTAGCGATGTCTTCTCGTAGTTAAGATAGAGGTTATAATTAAAGAAATTGATGGAGATGATATGAGTTATCAAGGTGGATCGTGGCGTAGTGCATAATAAATCCTAACAGGTATCCTTGGGAGTGAAATCAATTAAGTTGATGTTTTCCCCCTAATAGTTCTTGATGAACTATGATCAGGAGTATGACCACAATTAATTGGAATCAATAGAGTTATTAAGAAGTGTGGAACATTGACTGAGTGGTTGACCCCTAGAGTTGTTTAGTTTGCTAAACTTGTTAGATTATTTGATCTCAATGGATTAATCTAACTGTGCGGGAAGAGAAATATAAGATGTGTTCGACTGTCGTCTTGGTAGATATTAATATAGAAATTTTCTTTATTTGGCTATTTGATGTTCTTATTTATGCTCGTGGGAGTACAAATAGATACAAGACCATCAATTTGTCCATGATTGAATAATCATCAATAGTTTATGATAACCTCTAGATTGGAATTAGTGTGTACTAAATAAGTGTGAGCATTCCGAATAGGTGAAGGGTTGAAATTTGAAAGTGATTTATTCACGAGTGTTTCACGAGGATGTATTGTGGCTGCATGCCCTTGTTAAAAGAGGTCTTGCTCCGATAGTGCAGTTGGTGTATTAGATATACTCTAGAATAGGTTGACTGTTGCAATCTTATTGAGATAACAAAAATGTTATGAAATAATATGCTGTGTTTCTTTTGGAAAGGTTTATGATGGGATTTAATAGGTGACATGTGTTTGCTTGATGGTGAAATTGTCGGATAATAGTATGTCTTTGATGAAAGGGTTTTGGTGTAACCTTGTAAATTGTGTAGTAGGTTCTTTCTAAAATATGGTGGTTGTTATAGTGAGGGTGTAAGAATTTGGTATACACTCAATTAAGGATGAGATGATAAAGGGATATGTAACAATTTGGTAAGCCTTTGGGGACTTTATAAAGGGAGAGTTGACGTTAACGAACATTGTTAAGAGTGAATTATTCTTGATGCTAGTAACATGGTCTACAAGAGATTGTGACGCGTTGGAGTGCTGATGATTTTTCTAGAGAGAAAGTAAGTTGATTGATTTTCGTAATATCAGATAAATGAAATGTGTGGAATTTTGCATTCGTGATTCTTTGGGAGTTCATGATTTATGTAGTAGATGATATTAGTTTGAGCAATGTGACGTATTGGAAGGTTCTATTTGGTTCTTATGTAATTAATGTGATTTGGTTTTAAAGGCACTTCCTAATTGGGTTAGCAAGTAATGATGTAATCAAAGAAAATTGCTCTATTTGTTGAAAGAAAATGAATAGTATAAGTATTTGAGGTTGGAGTTAAGAATTGTATTATGCAATTTTTTTTGTCATTACAGCTTAAGAGTTTATTGGGTTCCATGGCAATGGTTATTATGATTTGTGAAGGTTAAAAAAAAATTCCTTCTCGTGGGACATGTGCCCTCGACTGTAGACTCGTGTTTTGTTTCCTGAGATCATTACTATTTGACTGTTTCTCTTGGTCTCGTGCTCACTCCGATGAGCGAAGTTTTCTTGTGTACTGAAATTTGTATTTGTTTGTTTCTTCCCTTTTGAGAAAGGATTTAACCTTCTTGTGTTGCCAAGTCTCATAGAGTGTAATATGGTTACTGGTTGGTGGTGGTTTATGGTAATGGTGAGATTTTGGGAACCAGTCTATGTGAAGAACAGTAGAAGGTGAATTGGTTTCGACCTACAACTTCTTTGAGAGAATTTTATGGAATGTTTGTCATTGGAATACAACTGATTAGTGTTACTAGTGAAACCTATGATGAAGTATGATCCAATAACCTTTGTCCATGTTGAGATGTTGGGATTATCAAAAGTATGGACTCTAGATAAATTTTTAGAGTATCACAATTGGATACTTAGTAAAATTGTGTAGAAGAGTTATGATAGTGAAGTTTAATGAAAGTAGCGGTGTGGATAAACCAAAGCGTCGTGCTAATTAGTGGGATGTCAAGAATTGTTGATTTATTGTCAAGTATGATTTGGCCTCATGAGTAACTTTGTGGGAGTTAGACTATCTCTAAAGATAACTTGGTCAAGAATATATATTTACTTATTGACATTAGGAATTGAGTATGTTTGAATCTTGATTAATCAGTTATGGTTTTGTGAACGTGTATATTGTGGTTGTGTAACTGAATTGGATTGGTGTTGATTAGAGAAAGTCTAAGATTGGTGAAATAAACCGCCTTGGGGCAGTTACTTGATTTGTGAGGAATATTGATATTAATGACTTAGGTTAGAGTTGAGCTGTGTGAAATTTTAGTAAACGAATTTGAGGATTTCCTATCGATTATACCAGAAATTCATGGTAGGTGACTTGGAAGTTGATTTTGGGCTTCGCATGTTATGCTAGGACCTTGGAGACCCAATATTATGTGTAGAAGTACATGAATAGAAGTGAATTTTGAATAGTGTGTTGATCTTTGATAGAATACTTTGGGTAAAGTAAAGGAGTATGTGTGCTGAGAATTTGAAGTTGATTATCTTTAATGAATGAGATAATGGGGTTGTGGGTGAAAAATATTTATTGAAGTGTTAGAATTTTTTTTTGTCAAGACAATACCCTTGGTATAGGAGTGAACTGGAGAGTCCTTTTGTGGATTAGTAAAGTCCCCCTAAATAAGTATGGTTGTCCTTTTTGGGTTTGAGGATCATTTTGGATTGTCGGTTAAGAGGAAGGAGTTAGTGTGATAGTTCGGACACCTATGATTTGGAAAAAGGGTTTATTTCTTAAAGAACATCGAGAAAAGAATGTTTTCTTGAGTAGAGAAGTGCTCTAGTGGTTCTTGGTTGAGTTGGGTTTTATGATGGAGAACATGTACAATTTGAGTTGCCTTTTGTTAGCAATGTGGTTTTTTTCGGTTTAGAAAAATAAATGAGGTGTTTGATTTGAGCATTTGAGTGATTTCTTTTTGGCTTATGCGGAGTTCATTTGCAAACTGCCTAGTTGGAATGTGAAAAGGTTTTCATGAGGAATCTTGATTTTGGATTTGAGTGTTTTGGAGGAAAGTTGTTTTTGGTTGAATCGATTATTAAAGTTTGATTAAAAAAGTCGGTTGCGTGTCCTCGCTTGGAGGTTCTCCTTGTTATGATGAAGAGAACGACTGAGAGATGGAACAAGAATTCCATATGTTTATGTGCAAGTTTTGTGGTTGGGACTTTGACCAGCGAGAAATACCGCATCTTCGAGTCATGTCCGTATCCCTATCCCGAGGAACCGAGTAATCGATCTTTGTAATATCCCAAAATTTATTGAATGATTATTCGAGAGAGAATAATTAAATTAGAGAGGAGGACCAATTAGAAAAGTGTTTTAACAAGAGATTAGAGTGGGTTTTATGCATAATTTGGACAACTGGCTGGCTCTGGCTTAGGCCCTGACATTTAGGCCCAAGGGAAAGGGTAGCTAGTCACATAAGGAGGAGAGGGGGCAACCCTAGGGTTGCTACAGTAGCACGGCTACAGTGCAGCTGCTGTGCTACAGTACCATGCCATGCTACAGTGCTCTCTCACCCCTAGATTTCGCTACCGGCAAAGAAGGAGGAAGGGAGAAGCCTCCTCAGGTGCTGCCGGCCAAGGAAGAGAAAGGGAGAAGAAGGTGAGAGGAGGATACCATCTTCGTGGAGAGGGTTCGCTGGTGGGTGCACATCGTGCCCGGCAATCGGTTCGTCAAGGGTAACCTCGTTTTCCCCTCGTTTAGATGTGTTAGCGCTTAATTGTTTTTTGTCGGTAATTCTGTCGCCTCAGGGCAGATCGCGTTAGAGGGATGTTGTGATATAGGTAAGTGCGGATTCAGTCTCGGACATCTCCTAGGAAGTTGTAGAGGACGTCAATAGCTTTCAATGAAGTGCTAGATCGTATTTTTTGGACCTCTGTAGCAAAAGTTATGAATTTAATGGTGCGATTGTTCGCGAATCACAAGATTTTGACAGGTTTTACTAATCTAACTTGTGCGATCGGTTAAATGGCGAATTAGAGGATCTCAGTATAACGAAAGTTGTAGGTAATTATCGTAGATTTCAGGGAAGCACAAGAACGCAAAATTTGGATAAATGAGCTAAAAGTTACGATAGTTTTAGTGCTCTGTCAAGAAAGTCTCACGTGAAATCGATGCTTTGTTAATCAGGTTAAAAAGGATTTTAGATGGCCGAATCAGGGAGGCTCACCAACTAGGTTTAGCTGAGCAATTTGATAACCTTTCAAAGAAGTCTAAGAACACCTAATTTGGACCCTTGTACGAAATGATATGAATTTTTGAACATCACTGTTTACAGAGGACACAGATCAGCATTTAGGGAATTGGAGTCGGGATCGCGTTGCAAGCTACCGCTAGGTTGTGTTTGCTTTTATAATTTATGTGGTTCATTACTATGGTCTTAGTTTATGTTCTTAATGATTTAGGTGGGGGACTGGTATCGGAGGCAGCACCGTCTTCACGTCCTCCGTTCTCACGCGGTTGAGGCAAGTGCATTGGTTGTTACTTGGTTGTGATTAATTGGCCATGTTTGTGTGATTTCTATATATGATAGTGTAGCAAGAATGCTAGCATGATGATTGTTCCAAGATTGGTGGTTATACCAAATATGGATATACTCTATTATTGCATGATGTTTTTGTCTTTTGGTAAATTGATGATGAATAAAAGATGAGCATGTGCATATTGAAATCATGTTGAGGCTTGGTCCCGTGGTGACCAAGTATGCTTTCCTTTGAGATCCCCGTCATGAATGTGACGGGCCTGAGATCCCCACACTCGTGGAGTGTGGGCTTGAGGTCCCCATTACTTGTGGAGTAATGGGCAATTGGTCCTTGTGCTTGCGAGCACAGACATGGGTATGCAGCGACGGTTGCATACTTTGCATTACCGATAAAATGCAAAAAGAGATAAAGAGAAAGGATCCTTGAGCATTGCATTTGCATGTGAGATGATTTATTGATGCGTTTCTATCTATGGATGCTGATGTTATAACTTTTATTTTGTACTTGCTGAGTCTGTGGGCTCACTCTTACTTTTATTGTTGTTTTAGGTACCCGATCCAAGAACGACACGCATGGGGGGAAGTAGATTGATAGTCACACACACACCACCATGAACCAAACAAAGTTGAATGAATTTCAGATCGTGTTTTAATAATTTGGCGAGTTGCTCAAATGTTTTGTTAGTTTTATTTTGTCCCATGCAGTGGATTAAGTGTAATAATGATGAGTAGTGGTACTCTATTCTCCTTTGGTTTTGTTAGTGACTTAGCATGTTATGATTACTTATTGATGTCTCTAGATGATAGCTTAGTTAATTATGAATTATCTGTATGTTGGAACCTCCGTGTAATTAACTTTACAAGGGAGGTTCTGCCGAAATTTACTAAAATTGCCTTGGTTAGAATTATTAGGCTTTGTTCAGTAGCATTCTAGGCTCATGTCGGGCTGGGGTGTTACAGATGCTCCTCATGCTAAAAAGAGTGCTTATGAGAAGCATTGCAATGACGCAGTTAATGTGCACTGCCTAATGCTTGCTACCATGAACTCTGAGCTTCGGAAGCGATATAAGACCACATATACTTACAATATGATTGTGAGTCTGAATGGTATATTTCAGGATCAAGCAAGGGCAGAGACGTTTAATACCTCTAAAGCATTGTTTTCTTGTAGGTTGTCAGAAGGTAACCCGGTTAGTCCTCATGTAATCAAAATGATTGGTCTCATTGAGAGCTTGAAAAAACTTGGTTTTTCCCTTAGTCAAGAGTTGGCTACTGATGTGATTCTCCAATCACTCCCTGTGAGCTTTGAGCCTATAATACTAAATTTTCATATGAACAGCATGGAGAAGACAATGAGCGAGTTGCATGGCATGCTTAAGGGTACTGAGGAGAGTATCAAGAAAAATTCTAATCATGTGATGATGGTTCAAAAGAATACTAGCTTCAAGAAGAAGGGTAAATCAAAGGGAAAGGGAAAGGGCAAAGGAAAGACTCAAGATGAGATCGAGAGTCTCAAGGCTAAGCTTCAGAAGCTCAAGCTGGGTCCTAAGCCTGATACAAAATATTACCATTGCCTGATACAAAATATTACCATTTTCATGAGACAGGGCACTAGAAGAGAAATTGCAAGAAGTACTTGGTAGAAATGAAAAAGAACAAAGGAAGTAAAACTTCCAGTTTAGGTACAAATGTTATAGAAATTAATAGTGCCACTTCTCTGACCAGTTCTTAGGTATTTGATACCAGATCGGTTGCTCATATTTGCAATTCGATGCAGGGATTGATAAGGGGTAGAAGTTTGGCAAGAGGAGATGTTGATCTTCGCGTGGGCAATGGAGCAAGAGTTTCTGCATTAGCTATTGGAACTTTACCATTAGCTTTACCTTTAGTATTAGTTATGGAATTAAATAATTGTTATTATGTTCCAGCCTTAAGCAAAAACATTATTTCTGCTTCATGTTTAGGAGCAAAAGGTTATGAATTCAAAATAAAGAATAATTGTTGTTCAATTTATTTTGAAAATATGCTTTATGGCCATACTTTATTGATGAATGGATTGTATGTTTTGAATCTCGATGATGAGCCTATCTATAACATTATGTAATACACCAGAATATAATTCGGAAGAAAACAAATATTCAAAGAGAAGGATTAATTAGAGTTTGATTCGGGAGAAGAATCTAACGGAGATTAGTAAATTTAACAGTCAGCGTGTAATACCCCAAATGGATTCGGAAGAAAGTTTGATGAAAAATAATCAAAAATTAGGGGAAGGACCAATTAGCAAAATATTTTAACAGAAAAGAGAGGGGGGATTTATGCAAAATCCTGACAACCTGGGCCTTGGGCCTCTGCCCATGAGGCCTTGTGGTGGCCGGCCAAAAAGGGGGGAGGCACCACTCTCCCCCCAAAACCCTAGCCGCCCACCCCTTTCCCTCTTCCTCTTGTGGCCGCCACCTCCTTCTCCTCCCTTGGCTGCCTCTTGCGCCTCCTCCTCCACCTTGCTCCTCCTCGGTGAGACCATCCGCTGCCGGCGAGGATCACCCTTGGTGCTGCCCGGCCTCGCGAAGGAAGAAGGAGGGATCCACCAAGTGGTGCTCGGCCAAGAAGAAGAAGGAGGAGAAGTAGTGGAGAGGGGGAAAGGAGAGATCATGACCTGGGGTAGGTGTTCCACATGTCCAGCAATGGTTCTTCAAGGGTATGTCTCTTTCCCCCTTCCGATTAGTCGCGAATTTGATTTTTAAGCCGAGTCGGGTTTAGATCGCGTTCTGTCCAGAATCCTGACGAGAATCTGCAGTCATCTTGTTTAATAAATAAGAAATTGTTAAGTGCCGAATTAGAACTTGGGATCTCCTAGATAGTTGTAGGTTATCTCGTTACCTTTCATTGCCGACAAGAATCACATCATTTGGACCTTTGTAGCAAAAGTTATGTTTTTTCTTAGGGAGTCTGTGCTGTGGAATGGTGGTTGGTCTGACAGGTTTTAGTGTTTTGACTTAAGCGTGTGTTTAGAGGAAAAATCAGAGGGGCTCACCATAATGAAAAATGTAGATAATCCTTCCAGCTTTCAGGAAAACTAAAGATCATGAAATGTGGACGAACGTAGGGAAAGTTATGATAATTTCATTGTTGCTGTCCAGAGACCCGACGCGAGAATTGATACTCTGTTGTTTGGTTTGGTAGGGCTAGTAAAGGACCGAATCAGAGAACCTCACCAACTAGGTTTAGAAGGGGAATTCAATAACCTTTTCAGATTGTCCAAGATCAATCCATTTGGATTTCGGTACATTTAGTTATGATTTTTCGAAGGGGGCTGTTCTCTGGAAAAGAAAACTGACAGCTAGCAATAGAGTTGGGGATCGCGTTTAGTGGACGATGTGCTCATTTTGTGTTTATGGTTTTGTTATTAGACTTATATGGTAGCCTTAGCATGTCTCAATTGTATGTCCAGGTGTGGGTTTGGCTCCGGGAGCAGTACCTTATCCTCGACATCCACCTTCGCACGGTTGAGGCAAGTGCATTGATTGTTTCGTGGTTGTGTTTGATTGGTCATGATTGTGTGCTTCTCGATATGTGGTAGCATAGTGAGATTGTTGGCTTGATGTTGATTTAAGATTGGTGGATGCGTCATATATGTCCATGCTCTATTGTTATATGTTGTTACTGTCTTGTGGTAATTTGATGATGATTAAATGATGAGCATGTGCATATTGAGATCATATTGAGGCTTGGTCATGTGGTGACCAAGTATGTTTCTTTGAGATCCCCGCCATGAATGTGACGGGTCGAGATCCCCACACTCGTGGAGTGTGGGCTTGAGGTCCCCGTTACTTGCGGAGTAACGGGCAATTGGTCCCTGTGCGTGCGCGCACAGGCATGGGTATGCGGCGACGGTTGCATACTCTGCATTACCAGTGTAATGCACACAGAAAGTTAAAGATAAAGGATCCTTGAGCATTGCATTTGCATATGAGGTGTTCTATTGTTGATCTCCTTTACGTGGATGCCGATGTTATAGTTTCTTTATGTACTTGCCGAGTCTATGGACTCACTCTTGCTTTTATTGTTGTTTTAGGTACCGAGCCAAGAACGACATGCATGGGGGAAGTAGACGCTAGTCACACACATGCCACACGAACTAAATAAAGATGAATGATCTTGAACGTGATTGATTTTAGTAAATGCAAAGATTATTATGTTTTGTCTCATGCAATGGATTAAATGTAATAATGATGAGTAGTGGAACTTCATATCTCTCTAGTTATGTTAGATACTTAGCATGTCATTGATTATCTTTTGATGTCTTTGGATGAAAGTTTTAGTTAATATTTGAATAATCTGTGTGTTGGAACCTTCGTGTGATTAACTTAACAAGGGAGGTTCTGCCGAAATTTATTAAGATTGTCTAGTTTAGAATTATTAGAGTTTGTTTAGTAGCATTCCAGGCTCATGTTGGGCTGGGGTGTTACACATTAATGCTAAGAGACTTCGATCTAATAATATGAATCCCACTTATA
The DNA here is from genome assembly GCA_036346255.1 of Ampelocalamus luodianensis. NCBI lineage: Eukaryota > Viridiplantae > Streptophyta > Magnoliopsida > Poales > Poaceae > Ampelocalamus > Ampelocalamus luodianensis. The sequence goes on along the minus strand of CM070621.1, from coordinate 69,523,165 downwards.
TTTGGCATTGTCGTTTACATCATATAAATGAGAAGTGTATGATGAAGCTCCATAAATATGGTCTTCTAAACTCATTTGATTCTGAATCATTTGAAACATGTGAATCATGTTTACTTGGCAAGATGACCTTTCATGACCAGAGGTGAGAGGGCAAGTGACCTGTTGGCCCTAGTACATACAGATGTATATGGACCAATGAGCAATTCAGCCAGAGGTGATTTTCAGTACTTCATAACTTTTATTGATGACTTTAGTAGATATGGCTATATCTACTTAATGAGGCACGAGTCTGAATCCTTTGAAAAGTTCAAAGAATTTCAGAATGAGGCACAGAATCAACTTGGCAAGACAATCAAATGTCTACGATCTGATCGTGGAGCTGAATATTTGAGCCATGAGTTTGGTGACCATCAAAAGAAATGTGGAATTGTTTCACAACTCACTCCGCTGGGAACGCCTCAATGGAATGGGGTGTCTGAACGACGGAACCGAACATTGTTGGACATGGTTCGATCAATGATGAGCCAATCTGATTTTCCATTGCAATTCTCGGGATATGCTCTAGAAACAACGGCTTTCACTTTAAATATGATTCCATCAAAACAGTAGAGAAGACACCATATGAGATATGGACCGGGAAGTGTCCCGGATTGTCTTTTTTCAAGGTATGGGCTTGTGAAGCATATGTCAAATGTTTGACATCTGATAAACTCACATCAAAGTCTGATAAGTGCTTTTTTGTGGGGTATCCTAAGGAAACTAAAGGATATTACTTTTATAAGCTGGATGAAAACAAAGTGTTTGTTGCCCGTAATGGTGTCTTCTTGGAAAGTGTTTGTTGCCTGTAATGGTGTCTTCTTGGAGAAAGAGTTTCTTTTCAAAGGACTTAGTGGGAGCATGGTGCAACTCGAAGGAATTTGGGAAACATTTGAAAATGTTTCATCTCCTGCTGAACCTCTATAGGATGAATAAAATGTTCTTGAACCCGTAGATGAAGCATCAGCCCCACGAAGATCTCAAAGGCCACATCAATTGCCTATAAGGTATGGGTATGATGTATTATTATTGAATAATGATGAGCCTAAAACTTATTCGGAAGCGATGGTGGACCTAGACTCTGAGTCTTGGCTTGAAGACATAAGATCCGAGATAAAGTCCATATATGATAATCAAGTTTAGAACTTGGTTGATCTACATGATGGTGTTAAAACCATTGAGTGCAAATCGATTTTTAAGAAAAAAGATAGATATGGATGGAATTGTTCACATTCATAAGGCATGACTGGTCGCAAACGGTTTCAAACAAATTCAAGGTATTGATTATGATGAAACCTTCTCGCCCGTCGCTATGCTTAAGTCTATCCAGATCATTCTGGCTATTGCTGCATATTTAGACTGAGATATGGCAAATAGATATCAAAACGACTTTCCTAAATGGAAACATAAGTGAGGATGTGTACATGACACAACCTGAGGGTTTTGTCGATCCAAAGGAAGCTAGAAAGGTATGCAAGCTTAATAAGTTCATCTATAGATTAAAGCAAGTATCTCGGAGTTAGAACATTCGTTTTGATAAAGTAGTCAAAGGGTTTGACTTCATCAAGAACAAAAGAAAGAACCTTGTGTTTACAATAAGGTTAGTGGGAGCAAACTTGTGTTTCTTATATTGTATGTGGATGACATACTACTAGTCGGAAACAATATTCCAACGTTTGAATCTATTAAAACTTCATTTAGAAATAGTTTCTCTACGAAAGATTTAGGAGATACAACATATATTCTTGGTATAAGGGTCTATAGAGACAGATCTAAGAGGCTAATTGGATTAAGCCCAGATGTATACATTGACAAGGTGTTAAACGGTTCAACTTGCAAGATTCTAAGAAAGGTTTCTTGCCCATGTCACATGGTATTAATCTTAGCAAGACTTAGTGTCCTACGACCACTGATGGGTGAGACAAAATGAGTAGAATCCCATATGCTTTGGCTATAGGATCTATCATGTGTACCATGCTATGCACACGACTAGATGTGTCGTATGCTCTATGTGTTACGAACAGATATCAGTCAGATCCAGGTGAAGGTCACTGGATTGCAGTGTAACACCCCAACTCAACATTGAGCCTCGAATGCTACTAAAATTAAATTAAACTAAGCTAAACTAAGACCAATTACAAAATCTCGACAAAACCTCCTTTGTATAGTCGCCTATACCGAGGTTCCAACAATTGATCAAGGCATTTATCAATATAATCATAATCAGGTTCATTCAAGCGTGTAGAATAATATCATAAACATAACCAAAACTTTCTATTCTCATTATTACAGTTAACTGAATCTCAAACTATCCATAGCTTATAAATGTAAACATAACATTTAACAATAATTTCATAATCCAATTCACTCATGCATAAGAGATAATCATAGGAATGTAATCAAATTAACACTATTCTCACAACCATAATCGAATCATAAAACAACCATGGGTATTTCTCAATAGTCTATTTATTCTTATATGAAGCTAAATGACAATTGTTTTAATGTTGTGAGGTAGTGCGTGCTTTCCAATTCATCTACTCCCTCCCATGCATGCAGTCTTGCAGTTGTACCTAAAACACATCAAAGCAAGAGTGAGCCCAAAGACTCAGCAAGTACCAACAAGGCTAAGCAAGTTAACATTCATAGCATCAATAATCCAAGATAAACAATGCACCGAGTAAAGCCTTCATGCTCATGTGAATGCAACCAATGCAATGCACCTTTTTTATCTTTATCTCTTTTCGCATTTTACCGTAATGCGGGTATACAACCGTCATTGTATTCTTGCTCGTGTGCCCTCCGCACAGGGACCAAAAGCCTATACACCACATGTATAGGGACCTTGCCCATCATCCAATGATGGGACCTCTTTCTCATAGCCCACATTGCACCAATGTGGGACCTCAAGCCCGCCAATACATGACGGGACTCAACGAATGCATGCTTGGTCACCACGTGACCAAGCTTCAAAGATGATCTCAATATGCACATGCACAACATCTATTCATCATCAATATACCAAGTACAATAACAACGGACATAAATAGAGCATAATCATACTTGGATCATTCACCAATCTCAATATAAACATCATGCCAAGAACCTTACTTCACTATCATATATCAAAAACATGCATGTAAGACCAAGTCTCCAACACGATTGGAACATGCAATTGCTCCATGCCCACGTCTTTCATATACACGAATTTAACATGTACATAACAACATGTATGATTTAGCAACGCCAAGGGAAACATTAACCATAGCTTGCATTCATCAAGATAAAAGGAAAACTCATTACGCTAACATTCGTGCAAGGCTACAACAAGCAATCACCACAATCATATCATACAACCGAAAATACGCTTATAACCCGAATACTTGCCTCAACCGTGCGAAACGGCGGACGCGAAGTGGGTGCTGCCCTTGCGATCTCGCTGCCACCTGGACAAGAAGATAACCCCAAACTAAGAATAACATACTGGACCAAAATCATACATCACATTACAATCGAAATCGCTAATCTTCTTATCACGTCTAGTTTTTTTTCTAATTTCTAGCGATCGGTCACTGCGGACAGCAGACTTCAAAATTCATAACTTTCTGCTCAGGAGTCCAAATAGGATGATCTTGGACAATCTGAAAAGGTAATTGAAATTTCTAAATAAACTTAGTTGGGAGACCCTCTAATTCGGCCATCTACCAGACCTACCAATCTATTTAATCAGAGCAAATATTTCACGTCGGGTTTCTGGACAGCGACAAAGAAACTATCATAACTTTCTACGTTCGTCCAAATTCAGTGATCTTTAGTTTTCCTGAAAGCTAAGAGGATTAGCCTCATTTTTCGTTATGGTGAGACCCTCTGAAACCCTCTAAATACGCGCTTCTATCAGGTTAACTAACACTAGCAAATCTGCTTCTCTCCAGAAACACAGAAGTACTAATAAATTCATAACTTTGGCTACCGAAGTCCAAATGACTTGACTCTTGTCGGCAATGAAAGGTAACTACGATAGCTAAAACTTCCTAGGAGACACCCAGACCCAAATCTGCCTCTAACTTAATCAAAACCGACAAACTTCCCTGCTGCAGAATAGCAACGAACTGGCATCCGAAAATTAGACAACTAGAAAACGACCTAAAACAAAGAACCACGGGTTACCCTTGACGAAACGGAGAGAGCACACAGCGGGGATGAAGACCACCACGAATCCGCTGCGGATCCCTTCTTCTCCCTCTTCTTCCCTTCTCTTCTTCCCCTTCTTTCTCTTCTTTTCTCCTTCTTCTTCCTCCTTGGCCGGCTGCAAGGGAGCTCCTACTCCACCTTGGACAGCAGCAATGGAGGTGATGGGGGAGATGGGGAGGGCGCAAGGGAGGGTGGAAGGGGAGGTGGAGAGGTGAGGAGGTGGGGAGGGGCGGCCATTGCTAGTGGAGGGGAAAGGGGAGGAGGAGGGGAACTAGGGTTTTGGGGGAGGGGAGCCCCCTGGTCGGCCACTTAGGTGGGCCTTGGCCCAGCCCAAGCTGCCGCCAAAAGCTATTTCCCCCTCTAAAACTGCAGACCGACAATCAAACCAATTAGTCCCTCCCGCTGTCCGCTTGATTCTTCCCAGTAAAATCGATCTCTCCGAAACAAATTTTATACTTCCTCGATTCAAATCTTAACTCATTTTCGGGATATTACATTCTACCCCCCTTAACAGGATTCGACCCCGAATCTAAACGCCAATCTTCCCGAAAGAAAACCACGACTAGAACTTAACAACAGATACCAATGCGATCAACTCTTACTAAACTCGCTCACGTGAGACTTCAACTCAAGTGACCTCTCTCCAAATGAAGAGACCACAACACCAGACGTAAATCGACGCTGCACTAACGCTCCACTCGACATTCCGTACACTCACCGGACAAGACTCGAGGTAAGACCTCACTCGATGGTTAACGGCGCAATCGAAACCTCAAACTCTTGGATCTCCGGGTTACAAGACGTTACGTACTCGCGCATGGACTCGAGATGATCCTCGCGATACGCCAACTAGCGAAAACAACCCAATGTATCTTGGGTTAAACCTCCCAAAGATACCGAACCACACGACATGCACATAGAACACAGAACTCGTGTTCCACCGCTCAATTATACTCTCACTAAAGCAAAAATCACCTCCTTTAACCGTAAACACACAACAACAATACTCTTCCTAAACACACTCTTTTACCAAAGAAAGCTCAACTGAAATGAAGAACTCTCAATGCAACCAAACGTTACCAACTCGGTACTAAAAGGAGTCAAATTCAAAATCGATGATTTAACACGAAAATCTTTCCACCTTCAATTAGAAAATTTGCAAATAAACACCACGATCGCTAAAAGAGAAACCACTCAATTAACCAAATCCATCATTTCTTTTATTCTTTTCGAACCGATAAGAATCATATATACCAAAATCGAGTCAAACTCAACTTACGAAAGATATTGGTCAACAACACAAAACTCAAACGAGAATCGAGGAAACAATTCACTCCTTTGAGGAAGTATCAAAATCTCAGATCTCTTTTAAGAATAAAATCTCTCTCAACTTTGGAGTTTCAGTTCATCACAAAACACACTAACTCATCTTTCTTAACTTTACATTCTCAATGTTACACTCAAGTTGAAATACATCATCCACAATTCCGTATAAAGGCTCTAACGACGCGCCAAACTTTATCTCAACAACTCCTCTATCTACATGATTAATTTGACAGATGACTTCCAATGCATCTCAAAATAGATTACACACGCAATCACATCTCCTCAATGTTTTAGAAATAAACAACTTGGAATTCACTCTCACAGTCATATACTTTCTCTAAAAGGGCTCTATCAATGATTATCTCACTGTTCAAACCCACCCTTAATCTACCTTCTCTACACATAATCATTGGGTGCCCCAAGTCCTAGCATAAAATTGCAAAGCCCAAAATAAACTCCAAGATTCCTACAACGAACTTCTCATATAAAAGATAGGAAATCCTCGATTAAATCAGTAGAAATCCCATAATTCCAACATACTCTCATTAACATCATCATGAAAATATTTTCTTGACCAGTTTACCTTTACCAAGATTATAACCCTCGAAGGTTACTCATTTAAAGCCAAATCACTCTTGACGTTACTCAATATTTTCCATTATCCCATTAATTAACATGGCGATTTGATTACTTTGTAACCCCACTCTCATTAAACCACATCATCAAGAATAACTTTCATAGCCTCGCAATACTATCAAATTGCGATACTCTAATAAATTGATCCGATTTCCATACTTGCTAATTCTAATGCTCGGTCAAAAGAACACCAAATCTTGGACTACAACTTGTTATAGGTCCTACTAGTTGCGACAACGAAATCTGTAGCTCCAAAGACAAATATTCTTTTCAACTCAATTCTCTCCAAGGATTATTCCAATAAATCGATTTATTACTCCAAGCCTCTCGGACGACTTGACACCTTAGGGTTCATCAAACCATCTACTAGACTTTACAATACAGATCGGTTAACCCTTTCTTAGAAGAAGAGGCAAATAGAAATAAGTTTCACTAAAAGAAAACGTTACCACTTACAGAGTTACAAGATCAAGAGAAACAATCGAGATAAAGCGTTTCTCAAAACCAAAAGATATGATCAAAGTTGAGGGTGCACGTCCCACAATCAGGAATATCAAACCTCGACGAGAATAAAACACCGCTTTTAGAATTCGGAAAACTCTTATGGGCAAGAACAAAAGTTTTAGACAAACTTCAATATTCGCAAGTTATGAAACTTTACTTAAATCTCAAATACTTCCACTTTACTCGATTTTGTTGGTTATAGCATCACCATGGCATTTCCGACAAAGAGTAATTGAAGATCACAACACCTATTCCACTTAGGAACTAATAAAACCTCTCAATATGTCACTTTGCTCTAAACAAATTCAGCTATCACATCAACATGAGGTCTGAAAGATCACAAATGCGAACTAGAAACATATTCAATTAATTAACATCCGTGAGCGATCCAGTCCTTTATACAAAACATTCAATATTATCATCATAATCCCTCATCGACAATCACACTAGTAATATAACAATACACTCTTAGCGAGACTCATCATAGCCTCTTATCCCATCATAAATTTCTCCAAAGGAAACACAAGCCACAAGGTTGAAACAAACCTATTTTTAACTAGTTCATACTATCAAATGATACTTTCGCAAAGCACACTATCGAGGCCACTTACTCAATCACCCACTCAACCATTAGTGTTACTCACACCGCTCCAATCTGTCATTTACAATTGTCAATTGTATGAATCATGTATACAAATAGGGTCCTACTGCTTGTAGTCGCAGTAACCATCTGTAAACACAAAGTCAACATTTAATAATCTCATCGCCTGCATAACAGGGTTTCACAACATGCTACCTCAACGCTCGTCTAATCTAATATACATGTTTTTAATCTAGCAATTTTGTATGATCATCAAGTAACTAGTTTACTAAAATTTCCAACTGATATCCTCTAAAGCATCGCTCAAACACATTCTTAACATAACCATCACTAATGGGTAAGCTAATCCATAGAGATACATTACTCCATGCTATCCAATAAATCTACCGATTCCACAATCCTAACAATCGCACCAATTCATCAAAATACCACACCTCTTAACAACTCCATTGATTCCAACTAAATATTGTCATACTCATAGTCATAACTCATCAAGAACCACTAAAGGACAACCTCCACTTATTCAACTTTCTTTGATAAGGACCTTAGTTAAGATCGATCATGCACAAACCGCGAACTTAACTTGAAACTCATAACACAACCATTAATATTCAACGCTCAAAATACCCAAAAGAGATACGTTGAGTCAAAGCCTTCATGAACTAAAGGACTTACAAAGAAACTTTCATTAACCAAAACATCAAGCTTAATAAAATAGGTCAAGCTTTCCAATAAGAAAACAAAACTCCCTACAAAAGTCAATATTGACAATTAGCAAAATTCACCAATCGCGAGAATAACTCAACGGTAGGGAAAACAATAATTGATTTACTGGGCAAATTAAGCCAAAGGAAACACACCAAACATTTCAAAGAAACCCATCAATCGCAACCGGTTAAGAGTTGACCAAATTCAAATTCAGGAAGAGAGCAACTCTTCTAAAGATTCTCGCCATCGACACATGTACTAAGATATCCAGGTAGCACTTCTCTATACCCACTCCACGACGGTGGTGTAACTCAGTAAAGCCAGGTCACAACCATGACCTTAACCTCTCAACAACGACTAATCCCACTCATAATAATCATAATAATTAATTAATAAGCGGCCAAACTCAATTCATATCAGCAATAATCAAAATGATATAACGGAACGTAAATGCAAAGATTGACCCATCCCCATCCTATCGTGCTCGGTGTGTCAAACTTTAAGTTGATTAACATTAGCAATTTTTTTATATCTAGTCACCACGGACCTATGCTCGCTCGATACCAATCAGAATAACCCTACTCAACATTGAGCCTGGAATGCTACTAAAATTAAATTAAACTAAGCTAAACTAAGACCAATTACAAAATCTCGACAAAACCTCCTTTGTATAGTCGCCTATACCGAGGTTCCAACAATTGATCAAGGCATTTATCAATATAATCATAATCAGGTTCATTCAAGCGTGTAGAATAATATCATAAACATAACCAAAACTTTCTATTCTCATTATTACAGTTAACCCGAATCTCAAACTATCCATAGCTTCTAACAGGTAAACATAACATTTAACAATAATTTCATAATCCAATTCACTCATGCATAAGAGATAATCATAGGAATGTAATCAAATTAACACTATTCTCACAACCATAATCGAATCAAAAAACAACCATGGGTATTTCTCAGCATCTATTTATTCTTATATGAAGCTAAATGACAATTGTTTTAATGTTGTTAGGTAGTGCGTGCTTTCCAATTCATCTACTCCTCCCATGCATGCCAGTCTTGCATTGTACCTAAAACACATCAAAGCAAGAGTGAGCCCAAAGACTCAAAGCAAGTACCAACAAGGCTAAGCAAGTTAACATTCATAGCATCAATAATCCAAGATAAACAATGCACCGAGTAAAGCCTTCATGCTCATGTGAATGCAACCAATGCAATGCACCTTTTTTATCTTTATCTCTTTCGCATTTTACCGGTAATGCGGGTATACAACCGTCATGTGTACCCTTGCTTGTGCCCTCCGCACAGGACCAAAAGCCTATACACCACATGTATAGGGACCTTTGCCCATCATTTGAATGATGGGGACCTCTTCGCTCATAGCCACATTGCACCAATGTGGGGACCTCAAGCCCGTCAATACATGACGGGACTCAACGAATGCATGCTTGGTCACCACGTGACCAAGCTTCAAAGATGATCTCAATATGCACATGCACAACATCTATTCATCATCAATATACCAAGTACAATAACAACGGACATAAATAGAGCATAATCATACTTGGATCATTCACCAATCTCAATATAAACATCATGCCAAAGAACCTTACTTCACTATCATATATCAAAAACATGCATGTAAGACCAAGTCTCCAACACGATTGGAACATGCAATTGCTCCATGCCCACGTCTTTCATATACACGAATTTAACATGTACATAACAACATGTATGATTTAGCAACGCCAAGGGAAACATTAACCATAGCTTGCATTCATCAAGATAAAAGGAAAACTCATTACGCTAACATTCGTGCAAGGCTACAACAAGCAATCACCACAATCATATCATACAACCGAAAATACGCTATAAACCGAATACTTGCCTCAACCGTATAAAACGCGGACGCGAAGTGGGTGCTGCCCTTGGGATCTCGCTGCCACCTGGACAAGAAGATAACCCCAAACTAAGAATAACATACTGACCAAAATCATACATCACATTACAATCGAAATCGCTAATCTTCTTATCACGTCTAGTTTTTTTCTAATTTCTAGCGATCGGTCACTGCGGACAGCAGACTTCAAAATTCATAACTTTCTGCTTAGGAGTCCAAATAGGATGATCTTGGACAATCTGAAAAGGTAATTGAAATTTCTAAATAAACTTAGTTGGGGAGACCCTCTAATTCGGCCATCTACCAGACCTACCAATCTATTTAATCAGAGCAAATATTTCACGTCGGGTTTCTGGACAGCGACAAAGAAACTATCATAACTTTCTACGTTCGTCCAAATTCAGTGATCTTTAGTTTTCCTGAAAGCTAAGAGGATTAGCCTCATTTTTCGTTATGGTGAGACCCTCTGAAACCCCTCTAAATACGCGCTTCTATCAGGTTAACTAACACTAGCAAATCTGCTTCTCTCCAGAAACACAGAAGTACTAATAAATTCATAACTTTGGCTAACGAAGTCCAAATGACTTGATTCTTGTCGGCAATGAAAGGTAACTACGATAGCTACAACTTCCTAGGAGACACCTAGACCCAAATCTGCCTCTAACTTAATCAAAACCGACAAACTTCCCTGCTGCAGAATAGCGACGAACTGGCATCCGAAAATTAGACAACTAGAAAACGACCTAAAACAAAGAACCACGGGTTACCCTTGCCGAAACGGAGAGAGCACACAGCGGGGATGAAGACCACCACGAATCCGCTGCGGATCCCTTCTTCTCCCTCTTCTTCCCTTCTCTTCTTCCCCTTCTTTCTCTTCTTTTCTCCTTCTTCTTCCTCCTTGGCGGCTGCAAGGAGCTCCTACTCCACCTTGGACCGCAGCAATGGAGGTGTTGGGGAGTGGGGGAGGGCGCAAGGGAGGGTGGATGGGGAGGTGGAGAGGTGAGGAGGTGGGGAGAGGGGAGAGGGGCGGCCGGCTGCTAGGGGAGGGGAAAGGGGAGGAGGGAGGGGAACTAGGGTTTTGGGGAGGAGCCCCCGGCCGGCCACTTAGGTGGTCTTTGGCCCAGCCCAAGTTGCCGCTAAAAAGCTATTTCCCCCTCTAAAACTGCAGATCGACAATCAAACCAATTAGTCCCTCCCGTCGTTCCGTTTGATTCTTCCCCGTAAAATCGATCTCTCCCGAAACAAATTTTATACTTCCTCGATTCAAATCTTAACTCATTTTCGGGATATTACATGCAGTCAAGAATATCCTTAAGTACTTGAGAAGGACTAAGGATGCATTCCTTGTTTTTGGTGGTGAGGAAGAGCTTGTCGTAAATGGTTACACTTATGCTAGTTTTCAAACTGATAAGGATGATTTCATATCACTGTCTGGGTTTGTGTTTTGTTTGAAGGGAGGAGCAGTAAGTTGAAAAAGTTCCAAGCAAACAGTTGTTGATTCTATAATAGAGGTTGAGTACATTGCTACTTCAGAAGCTGCAAAAGAGGCCGTGTGGAATAGAAAGTTCATTAATGAACTTCGTGTGGATTCGAGTACTTCCAGTCCAGTGGATCATCACCTACCCAACCTTGCAAAATTACCCAATCGCGATACTCTAACACATTGATCAAGCTTCCAGACTTTCGATAATCCCAACATTCCAACATGAATGAAGGTTCTTGGATTATAGTTCGCTATGGGTTCCACTAGTTGTAATACTAATCTGTTTTATTTCAACAACAATCATTCCATTTAAATCCAATTCTCTCCAAGAGTTATAGGTGAAAACCAATCCACTTTCTACATCTCTTCAAATAGCTTGGCCCCCAAAATTCTCACCACGATCATTTACTTGACCATCACCAACCAATCTCCACATTACACTTTATAAGACCATGCAACCCAAGTCGGTTAATCTTTTCTCAATAGGAAAGAGCAAACAAATGCAAGATTTATCACACGAGGAAACACTACTCCTCACAGTGAGCACAAGACTGGGAGAAATAGTCAAATAGCATTGATCTCGAAAAACAAAAGTTGGGACCATAATTGATGGCACATGTCCCACCAGAAGGGAGTTTCCAACATCAATAAATCACAATAAAACATTGCTATTGAAATCCAAGAAACACTTAAACGGCAACGATAGAAAAGTTGTAGATTACAATTCTTAACCCCAATCTCAAATACTTATGGTACACCTTTTCCGTTAACAGAGAAAATAATTTTCTTTGATTACAACATTACTTGTCAACCCAAACAAGAAATACCTTTAAAATCAAACCACATTAATCACTTAAGAACCAAATAGAACATTCCCATGCATCGCTTTTCTCAATAATTTTAGCTACCACTTTAAGCATGAACTACCAGAAGCTCACAAATGCAAAACTCTAAACTTCACATTTAACCGATATTACGGGAGGCGGTCAAATTACCTTCTTCCTAAAAGAATCATCACCATTCCCACAAGTCACAATCCCTTGCAGACAATCTTACTAACATCAAGAATAATACACTCTTAACAAGAATCTTTATCGTCAACTATTTTAACAAGGGCATGCAGCCACAAGTCATCCTCATGATACACACATGAATAAATCATATATTTTTTTCAACCCTTCACCTGTTAGTAATGCTCACACTAATTTTGTACACAAATTCCAATCTAGCAATTATCATAGACATTTAACGAATTATATAGTTATAGAAGAATTTATGGTCCTTTCTCTATCTGCGTTCCTACTAGCAAATATGAGATCATCAAGCAACCAATTAAAGGCAATTTCTAAATTATTATCCACTAGACCAACAGTCAAATACATCCTTATCTCTCCCTTCCTACACCATTAGATTTATCCATTGTGATCAAGTAATCCAACCGGTTTAACAACCTAAATAATTTTAATGACCAACCTTCTCATCAAAAACATACTATTATCCTACCACTTCACTATCAAGTAAACAAATATCACCGACTACATCCCATCAGTTCATCTCTTAGCGATGCTCAACACCATACTTCGATACATTATAATTGCACCTAGCAACTACATATGATCAGTACTTCTCCATAAAAAATAACTTTCAAGATGAATATCCACTATGACACTAATCTAACACCTTCTGGACTTATCCATCCCAAAGGATTTGATTAATCCGTTGAGCCCAACAAATCCAATCTACTAGAGAAGCTTACCAAATTTATCACCCATAGTGATCAAACCAGTTTAATCAATACTCCACACTTCTTAGTAACTCTTTTGACCCCAATTAGGTATGGACATACCCTTTGTCACCACACATCAAGTAATTACTCTATAACAACATCACATTAATCAACTCCAATTCCAAAGATATGGGTTAAGACCAATTCATGCACGACGCTACAGATCTGACTTGATAACTCAAACCATATCAATGAACTTCTATGTTTAACACCTATCGTTTAAACATATCAAGACCTCACAAAAGGACTTTAACTCCCTTCGGAAAAAGAGGCATTAACTTCAAAACTCGAAATAATCCAAAACAAATACATAAAGCCAAAACTTCCACATGATAAAGAACTCGCAACAGAAAACTTTCAGTATCCTGAATACCAAGCGAATAAATGAATCAGATTTTCCAATAAGAAGGGCAGAACTCCCAAGATACAAATAGAGACCAAGTGAAATCCCAACAAATTTCACCATCCGCATCTATACCCAGAATTGGTCTAAATCAAGCTCAAGAAGAGAACAACTTTTCTAAAGGAATTCACCCATAGCACCTGTAGCTATGGTATTCGGGGTAATCACTTCGCTGATCTCATACTACGAACGGTGGTGTAACCTGGTAAAGCCCAAGGCCACAACCACGACCTCAACTTCTCAACAGCAACTATAGTTGCATAGATATCATCCCTCATAATAATCATAAAATCATATTATGGGTATATAAGATCATCTCATAGCAGAAATCATCGATACAACATAACAGAAGCGTAAATGCAATGCTTGACCCATCCCATCTTACTATGCACCAGTGTGTCAGGTTTTAAGTTAATTAACCATTAGCAAATCTTAACAAGCTAAGTTACCTAAGTCGTTAATCTATTCACCACGGACCTAAAGCTCGCTCTGATACCAACTGTAACACCCCAGCCCGACAAAGGCCTGGAATGCTACCAAACTAACACTACAACCATTTTAACACTGATACAATTCTCTAAAATCCAACAGAACCTTCTTTGTTTAGTTACTAAACCAGAGGTCTCAACATTTAAATAAACATAGTTAAATAATCCAACATCCAGCATAATCAAGAGACAACCAAAGTTATGCTAATCATCATTATATCACACATAGCATGCTAAACCACTAAAGCATAAACAAAAAGACATCCATAATCCTCTAATCAACTCTATTACAAATTATTCCAAGCATAGTGAGTAATCATAAAGAATTCTTTAAAGAAATTTCTCATCTACTAAATTATCATTCTATCAATTCAAATATGAGTAGTTCGTGCCATCGTGCAACCACTCTAAGTTTTACTCCCTCCCATGAATGCCGTTCTTGTAAAGGGGTACCTAAAAACACAACAACAGCAAGAGTGAGTCCAAAGACTCAGCAAGTCCAATAAATAGCAAAAATAACATAAACAACTGTAATCATCAACATCCATCTACAATCTCTATTATAAACATGCATATGCTCATGCTATGCAAGATGCTCAAGTGCACTTTCTCTTTCACTTTATCTTTTCTATTTTACTGGTAATGCAAAGTATGCAACCGTCGCTGCATAGCCATGCCTGTGCTCGTAAGCGCAGGGACCAATTGCCCAATAACTGTAAGTAAAAGGGACCTTAAGCCCACACTCCACAAGTGTGGGCACCTCAAGCCCGTCATCTACATGACGGGGACCACAAATCAATGCACAGTCACCACGTGACCAAGCCTCCAATATGATAGCATGATGTACATGAACAAAACTTTACACCATCATAAATATATATTCACAACAACGTCATATATGAATAAACGTATTCATACTTCTAGCATTCATCATCATTGACATTCATAGCATTCTAGGATCCATGAATAGCACATATATTCATAAAACTAGCAAACATGAACAATCACTCATGAATAACAATTAATCATATCTCAAGCGTTCACCATCCTTAATCATACATATCACACTATCAACCATGCATAGCTAATATTTATCAAAATACTAGCACTCTCTATCAAATATTCATAATTATTCTATCAATCAGAGTACTTGCCTTAACCGCGAGAGAACGGAGGATGTGAAGAGGGTGCTGCCTCCGGGACTAATCCCCCACCTAAATTCATTTAAAAGCATACTAAGACAACAGTAATGGACCAAACAATCTATATAAGCAAACACGAACTCGCAATAGTTTTTAACGCGATCCCAACTCAAATTTCTAAATGTTGAGTTGTCCCCTTTGTGGACAGTCGCGTTCTAAACTTCATATCTTTTAGTACAGGAGTCAAAATGAGGTGTTCTTGGACTTCCTTGAATGGCTATCAATTTCTCCAACTAAACCTAGTTGATGAGCCTTCCTGATTCGGCATTCTAATACCCCTACCAAGCTAATTAACAGAACATCGATTTCACGTGCGGTTCTCTGGACAGTATACTAAAACTACCATAACATTCAGTACGTTTGTCCAAATTTCACGTTCTTAACCTTCCCTGAAAGCTACGACAATTATCTACAACTCTCGTTAGATTGAGCTCCTCTAATTTTTCTTTTAACGGATCGCTTAAATCAGATTACTAAAACCTGTCAGAATACCGACAGATTTGCAGAACAGTCACACTAATAAATTCGTAACTTTTGAACCGCTCGTCCAAACGATGCGATCTTGTACTCTACAGAAAGGTGTTGACGTCACCTACAACTCTTTAGGATACAACTAGACCCGATTTTACCATTATCATCCTCAAAATAGTCGGCCACTACAGACTGCCCTAAACCGATCTAGTATCGACATTGCCAAAATACAATGTTATACGATGGGATTGGGGGGATTACCCTTGGAGAACGAGATGATGAACGCGGAGACACAGAGGGGCTCCTTCCTTTCCTTCCTCTTTTCCTTCTCCCCTTGTTCTTCCTTTCCTCTACTTCCTCCCTCTCCTTCCTTTCTCCTCTTGGCATGGCAGTAGGGAAGGGGATTGCTCCAGTACCCGTGTGCTACATTGGCGTCGCGGTACTATAGTAGGAATGCTACTGTAGGGAATAGGGTTTTTCCCCTCCTTTTATTAGTTGCCATCCCCTCGTGAGCCTTCTGGGCCAAGGCCCGAGGCCTAGGTTGTCAAAAAACTGTAGAAACCCCTTTTTCTTATGTCTAGTTTCTCTTTTGAACGCTTTCTTTCTTAGAATAAATCGAGTATTACATTCTATCCCCCTTAAAGAGGATTCGACCCCGAATACTTACACCGACCTATGCAAAGGTCAGATGCAGCTGAAGAACTAATAACGATAACACATACCTGCTGTGAACAAAACTGGATACTGCTCGTGCATGCGAGACTGCAGTTCCCATATCGATTCTCGCTCATACTGATACGACCATACCACATCGATGAAAACCAACATCTTATACCTCAACGCTCGTTCCGACTTCCCCAGCATACGTACCAGGCAAGACTTGGACGTGGGGTTGTTACTCGCTTGCCAACGTCTCAAACGAAACATCAAATCTCCGAATCTCCCAGGTGCTCACTCAGCACCAGAACATACCTGTGAGACCCCGGTGTATTAAGCTTGTAATACTTAACCTTCCACTAGCTCTAGTATCACAAACAGAATAACCCGTGCCTCGATGGACATGTGCTTCCCAGAAATTGCAGCATACATACATCATACAAAAGCATGCATCATTTCCATACAACATAATATAACAAGTCTACCAAAAGACATACATAATATAAGTTACTACAGAACAGCCGACTGGCCAAATGACAAGTATTAAGAAGTAACAGTGGAAGCAAAAGATGCCATAAGATGGCTTTAAACCAAAATACGACCGGTTAGCCATATAACACCACAGGGCAACCGACCGGGCCGCCAAGCTAATCGCCCCACACACTGCCACAGCACAACTCACAAAAGTGAGGCCCATCGGGCTCACCTTCTTCCTCTGCACACAAGAAGCAATGCAGGTGAGTACAAAAATGTACTCGCAAGACTTACGAGTAACAAGCCTATACATAGCTACATGAAAGCTGTATCAAAGGAAGTTGGTTATATGGTTAGTTGGACGCATAAAGAAAGTTTCATGTGCAATAATGTAATAGATTGAAAGCAATTTAACAAATCAGTTTTTAAGCCTTGAAATAGCAGCGAGTAACAATAATTATCAAGTAACCACCTAGAAGTGACTATCCCAATAGTAACCACACATAGCATGAATCCCTGATTCATACCACCCATCAAGTTTTAATTTAAATATTGTAGTCTAACTCTTGAAAGACTTCCCCAAGCGTGTCCATAACCAAGGATGAGGCTATTCGAATAGTTTTAAACCCTGCAGGGGTGTACCAATGTACCCACACTTCAGACCGCCTTTAAGCCACAAGATTAGCACACTTCCAAAGGTATGCCGGCACGGCTATATCCTACGAGATATTTCCAATATTGTGTGCCAACTACGAGTCGCTCGTATGGATAGAAACCCATACGCTTACATTGTAAAGCAAAAAAGACAACTACCCCTCGGGGTAGAGCTTTTTGGACAACTACAATGCTCCCACACAATAATCCATCTCATTTTACCATAACACAACACACACGCCCACCTGAGACTCGTAGCCAACACACGCAAAAGTACTAAGTCAAGAGAGGTCCCATACCCTCTAGTGTGATTAGCACGCAAGAATGCTTGGTTTAGTGTAACAAGATGTTCGGTCCTTGTTGACTCGGGCACCATTCCAATCACACCCCAAAAGATCACACCATCTTACCAATGTGCCCAATTCCAAATTGTTTTTATTTTCAATTTTAGTTATGCAATTTGAACATAGCACAGAGCTAAAATATAGAGATCATAATAAGTTTGTGTGATCAAGGTTATCGACAAGTCGATAACCGCCTATTTCTACCGATAGCTAAGCATGGCTAAGCAACAAACTCGTGAACTACTAAGTGACAAGGGTTCATCCAACGAAACCAAAATCACAGCAAGATAAAACTAGGCTCAGTAGTAGAGGATTAACATTTGCCTACTGATAATGCATCTACTGGGTCAACTATCGATAATAGTTAAAAACAACATAGCAATGCATACATAGAATTTGCAAACTATATATTATAATTTGAAAATAGTAGGAACAACATGATCAAATGATGCTACATCTGCTTGCCTTGTTGGAGTGCAGGATCTGATGGCTGTGGCTCAGATTCAATATCAATAACGTCTTCGGAACCTAACGTGAAAAGGTGATAAAACCAATAAGAGCGAAGAACACCAAATAACTCCAATATCAAAAGACATCCAAATCTAATGAAATTTATACAGCAGCAAGAATAGGATTTTACACAATTTTAGGAACAAGAATCATGCAATTTGGATTTAGTATGCAAAAGTTATGGCTAAATTATACTCTCTCAGCCTATTAATTCACTAATTTAATTACTGGTACTGTTCATGACGAAAATTTCTAGAATGATCTAAGTCTTGAAATTTTTATGACAGGTAGGTTATGACATCCTAAGAACAGCAAAGTTGAGTTTACCAAATTTGGAGTTATAATGATTTACTTATGATTTTTCTAAGTTGTAAACTTAGTGTATGTCATTTTACAGAAACACAACCATGATCAAAATCTATCCCATATTAAAGTATACTAACAGAGGAATTTAACAAAATTGATTTTGCACAAATTTGAATTATACAGAAAAAGATATGCATTTTACAAGTTTTAATTCTATTTCTGGAATATTCAAATGGCAGAAATCAAGTTATTTTAGTTACACAATTTTCTGATACAGAAATATGCCTAAATGCATTTTTATATTAAATTTTAGTTAATAAGGAATTTAATGCAGTTGGAAACAGCTGAAAAGGATTTAAAACGAATTAGTTATGAGTTTCTAAAGTTTTAATACAATTTTCAGAAGATAAATAAAAGCTTACTGGAATAAACACAACTTAACAGAACTAAAAGACATAGACGCTCGTGGGCCGTTGATAAGAAATCAACGGGCCACGCGCACGGAAAACAGCGCACGCGCGCGATCCCTAAAAGGAGCCCACCGTTGGATCAAGATCCAACGGCCTACGAGAAAGGAAACATTCGGACGGTGCGGTTGTAATATCCCGAAAAAGCTTTTGCCGGTTTCGGTCGAGTGCAGTGCAAAGAACTAAGAAAAGAACTGTAAAGAAAAGACCAATTAGCGATTTATCCGGGGGAAAATAGGAAAATCTAGGCAGCGTGGATTAAGGCTTTCGGCCCATTGTTTTTTTGGCCCATGAGGGGGAAGCTTTGGCCGGCTACTTAGGCGGGGCAAACCCTAGGCGCCCCCCCTTTCTCCCATCCCCCTTGCGCCGGCTCCCCCTCCCACCTCCTTGCCGCCCCTCCTCTCCCCTTCCGTGCGCGCCTCCCTTCCATCTCCCTTGCGCCTTCCATCTTCCTTGCACCCCATAACCCTTGCTGCTGGACCAAAGAAGGGAGGGGACTCCTTTGTTGGCCACCAAGAGGAAGAGAAAAGAAGGGAAGAAAAGAAGAGAAGGGAAGAAGGAAGAGAAGAAAGGGAGAGGGAAGAAGGATCCGCAACCGGAACTCGTGGTGATCATCATCACGCAGCGTGCCTTCGTCGTTTGGCAAGGGTAACCCGTGATTCTTTGTTTTGGGGTCGTTTTCTAGTTGTACATTTTCGGTTGTCAGTTCGTCGGTTTTCTGCAGCAGAGAAGATTGTTGATTTTGATTAGGTTAGAGGCAGAATTGGGTATGGGTGTCTCCTAGAAAGTTGTTGTAACACCCCAACTCATCATGAGCCTGGAATGCTACTATCCTAAGCTAAACCACAAAATTTCGACATAACCTCTTTAGTATACGACGATACCGGAGGTTTTTCACAACAAATCATAAAACAATAATAACATCAGTTATAAGACTTAATCATAAATCCTAATTAACCAACTAAGTTAACATCTTGTCTATTCAGAAATCAAGATGCTAACCACCAATTTAACATAAGCCATACATCTTAAAACTTCTCAATAACATCGATCAATCCTCAAAGATCATAAAAGAATGCCATCCACGACTAGATTCATTTATTACAATCTGAAAGTTAACATAATAAAGTCTTTATTCATTCTTGCAATGGAACTAAGGTGAAGTACATTATTCGAGTAGTGCATGTCTACTCCTCCCATGATAACCTCATCGATCACCTAGAAATAGATAAACAAAGCAAGGGTGAGTCCATGACTCAACAAGTACAATAATTAAAAACACAATTATCAATACGAATAAGACCTACACGGCCTCGACATTAATCATAACACAAATGAGTACTTATGATGACATGAAATGAATGCTTAAACATCAAGGGAATGGATTGCACACACACATATACGGTATAGTCGGTGAACACCGTCGGTGTTCACTCAAGCCCGCATCTTAACAAAAATGCGGGATCCACTTCCGTATGAAGAACGTTTCATACGGTGTCCAACATTGCCCATATTGGAATTAATGGGTCTTACTCAACCATCCCGAATTGATGGTCTCCTCATCCACTCCGTGGACGGCAAAAGATAATGAATGCATGAAGCAACTTAATGAGTATAACATTACCATCATTTCTATTCATGAAACCAACATAGAAACAAAACATGGATATTTCACTTCATACTACACAAGAGTTATCACAAAGACGCACATATCAACAACCACAATGCACAAACGCTTAGATCAACAATGTACTTGCCTTCGCGTTGAGACGCGTTAGTCGGAAGCGATGGCGTTCCTAAACTCGAAGCTCCGCCGCCTAACCAATGAAATAAAACCAATAAGAACACCAAAATACCCAATTCTACTAATCAACGCTATACACCGCTTCCCCGAAGACTCTAGTCGATAAAACAAAACTTAAACTGAAATCAACAATTTCTGTCCTAACTTAATTCTGGACAGCGGCACGGTAATTGACATATCTTAAGATCTGGAAGTCGAAAAGAGGTGAACCCAATTTCTGTAGCTTCTTAACTGACCAATCTACAATACTCTAGTTGACGTGATAAACCAATTTGGCCAATTTAATGGGTTAATAATAGCTTGAACTTTCAGTACAGAAACTGTCTACAGAATGAACAGCAGAAATAAAAAGATCATAACTTTCATTAGGTAACTCCAAATTGAACGTTCTTTGCCAATCTGAAAAGGTCATCGAATCCTCTACAATAACCTAGTTGGGTGAACTTTCAGTTTCGACCAATTTCCCTTTCAAAATTTAGGAAATAACCAGACAGTTTATTCTCGTCAGATTTCTGGCAGCAGGTACTAAAACATCCATAACTTTTGACTCGGACCTCGGAGTCAAGTGAACTTGGTGGCCACTGAAACTTAAGAACGAGGCCTAGATATCTCTAGGAGACCAAACCTTCAGATTCTGCATAAAAACAACCGAAACAATCCCTCCAACAAACAGGACAGAATCAGTCTTTACACGCAGCGAGTCTGCCTAGACAATTATGAATCCAAGTCGCTTCTACCAACAAACAAAACAATGAGACTCGGCATCGTTACCCTTGCTGCAACCAGGGAGTAGGTAGACGAATCACGGAGAAGACGATCTCCCTCCTTCTCACCTCTTTTTGCCCCAAACAAGCTGCTGTCCTCCTCAACTCCTTGCGCAACCGGCAGCGGGAGAAGGTCCGAAGGCCGATTGGGGGAGGCAAACCAGCAGGGACCAGCACCCGGGGAGGTTGGGGGCGGCTCCTAAGGGCAGGGGTGTGAGGGGGAAGAGAGGAGGAAGGGAGGGGGCGGCGGCCAAAGGGGAAGATGGGGGGTTCGGCCAAGGGGGAGGAAAAGGGGGCTGGTTATCGTTTAGAGGGGGGCGCATGGGCCTAGGCCCATGGCCGCCAAGGGTTGGAAAGGCTACCCAGAGGCCCACGACCTAAACAACTCCAAAACCGAGAATTTTAAGCTTCCGGAGTTCCCGATTAAATTCTTTCTTTCCGACTAAAAAGTGGTATGACATTCTACCCTCACTGCATTCGACCCGAATTCTACTCACGCAACGGACACAAGAGCGAAGTCTAAGGAATTGAAAACAAAATTTAACACGCATCAAACAACAAATAGGTGCGATATCGCTGCGCGTATGCGAGACTCCGATTCCCAAGTGGCTTCTCTCCGCTTGATGAGACCAAAGGATCTTGACATACTTGAGTTTTATTCCTCAAAACCCGCTCTGATTTTTCCAGAAATCAGAGCGGGTTTTGAGGAATTGCATGCTCAAAAGTAAGGTCCTGCTCAATGCTCAACGGCTCCATTGGAATTGCATGCTCGGGTCAAATAAGAACTTCTCAACATGGACACATGAAACACATTGTGAATCCTCTCATAGATTGGGCGGATCCAAGCGGTAAGCCAAATTTCCAACTCTTGCCATAACCGAAACGGTCCGATGTACCTTGGGCTAAGCTTTCCTTTAGTACCGAAAGGTACTACGCCTTTGGTAGGCGATACTCTCAGAAGGACCTCGTCACCCACGTTGAACTCCAATTCTCACCTCCTGACATCTGCGTAGCTCTTCCGCCGGCTCGAGCAGCTAACAAGTTCCTTCTAACTTCGTCACTCTAGCCACGCTTCTTGAACCCATTCGGACCCAAGATTGCCCGCTCTCCCACTGCATCCCAACACAACGGGATCTGCATTTCGCCATAAAGGACTTGAATGGTGCAGCTCGGATCTCGGAGTGATAACTATTATTATAAGCAAACTCGCCAAAGCTAGATGGTCTTCCCAACCTCCTTTCCAAGACATAACACAACATCGAGCATATCTTCAAGCGCCCAAATGGTGCGCTCAAATCGACCATCGGTTTGGGGATGAAACGCGGTACTAAGACGGCCGAGTGCCCAAAGCATTCTGCAAGCTCTCCCAAAACTTGGAGACCAACTTAGCATCTCGATCCAAACAATCGTCTTCGCACCCGTGCAACCGCACTATCTCTCGCACATAAAGAGGAGCTAAATCACTTGCCGTGTTAGTCATGCGAATAGGAATAAAATGTGCCGACTTACTAAACCGGTCCACTATGACCCAAATAGCATCCTTTCGCTGCGTGCAGGGTAATCCAACTACAAAATCCATAGAGATGTCATCCCATGGCCACATCGAACCTCTAAAGGTTGCAACAACCCCGCTGGTCGCTATGCTCGGCCTTAACCTCCGGCAAACTCCACATGATGCCACATACCGAGCAATATCAACTTTCATCCTTTTCCACGAAACTCTTCTTCAAATCCTTGTACATCTTGGTCTCACTGGATGTACCGTATACTGATGTGCGGTGCGCTTCCTTTAGTATCTCATCCTTGACTGTGCCTTCTGTGGCACACATAGTCGACTCTTAAATCGCAATGCACCGACTCATCTATGCTGGAATGGCCTTGTTTGCCCTCATCTAGGCGTTTCCTCGCACGTTGAAGCATTTGATCAAGTCGTTGTGCTTCCCGCACTCGATCCGAACAGTTGACTCAAGAAGCAAACGGGTCTCAGACAGCGGTGCCCGCAAAACAAAAGGAGATATCCATACGCTCTAAATCGGCAATGAGACAACTGAGAGTAGGAGGTGTCGCCTTGCGACTCAGGGCATCGGCTACAACATTTGCCTTGCCCGGATGATACTGAATGGTGACATCATAGTCTTTTATCAATTCCAACCATCTCTCTCGCCTCGTGTTTAAATCTTTCGGTAAAGATGTATTTTGACTCTTGTGATCGTGAAAATGTCACAAGATTCGCCATACAAATAATGACGCCAAATCTTCAAAGCAAGAACCACTGCAGCCAGCTCTAAATCGTGAGTAGGATAATTCTGTTCATGATTCTTCAATTGCCGCGATGCATAGGCAATCACCTTGCCATCCTGCATAAGTACACAACCAAGCCCAACTCTAGATGCATCTGAATAAATAGTGAACCGCTTCCCTGGTTCAGGAAGAGTGAGAACTGGAGCGGTCACCAATCTATCCTTCAAAGTACAGAAACTTCGTTCACACGCGTCGATCCATCAAACTTGACCCTTCTCGTGTCAATCGTGACATTGGTCTAGCAAGGGTAGAGAAACCCTCCACAAAACGCCGATAATAACCAGCTAAACCCAGAAAACTCCTTACTTCTTTTACATTAGTTGGTCTTTTCCATTCCACCACTGTTGAGATCTTACTTGGATCGACTGAAATGCCCTCTTGATTAATTACATGGCCCAGAAACCCAACTTCAGAAATCCAGAATTCACATTTCTTCAGTTTGGCATAAAATTGGTTCACTCTCGTGGTCTCAAGTACCAACCTCGATCTCGAGCATGATCTTCTTTCGTCTTGGAATAAATCAAGATATCATCAATGAATACTACGACGAAATCATCAAGGAAAGGGTGCAACATACTATTCATGGCTTCCATGAAAACTGCAGGAGCATTAGTTAGCCCAAAAGACATAACCTTATACTCATAATGACCATACCTTGTAGAGAAAGCTGTCTTCTCAATATCTTGCTCTCGAACTCTAATCTGATTATAACCTGACTGAAGGTCAATTTTGGAGAAAATTTTAGCTCCTTCAATCGATCAAAGAGATCCTCAATACGGGGCAAGGGATATTTATTCTTCACAGTTGCTTGGTTAAGAGCCCGGTAATCCACACACATACGCCAACTACCGTCCTTCTTCTTAGTGAAAAGAACAGGAGCTCCCCACGGCGAAACACTACGCCGAATCAAACCTTTGGATAGCAAATCATCCAATTGCTTTTTCAACTCCTCCTGAAAGGGACGCGCCAAACGATATGGAGATATAGAAATAGGTCCGGTTCGGAACAAGATCTATCCGAATTCCACTTTACGCTCGGGGCATTCCAGAAGCTCTAGGAAAAACATCGGAAACTCATTCACTACCGAATATCTTCAATAAGTGGAGATTCGACTTCTCGCTAAGGGACCAAAGCAACCCAATGGTGAAGCTCGACGACGAGAAACAGACTAGCCAACACGAACAAGGAATCGACGGCGCTACCTGAAATACCGATTCGTCACCCGATGGAGCACGCAAAGTCACCGTCTTCCAAAAGCAACAAATCTTGGCACGATAATTGAATAACCAGTCCATACCCAAAATAACATCAAAAGGTGATAATCTGAATCACCATAAGGTTGGCGATGAAATTCTCATCTTCAATAGTGATAGTACAGACCCAGAGCTACATATGTAAGAGCTAGAAATAAGACCCGGAGAACTTCTCGACCACCAAAGGACTCGGATATAAATTGCGCTAGCTCAAACTCGCCCTTCTGCGCCCATCAGGCCTTAGGTGCCGGCCAGGGGAGGCACCACTTTTCCCCACCAAACCCTAGCCGAGCTCCCCCACCCCTTTGGCGCCCCATCTCCTTTCCTCTCCCCTTGCGCACCACCTCCCTTGGCAGCCACCTCCTGGTTCCTCTCCCCTGCGCCCAACCTCCTCCAAGAGCCCCTCCATTGCTGCCGGCCTAGAGGAGAAGAAGCTCACCTTGCAGCACCCGCATAGAGGAAGAAAGGAGGGAAGAAAGGAGGAGAAGAGAAGGAGAAGAGGAAGAGGAGGATCGCCATCCGGGTTCGCATTCGCAGCGTCGTCAAGGGTAACATGCTGTTCTTGAAGGATAATTAGTCTTGGAAGAGATTTTGGTTAGTCTTTGTTTAGATGGTAGTCGGCCTGCTGTAATGCAATTTACGTCCAGTGGCTTACGAGGTGAATTTCGTGTGGTTAGAGGATGAATCTGGAGTTTTGGTCTCCTAGAGAGTTGTAGGTTATTGTCTTAGCTTTCAGTGGCCGCCAAGTTCACTCAAATCTGATTAACGGTTAGAGAGTTATGATTTTTCTAAGTCTGCTGTTCCACTGCTCTGTCAGTATTTAGGCAGATTGTAGAAAACCAATTAAAAGTGATGGTTAAAGTGGAAATCTGAGCACCCCAGTATAACGAAAGTTGTAGATAATCCTTCTAGCTTTCAGGAAAACTAAAGATCATGAAATTCGGACGAACGTAGAGAAAGTTATGATAATTTCATTGTTGCTGTCCAGAGACCCGACGCGAAAATTGATACTCTGTTGTTTAGATTGGTAGGGCTAGGAAATGGCCGAATCAGAGATCCTCACCAACTAGGTTTAGAATGGGAATTCAATAACCTTTTCAGATTGTCCAAGATCACTCCATTTGGATTTCTGTACATTTAGTTATGATTTTTCGAAGGGGGTTGTTCTCTGGAAAAGAAATCTGACAGCCAGCTTTAACGTTGTGGGTTGCGTTTAGTGGACGATGTACTCATGTTGTGTTTATGATTTTGTTATTAGACCCTTATGGTAGCCTTAGCTTGTCTCAATTGTTGTCCAGGTGTGGGTTTGGCTCCGGGAGCAGTACCTCATTCCCGACATCCACCTTCGCACGGTTGAGGCAAGTGCATTGTTGTTTGAATGATTGTCTAAATTGTGTGGTATTTACTGTATGGATGCATTGCAAGATGGTATACTTAATGAATGCTTAAGTATGGTTATTGTTCAAATGATGCTCATGCTTTACTATGATTAAGTGATGTTGTATTTTGGTAATTTGATGATGATTATATGATAAGCATTTGCATAGAGATATCATGTTGAGGCTTGGTCACGTGGTGTCCAAGTATGTTCCTTTGAGATCCCGTCATGAATGTGACGGGCCCGAGATCCCTCACTCGTGGAGTGTGGGCTTAAGGTCCCCGTTACTTGTCGAGTAACGGGCAGGTGGTCCTCGTGCGTGCGCGCAAGACAGCATGGGTATGCGTGGCGGTCGCATACTCTGCATTACAGGTGTAATGCACACAGAAAGTTAAAGATAAAAGTCCTTGAGCATTGCATTTGCATACAAGATGTTCTAATGTTAGTCTCCTTTATATGTGTGTTATTGCTATGGTTTCTTAATGTACTTGCTGAGTTTATGAACTCACTCTTGCTTTTATTGTTGTTTAGGTACCGAGCCAAGAATGACATGCATGGGGAAAGTAGACTACTAGTCACACACATACCACATGAACTAAATAAAGATGAATGCTCAGAGAGTGATTGATCTTAGATTATTATGATTTGTTTTATGCTATGGATTAAATGTAATAATGAGGAGTAGTGAAAGCCTCATGTGAATCAACTAGCAAGAAGTAGAAATTTATTAGAATTGTCTTCTTTAGAGTTACGAGTTGTTTAGTAGCACGTCATGACGGATGGGTGGACGGCACCACACTGTCTAACAAAATCTAAGGAGTAGGCATGGCGTAGCAAAGACTCCCATGGGCACCGGAGCGGTAAGCAGGGCGCACCAGCACTCAGTGAAGGATGAGCAGAGGCTGCTGCAGAGAAGCATACGAAGGTGGTGTGAGACGGGGTGGGTTCAGAGAACCCGCGGGAGGCGCAGGAGTAAAAGCGCAGGAGGAACCCATCTGAAGAAAACCGAGGTGCTGTGGAGAAGCTAGAGTCAGGCGAGCCCGAGGTGCACGGAGGAAGACGCAATCGAATCGCTTCCCACTTAATGATGCTCATTGGGTTCTGTTTGCAACCGACGCTTTGTGGACTTCCCGCCACACCGCGACACGCCCTCTGAAAGAACACTCAAGACCGGTGACCTCTCCACATCTCAAACATTTCATACCTTGTCCCGGACGGGCAGGTGAGGTGTGGACGACGAAGCGCGTGGCGCCGATGAAGAAGAGCGCCTTCTTTGACGGGACGAGGCGGCGACCCCTTGAAATCTCTTGGATGCGGTCGCCGAGAAGACCCGCCTCCACCACTAAAGCTCGCCGGCCACCGCAGAACCACCAACAGAGCAGTGCCACTAGCCGATTGCGTCTGCGAAGGAGATTCTCACCAACTCCATTCCTCTAGCTTGCTCAACCACCGTGATGAAATCACGCAAGACAGATGCCCCACAATCCGCGATACTCTGAACGAGACCCGACGGAACCTCTTGGCCTTCTCCATATCATCATTGGCTACGGCGGTACAAAGCGTACTCAGGTGTTGAACTCACCTCATACTGACATCTTGACCTATGACCACGAGTCAACGTCGGCAAAGATCGCTCCATCTTCTCCACGAAAGAATCCGGATAGTACTTGGCTCTAAATTGCCCCACAAAACTTCCCAAGTAACGGTCCTGCCTGGGGTCTGGGTCCCGCGCAGAAACCCTTCCCACGGATATCGGCTTGGCCCTTCAGTTGAAAGGCCACAAAACGAACCCTTTGCACTGAGTTCATCTCCAACGCGTCAAACTGTCGCTCCATGTACCGGAGCCAATCTGGCGTCTCAGCCGGGTACCGCCCCATCAAAAGTGTCAAGTCGAAGCGACATCCACTCGCGGAGACTTATCCTAGTCTCGGGTGGAACCGCTGCAACGACTGGACCTGCAACGGAGACAGCAGCAGAAGCGAGGCGGCGAGAGGCATAAAGCGAGCGAGCGCAGCGGGATGAGTGCGCACGCATCCTGGCGACGAGCATCTCGTTCTCCCTCTGAAGATTCTGAATAATAATAGCCGACGCCGCCTGGGCATCCACGGCCGGCGCAGCTTGAGCTTCTGCGGCTGGGTGAGCAGCTGAGGCAACCTCCTCAGCAGTTCCACCAGCAGCCTCTTCTGCGGAGGTTGCAGAAACAACCGGACCACGTCCACGACCGCGACCACGGCCCGGCAGACGACCACGTCCTCTACCTCTCGCCATCTAAGAACACCACAACCGAACAAAACTAAACACTTAACTTAACAGTTCAGAAGAAGCACGGAACTAAGCAACAATTACACAACAAATAAAGCATAACAACAGAAATTGCGGAAACAATGAATCACCCAACCCATCCTACTGTGCACAGTGTGTCAATTTAATAATTTTATTTTAACCACGGACCTAAAGCCCGCTCTGATACCAACTGTAACACCCCAACTCATCATGAGCCTGGAATGCTACTATCCTAAGCTAAACCACAAAATTTCGACATAACCTCTTTAGTATACGACGATACCGGAGGTTTTTCACAACAAATCATAAAACAATAATAACATCAGTTATAAGACTTAATCATAAATCCTAATTAACCAACTAAGTTAACATCTTGTCTATTCAGAAGTCAAGATGCTAACCACCAATTTAACATAAGCCATACATCTTAAAACTTCTCAATAACATCGATCAATCCTCAAAGATCATAAAAGAATGCCATCCACAACTAGATTCATTTATTACAATCTGAAAGTTAACATAATAAAGTCTTTATTCATTCTTGCAATGGAACTAAGGTGAAGTGCATTATTCGAGTAGTGCATGTCTACTCCCTCCCATGATAACCTCATCGATCACCTAGAAATAGATAAACAAAGCAAGGGTGAGTCCATGACTCAGCAAGTACAATAATTAAAAACACAATTATCAATACGAATAAGACCTACACGCCTCGACATTAATCATAACACAAATGAGTACTTATGATGACATGAAATGAATGCTTAAACATCAAGGGAATGGATGCACACACATATATACGGTATAGTCGGTGAACACCCGTCGGTGTTCACTCAAGCCCGCATCTTAGCAAAAATGCGGGATCCACTTCCGTATGAAGAACGTTTCATACGGTGTCCAACATTGCCCATATTGGAATTAATGGGTCTTACTCAACCATCCCGGAATTGATGGTCTCCTCATCCACTCCGTGGACGGCAAAAGATAATGAATGCATGAAGCAACTTAATGAGTATAACATTACCATCATGTCTATTCATGAAACCAACATAGAAACAAAACATGGATATTTCACTTCATACTACACAAGAGTTATCATAGCACGCACATATCAACAACCACAATGCACAAACGTTTAGATCAACAATGTACTTGCCTTCGCGTTGAGACGCGTTAGTCGAAGCGATGGCGTTCCTAAACTCGAAGCTCCGCCGCCTAACCAATGAAATAAAACCAATAAGAACACCAAAATACCCAATTCTACTAATCAACGCTATACACCGCTTCCCCGAAGACTCTAGTCGATAAAACAAAACTTAAACTGAAATCAACAATTTCTGTCATAACTTAATTCTGGACAGCGGCACGGTAATTGACATATCTTAAGATCTGGAAGTCGAAAAGAGGTGAACCCAATTTCTGTAGCTTCTTAACTGACCAATCTACAATACTCTAGTTGACGTGATAAACCAATTTGGCCAATTTAATGGGTTAATAATAGCTTGAACTTTCAGTACAGAAACTGTCTACAGAATGAACAGCAGAAATAAAAAGATCATAACTTTCATTAGGTAACTCCAAATTGAACGTTCTTTACCAATATGAAAAGTTCATCGAATCCTCTACAATAACCTAGTTGGGTGAACTTTCAGTTTCGACCAATTTCCCTTTCAAAATTTAGGAAATAACCAGACAGTTTATTCTCGTCAGATTTCTGGCAGCAGGTACTAAAACATCCATAACTTTTGACTCGGACCTCGGAGTCAAGTGAACTTGGTGGCCACTGAAACTTAAGAACGAGGCCTAGATATCTCTAGGAGACCAAACCTTCAGATTCTGCCTAAAAACAACTGAAACAATCCTCCAACAAACAGGACAGAATCAGTCTTTACACGCAGCGAGTCTGCCTAGACAATTATGAATCCAAATCGCTTCTACCAACAAACAAAAAAATGAGACTCGCATCGTTACCCTTGCTGCAACCAGGAGTAGGTAGGCGAATCACGGAGAAGACGATCTCCTCCTTCTCACCTCTTTTTGCCCCAAACAAGCTGCTGTCCTCCTCAACTCCTTGCGCAACCGGCAGCGGGAGAAGGTCCGAAGGCCGGTTGGGGAGGCAAACCAGCAGGGACCAGCACCCGGGGAGGTTGGGGGCGGCTCCTAAGGGCAGGGTGTGAGGGGAAGAGAGGAGGAAGGGAGGGGGCGGCCAAAGGGAAGATGGGGGTTCGGCCAAGGGGTAGGAAAAGGGGCTGGTTAGGGTTTAGAGGGGAGGGGCGCATGGGCCTAGGCCCATGGCCGCCAAGGGGTTGGAAAGGCTACCCGAGGCCCACGACCTAAACAACTCCGAAAACTGAGAATTTTAAGCTTTCCGGAGTTCCCCGATTAAATTCTTTCTTTCCCGACTAAGAACAGGGTATGACAATTGTAGATATAGTAGTTACCTTTCATTGCCGACAGAAATCAAGTTATTCGGACTTCGGTAGACAAAGTTATGAATTTCTTAGTATTTCTGTGTTTCTGGAGAGAAGCAGAATTGCTAGTGTTGGTTAACCTGATAGAAGCGCATATTTAGAAGGGTTTCCAGAGGGTCTCACCATAACGAAAAACTAGGCTAATCCTCTTAGCTTTCAGGAAAACTAAAGATCACTAAATTCGGACGAACGTAGAGAAAGTATGATAGTTTCTTTGTCGCTGTCCAGAAACCCGACGTGAAATGTTTGCTCTGATTAAATAGATTGGTAGGACTGGTAGATGGCCGAATCAGAGGGTCTCACCAACTAAGTTTATTTAGACATTTTAATTACCTTTCCAGAATGTCCAAGATCATCCTATTTGGACTCCTGAGCAGAAAGTTATGAATTTTTGAAGTCTGCTGTCTGGAGTGACCGATCGCTAGAAATTAGAAAAGTTAGAAATGATAAGAAGTTAGCGATTTCGATTGTAATGTTATGTATGATTTTTGTCCAGTATGCTAGTCTTAGTTTGGGGTTATCTTCTTGTCCGGTGGTAGCGAGATCCCAAGGCAGCACCCACCACACTGCGTCCGCCGTTCTCGCACAGTTGAGGCAAGTATTCGGGTTAAGTAAATTCTTGTTGCATGCTATGATTGAGGGTGTAATGTTCATTGTTGCCATATGAAAGTGATGTTGAGATGACCTAGTGGTGTTGATGTTTGCATATTATGATTGCGATTACATCATAATGCTCTTGTTTACATGATTAAAGTATATGTTGAATCTGATGAATGAGAAGGTATAGATATTATATTCATGCATATTTTGAGCATATTGAAACTTGGTCATAAGGTGACCAAGTGAATCGATTGAGGTCCCTGTCGGACAATGACAAAGCTTGAGGTCCCACATTCATGAAATGTGGGCAATATGTCTGAGAGGTCCCGTCATTTTGATGACGGGCAAATTAAGGTCCCTATACAAGTTGATGTATAGGCTCTTGGTCCCGTGCTGAGGGCGCATGTGCATGGGTATCCATTGACGGATGAATATCCCGCATTACACGGTAAAATGCGTAAAGAGATAAAGAACAAGAGTGCATAGCATTATCATTATTCTTGAACACATTATCATTATTTTTTTAATATTGAAATGCCATGAATGATGTTGATTAAAGTTGTTTATCTGTGTTATGTCTTTATGATCATGTAACCTTGTTGATACTTGCTTGAGTCTTATGGCTCACCCTTGCTTTGTTTTGATTTAGGTACCTCTGCAAAACGTCATGCATGGGAGGGAGTAGACTTTGGAGAGCACGCACTACCTCACAGCTTTTATGCAATTGTTATCTTAGTTCCACACAAAAGAATAAATAACTATGTTATAACCACCTATAGATGCTTTTATGATGATGGATGTAGGATGATTTATGGATTGTGTGATTGGTGTTGCTTATTTATTCTCATACGATTATCATTTATGCATGATTGAATTGGAATATTGGAAATATTGTTAAATGTTATGTTTACTTGTTAGAAACTTGGTTTTTTTTTAATATACAAAGGAGACTCTGTCGAAAATTTGTAAATTTGTTCTAGTTGTATTTAGCTTTGGTAGCATTCCAGGCTCGTTCTGAGTTGGGGTGTTACAGTTGGTATCAGAGCGGGCTTTAGATCCGTGGTTAATAGAAAAGTATTAAATTGACACACGTGTACGATGAGGTGGGGTTGGGAATTGCATTGCTTCCGCATTATCTCGTTGTTATGTTTCATTGGTTGAGCAATTGATGAATTGCCTCTGAGCTATCTTTCTTGTTGTTAATCTATGATATGAGATGTTATGATATTATATATCTATAAATCTATTCTATGATTGTCATGAGATGATCATATGTGATTATACTATTTATGCGTGTCGATAATGGTTGTTAAGAACTGGAGACCGTGGTTGTGACCTTGGACTTTGTCAGGTTATACCACCATTCGTGGTAGACGAATAGAGTAGTTACCCCGAATACCCTAGATACAGGAGTTGAGCGTGAGTTTCTTTGGAAAGTTGTTTTCCTTCTTGACCTCAATCTTGGCAAATTCTTGATCCGTGGTGGATGATGAATTCCTCTGGGTTCTTGGTTTATGGTGGTTGTTGAGTGTCAATGGTCTCTAATGGTTCTCTCAAACAAGTATTGTTTTCCATTGTTGAGCTGTTTTTACTACTTGTGATCGTCCTCAATTGGCATTCTTGATAATTCCATGGTTGTTTCTTCTTTCTCATTGGAAAAAATAATGACTCATGTATTTGTTTGAAAGTTTGGGTAATGAAAGTTTCATTTGCAAGTTTGTTAACATGAGAAAGCTTTGCCTCTATGTATTTCTTTGAATTATTCAGTGTTGAAGTTTAATGCATCTCTTTTCTGGTGGAATTGTTAAGATCCTTTTGTGATACCTTGTTATGGTTAAATTAGAGATTGTAATCAACTAACTTGATATGGTATGGGTATCAAGTTGAGCCATTGGTGTGGTGCATAATTAATATTAATTAGTAACCACGAAGTGAAATTGATTAAGTTGATGTTGATTTTTACTAGTTCTTGATGAACTGTGCATATGAGTAGTGACTGAGAGTATGTCCATACGTATTTGGAGTCAGAAGAGATATTAAGAAGTATGGAACATTGATGAATTAGTCTGACCATTAAAATCGTTTAGGTTGCTAAACTTGTTGGGTTCTCTCGGTACCAATGGATTAATTTAATTGTGTGGAGAGGGAAACTAGAGTAAATGCTAGATTTACATATTTCTTAGTACGATTCATTGTTGGAATTGTGTGCAAGCGATGGGATGGATTGAAGATCGGTGGATATGAATTTATGGGAGGAACTCAGTATGGTTCTTTTAAATAGAATAACACGATGAATCAGTTATAGTGTTGTTGAGACTTTTGATCGATAGAAGATTTTGATTTTTGGAGTTCTAGTGTATGTTGTCGAAATCTAAATATGAGGAGGAACAATTGAATATATGCTTGTAAATACTTATGTGATTTGGAGAGGAAAATAGGTAGCAACTAGATCTCATAATGAAACTAGTCGATAACAGTAATGGTTGAAGTACAACTATTGTGTGCTGAAGTTTGGTGTTGAGCATTACTAAAAGTTGCAATGATATGATGTAATAGGAGGCTTATGCCCATCTAATTGTGAATTAAACGGTTGATAATGTGACCTTGATGAAAGGGTTATGGTAGGAGCTTTTCAATTGTATAGTAGACCCCTTCTAAGTTTAAGAGGTTGATGTATTGATATTGTATGGTTTTGGTATACACTCGTTTTGAAGATGGGATGAAAGGATAGTATGGGAACTTTTGGTGAAACTTTGGGGGCTTTCTAATGGAATAGTTGATGATAAAGATTCAGGTGTAGAGTATATTATTCTTGATGTTAGTAAGAATATCTGCAAGAAGTTGCGACTGAGTTATGTGGAGATTGAGTTTGTTTGAGCAAAGTGACATATTGAAAGATTTATTTGGTTCCTTAGTGGTACCGTGATTTGGGTTTTAAGAGTTTATCTTGTTTAAGTGGCAAAATGTTGTAGTAAGCTCGAAAATATCTTTCCTTGTTAAAAGAAGGAGTGAAGTATAAGTATTTGAGATTTAAATCTCGTTTCGCATCTTGCAGTTTATTTGAGTATGCTTAAACCTTATGCGATTGTTCCATAAGAGTTTATCAATTTTAGAAGGGTAGTACCTTCTTCTTACTTGTGGTTTGCATCGCTTTCAGTAGGGCTAGAGCCCTCGATGGTTGACTTTCCCTTATGTTTTCCGAGTACTTAGCTTAAGTGACAGTTTTCTTTGGTCTTGTGTTCACTGTGGGTGGCACATGTTTTCCAAGTTGAAAAAAAAAATTGATTCCATTCGCTCTTTCTTTTGAAGAAGAATCAACCTATTCGTTTCACCTGAGACTTTTGAGGTGTTTAATTATTGTAGTGTGAGACTTTGGTTGTAAGTTATTCGATGAGCATTGGAGGATGAAATAATTTCGTAATATAGTTCTTTGAGAGAAGTCTATCTCAATGGAAGATTGTCTTATGGGGTTAAACTGATTGCATTGTTACAGCTAGTAGAACCTATAGTGATTGTGATCCAAGATCTATTGTTCACTTAGGGTGGAACATTAGAATTACTGAGAGTATGGAAATCTTGATCAATTTTATAGGGTATCGTAATTTTGGTAGTATTGCGAGGTTGTGAATGGTTATTCTCGATGATGTGGTTTAATGAGAGTGGGATTACAAAGTAATCAAATCGTTATGTCAATTAAAGGGATAATAGGAAATGTTGAGTAATGTCAAGAGTGATTTGGCTTTAAATGAGTGACCTTCTGAGAGATTATAATCTTTGTAAAGGTAAACGGGTCAAGAAATTTTTTCATGATGATGTTAATGAGTGAGTATGTGGGAATTATGGAATTTTTTTTAGGGATTTAATCTGAGGATTTCCCTATCTTTTATATGAGAAGTTAGTTGCAAGAGTCTTGGAGGTTAAATTTGGGGCCTAGCATTGTTATGCTAGAACTTTGATCGCTCAATGATAATGTGAAGAAGTAGTATAAGGGTGGCTTTCAAATAGTGAGATGATCATTGATAGAAATCTCTTGATGAAATACATGAGAATATGTGATGTAATTTCCGAGTTGCTCATTCTTAAATGACTAAGGTAACACGATTATGTGTGAAGATCCATTTTGGGATGCATCAGAAGTTATCTATCAAAAATAATTGTCGGTAGAGGAGTTGACTAGAGTATTGTTTCTGTGGGGTCGATAGAGCCTCTCTACAGAGGTGTGGTTGATGTATTTCCGTTGGAGCATAGCATTAAGAATGCCACGTTAAGAGATGGGTTAGTGGGTTATGCGATGAATCGGGATTCCAAAAAGTTGAGAGAAACTTTATTTCTAAAGGAGAAATTGAGAAAAGATTACTTCCTCGGGTACTGAAACACTCTCTTGATCTTGTTTGAGCTATGAGTTTTTGACGGACGTCTTTCGCAATTTGGGCTTGACTTTATGTTGGCTTGTGTGGTTCTTATCTATTCAGAAAGAATAAAGGAAATGAGGGAATCAGATATTTGAGTGATTTATCCTTTGGCTTTCGTGAGATTTATTTGCAAAATGCCTAATTAGAAAGTGGAATGATTTTCGTGATGAATCTGCGATTTTGGGTTAGACCCTTTTGGTGGGAACTTGGCATTGCGTTGTTGCGATGAGGATCCTTTACCTTCAATTGTCTCTGTTTTTAGTAGAGCTTGTTCAAAGCGAGTTCTGCTGTGTGTGTCCCTCGTTAAAGGAGGTGCACCTTATTAAGGTGAAGAGAATGCTTGAGAGATGGAACAAGAGTTCCACGTGTTATGTGCAGGTTGTATGATTTGGTACCGAAGGGAATGTTGACCCAAGGTACATCGGGTTGTTTCTGGAAGTTGCGGAGATTTGGGGGATTGCGTCACTAGGACCATTTGGAGCCCTAGTGTGTAGCACGGAATGTTTTGTATGACCTATTTGTCGAAGGGGTATTGGAGAAATCTGGTGAGTAAAGTTTCCTGTAACATCCCCATTTTGGCTTGTGTTTCAAATGTAAGAAATTGAGGGTAAATTAAAACTTTTCTTACACCCTTTTACTCTTGAAACTTTTCTGAAATTCTTGTAAAGGAATTTTGGGAAATTAAAAATCAAAAGCCTCATTTATCAAGTCAACTACCTCCTTGGTCAAATCTTTTGTCAAACCCTTGAAATAATTTTCCTGGTTCTAAGGTTGCTTGGTAACACCTCTGAATTATTTCATAATTTTGGAAATTATTTAAAATATTTTAGAGGCAAGTCAAACCTTGGTCAAACCTCTGTTTTAACCTTCTGGAATTTCTTGAGAAAATTCCAGTGCACAAAAACCTCTGAAAATTTTATGAAAGGTTAACCCTAAGATCAGGAACCTCCAGTTAAAATTTCATAAATTTTGGAGATGATCTGATACCTCAATTAAATCCCCAAAGTTTCAGGTTTAAAATCAAACCCTAAGCGGTTTGTCTTGTTCATTGGACTCGAATCGGGCTCGGGCTCGAGTCACTTGACTCGACCGAGCCAACTAATCGCTTTTGGCCAGTCGGCGGCGCGCGTCATCGCCGTTAGATCTCCATCGGACGGCTCTCATTCGTGTAGGCATTCGGACAACTCCGGTTGCCTTACATTTTCGACCGTTGGATGTCCATCGAGCGGTGGGCGATGTCTTGTGGTGTTTGACTCGATCGCCACAGCGTCGTTGGATGCGAATCGGACGGGCCGCCATCGCCGTCCTCCTCTCGCTCGCGGCGCCGCGCCATGGCGGGCGTGGAGTGCAGTGATGTCTGTCACCTCGTCGTCGCCAACGACTCTGCGGCGCATTAAATGCCCGTCACCCACCGCCCGTTTAGTCGTCGTCTCACCGCTCCCGTCGCTCACGGCGACGCGCGCGGCGGGAACCGAGCGAACAACGGTGCTCGAGCTCCTCGAGCCTACTTAGCCCCCTTGTCCTCCTTTATCCTTCTTTACACACCCTTGAGCTCTCCGTGCGCCACCGCCCTTGTGGAGCTTCCAGCGCTGAAATCTCCTCGCCGCCATTGTTGCCGCGAGCTTCTTGGTGAACCCGGTGCTCCAGTGGTTCTTGGGCTCCTTCTTGCTCTGCACCTTCCTCTCACCTCGGTGGTGCTTAACAACCGCTCCATTTCAGTTGCTTCAACAGAGCGCCGGGATTTTGGATTTCCCAAATCGACGCGAGCATCCTTCTTCGTCTCGGCGCCGGTGAGGCCTTCTCCCTTCAATTCCTTTCTCTGGTAGCATCGGTGGGTGGTATGCAACCTATCTTGATCCCGCGGGCTCATTATTTTGGCTCGGTGATCTTCCCGCATCGTCGCCATTGTTGCCGTCGCGAGCTTCGTATGGAGTCGCTCGGTCATCCCTGCACCTCGCGTCACTCGGTAGCATCGCCGTAGTCCCTAGATGCTCGGGCACCACTTGGTTGAAGCTGCTGCGGAGCTCCTTGTAGCTTATCGGCGTTGCCGTCTTTTACGCGCCGCCCTCGTCGTCGCGCGCCGCTCGTCCACCACCGTCGGTGTGGGTGGTACGGAGGTGCGCATGCTATTGTGCACCCATTCTCGGCATTCACTCGCGCCACCGTGCCTTTGGTCGCGGCGTTGTGCCGTGGAAGCCTTCGGCGCGTTGTCGGACGACAACGATGCGGAGCGGCGTGGGCGGTCTTGGCCGTTGGATCCGAGATCAACGACCTGGAGCCTCCGTCCGCCCTCTGTTCAGCGCGTGCGTGAGTGTTTGGTCTGGTTCAATGTCGTCCGTTGGATCTGAGATCGACGGCTCTCATTCGCCACGTCTCGGTGTTAGTGAAGTCCCGAAAGTGCTAAGTCCAGAAATCAGTATCACATTAGGGTCTTATCATTTTCATATCTTTGTCATCTTAGCTCCAAATTAGATGATTCCAATTTTGTTAGCTTCCTTATAACTTGAACGTAAATATAAAAATAATTGTAGACCATGATCAAACCTGGAAAACCATTTTCAAAAATACTAAACAAGTGAACATAATACTGTTTTTCAGAACTTTAGCAAACTTGTAAAATGCATAACTTTTAATCTATAGATCCTTTTTGTATGAATCCAATTGGAGTAGCTTCCACTGATAATGTATTTGCTGGGAAAATTGGTTTCACAAATTTTACTATTTTTTAAAAAATCATAAGGATCATATTTTAGTTTAATACCCTAAACAATTTAAACAAATCATAACTCTTTCAATATAACTCCAAATGACCTGAAATTTTATATGGGTTACCACTATACCAGTAGGTAGCTACCATAAAAATTTCAGCTTCAAAACCTTTCTAGAAAATATTTTTGCTACAGTGCTATTTAAGTGTAGCATTTTGGCAAAATAGGTTTTTAGGAAATATCTTTTGCACCACAAATCCAAATTAAGTTTTTCCAGTTCCTATGACTAGGTATATCCATTTTCTACCTTGTGTATAAATTTCATCGCATTTGGATAATTTTTGCTTGTTTTTTTATTTAAGTGTTGCTCGTCTTATTGGTTGTTTTCGCTCTTTCGCTTAGGATTCGATATTTGCAGTAACCCGAGAACGACCCTCCGCAACAATTTGAGCCACAACAAGCAGGCAAGCAGTTTGATCATTTCCATTAATCCCATTACTTTTAAAGTCTAATATTTTGTTTAACTTCTATGTATGCATTGCTATTTTGTTGTTAAATTGATTAGTTAGACCTCTAGTTGCATAATCTGTAGGTAAATGGTTATCCTCTACTACCTGAGCCTAGGTTATTTGCTGTGGTTAGAGTTCGATGGAGGAACTCTTATCACTTAGTAGATTACGAATGAATATTGCTTAGCCATGCCTAGTTATCGGTAGTATTGGCCGATCATCGACTTAGTTGATGATCTTGATCACACAACTACTTATACTACTCCATTATGTCCAACCCTTGTGTTTTATTGATTTACAACTCAAAACTGAAAACAAAACTATATCTTGACTTGGGCACAATGGTATGTTGATGTGATCATCGGGTGTGTGGAATGGTGCCTAAGTCCCCAAGGACCGAGTTACTTGTGTCACTAAGCCAAGCGCTTGTGCGTGCTAACCACGAGGGGATATGGAACCTCTCTTGACTAAGTACTTTGGGAGGTGTTAATTATGAGCTGGTCGGTGGGTGTGTTCTTGTGTGTGTGTTTTGGAGGAGCATTAGCGACCGGTTAGGTGGCTAATGTGTCCTTCTCCGTGGGTTGCGGCTCTTAATTAGCATCGTCCATTGGAAAGCGTCTTGTTAGACTTAGCCATGCCCGCATACCAAAGGAAGTGTGCTAACCGTGGTTGGTGGAAAGGCGGTCTATCGTGTGGGTACATTGGTACACCTGCGAGGTTAAAACTATTCGAATAGCCTCGTCCTAGGTTATGGACATGCTTGGTAAGGTCGTGCAAGAACTAGACTACAACCTTTTAAAAACTTAAACTTGACTGGGTGGTATGAAGGGTACTTCATGCTATTGTTGTGGTGACTATGGGTTAGTAACTTCTAGGTTGGTATTGTTCCTATCTATTGTTGTTATTGTCTCTCCGTATTTGAACCATAAAAGTTAATTGCAAACTTGCTTTGAATCTATTACCTTATTGCAAATGAAAACTTGCTTTATCTGAAAATAAGTCAAGAGCCTCATCCACTTAAATAAAGCTTGCATGTAGTTAATTATAGTTCGTTATCTCACACGTCGGTCTTGCAGTACAAAAACAAGTTTTGTACTCACCGCTTTGCTTAATAATAATTGTTGCAGAGGAAGAAGGTGAGCCCCAAGGGCCTCACTTTTGTGAGTTGTGTTCTGGCGTAAATGCAGGGCGATTAGCTTACGGTCCGGTTGGTTGCCTTGTGGGTAAAGGCACACCGATTGGCTTTTGTTTATCGCCATCTTATGGTCATTTGCTTCATTGTGTATTTACTTATTTGTATGACTTTTGGCAGGTCGGCCTCTCTTTGTAATAACTCTCTTTATATTATCTATGTCTTTCGCTTGTTGCTTTTACTTGGCTCTATGTGTATGAATGGAAATGATGCATGATTTTGTAACGGGTGTGTATCTGCATTTGGAAGTATACATATCTCGGCGTGGTTTATTTGATTTGTACTGTTAGGACCAAGTGGATGGTTAAACAGTACAAGCCGAATAAACCGGGGTCCTCACATTTCCTTAGAACAGTTGACCTACAGGTAAGACCATGCCTTCGAGACGTGCCTGTCGAGTGACTCTTGAAAGGTTGGGACTAGTAGTAAGGCGTAACGCGCCGGTACGTCAAGGTGTTTTTGTCGCAGTAGACCGAGACAGAGGCCACCTGGGAATTTGAGTCTCGTATGCGCGAGCTTTATCCGGAATTATTTGTTTCAGGTGTGTATTCTCTGTTACTAAGTTTTAACCAATTCCTCTCGTGATCGTAGACGTTTAGAATTCGGGGTCGAATCTTTGTTTAAGGAGGGTAGCTGTAATATCCGGAAAAGCTTTTGCCGGTTTCGGTCGAGTGCAGTGCAAAGGACTAAGAAAAGAACTGTACAAAAAAGACCAATTAGCGATTTATCCGGGAGGAAATAGGAAAATCTGGGCAGCGTGGGTTAAGGCTTTCGCCCCTTGTTTTTGGCCCATGAGGGGAAGCTTTGGCGGCTACTTGGGGCAAACCTAGGCGCCCCCTTTCTCCCATCCCCTTGCGCGGCTCCCCTCCCACCTCCTTGCCGCCCCTCCTCTCCCCTTCCCGCGCCCCTCCCCTTCCATCTCCTTGCGCCTTCCATCTTCCTTGCACCCCATAACCCTTGCTGCTGGACCAAAGAAGGGAGGGGACTCCTTTGTTGGCCGGCCAAGAGGAAGAGAAAAGAAGGGAAGAAAAGAAGAGAAGGGAAGAAGGAAGAGAAGAAAAGGAGAGGGAAGAAGGATCCGCAACCGGGAACTCGTGGTGATCATCATCCGCGCAGCGTTCCTTCGTCGTTTCGGCAAGGGTAACCCGTGATTCTTTGTTTTGGGGTCGTTTTCTAGTTGTACATTTTCGGTTGTCAGTTCGTCGGTTTTCTGCAGCAGAGAAGATTGTTGATTTTGATTAGGTTAGAGGCAGAATTGGGTCTGGGTGTCTCCTAGAAAGTTGTAGATATCGTAGCTACCTTTCATTGCCGATAGAAACCAAGTCATTCGGACTTCGGTAGCCAAAGTTATGAATTTCTTAGTATTTTCGTGTTTCTGGAGAGAAGCAGAATTGCTAGTGTTGGTTAACCTGATAGAAGCGCATATTTAGAGGGTTTTCCAGAGGGTCTCACCATAACGAAAAACTAGGCTAATCCTCTTAGCTTTCAGGAAAACTAAAGATCACTAAATTCGGACGAACGTATAGAAAGTTATGATAGTTTCTTTGTAGCTGTCCAGAAACCCAACATGAAATGTTTGCTCTGATTAAATAGATTGGTAGGACTGGTAGATGGCCGAATCAGAGGGTCTCCCCAACTAAGTTTATTTAGACATTTTAATTACCTTTCCAGAATATCCAAGATCATCCTATTTGGACTCCTGAGCAGAAAGTTATGAATTTTTGAAGTCTGCTGTATGCAGTGACCGATCGCTAGAAATTAGAAAAGTTAGAAATGATAAGAAGTTAGCGATTTCGATTGTAATGTTATGTATGATTTTGGTCCAGTATGCTAGTCTTAGTTTGGGGTTATCTTCTTGTCAGTGGTGGCGAGATCCCAAGGGCGCACCCACTTCGCGTCCGCGTTCTCGCCTGATTGAGGCAAGTATTCGGTTAAGTAGAATTCTTGTTGCATGCTATGATTGAGGGTGTAATGTTCATTGTTGCCATATGAAAGTGATGTTGAGATGACCCTAGTGGTGTTGATGTTTGCATATTATGATTGCGATTACATCATAATGCTCTATTTACATGATTAAAGTATATGTTGAATCTGATGAATGAGAAGGTATAGATATTATATTCATGCATATTTTGAGCATATTGAAACTTGGTCATAAGGTGACCAAGTGAATCGATTGAGTCCTGTCGACAATGACAGGCTTGAGGTCCCCACATTCATGAAATGTGGGCAATATGTCTGAGGTCCCGTCATTTTGATGATGGGCAAAGGTCCCTATACAAGTTGATGTATAGGCTCTTGGTCCCTGTGCCAGAGGGCACAGGCATGGGTATCCATTGATGGATGAATACCCCGCATTACCGGTAAAATGCGTAAAGAGATAAAGAACAAGAGTGCATAGCATTATCATTATTTATTGTAACACATTATCATTTTTTTAATATTGAAATGCCATGAATGATGTTGATTAAAGTTGTTTATGTTGTTATGTCTTTATGATCATGTAACCTTGTTGATACTTGCTGAGTCTTATGGCTCACCCTTGCTTTGTTTTGATTTAGGTACCTCTGGCAAAAACGTCATGCATGGGAGGGAGTAGACTTTGGAGAGCACGCACTACCTCACAGCTTTTATGCAATTGTTATCTTAGTTCCACACAAAAGAATACATAACTATGTTATAACCACCTATAGATGCTTTTATGATGATGGATGTAGGATGATTTATGGATTGTGTGATTGGTGTTGCTTATTTATTCTCATACGATTATCATTTATGCATGATTGAATTGGAATATTGGAAATATTGTTAAATGTTATGCTTACTTGTTAGAAACTTGATTTTTTTTAATATACAAAGGAGACTCTGTCGAAAATTTGTAAATTCGTTCTAGTTGTATTTAGCTTTGGTAGCATTTCAGGCTCGTTCTGAGTTGGGTTGTTACAGCGGTTGCCTCGGCCACCCACAGCCGTAGATCTCAAGATGAACGGCTCGAAACGCACCTCCCTTCGGGGAGTCCGATTGCACTCGTGATCGCAGCCGTAGATCGAGCGATGGACGATCCAGAATGATTAGGAAACCGGACGGTCCGAGTGTTTTCTAGATCTGGGCCGTTGATCGCAAGATCAACGGTCCAAGATTAAGAAAGTGCAACGCTCTCACACACGAAGGTTTAAAAGCGCCAGGAGGGGTTTAATGAGAGGGCTCACATGTTAGAGAGACAAGGGACCAATTAGGACAGTGATTAATTACTAAAAACCAATGATTGGTGATGATTAGTAATTAATGTGTCCTAAGGATCTTGCACAGAGGTGGGATTAAGAGGTTGGGGGCCCACCTGGCAGCGACACACTTTGCCAGCTTAGGACACAGTGAATGCTAACAATGATTAGCATTAATGAGCCCAGATTTTAGTCCTAATGATTCAGTCATTGTGGTTTAAGGCCTACGGGCCCACATGACAGCGACTCATGGAGTCATTTCCGACAGCCATTAATGCAAGCACTAAACAACAATTATTGATTATTAAAGATGTCTTAACGACAACGGCTCAGAGAGAGTTTCGTCCGGCAAAAACCCGAGCGACAAGATTGGCTCGCCGCCGGTGGCTCCGGCCACGGCGGCACAACCTAAAGACTAAAATGGATTCGCAATAGGCTTGCGAACCCAACGGTGGTGACCTCGCCAACGGCGACGGCCCTAAACGCCGGCTAGCCGGAGAATAGCGACGGTGACCAACTCGGCTAAAAGAGAAAATGC
Organism: Ampelocalamus luodianensis; assembly: GCA_036346255.1. Lineage (NCBI taxonomy): Eukaryota > Viridiplantae > Streptophyta > Magnoliopsida > Poales > Poaceae > Ampelocalamus > Ampelocalamus luodianensis. The sequence continues at coordinate 69,478,575 of CM070621.1, read as the reverse complement.
AAGAAAAGCTCCGCAGCAGTCCAGAGAAGCATGTGCCAAGCATCTAAGGACTAATTAGAAGCTACCATGGTCGAGAAGAGCTTCTAAAGATGGCCGGAGAGCTTTGACAGAGAAGGAAACCCGCCGGAGTTGAAGAAAATGATGCGAAAATGATCACCTGAGCAAAATGAACACCACCGGGTGGTCATAATAGCTTCAACAAAGCTCAAAGAAGGTTCATGAGCAAATAATTGCAAAAAGAACCACTTACCGGAGCTGAGAAAGAAATGGGATGGTTTCGGCCGAATTTGAACAAACCCCAAATTTGTCAAATCCTGAAAGTGTAACGCAAAATTAAGTGAGGGGAAATGATTAGGGCATTAAGGAGTTGAAAAGGGTACAAGAATATTTGAAGAAGAACCACTGGAGCTTCATGATCCTCGGATGAGCTCCACGGTCAACAATGGTGATTTGGTGTTTTTGGTGTATTAAGCTCCAACAATGAAGAGGGAGCTTTGGATGGTGTAAAAGAACACCAGGAAGGGGTTTTGGGACCTTATATAGCTAAAAGATTAGGGTTTGACCAACAAAGCGAGATCCACGGGTGCTAGGTTCATAAGGCTGTGATAGCCCGAAAAAGAAGTGATGGGGTGCAGGAGTAAGGCATGGGTAAGGCCGAAAACACCTGCGCCCACGATTTGCTGGCAAAAAGAGACGTTGACTAGGGAACACGATTTGACAGTGCCATGCCTCCCTCTCTCTTTTTCTATTCACGCACGGCGTGAGGTTGAAGATGACCAGAGAAAGGCTCGGCGATGATGAGCCTGTGGATTTTGATCGGGCGGCTGATATCGCGCCACGCTTTGGAAGTTTAAAATCAAAAGAAGAGATCGGGAACCCACAGATCAGAAATGAACGGCTGAGATTGTTCCACGATGCTTAGGTTCAGATCAGAAGGGGAAATCGCAAGCCCTTGGATCAGAAATGAACGGCCACGATCAAATAAGTCCTCCGAACAATCCGAATGCTCTCAGAAAATCTGGACGGTTGGATCAAGATCCAACGGTTCGAATGGACTAGCGCATTCGCACGGTTCGAATGTTCTCGCGAAGCTGGGCCGTGCGATTAGGATCCAACGGCTGAAATTGGATGCGCGCTTTTAAAAGGAGGTCCGGTGCAGTTAGTTGACCAGACCAAGCCAAGAGGCTCGAGCCCGAGTCTCACTCGAACCCAATGAACAGTGAAATTAGGTTTTGGGTTTTAAACTAAGCTAGGACTTTGAGGATTTATTTGAGATAGAAAAACAACTCCAAAAATTCTGAAATTTTTACTGGAGCTTGCTGACTCAGATATTAACCTTGTGTAAAATTTTCAGAGGTTTTTATGAAGTGAATTTTCCTCCAAAAATTTCTGCAAGGTTCTGGAATAGGGTTTGACTGAAGTCAAACAGGTTTGATGGCCTCTAAAAGTATTCAAACAATTTCTAAAAATTGTGAATTTTTCAGAGAGGTCATATACCATCACAGGAACTTAGGAAAAATATTTCTAGAGGATGATCACAAGATTTGAGATGAATATTTTTGGAAGACAAGGTTTTGGATCAAAAGACTTGTGACATTGTATTTCCATAATTCTTGTACAGGGATTGTTTAGAACTTACAGGAAATACATGATGTAAGAAAAAGTTTTAAATTCTACTCATTTTCTTACATTTGAAACTGTAATACCCCAAAAGTATCCCAAAGGATTATCGAGAGAGAATTAAGTTATTTAAAGAGAAGGACTATTTAGAAATTGAATTGAGAGAAGGATCAAATAGAAAATAGTTATTTATGCAGTTAAAGAGGGGGTTTACAGCGAAATTTGGACAACCTGGGCTGGGGCCTCAGGCCCATTGGGATTTGGCCCAAAGGCGGGAGGTGGTGGCCGGCCATAAGGGGGGAAATTAGCCATAGTGGCCCATGATTAAATCAACCACCAACAAAAGGAGGAGGGGAAACCCTATGTTTGCTATAGTAATTTCATGCTACAGTACTGTCACTGCCACTGTAGCACGGTATTGTAGCAACCCCTCTCCTCCATGGTGGTGCCCTTCTCCTCCGATGAATCTTCATTGTGGTGGCCGACCAAGAAAAAAAGAAGAAGGAAGAAGAAGGGAGAAGGGAAGAAGAGAGGGAAGGGGAAGGTTCGCGGGTTGCATCGTGGTCTACAGCGGTTCGTCAAGGGTAACCCCGGTTTGCCCCCGAATAGATGCATATTTGATTGTTGTAGCAATGTTGGTATTTCTGTCTCCTCAGGACAGATCATGTTAGATAGACGTTTTGATGTAGTTAAGTGCGGACTCATTCTTGGGCTTCTCCTAGAAAGTTGTAGAGGACGTTAATAGCTTTCAATGAAGTGCTAGATTGTATTTTTTGGACCTCTGTAGCAAACGTTATGAATTTAATGGTGCGACTGTTCTGCAAGTCTATCAGTATTTTGACAGGTTTTAGTAATCGGACCGGTAAGATTGGTTAAATGGTGAATTTGTAACACCCCAGCCCGACATGAGCCTGGAATGTGCTACTAAACAAACTCTAATAGTTCTAAACTAGACAGTCTTAATAAATTTCGGCAGAACCTCCCTTGTAAAGTTAATTACACAAAGGTTCCAAAACACAGATTAACCAAATATTAACTAAAACTTTCATCCAAAGACATCAAAAGATAATCGAAGACATGCTAAGTATTTAACATAACTAGAGAGATATGAAGTTCCACTACACATCATTATTACATTTAATCCATTGCATGAGACAAAACATAATAATCTTTGCATTTATTAAAATCAATCACGTTCTGAAGATCATTCATCTTTATTTAGTTCAAGTGGCATGTGTGTGACTAGCATTCTACTTCCCCCCATGCATGACGTTCTTGGCTTGGGTACCTAAAACAACAATAAAAGCAAGGGTGAGTCCATAGACTCAGCAAGTACATAAAGAAACCATAACATCAGCAACCATGTAAAGGAGATCAACAATAGAACATCTCATATGCAAATGCAATGCTCAAGGATCTTTTAACTTTAACTTTCTGTGTGCATTACACCGGTAATGCAGAGTAAGCAACCGTCGCCGCATACCCATGCCTGTGCGCGCACGCACAGGTACCAATTGCCCGTTACTCTGCAAGTAACGGGGACCTCAAGCCCACACTCCACGAGTGAGGGGATCTCGGGCCCGTCACATTCATGACGGGAATCTCAAAGGGAAACATGCTTGGTCACCACGTGACCAAGCCAACATGTTCTCAATATGCATATGCTCATCTCTTATTCATCAGCAATCTTACCAAAAGACAACAACATTGTACCACAGTAAAGCATAAGCATAATTTGAGCAATCACCATACTTAAACAATCATCAAGTAAGCCATCTTGCTATGCAACCATATATCAAAAAGCACACAAACATAGCCAATCAATCACACCCATTTAACAAACAATGCACTTGCCTTAACCACGTACGAATGGAGGACGTGAAGACGGTGCTGCCTCCGGTACCAATCCCCCACCTAATACATTAAGAATATAAGCTAAGACTATAGTAACGAAAAACATGAATTAAATAAGTGAACTCATCAAGTAGCAGATTGCAACGCGATCCCAACCCCACAATCCTAAGCGCTGAATTGCCCTCTGTGAATAGTCAAATTCTAAAATTCATATCTTTCTGTACAGAGGTCCAAATTACGTGTTCTTGGACTTCATTGAACGTTTATCAAATATCCCAACTAAACCTAGTTGTTGAGCTCCCCTGATTCGGCCATCTAAAATCACTTTCATGCCGATTAACAAGACATCGATTTCACGTCAGACTTTCTGGATAGAGCACTAAAACTAACATAACTTTCAGCTCGTTTACCCAAATTTCGCGTTCTTGTCCTTCCCTGAAAGCTACGACAATTATCTACAACTTTCGTTATACTAAGATCCTCTAATTCTATCTTTAACGGATCGCAAAGTTCAGATCACTAAAACCTGTTCAGAAACTGACAGGGTTGCAGAACAGCCGCACCAATAAAATCATATCTTTTGCTACAGAGGTCCAAAAATTACGTTCTAGCACTTCATTGAAAGATATTGACGTCCTCTACAACTTCCTAGGAGACGTCGAAGACTAACTCCGCCCTTAACTATTTCAAAACGTCCCTCTAACACGATCTGCCCTTAGGCGACAGAATTACCGACATAGAACAATTAAGTGGTAAAGCATCTAAACAAGGGGAAAACGAGGTTACCCTTGATGAACCGATTGCCGGGCACGCTGTGCGCCTACCAGCGAGCTCTCCCCCAAAAGATGGTCCCGATCCCTTCCTCTTCTTCCGCCTCCAACGGCCGATTACCACCAGCGAACTGCTTCTTCTCCCGAGTCGGCAAGCGAGGAAGATGGACGAGGCTTTGCCGGCAGTGAGGAGGCGCAAGGGCAAGGGGTACAGCACTGGGAGGCCCCGGGCAAGGGTGGAGCGCGGGGGGGGAGGGGCTCACGGGTGGAGGGGAGGGGCAAGGGGAGGCGGCTAGGGTTAGGGGGGAGGGAAAAGGGGTGCTCTCCCCTTGGCCGGCCACACATGGGTCCACAATGGGCCAAAGCCCAGGCCCAAGCTGCCGGAACTTCCAAAAACCCCTCTTTCTCCCACTACAACATAATTTCCAAATAGTCCTCCACGAACCAACTTTCTAATATTTTTTCCTTTTACTTAACTAGTTTTCTTCCGAATTCTAACTGAGTATTACATTCTACCCTCTTAAACAGAATTCGACCCGAATTCTAACCACGTTTAACGTCAAAGAGTAATCACAGCTGAAACCTACTAACGTTACCACCCACCCCCGTGAACAATCCCACATACGCCGCGCATGCGAGATTCCACTTCACAAGACGCTTCCTCTCGGACTTATATGATCCCATCACCTTGACGGATACCAACGTCTTTCACTTCAAGACTAAACTCGACCCTTACGGGTACGCTCCACGCACGGGACTCAAAAGTAAGGTCTTACTTCGTGGCCAACAGCTCCAAAAAAAAAAACCTAAGCTCCGGATCTCTCATGTGCTCTCCCAGCACCGAAAAACACAAGACATTGCGTACTCCGCGCAAGTACTCTAGACGGTCCTAGCGATACGCCAATTTACATATTCCCGTGACTAAGGAACCTATCCAACACACCTTTGGTTAAACTTCCTTTTTGTACCGAAGTACATCGTCTGCACAGAACCCGCAGAACTCTTGTTCCAAGACTCAATCGATCACTTTACCTAAGCAAGCAGCATCTCCTTTAACAAGGGACGCACAAAGAACTCACCTGTCAACTCACTTATCCGAAAAAAACTCAACTGAAAACAAAGGAGTCAAAATGCAACCAACTCAAAGTCACCTTCTCTTAGAAGAGCCCAATGCAAAATCAATGGATTTACCACGAAATCTTTTCTACTTTCCAAAATAGGCAATTTAGAAATAATGTCACACAAGCCAAAAGCGAAATCACTCGAAAAACCAGTCTTACCCTTTTTTTTCTAACTAGTAGGAATCACACATACCGACAAGAACCAACTCAATTTATAATCGACATCCATCATAACCACATAGTTCAAGTAAGAACTAAGAAAGCATCTAACTATCCAAGATCACACCCTTTACCAAAATCTTTCTTTTAAGAAATCAACTTTCTGTTAAACCATAGGATCCCAAATCATCGTATAACGCATTAACTCATTTCTCTTAAATTGGCAACCTCAAACCTATGCTCTACCGAACACAAAATCCACACTTATGTAGGGAGACTCTTCCAATCCACAATATTGTACCCTAGCCAATTTCCCTACCGAATGAACTTGTCAAAATAATTTCCAACACAACTCAATATAGATTTCACCCACCATCACATCCCTTAATCCGTTAAGGATGAACAATTTTAAATTCACATCCCACACTCTCATATACTAGCCCCAAAGGATACTATCGATGATCATTCCACTACTCAAATCCACTCTTATTCTACCACTACGCACATAATCAAGTAACCGCCCAAGACGATTTATTTCACAAGTCTTAGACCTTCTCTAATCCACACCAATCCAATTCAGTTACACAACCACAATATACCCATTCGCCAAACCCTAACTGTTTAACCGACATTCAAATATACCCAATCACTAGCGTCAATAAATAAATATATCCTTTGACCATGACATCCTTAGAAATAATTTAACTCCCATAGGGTTACTTACTAAGGCTGAGTCATAGTTGACAATAGTTCAACGATTTCTGCTATCCCATTAATTAGCATGCCACTTAGATTCCTCCACGCCGCTACTTTCATTAAACTTCACCACCACAATTCTTCTGCACAAACATGCTAAGTATCCAATTGCGATACTCGATAAGTTTATCAAGAGTCCATAATTTCGATAATCCCAATATTCCAACACGGACAAAGGTTCTTGGATCATAATTCGCAATAGGTTCCACTAGTTGTAACACTAATCACTTTTATCTCATCGACAACTTTCCATTTAAATAGAATTCTCTCCGGGTGTTGTAAATCGAAACCAATTCACTTTATACTGCTCTTCAAATTGATTGGTTCTGAAAAATCTCAACATTCCAAATACTTGACCACCTCCAACCAATCACCATATTACTCTTTATAACACTTGGCAACACAACTTGGTTAATGCTTTACTCAAAAGGAAGAAATAAAGCAGATAGAAGGTTCAACAGACAAGAAATCGTGGCTCCTCAAGTGAGCACGAGACCAAGAGAGACAGTCAAATAGTAGGATCTCGAAAACAAGATACGAGCCCACCATCGAGGCACAAGTCCCACAAGAAGAAATTTTCCACCACCATAAATCATAATAAAACATTGCTATGCAAACCCAAGAAACTCTTAAGTGAGACAACAAGAAAGTTATGGATTACATTTTTTTAGTTCCAACCTCAAATACTTATGGTAAACATTTTCCGTTAACACAACGAAAGTAATCTCTTTGATTACAACATTACTTGTCAAACCAAACAAGAGATGTCTTTAATACCAAAACACATTCATCACTTTGGAACCAAACGGAACCTTTCCATATGTCACATTGCTCAACTAATTTTATCTACTGCAAAAATCATGAGTCCCCAAAAGATCACGAATACAAAACTCCAAATATTTCATTTAACCGTTATTAAAACAATCAACTTACTTTCTCTCTAGAAGAATCATCACCACTCCAACACATCACAATCTCTTGTAGACCTTATTACTAACATCAAGAATATTTCACTCTTAGCAAGGTTCGTTACCATCAACTCTTCCTTTATAAAGTCCCCAAAAACCACCAAACTGTACATTTCACTTTATCCTCTCATCCTCAAATGAGGGTACACCAAATTCTTACACCTCACTATAACAACCACCATATTTTTCAAGGAACCTACTACACAATTTACAAGGTTACACCAAAACCCTTTCATCAAAGACATACTATTATCTGACAATCTCACCATCAAGCAAACACATGTCACCTATTAAATCCCATCATAAACCTTTCCAATGAAACACAAAGATATTCGAATGCTCATACTTATTTAGTACACACTAACTCCAATCTAGAGGTTATCATAAACTTTTGATGATTCTTCAATCATGGACGAATTGATGGTCCTGTATCTATTTGTACTCCCACGAGCATAAATAAGATCATCAAATAGTCAATTAAAGAAGATTTCTATATTAATATCTACCAAGATGACAGTCGAACACATCTTATATTTCTCTTTTCGCACAGTTAGATTAATCCATTAAGATCAAATAATCTAACTAGTTTAGCAAACTAAACAACTCAGGATCAACCACTGCGTTAATGTTCCACAGTGGTTAATAACTCTATTGATTCCAATTAGGTATAGCCGTACACCTAATCACAGTTCAACAAGAACTACTACATGACACCATCAAATTAATCAACTTTCCTTCCAGGGATCTTAGTTAGGATCGATTATACAACACACTATAGACCCAACTTGATAACTCATATCATATTCACTAATTTCTCCGATGATAACCTCCCACTTAACCACAAGACGACATCGCTAAAGGGTTTAGCATTTTCTTTTATAAAAGAACTTTTCAACTTCAACACTCAAGATACCCAAAAGAAATATATTGAATCAAAACTTCCACGTACTACAGGACTTGCAAAAGGAAACTTTCATTATCCAAGAACATCAACCGGATAAATGGGTCATGCTTTCCAATGAGAAGGACAAAACTCCAAAATAAAGGTCAAACTTGACAATCAACTCGGTTCACCACCGCAAGAATAACTCATCGCTTGGGAAAATAATGATTGCTTTACAGACAAATTAAGCCAAAGAAAACACACCAATATTTTTTTCTCAAAGCAACCCATCAACCACAAGAATAAATAACCCAAGAGAAACTCATCAATCACAACTGGATAAGAGTTGACCAAATTCAAATTCAGGGAAGAGAACTACTCTTTTAAGTATACTCGCTACCAACGCTCTGTATTCACGATCTCTCATGTGGATACTTCGCTATTCCTATACCACTTAACGGTGGTGTAACCTGGTATAGCCCAGGACCACAACCACTACCTCCACCTCTCAACATGGGTTACCCCCACACATAATAACCATAGTATTATACTATAGATATAACAGATCATCTCAAAACAGGAATCATTAATACAACTCAACAGATGCGTAAATGCAATGCTTGACCCATCCCATCCTACTGTGCACCAGTGTGTCAGGTTTATAAGTTCATTAACCATTACAAAATTTTAGCAATTTAAGTTGCCTAGGTTGTAAATCCAATCACCACGGACCTACCGCCCGCTCTGATACCAACTGTAACACCCCAGCCCGACATGAGCCTGGAATGTGCTACTAAACAAACTCTAATAGTTCTAAACTAGACAGTCTTAATAAATTTCGGCAGAACCTCCCTTGTAAAGTTAATTACACGCAGGTTCCAACACACAGATTAACCAAATATTAACTAAAACTTTCATCCAAAGACATCAAAAGATAATCGAAGACATGCTAAGTATTTAACATAACTAGAGAGATATGAAGTTCCACTACACATCATTATTACATTTAATCCATTGCATGAGACAAAACATAATAATCTTTGCATTTATTAAAATCAATCACGTTCTGAAGATCATTCATCTTTATTTAGTTCAGGTGGCATGTGTGTGACTAGCATTCTACTTCCCCCCATGCATGACGTTCTTGGCTCTGTACCTAAAACAACAATAAAGCAAGGGTGAGTCCATAGACTCAGCAAGTACATAAAGAAACCATAACATCAGCAACCATGTAAAGGAGATCAACAATAGAACATCTCATATGCAAATGCAATGCTCAAGGATCTTTTAACTTTAATTTTCTGTGTGCATTACACCGGTAATGCAGAGTAAGCAACCGTCGCCGCATACCCATGCCTGTGCGCGCACGCACAGGGACCAATTGCCCGTTACTCCGCAAGTAACGGGACCTCAAGCCCACACTCCACGAGTGAGGGGATCTCGGGCCCGTCACATTCATGACGGGAATCTCAAAGAAACATGCTTGGTCACCACGTGACCAAGCCAACATGTTCTCAATATGCATATGCTCATCTCTTATTCATCAAGAATCTTACCAAAAGACAACAACATTGTACCACAAGAAAGCATAAGCATAATTTGAGCAATCACCATACTTAAACAATCATCAAGTAAGCCATCTTGCTATGCAACCATATATCAAAAGCACACAAACATAGCCAATCAATCACACCCATTTAACAAACAATGCACTTGCCTTAACCGCGTACGAATGGAGGACGTGAAGACGGTGCTGCCTCCGGTACCAATCCCCCACCTAATACATTAAGAATATAAGCTAAGACTATAGTAACGAAAAACATGAATTAAATAAGCGAACTCATCAAGTAGCAGATTGCAACGCGATCCCAACCCCACAATCCTAAGCGCTGAATTGCCCTCTGTGAACAGTCAAATTCTAAAATTCATATCTTTCTGTACACAGGTCCAAATTACGTGTTCTTAGACTTCATTGAAAGGTTATCAAATTTCCCAACTAAACCTAGTTGGTGAGCTCCCCTTATTCGGCCATCTAAAATCACTTTCAAGCCGATTAACAAGACATCAATTTCACGTCAGACTTTCTGGACAGAGCACTAAAACTAACATAACTTTCAGCTCGTTTACCCAAATTTCACGTTATTGTGCTTCCCTGAAAGCTACGACAATTATCTACAACTTTCGTTAGACTGAGATCCTCTAATTCTATCTTTAACTTATCGCAAAGTTCAGATCACTAAAACCTGTCCAGAAACTGACAGGGTTGCAGAACAGCCGCACCAATAAAATCATATCTTTTGCTACAGAGGTCCAAAAATTACGTTCTAGCACTTTATTGAAAGCTATTGACGTCCTCTACAACTTCCTAGGAGACGTCGAAGACTAAATGTAACATCCCAGGACCCACATTACCCTAGAATGCTACTAAACCACTCTGCAGCTAGCCAATAATTTCAAGATAGATTATTTCGGCAACAACTCTAGACAAGAACCATAAAACGGAAGCATGAACAACTAAGAGAATAAAGATAACGGTAACAAGTTCAATAATTAAACAACCTCTAGCAGATTAATCAAAGAATGGTTCACAAGTCCATCCTTATTAAATAACATAATCATCCACAAATAGTTAAGCATTTGGCTAGAATTTCTTCTACTTTATTACAACATGAGTTGATGAGCCAAGTGCATTATTGTGGTGCCGCTCTACCCATCCCATGAATGCTCAACAATCACCGTAGGGGGAAACAAGGGTGAGATAAAATCTCAAGAAGCAAACTGCTTTAACAGCTAATCGGACTACAAACAAATATACAACATCATTAAAGTATCCATATATCCACATCCATAATGTGAATCCACATTCATTTACAAGCTAATTAAACTACAAAGGTATTAAGCATCAATATCCAATTCTCATAATGATCACAATTATAGCCTCAACCATATTTACTACCAATGATAGTAAAATAATAACAATTGAATCTTGATCAATCGCTTCATATTAATCACCACTACCACTACCAATGACAATAAGGTATTAACATGTTTTACCTCATAACTTTACTATTTCTCGCATCCACAATCTGCTATCAACAATTACCACAAGAGAGAAGAATCTCATACCACAATCACAACATCTACCATACCTCAAGGGATGAACCTCATTCCACAACCACAACCACAATACTCATACCACAAGAGACTCACATGAGTCAATTTCACATTGCAACTATGAAGTTGCGCTTGTTTGCAAAAATAACTTCACCTCAATATCTTGCACAAGTATGCAAATGATCTTTCCACAATGTAATGCATATGTATGTTATGCTCCACTGCACCTTTACCCAACAAGGTAAAGGTATGCATCGTCTTACGGCAATGCATGATGTTGTACTGCACGGGCATGGCTATAAGCGGCGACATCCACAATGCAAATGTCATGATATGTCATGAATGATATGATATGATAATCATAAACCACAAGAATTTAACCACGAGATCAACAACATACTCATCATGAATATTTTCTCATAATCCACATGTGTCTCATTAGCACAATACCAACGTGTCATAAGACCATTACCACATAACCCACACCGATTCACCAAGATCAAAATCAATCGATCTAGATGAAACTCTATCACATAGACCACCACATGATCATCATGAAAATAACCACAATGAATTATCAACATGTCCACCTTGAGTTTATTCGCATATTCCATTTGGCTCATTACGCGAATTACCACAATACTACCCAAAATCATCCAAACATAGCAATTGATTAATATCTTGCTACCACATTCTTACTTAGAAAACATGTAACCATGGCATATCATTTAACACTACGTCAATCATGCATAGTGCAAGTAGTAAGAAAACGGGTTAAACCGTAGCACAACCGCTACATTTACTTGCCTTCCACGATGCGTACGCGTTAGCCGCAAAGATGATACTCCTAAACCTGAGGCTTCACCTCCTAAACAAGTAAAATAATTTCAATAAGGACATAATATACCCAGCACTACTAATCGCATTCTACATCGCTTACTTGACGACTCAAAACGAGTTTACAAAGCTGAAACCGAAAAACAATGTTTCTGCCATATACTGATTCGGACAGCAGCACGGTAAATGACATAACTCAAGAACTGGAAGTCAAAAAGAGGTAAACCAAATTTCTGTAGATTATTAACTGAATAATCTACAATACTCTAGTTGACACGATAAACCAATTCGGCCAAAATATTAGGCTAACCATTGTCTGAACTTTTAGTACAGAGACTGCTTACACAATTGAACAGCAAAACTAAAATGACCATAATTTTTAATAGGTAACTCCGAATTGACCGTTCTTTATCAATCTGAAAAGGTTATCGAATGACCTACAATAACCTAGTTGGGTGAACTTTCAGATTCTACCAAATTCACTTTCATATTTTAGGAAATAACCAGACAGATTATTCTCGTCAGATTTCTGGCAGCAGATAATAAAATGATCATAACTTTTGACTCAGACCTCGAAATCGAGTGATCTTCGCGGCTACTAAAAGATAATGACATTATCTAAATAACTCTAGGAGATAAAAATCCCTAATTCTGCCTCTAAACACACGAAACAAGCCGCGCAAGAAACTGGACAGAATTGAATTTGTAGCGGCAGCAATTCAATCCAATCAAACCAATCGAATTCGTGCATCTAATACAACTTAGACAGCAAAGAACGCCTCGTTACCCTTTGTAGAACCTTGGGAAATGCTGGTTGAATCTAAGAAGAAGATCCCCTTCTTCTCCTCCTTTCTCTCCCTTCTTCTTCCTCCCAAGACCAGAGCAAGGAGCGAGAAAAGGGGCGATATGGAGGGCGTGGCAAAGGGAGGAGGGTTGCTACAGGGGCGGTGTCTGTAGCTGCGTGCTATAGTAAAAGACCTAGGGTTTGGTTGGCCCTTCTTAAACCAACTTCCCACTTGGGCCAAACAACGTGGGCAAAGCCCAAGATTAATTCTCCTCTAAAAACTGATTTCTCTTTTAATTCCTGTTAAATACCTTTCTCATTTCAATTAATTCTCTAATGTTAAACAGGATATTACATAATCAATGATGGATACTTTCCTGTTAAGAGAAATCCTCTCTAAACTATATTGCACTTGAAAATTCAATAAATTTCTCTTCCCGAATAATATATTCTCTCAAATTGATATTCGGTATTACATTCTACCCTCTTAAACAGATTCGACCCAATCTCACACATCATCATGTAAAGAACAACAGAACTAACAACTAACAACGGTAAACAAATACCCGAGCTAACAAAACCGGTAACGCTCACGCATGCGAAACCCCAACTCCCAAGAGGCCTCACACCAGACTATTGAGACCACCACAAAAAGTCATACAACGATGTCTGTCATAACACTCAACCCGAAATTCCTGCACGCCATTAGAAGGGAATCAAGGAAATTCCACTCACATCATTCTACTAGAAGCACAATGGTATCTTTCGCAAATAGAACCCAAAGAAATGTAAGAGTAAAGAACTCTCAAGCATCACACTAGCAATCAGCTTTACTTCAAAGGACCACGATCCAAATCAAAGGATTCACCACAAAATATTTCTACTCGTCAAGTAGACAATTGGAGAACCACACCACATAAGCTAAGAGTGAAAATCACTCGATGCACCAAAACAATCAATTTCTTTTCCTAATCGAAAAGACTATGCCTCAACATAAGTCAACTCAATTTGCAAATGGTCTCGCCATAAACACACAAAGATAAACAAGAATCAAGAGAACATCTCACTACTTGACATAACAATAATTTCCCAATTCATTTCTTTTAATAATTTAACTTCCTTGAACCAAGGATTTTCAAATCATTGCCCAACACACCAACTCATTTATCTCAAGTTGGCCACCTCAACAATTAGCTCAATTGAGTACATCATCTACACCATTGTAGATAGACTCTCACTGCCCGCAAATCATACTCTAGCCAAAACTAAGACCAACAGAATTATTTTGACAATAATTCCTAACGCACTTCAGTCCCTTAAGGATAACAACTCGGGATTCAAATCACACCCACACATACTCAATTATCGCACCTCAAGGATGCTATCCCGATCATCGCACTATTTGGATTCCACTGATCCACTATTCCAACACAGAGACACTAGGCCTCTAGAAACAAATTCTAGCATAAATGTAAGGTGAAGCCCAAACTCGCCTTCCAAGTTCTTACAACCAACTTCCCATATAAGATAGGGAAAACCTCGTGTGAACACCCTACTATACCACAATTAACAAACACTCATTTCTTAACATCAATAAATCGCTTGGCTCTAAGATAAATATTCTATTTAAAACATACCCTTCCCAAGGATTAATCTAAGAAAATAATATATCATCCATTATATCTTAAATATTGTGATATTTAAGGCTCCCCAAAACATCACTACACTACCACTATTAAGTTGTCATCACGCAACAAAAGTCTTCGCAACCCACAATAATTACCATGTTCTTAGAAGAAGAGGTAAGAAGAAATAAGTTCCAAGATACGTAAAATTGCTATCATTCACAAAGAGCCAAAAGACCAAGGAAAAAAATAGATAGCATTGAGGTTGGAAAACACAAGATAGATCATCTGCACCTCAAATACTTATAGTACAACTTTTCTTTCAATAAGAAACATTTTTTCTTTTATAACAGATCCCGCCAATTCCAACAAAGGATGCTTGGAAACCACAACACGAGATTCAGATAAAAACCAAAAAGATCATTCAACATATCGCTTTACTCAAAGCAACCTCGGCTATCACACAAGTCATAAGGTCCAAAAAGATTCCAACCATAAATCTCACACCCTTCAATTCAATTAGTATTATGGAATTAACAAATTCCTTTATTTTTAAAACATTCAACACCATAATCACAACTACATGCTATCGATTGTATTCACAACAAGATAAAACATTCTTTGCAAAAAAATCATCATATCACCTCACTCCTTCATATTTTCCAAAAGGAACACCATAAATCACTTCATCATGTTCTTATTATCCAAATAAGATTCCAACTACTTAATCTAGTTAAACCTAGTGCATAAGCCAACATATTAAAACAAACTCTTTAACAAGATGATATTAGAACATAGCAACCTCACAAAACATGCTAGTATGAATCTCTTATTAGATTTCATACATTTATCTCAGCATCGATGCTCAACTCTAGTTTAGAAAAAGTAAATACACTCTAGCCATTCTTTGTCAATAATTGATTATTAATTTTTCATCAAGATAGCATTAATGATCCTATCTCTAATTTGCAATCACAAAGACAATAAAGAGCACAGATTCGATACTCCACCTTATGTTAAGATATTAAAATAAAATAACTTTAAACATCAATAATACCAGCTTTATAAGACAAGATTCCACAAGTCAATACATCAGCCTGCATCCATTTCTTTATACATATTTCAACAATTTAGCATGGTAAAAGTTACATAAATTTTACAGTTGTACATGCTCATCAAGTATGTAAAGAAAGGACATATTAAAGGTTAATCTTATTAAGGCAATATTCCAACACCTCCTTACTTGACCATCCCGAATGGTCGACATTACTTAAGATCAATCAATCCAATCTATCCAACAAGTTGGGAAAATTAAACAACTACGATAATCAAAACAATTGTTTTTCATATTCTTTGATAAATGCATGAGTTCCACACATGTATCGCTAAATTCTTAGCCACAAATCTTCAAGAAACTACAACAGACAACATCATATTAATCGACTTCACTTCTAAAGATGTTAGTAGAAATTAATGATGTACCACACTAACTTTTCAACTTGATAATTCACAATCTATCAATTATTTACATAATTTCCACCTACTACTTAAACACAACAAAACATCACAAAGGGTTTTAACACACGCTTCTAGAGAGAAATCAAACTTCAAAAGTCGAAATAACTCGTAAGATATGCATAGAGCCAATGCTTCCACAAGTTAATGAACTTCCCACATAAAGCTTTGAATCTCTCTCAAAATATCAAACGAAATACAAGAGTCATGTTTCCAAAGAAGAAAGATGGAACAACACGGAAAAACCAGTCTCTCCAAAAGCACCGCTCACGAGCAGTCAAACAACCCATCAATCGAAAGAAACAATACTTGGCCTCAAGAACAATTGGAGGCCTATTGACACCCAACAACCGCAATAAAAACTAACCCGAGAGAAAATCATTAATCGCAATAGGCCAAGAATCGCCAACATCAATTCAAGGAGGATAACACTTTTCTAAGAAACTTACCCATGACATCCGCAACTAAGTTACCCGAGGTAATCGACGTATCCCGCACCACGAACGGGTATAAACTGGCAATGCCCAAGGCAACGTACCGCAAACCCTACCTCTTATCATTGACTATCCTCACTCATAGCATCATAGAAACAACACATAAACATACAAGATTATCTCATCGCATGAATAATCAATATAACATGTCAAAGCACGAATGCAATGCTTGACCCATCCCATCCCTGTGCACCAAAGGTGTCAATTTAATATATTTTAATTACCACGCACCTAAAGCCCGCCTCGATACCAACTGTAACACCTCAGACCCACATTACCCCGAACGCTACTAAACCACTGCACTAGCCAATAATTTCAAGATAGATTATTTCGCAACAACTCTAAACAAGAACCATAAACGGAAGCATAAACAACTAAGAGAATAAAGATAACGGTAACAAGTTCAATAATTAAACAACCTCATCAGAACACCCTCAGACCCACATTACCTCGAATGCTACTAAACCATTCTGCAACTAGCCAATAATTTCAAGATAGATTATTTCGCAACAACTCTAGACAAGAACCATAAAACGGAAGCATAAACAACTAAGAGAATAAAGATAACGTAACAAGTTCAATAATTAAACAACCTCTAGCAGATTAAACAAAGAATGGTTCACAAGTCCATCCTTATTAAATAACATAATCATCCACAAATAGTTAAGCATTTGGCTAGAATTTCTTCTACTTTATTACAACATGAGTTGATGAGCCAAGTGCATTATTGTGGTGCGCTCTACCCATCCCATGAATGCTCAACAATCACCGTAGGGGGAAACAAGGGTGAGATAAAAATCTCAGCAAGCAAACTGTTTAACAGGCTAATCAGACTACAAACAAATATACAACATCATTAAAGTATCCATATATCCACATCCATAATGTGAATCCACATTCATTTACAAGCTAATTAAACTACAAAGGTACTAAGCATCAATATCCAATTCTCATAATGATCACAATTATAGCCTCAACCATATTTACTACCAATGATAGTAAAATAATAACAATTGAATCTTGATCAACTGCTTCATATTAATCACCACTACCACTACCAATGACAATAAGGTATTAACATGTTTTACCTCATAACTTTACTATTTCTCGCATCCACAATCTGCTATCAACAATTACCACAAGAGAGAAGAATCTCATACCACAATCACAACATCTACCATACCTCAAGGGATGAACCTCATTCCACAACCACAACCACAATACTCATACCACAAGAGACTCACATGAGTCAATTTCACATTGCAACTATGAAGTTGCGCTTGTTTGCAAAATAACTTCACCTCAATATCTTGCACAAGTATGCAAATGATCTTTCCACAATGTAATGCATATGTATGCTATGCTCCACGCACCTTTACCCAACAAGGTAAAGGTATGCATCGTGGCACGGCAATGCACGATGTTGTATTCTGCACGGTCGCGGCTATAAGCGGCGACATCCACAATGCAAATGTCATGATATGTCATGAATGATATGATATGATAATCATAAACCACAAGAATTTAACCACGGAGATCAACAACATACCCATCATGAATATTTTCTCATAATCCACATGTGTCTCATTAAGCACAATACCAACGTGTCATAAGACCATTACCACATAACCCACACCCGATTCACCAAGATCAAAATCAATCGATCTAGATGAAACTCTATCACATAGACCACCACATGATCATCATGAAAATAACCACAATGAATTATCAACATGTCCACCTTGAGTTTATTCGCATATTCCGCATTTGGCTCATTACGCGAATTACCACAATACTACCCAAAATCATCCAAACATAGCAATTGATTAATATCTTGCTACCACATTCTTACTTAGAAAACATGTAACCATGGCATATCATTTAACACTACGTCAATCATGCATAGTGCAAGTAGTAAGAAAAACGGGTTAAACCGTAGCACAACCGCTACATTTACTTGCCTTCCACGATGCGACGCGTTAGCCGGCAAAGATGATACTCATAAACCTGAGGCTTCACCTCCTAAACAAGTAAAATAATTTTAATAAGGACATAATATACCCAGCACTACTAATCGGCATTCTACATCGCTTACTTGACGACACAAAACGAGTTTACAAAGCTGAAACCGAAAAACAACGTTTCCTGCCATATACTGATTCTGGACAGCAGCACGGTAAATGACATAACTCAAGAACTGGAAGTCAAAAAGAGGTAAACCAAATTTCGTTAGATTCTTAACTGAATAATCTACAATACTCTAGTTGACACGATAAACCAATTCGGCCAAAATATTAGGCTAACCATTGTCTGAACTTTCAGTACAGAGACTGCTTACACAATTGAACCGCAATACTAAAATGACCATAATTTTTAATAGGTAACTCCGAATTGACCGTTCTTTATCAATCTGAAAAGGTTATCGAATTACCTACAATAACCTAGTTGGGTGAACATTCAGATTCTACCAAATTCACTTTCATATTTTAGGAAATAACCAGACAGATTATTCTCGTCAGATTTCTGGCAGCAGATAATAAAATGATCATAACTTTTGACTCAGACCTCGGAATCGAGTGATCTTCACGGCTACTGAAAGATAACGACATTATCTAAATAACTCTAGGAGATAAAAATCCCTAATTCTGCCTCTAAACACACGAAACAAGCCGCGCAAGAAACTGGACAGAATTGAATTTGTAGCGGCAGCAATTCAATCCAATCAAACCAATCGAATTCGCATCTAATACAACTTAGACAGCAAAGAATGCCTCTCGTTACCCTTTGTAGAACCTTGGGGAAATGCTGGTTGAATCCAAGAAGAAGATCCCTTCTTCTCCTCCTTTCTCTCCTTCTTCTTCCTCCCAAGACCAGTAGCAAGGAGCAGCAAAAGGGGCGATATGGAGGGCGTGGCAGCAAAGGGGAGGAGGGTTGCTACTGGGGCGGGCGGGTAATCTGAGCTGCGTGCTATAGTAAAAAGACCTAGGGTTTGCTGGCCCTTCTTAAACCAACTTCCCACTTGGGCTAAAACAACGTGGCGAAAGCCCAAGATTAATTCTCCTCTAAAAACTGATTTCTTTTAATTCTGTTAAATACCTTTCTCATTTCAATTAATTCTCTAATGTTAAACAGATATTACATAATCAATGATGGATACTTTCCTGTTAAGAGAAATCCCTCTCTAAACTATATTGCACTTGAAAATTCAATAAATTTCTCTTCCCCGAATAATATATTCTCTCAAATTGATATTCGGGTATTACACTAAATCCGCCCTTAACTATTTCAAAACGTCCCTCTAACACGATCTGCCCTTAGGCGACAGAATTACCGACATAGAACTATTAAGTGGTAAAGCATCTAAACAAGAGGAAAACGAGGTTACCCTTGATGAACCGATTGCCGGGCACGCCGTGCGCCTTCCAGCGAGCTCTCCCCTCAAAGATGGTCCCGATCCCTTCCTCTTCTTCCTCCTCCAAAGGCCGATTACCACCAGCGAACTGCTTCTTCTCCCGAGTCGGCAAGCGAGGAAGATGGACGAGGCTTTGCCGGCAGCGAGGGAGGCGCAAGGGCAAGGGGGTACAGCAGCTGGGGAGGCCCTGGGCAAGGGTGGAGCGTAGGGGAGGGGATGGGGCGGCTGCCTAAGGGAGAGAGGGGCTAGGGCTCACGGGTGGAGGCTGAGGGGCAAGGGGGGAGGCGGCTAGGGTTAGGGGGGAGGGAAAAGGGGTGCTCTCCCCCCCCTTGGCCGGCCACACATGGGTCCACAATGGGCCAAAGCCTAGGCCCAAGCTGCCGGGAATTTCCAAAAACCCCCCTCTTTCTCCCGCTACAACATAATTTCCAAATAGTCCTCCGCCGGAACCAACTTTCTAATATTTTTTTCCTTTTACTTAACTAGTTTTCTTCCCGAATTCTAATCTGGAGTATTACAGAATTAGAGGATCTTAGTATAACAAAAGTTGTAGATAATTGTCGTAGCTTTCAGGGAAGCACAAGAACTCAAAATTTGGATAAACGAACTGAAAGTTATGATAGTTTTAGTGTTCTGTCCAGAAAGTCTAACGTGAAATCGATGCTTTGTTAATCAGCTTGGAAAGGATTTTAGATGGCCGAATCAGGGAGGCTCACCCACTAGGTTTAGTTGGGGAATTTGATAACCTTTCAATGAAGTCCAAGAAAACCTAATTTGGACCTCTGTACGAAAAGATATGAATTTTAGAACATGACTATTTACAGAGGGCACAGATCAGCATTTAGGGAATTGAGTCGGGATCGCGTTGAAGCCATCGCTAGGTTGTGTTTGCTTTTATAATTCATGTGGTTCATTACTATGGTCTTAGTTTATGTTCTTAATGATTTAGGTGGGGACTGGTACGGAGGCAGCACCGTCTTCACGCCCTCCGTTCTCACGCGTTAAGGCAAGTGCATTGTTTGTTACTTGTTGTGATTGATTAGCCATGTTTGTGTGTTTTCGATATATGATAGTGTAGCAAGAATGCTAGCATGATGATTGTCTTGAGAACGGTGGTTGTCCCAAGTATGACTATGCTCTATTATTGCATGATGTTGTTGTCGTTTGGAAAATTGATGATGAGTAAAAGTTGAGCATGTGCATATTGAAATCATGTTGAGGCTTGGTCCGTGGTGACCAAGTATGTTTTCCTTGAGATCCCCATCATGAAAGTGACGGGTTTAAGATCCCCACACTCGAGGAGTGCGGGCTTGAGGTCCCCATTACTTATGAGTAATGGGCACTGGTCCCCGTGCTTGCGAGCACGTGCATGGGTATGCAATGACGGTTGCATACTTTGCATTACCAAGAAATGCAAAAAGAGATAAAGAGAAAGGATCCTTGAGCATTGCATTTGCATGTGAGATGTTTTATTGATGCGTTTCTATCTACAGATGTTGAAGTTATAACTTTTATTTTGTACTTGCTGAGTCTGTGGGCTCACTTTTGCTTTTATTGTTGTTTTAGGTACCCGATCCAAGAACGACATGCATGGGGGGAATAGATTGATAGTCACACACACATCACCATGAACCAAACAAAGTTGAATGAACTATAGATCGCGTTTTAATAATTGGGCGAGTTGCTCAAAGGTTTTGTTAGTTTTATTTTGTCACATGCAGTGGATTAAGTGTAATAATGATGAGTAGTGGAATTTTATTCTCCTTTGGTTCCGTTAGTGACTTAGCATGTTATGATTACTTATTGATGTCTCTGGATGATGGCTTAGTTAATTATGAATTATTCAGATGTTGGAACCTCCGTAATTAACTTTACAAGGGAGGTTCTCACTAAATTTACTAAAATTGCCTTGGTTAGAATTATTAGGTTTGTTCAAGAGCATTCCGTGCTCATGTCGGGTCAGTGTTTCTGAAACACAAGTCCAAAATTGGGATGTTACAACTCTCCCCCCCTTACAAGAATCTCGTCCCGAGATTCTGTTTACTCGGAGAAGAAAGACGAGTAGTCAGCACGAAGACGATCTTCCTGCTCCCAAGTTGCCTGATCTTCAGAATGATTTGACCACTGAATCTTAAGGAACTTGATGACACGGTTCCTTGTTCTCCGTTCAGATTCTTCAAGAATACGAACAGGATGCTCATGATAAGTCAAATTTTCCTGCACATCGAGATTTTCCAACGGAGTTTCCTCAATTGGAACACGGAGGCACTTCTTCAAGTGGGACACATGAAACACATCATGCACCCCCTCAAGTGTAGCTGGCAACTCCAATCTGTATGCAACGGCTCCAATTTTCTCGATGATTCGGTAAGGCCCAACATATCGAGGAGCTAATTTGCCGTTGATGCCAAATCGCTGATGGCCCTTCAAAGGTGAGACTTTGAGATACACAAAGTCATTGGGCTCAAAGCTCAACTCACAGCGACGACGATCCGCATAGCTCTTTTGCTTGGACTGGGCCACACACAAATGCTCGCGAATCAACTGAACCTGGCTTTCGACCTCATTGATTGAATCTGGGCCGAAGAACTGTCGCTCACCAGTTTCTGACCAGTTCAATGGGGTTCTACACCTCCTCCCATACAATGCCTCAAAAGGTGCCATGCCGAGACTAGCCTAAAAGCTGTTGTTGTAAGAGAACTCAGCAAGTGGCAGGCACTTCTCCCAATTCTTCCCATAGGAAAGAACACAAGCACGAAGCATATCTTCCAACACTTGGTTGACTCTCTCCGTCTAACCATCAGTTTGAGGATGAAAGGATGTACTGAAAGTAAGACGGGTACCCATAGCCTCTTGCAGACTATGCCAAAACCGAGAGGTAAAGAGCGCACCACGATAAAAAAACAATCGTCTTTGGTACTCCATGAAGGCTCACGATCCTCGAAACATAGAGCTCGGTCAAAGGTCTCACACGAAGCTGAGTCTTGACAGGAAGAAAATGTGCCACTTTAGTCAATCTATCAATCACGACCCAAATGGCATCATTCCCTTTGGACGAGCGGGGCAGGCCGGTGATGAAATCCATGCCAACGGAATCCCACTTCCACAAAGGCACTAGCAAAGGATGAAGAAGACCTACTGGCCGCTGATGTTCAGCCTTGACACGACAGCACACGTCGCACTCGGCAACGAACTTGGCAATCTCGCGCTTCATACGGGTCCACCAGAATCTCCGATGAAGGTCCTGATACATCTTGGTAGCCCGGGGTGAATGGACAAGGGGGAGTCATGGGCTTCGCGGAGAATCAAATCCGGCAATTCCATGACCTTTGGAACCACAAGACGCTATCCAAACCACACAACACCATGCTCATCCTCTGAGAAACACTTGGCTGTCCCATCCTTGATATTTTGCTTGATTTGGTTGATTTGATCCACCAAGGTTGGTTGCACAACCAAAGTAGCAAGACAACTGTGCTCAATCAAACCCAAATTGAGCTGCTGAAATTCTTCATGAAGGGCAGGCTGTTGCTCTTGGAGCATTAAGGCATTGCAATACACTTTTCGATTTAGTGCATCTGCAACAACATTGGCCTTGCCCGGATGATACTGAATGCCCATATCATAATCCTTGATCAATTCCAACCATCTCCTTTACTTGAGGTTCAGATCTGGCTGGGTGAACAAATATTTCAAGCTCTTGTGATCAGAATACACCTCACAACGGTTACCAATCAGGTAATGCTGCCAAATCTTGAGTGCATGGACCACTGCAGCTAACTCCAAGTCATGGGTAGGATAGTTCAGTTCATGAGGCCTCAAATGCCTTGATGCATAGGCCACTACCTTGCCTTCTTGCATAAGGACACAACCAAGTCCCTGACAAGAGGCATCACAATAGATATCAAAGCTCTTGTGGACATCGGGGAGAACAAGCACTGGGGCTGAAGTTAACCGCTTCTTGAGTTCTTGAAAACTCTCATCACAAGCAGAGGACCACATAAACTTCTTGTCCTTCTTGAGCAACTCATTCATCGGCTTTGCGATCTTGACGAAGTTCTCGATAAAGCGGCGGTAGTAGTCCGCTAAACCAAGAAAACTCCACACATCGGTGACTGACTTGGGCTGGCCCCAAGATAGAACATCGCTGACCTTGCTAGGATCTAGAACTACACCTCCTGCTGAAAGAACATGGCCCAAGAATGCCACTTCCTTCAACCAGAACTCACACTTGATGAACTTGGCATACAGCTGGTGCTCACGCAGCTTACCCAATACAATCTGCAGATGCTCAGTATGCTCCTCTTCACTCTTGGAGTAGATAAGAATGTCATCAATGAAAACCACAACGAACTTATCCAAATACTCCATGAACACCGAGTTCATAAGATTCATGAATAAAGTGGGAGCATTGGTCAAGCCAAAAGACATGATGGTGTACTCGTAAAGGCCATAACGAGTAGTGAACGTCGTCTTTGGAATATCCTCAGCCCTGATCCGGACTTGATGATACCCCAACCTCAAATCAATCTTGGAGAATACACAAGCTCCAGTCAACTGGTCGAAGAGATCATCAATGCGAGGCAAAGGATACTTGTTTTTCACTGTCACTTCATTAAGTGGACAGTAATTAACACACATACGCAGGGTCTTGTCCTTCTTCTTCACAAAAATAACTGGACAACCCTAAGGAGATGAGCTAGGACGGATAAAGCCCTTTGCTTGAAGCTCACCTAACAGCTTCTTCAGTTCCTCCAACTCATTAGGAGGCATTCGGTACGGCGCCTTTGAAATTGGAGCGGTACTGGGCAGCAACTCAATAACAAACTCCAGGTCTCGAACTGGAGGCATCCCAGGCAAATCTTCAGGGAAGACATCTACAAAGTCACATACTGTGGGCACATCCTGAATCTCCAAGGCTGGCCGTGTGTGAGGACCCCAGAATATTAGAAATGTGCTTAATTAAAATTATACTGTAGCACAATTCTTAATTAAGGAATAGTACTGCCCCTTTATTAAAGATCATGC
Organism: Ampelocalamus luodianensis; assembly: GCA_036346255.1. Taxonomy (NCBI): domain Eukaryota; kingdom Viridiplantae; phylum Streptophyta; class Magnoliopsida; order Poales; family Poaceae; genus Ampelocalamus; species Ampelocalamus luodianensis. The sequence continues at coordinate 69,453,635 of CM070621.1, read as the reverse complement.
TAGAAGTATAAATTTAACAAGTAACAAATCCTATATTCAGGATTCCCGGATATATGTCTTACAATGGTTCCCAGGATCAGTGACCATTGCACATATATCCTTAAACAACATTGCATCATACACATACAAGTCATACATTTACATAATTAAACATAAGCTTACAATTTTCGGTTTAGTACTACAATATCAAGTGACTCCGGGTCACTAACAAAATATGACAGCGGAAGCAAAAGAGTAAACGACCAAAACCACCAATGGCCCCATCACCCGCAGGCTATTGCATGGAGAAAATAAATAGCTTCACTCGTTAGCGTCACCCTGATTGGCGCTAACGGGCATCTCAAATCAATAACCATCTTCCCCTGCAACAAGAGGTTATAGCACCTTGAGTACGGAAGGTACTCAGCAAGACTTACACAAACTAATAAAAGAAAGTGTATGAAAGAACCTATACAATGGAATAGAATTTGTACATGCATAAAGTTAACAACAGGTAGGCATAAAGGTTCAATTTTGCATAAGGCAATACATCTTAACCTACAATTACTAAGTTTTGATAAAGCAATTTAATAAATCAAATTGTACTAAAACAATAAGTAAATGAAATGTAAATATAAATAGTACACCGCATGAATTCCCTCATGCTGAACCAGAACCCAAACAGTAGTTGAAAACAAAATTCTATACAGGTGACATCAACTCAAGTTATCGTCTATGACCGTGGACACGGCTATTCGAATAGTTTTAGACCCTGCAGGGGTGTACATCTTTACCCACACAACTTAGTCAGCACGTTGCCTTCGGATGCCTCCGAATGATGACACACTTCCTTTGGTATGCCGACCGGGGAAACTAAGATTTGGTATTTTTCAACAAGTTGACACTATTGAGTTGGATACCCATGTGTGAACTGATGTTGCTTAAACAACGACTGATAGCATCTGCTTAACCGGGGAACACATTGTAACACCCCAGCCCGACATGAGCCTGGAATGCTACTAAACAAACTCTAGTAACTCTAAAGTAGACCATCCTAATAAATTTCGGCAGAACCTCCCTTGTAAAGTTAACTACACGAAGGTTCCAACACACAGTTTATTCAAATAATAATTAAAACTTTCAACCAAAGACATCAAAAGATAAACAATGACATGCTAAGAATCCAACAAACTAGAGAGATATGAAGAACCACTACTCATCATTATTACATCAATCCATTGCATAAGACAAAATATAATATTCTAAAATCAACTTCGTTCTGAAGATCATTCAACTTTATTTAGTTCATGTGGTATATGCGTGACTAGCAGTCTACTTCCCCCCATGCATGTCATTCTTGGCTCGGGTACCTAAAACAATATTAAAAGCAAGAGTGAGTCCACAGACTCAGCAAGTACATAAAGAACTATAACATCAACATACATGTAAAGGAGAATAACATCAACCATCTCATGTGCAAATGCAATGCTCAAGGAACCTTTATCTTTAACTTTCTGTGTGCATTACACCGATAATGCAGAGTATGCGACCGCGCCAAGATGCCCATGCTCGCAGCGCGCACGCCACAGTGGACCAATTGTCCGTTACTCCGCAAGTAACGGGGACCTCAAGCCCACACTCCACGAGTGAGGGGATCTCGGGCCCATCACATTCATGACAGGGATCTCAAAGGGAAACATGCTTGGTCACCGCGTGACCAAGCCTCAGCATGTTCACAATATGCATATGCTCATCTCTTATTCAGCAGCAATCTTACCAAAAGACAACAACATTTTACCACAGTAAAGCATAAGCATAATTGAGCAATCATCATACTTAAACAATCATCAAGTAAGCCATCTTGCTATGCAACCACATATCAAAAAGCACACAAACATAGTCAATCAATCACACCCATTTAACAAATAATGCACTTGCCTCAACCGTGCGAAGGTGGATGCAGAGGATAAGGTACTGCTCCCGGAGCCAAACCCACACCTGGACATGAAGAAAACCCCATTCTAAGACCAACATTCTGGACCAAAATCATAAGTAACATCGCAATTGAACTCGCTAATATCTTAGTATTTTCTAATTCTCATAATTTCTAGCGATCAGTCACTGCAGACAGCTAGCTTCTAAAATACGTAACTTTCTGATCGGGTGTCCAAATAAGATGATCTTGGACATTATGGAAAGGTAATTAAAATTTCTAAATAAACTTAGTTGGGGAGACCCTCTGATTCGGCCATCTACTAGTCCTACCAATCCATTTAATCAGAGCAAACATTTCACGTCGGGTTTCGAACAGCGACAAAGAAACTATCATAACTTTCTCTACGTTCGTCCGAATTTAGTGATCTTTAGTTTTCCTGAAATCTAAGAGGATTAGCCTCGTTTTTCGTTATGGTGAGACCCTCTGGACACCCCTCTAAATATGCGCATCTATCAGGTTAACCAACACTAGTAATTCTGCTTCTCTCCAGAAACATAGAAGTACTAAGAAATTCATAACTTTGGCTAACGAAGTCCGAATGACTTGATTCTTGTCGGCAATGAAAGATAACTATGATATCTACAACTTCCTAGGAGACACTAAGACCCAATTCTTCCTTTAACCTAACAAAAAACGTCAACCTTTACCGCTGCAGAACACCGACGAACTGACATCCGAAAATAAAACAACAAGAAAACGACCCAACGGAAGGGACAACGGGTTACCCTTGCCGGAACGGAGAGTGCACGCAACGGATCGACGATCACCACGTTCTCCCGGCTGCAAACCCTTCCTCTCCCTCCTCTTCTTCTCTTCTTTTCTCTTCTCTTCCCTTCCCTCTTCTCTTCTCTTCTTGGCCGGCCATCCAAGGGGGGTTCCTTCTTCCTTCTCTTGACCAGCAGCCATGGGGGCTAGGGAGGGTGCAAGGGTGGAGAGGCAGTGCAAGGGAGTGGGGAAGGAGGGTGGCGGCTGCCCAAATGGGGAGGAGGAGGAGGCGCAAGGAGGGGTGGCTTAGGTTTGGCTGCCCCTCCTCCATTAATGGGCCAAAATCGGCGGTCGAAGGCCTTAGCCTGAGCTGCCCAAAAATTCCATTTTTCCCTGGTTAAATCCTATTTAATCTTTTCCTAACAGTTCTTTCATGGTTACTTTCATCGCTCTCGACTTTTCTTTCAAGTACTTTTTTTGAGATATTACACTCTACCCCCTTAAACAGATTCGACCCGAATTCTAAACGTCGTTTTAAACAAAAGAACAACCGTAGTTGAAACAAATCAATAAAATAACACGATCGATCGTGAACAAATCGAGATAGCTCGCGACGTAAGACTCCAACTCCCGTGTCGCCCTCTCGGACTTAGGAACCATTGTAATACCTCGAATATCAATTTGAGAGAATATATTATTCGGGAAGAGAAATTTATTGAATTTTCAAGTGCAATATAGTTTAGAGAGGATTTCTCTTAACAGAAAGTATCCATCGTGATTATGTAATATCCTGTTTAACATTAGAGAATTAATTGAAATGAGAAAGGTATTTAACAGAATTAAAAGAGAAATCAGTTTTTAGAGGAGAATTAATCTTGGGCTATCGCCCACGTTGTTTGGCCCAAGTGGGAAGTTGGTTTAAGAAGGCCAACCAAACCCTAGGTCTTTTTACTGTAGCACGCAGCTACAGCACCACGCCCGTAGCAACCCTCCTCCCTTTGCTGCCACGCTCCATATCGCCCCTTTGTCGCTTCCTGCTACGGTCTTGGAGGAAGAACAAGGAGAGAAAGGAGGAGAAGAAGGGATCTTCTTCTTGATTCAGCCAGCGTTTCCCAAGGTTCTACAAGGGTAACGAGGCGCGTTCTTTGCTGTCTAAGTTGTATTAGATGCGAATTCGATTGGTTTGATTGGATTGAATTGCTGCCGCTACAAATTCAATTCTGTCCAGTTTCTTGCGCGGCTTGTTTCGTGTGTTTAGAGGCAGAATTAGGGATTTTGATCTCCTAGAGTTATTTAGATAATGTCGTTATCTTTCAGTAGCCGTGAAGATCACTCGATTCTGAGGTCTGAGTCAAAAGTTATGATCATTTTATTATCTGCTGCCAGAAATCTGACGAGAATAATCTGTCTGGTTATTTCCTAAAATATGAAAGTGAATTTGGTAGAATCTGAAAGTTCACCCAACTAGGTTATTGTAGGTAATTCGATAAACTTTTCAGATTGATAAAGAACGGTCAATTCGGAGTTACCTATTAAAAGTTATGGTCATTTTAGTTTTGCTGTTCAATTGTGTAAGCAGTCTCTGACTGAAAGTTCAGACAATGGTTAGCCTAATATTTTGGCCGAATTGGTTTATCGTGTCAACTAGAGTATTGTAGATTATTCAGTTAAGAATCTACAGAAATTGGGTTTACTCTTGTTGACTTCCAGTTATTGAGTTATGTCATTTACCGTGCTGCTGTCCAGAATCAGTATATGGCAGAAACGTTGTTTTTCGGTTTCAGCTTTGTAAACTCGCTTTGAGTCGTCAAGTAAGCGATGTAGAATGCCGATTAGTAGCGCCATGTATATTATGTCCTTATTGAAATTATTTTACTTGTTTAGGAGGTGAAGCCTCAGGTTTAGGAGTATCATCTTTGCCGCTAACGCCGCATCGTGGAAGGCAAGTAAATGTAGCGGTTGTGCTACGGTTTAACCCGTTTTCTTACTACTTGCACTATGCATGATTGACGAGTGTTAAATGATATGCCATGGTTACATGTTTTCTAAGTAAGAATGTGGTAGCAAGATATTAATCAATTGCTATGTTTGGATGAGTTTGGGTAGTATTGTGGTAATTCGCGTAATGAGCCAAATGCGGAATATGCGAATAAACTCAAGGTGGACATGTTGATAATTCATTGTGGTTATTTTCATGATGATCATGTGGTGGTCTTTGTGATAGAGTTTCATCTAGATCGATTGATTTTGATCTTGGTGAATCGGGTGTGGGTTATGTGGTAATGGTCTTATGACACGTTGGTATTGTGCTTAATGAGACACATGTGGATTATGAGAAAATATTCATGACGAGTATGTTGTTGATCTCCGTGGTTAAATTCTTGTGGTTTATGATTATCATATCATATCATTCATGACATATCATGACATTTGCATTGTGGATGTCGCCGCTTATAGCCGCGATCCGTGCTGGTACAACATCGTGCATTGTCAGAAAGACGATGCATACCTTTACCTTGTTGGGTAAAGGTGCAGTGGAGCATAGCATACATATGCATTACATTGTGGAAAGATCATTTGCATACTTGTGCAAGATATTGAGGTGAAGTTATTTTTGCAAACAAACGCAACTTCATAGTTGCAATGTGAAATTGACTCATGTGAGTCTCTTGTGGTATGAGTATTGTGGTTGTGGTTGTGGAATGAGGTTCATCCCTTGAGGTATGGTAGATGTTGTGATTGTGGTATGAGATTCTTCTCTCTTGTGGTAATTGTTGATAGCGATTGTGGATGCGAGAAATAGTAAAGTTATGAGGTAAAACATGTTAATACCTTAATGTCATTGGTAGTGGTAGTGGTGATTAATATGAAGCAGTTGATCAAGATTCAATTGTTATTATTTTACTATCATTGGTAGTAAATATGGTTGAGGCTATAATTGTGATCATTATGAGAATTGGATATTGATGCTTAATATCTTTGTAGTTTAATTAGCTTGTAAATGAATGTGGATTCACATTATGGATGTGGACATATGGATACTTTAATGATGTTGTATATTTGTTTGTAGTCGGATTAGCCTGTTAAACAGTTTGCTTGCTGAGATTTTTATCTCACCCTTGTTTCCCCCCCCCCCTACAGGTGATTGTTGAGCATTCATGGGATGGGTAGAGCGGCACCACAACAATGCACTTGGCTCATCAACTCATGTTGTAATAAAGTAGATGAAATTCTAGCCAAATGCTTAACTATTTGTGGATGATTATGTTATTTAATAAGGATGGACTTGTGAACCATTCTTTGATTAATCTGCTAGAGGTTGTTTAATTATTGAACTTGTTACCGTTATCTTTATTCTCTTAGTTGAATATGCTTCCGCTTTATGCTTCTTGTCTAGAGTTGTTGCCGAATTAATCTATCTTGAAATTATTGGCTAGTCACAGAGTGGTTTAGTAGCATTCCAGGTAATGTGGGTCCTGGGTGTTACATTGGTATCGAGAGGGCTTTAGGTCCTGTGGTAATTAAAATATATTAAATTGACACACCGTGCACAGAGGATGGGATGGGTCAAGCATTGCATTCGTGCTTTGACATGTTATATTGATTATTCATGCGATGAGATAATCTTGTATGTTTATGTGTTGTTTCTATGATGCTATGAGTGAGGATAGTCAATGGTAAGAGGTAGGGTTTGGTGTTGCCTTGGGCATTGCCAGCTTATACCTGTTCGTGGTACGGGGATATTGATGCGATTACCTGTAACTTAGTTGCGGATGTCATGGGTAAGTTTCTTAGAAAAGTGTTATCCTCCTTGAATTGATGTTGGCGATTCTTGGCCTATTGCGCTTAATGATTTTCTCTCGGGTTATTTGCTTATTGCGCTTGTTGGGTGTCAATAGGCCTCCAATTGTTCTTGAGGCCAAGTATTGTTTCTTTCTGATTGATGGGTTGTTTGACTGCTCGTGAGCAGTGCTTTTGGAGAGACTGGTTTTTTCCGTGTTGTTCCATCTTTCTTGGTAGGAAACATGACTCTTGTATTTCGTTTGATATTTTGAGAGAGATTCAAAGCTTTATGTGGGAAGTTCATTAACTTGTGGAAGCATTGGCTCTATGCATATCTTCTGAGTTATTTCGACTTTTAAAGTTTGGTTTCTCTCTAGAAGGGTGTGTTAAAACCCCTTTGTGATGTTTTGTTGTGTTTAAGTAGTAGGTGGAAATTATGTAAATAATTGATAGATTGTGAATTATCAAGTTGAAAAGTTAGTGTGGTATATCATTAATTTCTACTAACATCTTTAGAAGTGAAGTCGATTAATATGATGTTGTCCTGTTGTAGTTTCTTGAAGATTTGTGGCTAAGAATTTAGCGATACATGTGTAGAACTCATGCATTTATCAAAGAATATGAAAAACAATTGTTTTGATTATCGTAGTTGTTTAATTTTTCCCAACTTGTTGGATAGATTGGATTGATTGATCTTAAGTAATTAATCTGACCATTCGGGATGGTCAAGTAAGGAGGTGTTGGAATATTGCCTTAATAAGATTAACCTTTAATATGTCATTTCTTTACATACTTGATGAGCATGTACAATCAGAGAATTTATGTAACTTTTACCATGCTAAATTGTTGAAATATGTATAAAGAAATGGATGCAGTGATGTATTGACTTGTGGAATCTTGTCTTATAAAGTCTGGTATTATTGATGTTTAAAGTTATTTTATTTTAATATCTTAACATAAGGTGGAGTATCGAATCAGGTTTTATTGTCTTTGTGATTGCAAATTAGAGATAGGATCATTAATGCTATGCTGATGAAAAATTAATAATCAATTATTGACAGCAATGGCTAGAGTGTATTTACTTTTTTCTAAACTAGAGTTGAGCATCAGTACGAGATAAATGTATGAAATCTAATAATAGATTCATACTAGCATGTTTTGTGAGGTTGCTATGTTCTAATATCATCTTGTTAAAGAGTTTGTTTTAATATGTTGGCTTATGCACTAGGTTTAACTAGATTAAGTAGTTGGAATCTTATTTGGATAATAAGAACATGATGAAGTGATTTATGGTGTTCCTTTGGAAAATATGAAGGAGTGAGGTGATATGATGATTTTTTTTGCAAAGAATGTTTTATCTTGTTGTGAATACAATCGATAGCATGTAGTTGTGATTATGGTGTTGAATGTTTTAAAAATAAAGGAATTTGTTAATTCCATAATACTAATTGAATTGAAGGGTGTGAGATTTATGGTTGGAATCTTTTGGACCTTATGACTTGTGTGATAGCCGAGGTTGCTTTGAGTAAAGCGATATGTTGAATGATCTTTTGGTTTTTATCTCAATCTCGTGTTGTGGTTTCCAAGCATCCTTTGTTGGATTTGGCGGGATCTGTTATAAAAGAAAAAATGTTTCTTATTGAAAGAAAAGTTGTACTATAAGTTTTGAGGTACATGATGATCTATCTTGTGTTTTCCAACCTCAATGCTATCTATTTTTTTCCTTGGTCTTTGGCTACTGTGAATGATAGAAATTTTCAGATGTGGAACTTATTTCTTCTTACCTCTTCTTCTAAGAACATGGTAATTATTGTGGGTTATAAGACTTTTGTTGCGTGATGACAACTTAATAGTGGTAGTGTAGTGATGTTTTGGGGAGCCTTAAATATCACAATATTTAAGATATAATGGATGATATATTATTTTCTTAGATTAATCCTTGGGAAGGGTATGTTTTAAATAGAATATTTATCTTAGAGCCAAGCGATTTATTGATGTTAAGAAATGAGTGTTTGTTAATTGTGGTATAGTAGGGTGTTCACCGAGGTTTTCCTATCTTATATGGGAAGTTGGTTGTAAGAACTTGGAAGTCGAGTTTGGGCTTCACCTTCATTATGCTAGAATTTGTTTCTAGAGGCCCAGATGTTTCGTGTTGGAATAGTGGATCGAGTGGAATCCAAATAGTGCGATGATCGGGATAGCATCCTTGAGGTGCAGAATTGAGTATGTGTGGGTGTGATTTGAATCCCGAGTTGTTATCCTTAAGGGACTGAAGTGCGTTAGGAATTATTGTCAAAATAATTCATTGGTCTTGGTTTTGGCTAGAGTATGATTTATGGGTCAGAGAGTCTATCTACAATGGTGTAGATGATGTACTCAATTGAGCTAATTGTTGAGGTGGCCAACTTGAGATAAATGAGTTGGTGTGTTGGGCAATGATTTGAAAATCCTTGGTTCAAGGAAGTTAAATTATTAAAAGAAATGAATTGGGAAATTATTGTTATGTCAAGTAGTGAGATGTTCTCTTGATTCTTGTTTATTGTGTGTTTATGGCGAGACCATTTGCAAATTGAGTTGACTTATGTTGAGCCATAGTCTTTTCCAGTTAGGAAAAGAAATTGATTGTTTTGGTCTGTCGAGTGATTTTTCACTCTTAGCTTATGTGGTGTGGTTCTCCAATTGTCTACTTGACGAGTAGAAATATTTTGTGGTGAATCCTTTGATTTGGATCATGGTCCTTTGAAGTAAAGCTGATTGCTAGTGTGATGCTTGAGAGTTCTTTACTCTTCTGTTGTTGGGTTCTATTTGCGAAAGATACCGTTGTGCTTCTAGTAGAATGATGTGAGTGGAATTTCCCTTCGATTCCCTTCTAATGAGCGTACCCGGAATTTCCGGGTTGAGTGTTATGACAGACATCGTTGTATGACTTTTTTTTGTGGTGGTCTCAACAGTCCTGGTGTGTTGCCTCTTGGGAGTTGGGGTTTCGCATGCGTGAACGTTACCCGGTTTTGTTCGCTACGGGTATTTGTTTACCGTTGTTAGTTGTTAGTTCTGGTTGTTCTTTCGCAGTTGATGTGTGAGGATTGGGTCTAACTCGTTTAAGGGGGTAGAATGTAATACCCGAATATCAATTTGAGAGAATATATTATTCGGGAAGAGAAATTTATTGAATTTTCAAGTGCAATATAGTTTAGAGAGGATTTCTCTTAACAGAAAGTATCCATCGTTGATTATGTAATATCTGCTTAACATTAGAGAATTAATTGAAATGAGAAAGGTATTTAACAGAATTAAAAAGAGAAATCAGTTTTTAGAGGAGAATTAATCTTGGGCTATCGCCCACGTTGTTTGGCCCAAGTGGGAAGTTGGTTTAAGAAGGGCCAACCAAACCCTAGGTCTTTTTATGAGCACGCAGCTACAGTACCGCGCCTCGTAGCAACCCTCCTCCCTTTGCTGCCACGCTCCATATCGCCCCTTTGTCGCTCCTTGCTACCGGGTCTTCTGGGAGGAAGAACAAGGGAGAGAAAGGAGGAGAAGAAGGGATCTTTTATTGATTCAACCAGCGTTTCCCAAGGTTCTACAAGGGTAACGAGAGGCGTTCTTTGCTGTCTAAGTTGTATTAGATGCGACTGATTGGTTTGATTGGATTGAATTGCTGCCGCTACAAATTCAATTCTGTCCAGTTTCTTGCGCGGCTTGTTTCGTGTGTTTAGAGGCAGAATTAGGGATTTTGATCTCCTAGAGTTATTTAGATAATGTCGTTATCTTCAGTAGCCGTGAAGATCACTCGATTCCGAGGTCTGAGTCAAAAGTTATGATCATTTTATTATCTGCTGCCAGAAATCTGACGAGAATAATCTGTCTGGTTATTTCCTAAAATATGAAAGTGAATTTGGTAGAATCTGAAAGTTCACCCAACTAGGTTATTGTAGGTAATTCGATAACCTTTTCAGATTGATAAAGAACGGTCAATTCGGAGTTACCTATTAAAAGTTATGGTCATTTTAGTTTTGCTGTTCAATTGTGTAAGCAGTCTCTGTACTGAAAGTTCAGACAATGGTTAGCCTAATATTTTGGCCGAATTGGTTTATCGTGTCAACTAGAGTATTGTAGATTATTCAGTTAAGAATCTACAGAAATTGGGTTTACCTCTTTTGACTTCCAGTTATTGAGTTATGTCATTTACCGTGCTGCTGTCCAGAATCAGTATATGGCAGGAAACGTTGTTTTTCGTTTCAGCTTTGTAAACTCGTTTTGAGTCGTCAAGTAAGCGATGTAGAATGCCGATTAGTAGCGCTGCGTATATTATGTCCTTATTGAAATTATTTTACTTGTTTAGAGGTGAAGCCTCAGGTTTAGGAGTATCATCTTTGCCGCTAACGCACGCATCGTGGAAGGCAAGTAAATGTAGCGGTTGTGCTACGGTTTAACCCGCTTTTCTTACTACTTGCACTATGCATGATTGACGAGTGTTAAATGATATGCCATAGTTACATGTTTTCTAAGTAAGAATGTGGTAGCAAGATATTAATCAATTGCTATGTTTGGATGAGTTTGGGTAGTATTGTGGTAATTCGCGTAATGAGCCAAATGCGAATATGCGAATAAACTCAAGGTGGACATGTTGATAATTCATTGTGGTTATTTTCATGATGATCATGTGGTGGTCTTTGTGATAGAGTTTCATCTAGATCGATTGATTTTGATCTTGGTGAATCGGTGTGGGTTATGTGGTAATGGTCTTATGACACGTTGGTATTGTGCTTAATGAGACACATGTGGATTATGAGAAAATATTCATGACGAGTATGTTGTTGATCTCCGTGGTTAAATTCTTGTGGTTTATGATTATCATATCATATCATTCATGACATATCATGACATTTGCATTGTGGATGTCGCGCTTATAGCCGCGATCAGACGTCTGCACAACATCGCATTGTCAGAAGACGATGCATACCTTTACCTTGTTGGGTAAAGGTGCAGTGGAGCATAGCATACATATGCATTACATTGTGGAAAGATCATTTGCATACTTGTGCAAGATATTGAGGTGAAGTTATTTTTGCAAACAAACGCAACTTCATAGTTGCAATGTGGAAATTGACTCATGTCAGTCTCTTGTGGTATGAGTATTGTGGTTGTGGTTGTGGAATGAGGTTCATCCCTTGAGGTATGGTAGATGTTGTGATTGTGGTATGAGATTCTTCTCTCTTGTGGTAATTGTTGATAGCAGTTGTGGATGCGAGAAATAGTAAAGTTATGAGGTAAAACATGTTAATACCTTAATGTCATTGGTAGTGGTAGTGGTGATTAATATGAAGCAGTTGATCAAGATTCAATTGTTATTATTTTACTATCATTGGTAGTAAATATGGTTGAGGCTATAATTGTGATCATTATGAGAATTGGATATTGATGCTTAATATCTTTGTAGTTTAATTAGCTTGTAAATGAATGTGGATTCACATTATGGATGTGGACATATGGATACTTTAATGATGTTGTATATTTGTTTGTAGTCGGATTAGCCTGTTAAACAGTTTGCTTGCTGAGATTTTTATATAACACCCCAACTCAGCACGAGCCTTGAATGCAACTACCCTAAGCTGAAAAACTAAATTTCGGCAGAACCTCCTTTGTATACGAGGATACTGGAGGTTCCACACAACAAAACACACAAGTAATCAAAAACTAGTCATGAAATCCAATTCTAAGGTCTAAACATGAATCAACGATAATGAGCTAAGATAACAAATAACCATATGACTTAAAGTTCTCATCTATGTTCTCATTGATCATAAGGGTACCATCCATGACTAAATTTATTTATTACAAACCAAAAGATGACAAAAAAGAATCATTATTTCTTATAGCAATGAGTCTAATGTGAAGTGCATTATTCGAGTAGTGCTCATCTACTCCTCCCAAGTGAACTTCATCAACGATCACCTAGAAATAAACAAACAAAGCAAGAGTGAGTCCATGACTCAGCAAGTACAATGATTAAGAAAAACATTCATTCATTGAAGATCAAACATAACATCATTGGGTTCGATCATAACACATTGGATTTCTTATGAATACATGATATGAATGCTCAAATCAAGGAATGGATCGCACACACGCCAGATATCGCAGATAGCCGGTGAACACCGTCGGTGATCACTCAAGCCCGCATCTTTACAAAAATGCGGATCCACTTCCCGTATGAAGAACGTTTCATACGGTGTCCAACATTGCCCATATTGGAATTAATGGGTCTTATCCAACCATCTTGGAATTGATGGTGGTTCTCATCCACTCCGTGGACGCCAAATGTCAATGAATGCATGCAACAATTAAATGAAATATACCATAACATCACTTCTATTCATGAACTCAATGTATTGAACAAGGCATGAATAAGTCACTTCACATGTCTCACAAGTTACCAAAACAACTCATGCTAAAAACCACAATGCACAAACATCCAAATAAACATGGTACTTGCCTTCGCGTTGCGGCGTTATCCGCAACGGCGCTCTTATACTCCAAGTTTCACGCCTAAACCAACGAAATAACTTAATAAGTATACATGATACCCAGCTCAACTAGTCGGTGTTCTATTTTGCTTCTATTAGGAGTCAATTAAATCCTATATCGCATAGATGAAAAGCAGTGAGTCTGTCCAATAAGAAAATCCTGGACAGCAACACGGGACTAACATAACTCACAGCCTGGAAGTCGAAAAATAGCAAACCCAATTTCTGTAGATTCTTAACTGGTCTAACTACAAAACTCTAGTTGACGCGACAAACCAATTTGGTCAAATTAATAGCTAATAATTGTTTGAACATTCAGCACAGATTCAGCCTACCAAAATTCAGCAGAAATATTCAGTTGATCATAACTTCTATGTTACAACTCCGAATTGAGCGTTCTTTACCAATCTGAAAAGGTTATCGAATTACCTACAATAACCTAGTTGGGTGAACTTTCAGATTCTTCCAACTTCTCTATCATAATATAGAAAATATACAGACAGATTAATCACGTCAGGTTTCTGGCAGCGACTGATAAAACAGACATATCTTTTGACCCAGAACTCGGAATCAAGTAAACTCAGTGGCCATCTAAACCTGACAGGGGATACTTCAATTTTCTAGGAGACACCGAGTTTAAAATCTGTGAATAACAATTTCTTATACAATTTACAAATTGACTGCAGAATCTCGTCAGGATTCTGGACAGTCAAGACTAATTCTATCATAACTTTTGACTCGGACCTCGGATTTGAGTGAACTCGGCGGCCACTGAAACGTAAGAAGAAGACCTAGATAACTCTAGGAGACCGAACCTTCAGATTCTGCCTAAAAATAACCGAAACATCCTTTACAACGAACTGGACAGAAACAGCTTCTAAATTCAGCAGTTCTGCCTAAACAAAAACGTAACCAAAACTCTTCTAACAACAATCAAACCACGAGGATCGGCATCGTTACCCTTGCTGCAACCAGGAGTAGGTGGAAGGATCCTTGGCGAAGAAGCTCTTCCTCCTTTTCACCTCTTTTGCCCTAAGCGAGCTGCTGTCCTCCTCCACTCCTTGCGCAACCGGCAACGGAGAAGGTCCAAGGAAGATTGGGAGGCAAACCAGCAGGAGCAGCACCAATGGAGGTTGGGGCGACTCCTAGGGGCAGGGCATGAGGGGAAGAGAGGAGGATGGGAGGGGTGGCGCCAAAGGGGAAAAGAGGGGGTTCGCCAAGGGGAAGGAAAAGGGGCTGATTAGGGTTTAGAGGGGGGGGGCGCATGGGCCTAGGCCCATGGCCGCCAAGGGGTTGGGAAGGCTTCCAGAGGCCCACGACCTAAACAACTCCGAAACCGAGAGTTTTAAGCTTTAGGAGTTTCCGATTAAATTCTTTCTTTCCGACTAAAACAGTACGACATTCTACCCCCTTAATCGATTCGACCCGAATTCTACTCACGCCACGGACACAAGAGCAGAATTCTAAGGAATTGAAAACAAAATTTAATACGCATCAAAGAACAAATAGGTCGGATAATGCTCGCGCATGCAGATTCCGCTCCCAAGTGGCTTCTTTCTCCGATTGATGAGACCAAAGAATCTTGACATACTTCGTGGTTTTATTCCTCAAAACCCGCTCCGATTTGTCCGCATTTTACTGGTCGGGACTCAAAAGTAAGGTCCTGCTCAATGCTCAACGGCCCATTGGAATTGCATGCTCGTGGTCAAATAAGAACTTCCTCAACATGGACACATGAAACACATTATGAATCCCTCTCATAGACTCGAAGATCCAAACGGTAAGCCAAATTTCCAACTCTTGCATAACCGAAACGGTCCGATGTACCTTGGGCTAAGCTTTCCTTTAGTACCGAAACGCATTTACGCCTTTGGTAGGCGATACTCGAAGGACCTCGTCACCCACATTGAACTCCAATTCTCGCCTCCGACATCTGCGTAGCTTTTCCGCCGGCTCGAGTAGCTAACAAGTTCCTTCTAACTCGGCCACTCTAGCCACAGCTTGTTGAACCCATTCTCGACCCAAACTGCCCTCTCCCACCGCATCCCAACACAACGGAGATCTGCATTTCCGCCATAAAGGACTTCAAATGGTGCGGCTCGAATATTGGAGTGATAACTATTATTATAGGCGAACTCGCCAAAGCCGTGATCTTCCCAACCACCCTTCCAGATAAAACACAACACTGAGCATATCTTCTAAGGTTTGAATTGTACGCTCAGGCATCACCATCCGTCCGAGGGTGGAATGCAAGATTAAGACGGAGTTGCGTGCCCAAAGCACTCTGCAAACTCTCCCAAAACTTAGAAACAAATTTGGCATCTCGTCGGAAACAATAGTCTTTGGCACCCCTGCAACCGCACTATCTCTCGCACATAAAGTGGAGCCAAATCGCCGCAGAATTGGTGGTTCGAATAGGAATGAAATGTGCGACTTCTGAACCGATCCACTATCACCCATATAGCATCCTTCCTCGCTGAGTGCGAGGTAAACCAACCACAAAATCCATGGAGATGTCATCCCATGGCCACACCGAACCTCTAAAGGTTGCAACAATCCTGCCGGCCGCTTATGTTCAGCCTTAACTCACCGGCGGATCCCACACGAGGCCACATAGTGCGCAATATCGACTTTCATTCTCTTCCACAGAAATTCTTCTTCAAATCTTTGTACATTTTGGTCTCACTGGATGTACAAAGATCTGGGTACGGTGGGCTTCCTTTAGAATCTCATCTTTAATCAGGCCTCTGTGGCACACAAAGGCGACCTTTAAATCGCAAAGTACCGTAATCATCTATACCAAAATGGCCTTGCTTGCCTTCATCTAGGCGCTTCTCACACGCTGGAGCATTTGATCATGTTGTTGTGCTTCCCGCACTCGCTCGGAATGGTCGACTCAAGAAGCAAACGGGTCTCGGTCTCGCGGTACCAAAGCAAAAGATATATCCATACGCTCAAAATCAGCGATGAGACAATCGAGGGTAGGAGGTGTCGCCTTGCGACTCGGGCATCGGCTACAACATTTGCCTTGCCGGATGATACCGAATGGTGAGATCATAGTCCTTTATCAACTCCAACCATCTCCTCTCGCCTCGAGTTTAAATCTTTCAGGTAAAGATGTATTTGGACTCTTGTGATCGTGAAAATGTCACAAGATTCGCCATACAAATAATGGCGCAGATCTTTAAAGCCGTTACTCTGCTGCAAGCTCTAGGTCATGAGTAGGATAGTTCTGCTCATGTTTCTTCATTGCCGAGATGCATAGGCAATCACCTTACCATCCCGCATAAGTACACAACCCACCCAACTCTAGACGCATCTCAATAAATAGTGAACCGCTTCCCGGTTCGAAGGGTGAGAATTGGGCGGTCACCAATCTATCCTTCAAAGTACGTAAGCTTCGCTCACACGCATCCGTCCCACTGAAACTTGACACCTTTCGTGTCAATCGAGACATTGGTCTAGCAATGGTAGAGAAACCCTCCACGAAACGCCGGTAGTAACCAACCAAACCTAAAACTCCTCACTTCTTTTACATTGGTTGGTCTCTTCCATTCCACCATCGTTGAAATCTTACTTGGATTGATGAAATGCCCTCTGATTGATTACATGGCCTAAACCCAACTTCGTAAATCCGTAATTCACATTTCTTCAATTTGGCATAGAATTGGTTCTCTCAAGGTCTCCGGTACCAACCTCAAATGTTGAGCATGGTCCTCTTCCGCTTTGGAATAAATCAAGATGTCGTCAATAAATACTACGACGAAATCATCAAGATAAGGGTGCAACATACTATTCATGGCTTCCATGAAAATCTGCAGGAGCATTAGTTAGTCCAAATGACATAACCTTATACTCATAATGACCATACCTTGTAGAGAAAGTCGTCTTCTCAATATCTTGCTCGCGAACTCGAATCGATTATAACTCGATCAAGGTCAATCTTGGAAAATATTTTAGCTCCTTCAACTGATCAAAGAGATCTTCAATACGGGCAACGGATATTTATTCTTTCTGATTGCTTGATTAAGAGCCCGGTAGTCCACACACATACGCCAACTACCGTCCTTCTTCTTAGTGAACGTAGCAGAGCTCCCCACGGCGATACACTACGCCGAATCATACCTTTGGATAGCAAATCATCCAGCTTGCTTTTTCAACTCCTCCGGAATGGTCGTACAAACGGTATGGAGACATCGAATAGGTCGGGTTCTAACAAGATCTATCCGAATTCCACTTCACGCTCGAGGCATACCAGAAGCTCCACAGAAACACGTCAGAAATTCATTCACCACCGAATATCTTCAATACGGTGGAGATTCAGACTTCTCGCTAAGAGACCAAAGCAACCCAATGTTCAAGGCTCGACGACTAGGAAGCAGACTAGCCAACACACACGTGGAATCAAACGGCGACCGCCTCAAACACTAGTTCCTCTCCGACGGAGCTCGCAAAGTCACCGTCTTCCAAAACAACAAATCTTGGCACAGAAAAGAATAGCCAATCCATACCCAAGATAACATCAAAGGTGATAATGAATCACCATGAGATTGGCAATGAAATTTTCATCTTCTATAGTGATAGTACGGCCAGACAAATCGTAGAGCTAGAAATAAGACCTCCGGGAACGACACCACCACAGATTCGTAAATAGATTGCACACTCAAACCCGCCTTTAACAAAATCTAAGGACACAAAGAATAAGTAGCCCTGAATCAAACAGAACGAAAGCCTCATGTGAATCAACTAATAAAGTACTGTCACCACATCGTATGCCCACGGTGCTGTGGGTGGGCATGGCGAGACTCCCAAAGGTGCCGGAGCAGAGGACGCACCAACACTGAGAGGAGGGGCAGAACTGCAGCAGTGAGAACGAGGCGAGCAGAGGAGCAGTGGTTCCGTAAGAACCCTGGTCGGAGGCGTAGGAGCTGAAACCGCCGGTGGAACCCATCTCGTGAGAATCGAGGCACAAAAGGTGCAACCAGAGTCCGAATCGAGCTCCGAGGAGTACTAGAGGACGACGCCGCTGAATCGCTTCCCACTTGATGATACTTGCCGGATTCTCGCACAAACAGTAAAGCTTGTGGCCCTCTCGACCACACCGACGACAAGTCCTCTCGAAAGAACATTCGACGCACGATGCCCCTCTCCACACTTAAAACATTTCATACCTTGACTGGAATCGGGCGATCTGAGGTGTGGAAGAAGAAAATGTGGCGCCAAGAAAAGATCGCTCGCCGAGCCGGACGAGATGGGCGGCTCCTGGAAACCTCTTGGAAGTAGGCCGAGAGGACCCACCTCCACCACCAAAACTCCTCTTCCGCCACCACCGTAACCACCAATGCAGTAGTGCCACCGGTGACCGCCTCTGCGAAGGAGAATTCTCTCCGCTCTATCCTCTAGCTGCTCAACCACAAGGTGAAATCACGCAAAACCGAGGCTCCTAAGATCCGACGATACTCTGAAGGAGACCCGCGAAACCTCTTGGCCTTCTCCAAGTCATCATCGCCACACTGGTACAAAGTGTACAGATTGTTGAACTCCATCTCGCACTCAGACATCGACCTATTGCCTTGAGTCAACACTAGCAATGACTGCTCCATCCTCTCAATAAAAGAATCCGGATAGTACTTGGCTCAATCGTGCCACAAAAACTTCCCAAATCGGTCCTCGCACTGGGTCCTAGCGCATGAAACCCTTCCCACCGGATATCGGCTTGACCCTTCGGCTGAAAGGCCACAAACGAACCCTTTGCGCCGAGTTCATCTCAATGCCTCGAATCGACGCTCCATGTACCGAGCCAATCTGCTGCTCGAATCGTACCGCCCCATCAAACGTGTTCACTAAGCGCCATCCACTCACGAAGACTCATCCTAGTCTCGGTGGAATCTGCGCAACAACCGGACTCGCCATGGCGGCAAAGCAGAAGATTCACGACGATCGCAGGAGCAACAGAGCAGCAGGATAAGCCGCCGCACCGCCGACGAGCCGCCGTTCTCCCTTTGAAGATTTCGAACACCGCCGACACCGCCGAGCATCGCCGGCGGCGCAGCTTGAGCTTCCACGGTGGTTGAGCGGTGAGGCAACCTCCTCATTAACCCCACCAGCACCTCTTCGCGGACGTTGCGTAAACAACGGACCACGCCCACGCATCGCGACCACGGATCGGGACGCCACGGCCTCTACCTCTCGCCATCTAAGGACAACACAACGAACAGCACCAACTGAACAACAGCTTGCACAACAAATAAATCATAACAACAAGAAAATTGCGGAAACAACGAATTGCCCAACCCAACCTCGTGTACACAGTGTCAATTTAATAATTTTATTTTAACCACGGACCTAAAGCCCGCTCTGATACCAACTGTAACACCCCAACTCAGCATGAGCCTGGAATGCAACTACCCTAAGCTGAAAAACTAAATTTCGGCAGAACCTCCTTTGTATACGAGGATACCTGGAGGTTCCACACAACAAAACACACAAGTAATCAAAAACTAGTCATGAAATCCAATTCTAAGGTCTAAACATGAATCAACGATAATGAGCTAAGATAACAAATAACCATATGACTTAAAGTTCTCATCTATGTTCTCATTGATCATAAGGGTACCATCCATGACTAAATTTATTTATTACAAACCAAAAGATGACAAAAAAGAATCATTATTTCTTATAGCAATGAGTCTAATGTGAAGTGCATTATTCGAGTAGTGCTCATCTACTCCTCCCAAGTGAACTTCATCAACGATCACCTAGAAATAAACAAACAAAGCAAGAGTGAGTCCCGACTCAGCAAGTACAATGATTAAGAAAAACATTCATTCATTGAAGATCAAACATAACATCATTGGGTTCGATCATAACACATTGGATTTCTTATGAATACATGATATGAATGCTCAAATCAAGGAATGGATCGCACACACGCAGATATGCAGATAGCCAGTGAACACCGTCGGTGATCACTCAAGCCCGCATCTTAACAAAAATGCGGGATCCACTTCCGTATGAAGAACGTTTCATACGGGTGTCCAACATTGCCCATATTGGAATTAATGGGTCTTATCCAACCATCTTGGAATTGATGGTGGTTCTCATCCACTCCCGTGGACGTCAAATGTCAATGAATGCATGCAACAATTAAATGAAATATACCATAACATCACTTCTATTCATGAACTCAATGTATTGAACAAGGCATGAATAAGTCACTTCACATGTCTCACAAGTTACCAAAACAACTCATGCTAAAAACCACAATGCACAAACATCCAAATAAACATGGTACTTGCCTTCGCGTTGCGGCGTTATCCGCAACGAAGGCGCTCTTATACCCAAGTTTCACGCCTAAACCAACGAAATAACTTAATAAGTATACATGATACCCAGCTCAACTAGTCGGTGTTCTATTTTGCTTCTATTAGAGTCAATTAAATCCTATATCGCATAGACTGAAAAACATGGAGTCTGTCCAATAAGAAAATCCTGGACAGCAACGGGACTAACATAACTCACAGCCTGGAAGTCGAAAAATAGCAAACCCAATTTCTGTAGATTCTTAACTGGTCTAACTACAAAACTCTAGTTGACGCGACAAACCAATTTGGTCAAATTAATAGGCTAATAATTGTTTGAACATTCAGCACAGATTCAGCCTACCAAAATTCAGCAGAAATATTCAGTTGATCATAACTTCTATGTTACAACTCCGAATTGCGCGTTCTTTACCAATCTGAAAAGGTTATCGAATTACCTACAATAACCTAGTTGGGTGAACTTTCAGATTCTTCCAACTTCTCTATCATAACATAGAAAATATACAGACAGATTAATCACGTCAGGTTTCTGGCAGCGACTGATAAAACAGACATATCTTTTGACCCAGAACTCGGAATCAAGTAAACTCAGTGGCCATCTAAACCTGACAGGGATACTTCAATTTTCTAGGAGACACCAAGTTCAAAATCTGTGAATAACAATTTCTTATACATTTACAAATTGACTGCAGAATCTCGTCAGGATTCTGGACAGTCAAGACTAATTCTATCATAACTTTTGACTCGGACCTCGGATTTGAGTGAACTCGGCCACTGAAACGTAAGAACAAGACCTAGATATCTCTAGGAGACCGAACCTTCAGATTCTTCCTAAAAATAACTGAAACACCCTTTACAACGAACTGGACAGAAACAGTTTCTAAATTCAGCAGTTCTGCCTAAACAAAACGTAACCAAAACTCTTCTAACAACAATCAAACCACGAGGATCGGCATCGTTACCCTTGCTGCAACCAGGAGTAGGTGGAAGGATCCTTGGCGAAGAAGCTCTTCCTCCTTTTCACCTCTTTTGCCCCAAGCGAGCTGCTGTCCTCCTCCACTCCTTGCGCAACCGGCAGCGGAGAAGGTCCAAGGAAGATTGGGAGGCAAACCAGCAGGAGCAGCACCAATGGAGGTTGGGGCGACTCCTAGGGCAGGGCATGAGGGGGAAGAGAGGAGGATGGGAGGGGTGGCGCCAAAGGGGAAAAGAGGGGTTCGGCCAAGGGGAAGGAAAAGGGGCTGATTAGGGTTTAGAGGGGAGGGGCGATGGGCCTAGGCCCATGGCCGGCCAAGGGTTGGGAAGGCTTCCCAGAGGCCCACGACCCTAAACAACTCCGAAAACTGAGAGTTTTAAGCTTTCCGGAGTTTCCCGATTAAATTCTTTCTTTCCCGACTAAAAACAGGGTACGACATTTTATCTCACCCTTGTTTCCCCCCCCTACAGGTGATTGTTGAGCATTCATGGGATGGGTAGAGCGGCACCACAATAATGCACTTGGCTCATCAACTCATGTTGTAATAAAGTAGATGAAATTCTAGCCAAATGCTTAACTATTTGTGGATGATTATGTTATTTAATAAGGATGGACTTGTGAACCATTCTTTGATTAATCTGCTAGAGGTTGTTTAATTATTGAACTTGTTACCGTTATCTTTATTCTCTTAGTTGTTTATGCTTCCGCTTTATGCTTCTTGTCTAGAGTTGTTGCCGAATTAATCTATCTTGAAATTATTTGCTAGCTGCAGAGTGGTTTAGTAGCATTCCAGGGTAATGTGGGTCCTGGGGTGTTACAACCACATCATCTTAACGGATAATACCGTCTTACATCTCAACATTCGCCTCGACCTTTTCAGTGTACAAACAACACACGAGACTCAAAGGTAAAGTCTTACTCTGGCTAACGATTCTAATGAAATCTCAAACCTCGGACCTCTCGTGTACTTACTCAAGATCAAACATTCAAGATGTTGAGTACTCGCGCATGGACTCGAGACACCATGGCGATACGTTGTCTACCAAAATCAAACCATGTACCATGGGTCAACCTTCCCTTTAGTACCGAACTAGCCAACACGCATAAAACTCACTGCATTCTCATCCCACTTATTAATCGACTCTTCAAGAAACAAGGAGCACCTCTTTTAACCAGAACACTCAACAGACTCTCTTTACCCAACCCTTTATAAACAGAACCCAATTGAAAATAATGGATTCACAACGCAACCAAGAAATGGCAACTCCACACCTAAAAGGGTCAAATTCCAAAGCGAAGATTTCTCACGAAAACCCTTCCACTCTCCAAGTAGGCGTTTATAATCAACACCATGAACCAAAAGGGGAACCACTCGAATGCCGAATGAATTATTTTCATTTGTTTGTCTTATCCGAAAGAATCTCGCATACCGAGAAAACCAACTCAATTCACGCTTGGCATCCATCTCCAAGACAAATCTCAAATAAGAACCAAGAGAACATTTCATTAACCAAGAATACAACCTTTTCCTCAAACTTTATTGTAGGGTTTTCACTTTTATCTTAAACCTTGAGATTCCAAATCATCGCATATCACACTAATGCATTTCTCTTAAATTGACAACTTCAATGCTATGCTCAAACCGATTACAAAATCCACAACTATGTAGAGAGACTCTTTCATCTCACAATAACATACTCGGATCAACTTCTCTATCAAAGGAATTATTTTGACAAATAATTCCCAACATTCCTCAATATAAATTTCATCCACAATCACATTTATTCACTTTACCCAAAGTATTCTATCCAAAACAACATACTATTCAAAATTCGCTTCTGTTTCATCCGCCTCTACACATATTATTGGGTCTCCACGGTCCTAGCATAACATGCAGAGCCCCAAATTTAATCTCTAAGTCTCCTACCATGAGTTTCTGGTTTAATGGATAAGAAATCCTCACATCCGTTTACTAATATTTCACACAGTTCGACAATAACTGTATTCATTAATATCATCATTCCTTATTAATCTAGTAACCGCCCAAAGGCGATTTATTTCACCAATCTTAGACCTTCTCTAATCCACACCAATCCAATCCAATTACACAATTGCAATATATCTCTTCGCAATACCCAAACTGATTGACCAAGATTCAAACATACTCAATACCTAACATCAATGGATAAATATATATTCTTGCTCAAGTTATCCCAAGAGATAATCTAACTCCCATAGGGTTATTCGCTGAGGCCGAATCATTCTTGACAATAAGTCCACCATCCCTGCTAGCCCATTAATTAACACAACGATTAATTTTTCTCCACATCTCATCACATGAACTATATCATTATAATTTCTCTACACAATCTTACCAAGTACCCAATTGTGATACTACAATAAATTGATCACGACTTCCAGACTTTCTAATTCTAATATTATGTGAAAAATGATCACATGATCTTGGACCACCTCTTGCTATAGGTTCTACTAGTTGTGATTTCGAAACCTGATGGCTCAAAAGACAACATTCTATTAAAATCAAATCCTCTCCAATGACTATTCTAATAAATCAATTTATTACTCAAGACTCACAAACAACTTGACACCTAAGGTTCACAAAGCCATCTACTAGGCCACCACTAACTTAGTTGCCAAAACACAACCGAAAAAACTTTGCAATGCAATTCGATTAGCATTTTATTAGCGTAAGAGGCAAATAGCAGTAAATTTCAACACAATAGCAAGCGTTACCACTTACAATAGTTACAAGATCAAGAGAAATAATCAAATAGCAATGATCTAAAAAAACAAAGATGAGATCATGGACGATGACATACGCCCCACAAACAGAGAATAGCCAACCTCGAAAGAGAGAATAAAACATTGTTTTGGGATTCGGGAAACTTTGTTGGTCAAAACCAAAATTTAGGCAAAGATCGAAAAATCAGAAATTACAAAACTTGACTTCAACCTCAAATACTTCTACTTCACTCTTACTTTTAATAAGGAAACAACTTTCGTTGGTTACAAAGATCACCATGCTAATTCCAACAGAGAGATTTAATGGCCACATCATATAGATCACTGGGGCTAATAAAACCTCTCAAGATATCATATTGCTCAAAACAAATTCAGTTACTATATCAACATGAGGTCCGAAAGATCACATACCCAAAACTAGAAACCTTTTCACTTAATCCGTGTCGCAAGCGGTCCAATCCTTTATACAAAACATTCACTATTATCATCATTATCCCTTATTGACAATCACACTATCAATGAAATAATACACTCCTAGCGATAATCATCATCGCCTCTCATCCCATTCTAAATCTCCCAAAGGAACATCAGCCACAAGGTTGAAACAAACCTCATGTACAAAGTCATACCTATTAAAAATCATCTTCGCCTAAGACGCCAGATATCACTTATTCATTCATCTATGCAACCATTAGTGTTGCTTAACACACTTCAACTATCATTGACATTTATCTTTATCACGCATGCAAACAGGATTCTACGTCTATTTGTATTCACCTAACCATCAATAAACACCGAGTCAACCTTCCACTTTATGCTCGAGTTTTAGGGCAAAATATAATTAGACATTCAATAATATCATCTCTCAGAAACAGGTCTCACAAGATGCCACCTCAACATTCATCTAATCGATATACATGTTTCAATCTAGAAATTTATGTATGTTCAACAAGTAAATAGTTTAAGAAAATTTCGGATGGATATTCTCTAAGGCATCGCTCCAACACATCCTTAACATAACCATCTCGAATGGGTAGACTAATCCATTGAAACACATTACTCAGTATACCCAACAAATCTACCAATTTTCACAATCTTAATGATTAGAACAAGTCATCAAGAACTACTAAAAGACAGCATTCACTTAATCGACCTCAATTACAAAGTTCGGGTTTAAAACCAATCATGTTCCATGCAAAAGTCTCATCTTGGTAATTCATACCTTATCAATTAATCTAGATGATTACCACATTCCAACTAAACTCAACGCATAATCGCAAACGAGTTTAAGATCTTTTTTTCTTTAGGAAAAGAGGCATAACACTTCCACACTAAATAATCCAGAGAAACACATAAGCCAAAGGTTTCACAAGTTAAAGAATTTGCAACATAAAACTCAATCAACTTCCCTTCTAAGGATTTTAGTTAAAATCGTTTAAACACCATTGAACAGGCCCAACTTGACAACCCAAATCAAAATCATTAATTTCTTTTGGCTACAACCTCACATTTAACCACAAAAAGTCATCGCTAAGGGTTTAACATTTTCTTTTGTAAAAGAGAAGAATTCAACTTCAACGCTCAAAATACCCAGAAGAGATACATTGAGTCAAAACTTCCACATACTAGAAGATTTGCAAAAGGAAACATTCATTATCCAAATCATCAAACAAATAAATGGGTCCAAATCTCCAATAGGAAAGATGGAACAACCATGAAAATAACAAGTTCGCCAATTAACAACGAACACGAATAGCAGGAGCCACTCAACAGACGGAAAGGCAATAACTGCTCTAGAAAACAAATAGAGACCCATGAAAACCCCTCACTGCAACTTGGCGAGAATTGGCCAAACTCCGAATCTGGGAAGAGAACAGCTTTTCTGGAGAAACTTATCCTCAACACTTCTAACTATGATACTTATGGTAACTACTTCCCTATTCCCATACCACAAACAGTGGTGTAACATGGCAAAACTCAGAGACACAACCACGACCTCAACTTCTCAAATGTGGGTTATCCCCACACATAATATCTATAATATTATTTTATAGATATATCAGTTCAACTCATAACAGGAACCTTCAATACAACATACGAAAGCGTAAATGCAATGCAAAACCCAATCCCACCTACTGTGCTTAGTGTGTCAAGTTTAATAATTACAAAACCACGGACCTACAGCCCGCTCTGATACCAACTGTAACACCCCAGCCCGACATGAGCCTAGAATGCTACTAAACAAACTCTAGTAACTCTAAAGTAGACCATCCTAATAAATTTCGGCAGAACCTCCCTTGTAAAGTTAACTACACGGAGGTTCCAACACACAGTTTATTCAAATAATAATTAAAACTTTCAACCAAAGACATCAAAAGATAAACAATGACATGCTAAGAATCCAACAAACTAGAGAGATATGAAGAACCACTACTCATCATTATTACATCAATCCATTGCATAAGACAAAATATAATGTTCTAAAATCAACTTCGTTCTGAAGATCATTCAACTTTATTTAGTTCATGTGGTATGTGTGTGACTAGCAGTCTACTTCCCCCCATGCATGTCATTCTTGGCTCGTGTACCTAAAACAACATTAAAAGCAAGAGTGAGTCCACAGACTCAGCAAGTACATAAAGAACTATAACATCAACATACATGTAAAGGAGAATTACATCAACCATCTCATGTGCAAATGCAATGCTCAAGGAACTTTTATCTTTAACTTTTCGTGTGCATTACACGTGCACGCAGAGTATGCGACCGCCGCAAGATACCCATGCCTCAGGCGCGCACGCACAGGACCAATTGCCCGTTACTCCGCAGTAACGGGACCTCAAGCCCACACTCCACGAGTGAGGATCTCGGCCCGTCACATTCATGACGGGATCTCTGGGAAACATGCTTGGTCACGCGTGACCAAGCCTCAAGATGTTCTCAATATGCATATGCTCATCTCTTATTCAGCAAAGAATCTTACCAAAAGACAACAACATTTTACCACAGTAAAGCATAAGGATAATTGAGCAATCATCATACTTAAACAATCATCAAGTAAGCCATCTTGCTATGCAACCACATATCAAAAAGCACACAAACATAGTCAATCAATCACACCCATTTAACAAATAATGCACTTGCCTCAACCGTGCGAAGGTGGATGCAGAGGATAAGGTACTGCTCCCGGAGCCAAACCCACACCTGGACATGAAGAAAACCCCATTCTAAGACCAACATTCTGGACCAAAATCATAAGTAACATCGCAATTGAACTCGCTAATATCTTAGCATTTTCTAATTCTCATAATTTCTAGCGATCAGTCACTGCAGACAGCTAGCTTCTAAAATACGTAACTTTCTGCTCGGGTGTCCAAATAAGATGATTTTGGAAATTCTGGAAAGGTAATTAAAATTTCTAAATAAACTTAGTTGGGGAGACCCTCTGATTCGGCCATCTACTAGTCCTACCAATCCATTTAATCAGAGCAAACATTTCACGTCGGGTTTCTGAACAGCGACAAAGAAACTATCATAACTTTCTCTACGTTCGTCCGAATTTAGTGATCTTTAATTTTCCTGAAAGCTAAGAGGATTAGACTCGTTTTTGTTATGGTGAGACCCTCTGGAAACCCTTCTAAATATGCGCTTCTATCAGGTTAACCAACACTAGTAATTGTGCTTCTCTCCAGAAACACATAAGTACTGAGAAATTCATAACTTTGGCTACCGAAGTCCGAATGACTTGATTCTTGTCGGCAATGAAAGATAACTATGATATATAAAACTTCCTAGGAGACACCCAGACCCAATTGTTCCTTTAACCTAACAAAAAACGTCAACCTTTACCGCTGCAGAACACCGACGAACTGACATCCGAAAATAAAACAACTAGAAAACGACCCAACGGAAGGGACAACAGGTTACCCTTGCCGGAATGGAGAGTGCACGCAGCGGATCGACGATCACCACGTTCTCCCGGCTGCAAACCCTTCCTCTCCCTCCTCTTCTTCTCTTCTTTTCTCTTCTCTTCCCTTCCCTCTTCTCTTCTCTTCTTGGCCGGCCATCCAAGGGGTTCCTTCTTCCTTCTCTTGACCAGCAGCCATGGGGGCTGGGGAGGCGCAAGGGGTGGAGAGGCAGTGCAAGGGAGTGGGGAAGGAGGGTGGCGGCTGCCCAAATGGGGAGGAGGGAGGAGGCGCAAGGGAGGGGTGGCTTAGGGTTTGGCTGCCCCTCCTCCACTAATGGGCCAAAAACCGGCGGGTCAAGGCCTTAGCCTGGGTTGCCCAAAAATTCCATTTTTTCCCCTGGTTAAATCCCTATTTAATCTTTTCCCTAACAGTTCTTTCATGGTTACTTTCATCGCTCTCGACTTTTTCTTTCAAGTACTTTTTTTTTGAGATATTACACACATGTTCCGTCAGGAATGCCGACCCAAACAAAAGAAATGCAGGTTGGGTTCACTACCCATACTAGATTGCAATCGGCATCTTTAAGGTACGTACATGCGATGGAACACAAATACGCCCTCACCCTTCTAAGAACATCTGATATTGATATAAAACTCACATGGCATAAAACGCAGCCCGAAGACCTAAGCATCTATGCTATACAAGATCAATACACATATCCTTACTCCCCTGTTTCCAACTCAATAGCATTAACCCTTTACTTAACCAAACAGCGCCCATACACCGCGTGTGGAAGCACGTTGGGACTTGAATTGAATAGTCAGAGTTCAGTCCTTATTCGGTCCAGACAAGTCCACCACATTTCCCAATCTCGTGTACAAAGGCACCACCACTAGCATCCTCTTGCCAGACCAATTGAAATTTAAAATTCAGTTCTGATTTAAAGAAACTGAACAAAGAGTTGAAATAACTGAAATTTATTTGTTGCTCCCATGTTTGACAAGATAGTCTTGCCAAACTCTAACGTTCTATAGACTGCATGGTTAAGCGAAATTCTGAAATTAAATGTCGTAGTATACAACCCTACTCTAAGTTTTGA
Organism: Ampelocalamus luodianensis; assembly: GCA_036346255.1. Taxonomy (NCBI): domain Eukaryota; kingdom Viridiplantae; phylum Streptophyta; class Magnoliopsida; order Poales; family Poaceae; genus Ampelocalamus; species Ampelocalamus luodianensis. The sequence continues at coordinate 69,424,583 of CM070621.1, read as the reverse complement.
GTGTATGATCAGATTTAAGGTAAGCCACAATGTTAGGTCATAACTACCTACTAACAGATCACAATTATATTTTCAGAAAATTTGCATGCAACAGTTATCACTGTATTTTAAAAATCTATTGTATACAACTTTGGGATCAACATGATGCAGAGAGGATGCTTGCCTTGGTAATAATACACCTCTTGTTTAGGTTCTTGTTGACCAACAAAAGATTTAACCACTTCAGAAGAACCAGATTCTAAAAAGAGACAATAAAATCCAATAAATACAAGAGCTGACAACAAGCACATGATGAAAGAAAATGTAGGATCAATATAGAAATGCATGATTAACAGCATGCTTAAGTTATATCTACCCCAATAAAGATAATAACCCATATTAATCTTTACAGTCACTAATTGTCAAAACTAGAGTTGGAGTTCAAATTATAGTTTCAGATTTTAGAAAAATTGAAAACAGGGCAGATTACAACAGAGGGTTTTGGTGATCTAAATATGGACCAAGTAATTTATTTATTTTGGATTAAGAGTATTCATAATCAATACAGTGAACTACCTTATCACTTACTCACTAATTGACAAAGTTAAGATGGAAATGTTTTGCTGTGCACTGAACAGATTCAACCGACAACAGCAAGCGAAACAGAGGTGTGAAGATTTTTGTCTAAACACTAATACACTTAAATCTAAGGCTCTTGCTGGAGCTAAACCTAATCCACAAGAAAGTTAACATCCTAAATCATCATCTTGCTAACCCTAATTAGTAAGATTACAGAAAAAGGGTAGGCTACCAATTTTGTCGGTTGGACCAACAGCAAAAACAACACAGGCACAACTTGCAGATTTCGGTGGATTTGGAGATTCTTTAAACAAAGATTTCAAATTAGAGTTAAAGCTGATCTACATAGGTAGATAATACCCCAGACCAACTTTTGCTAACATGAACTTTCAAGATTACAAGAAACTCCAGTGTTTGTCGGTTTGCCCGACAAAACACAACAGAGAAGGATTTTGCCTTAACTCGAATTGGAGACATTAAAGAGCAAAAGAACAACTAGTTAAGATGCTAGGGTTTAGTTACGACTTAGTTAAGTCGAAAAGATGACAAGTGACACCCTAGAACTTGAAAACGACATGAAAGACCGAAAAGTTATCAAAAGTAACTTTTCAGTAAAAGCAAGACTTGAGCATCACATGCACAAGAGAATTGTTCCAGAGAGTTACTGAGGTCCTTAGGGATCTTAAGGTGGAAAGAAACAAGAACAAAGCTTACCAAAGGAGTTGGAGAAGGAGAAGTTGAGTTTTTCACGAAATAAGAAAGGTGCAAAATCCACAATTCCTGCTTGATAAAGAACGATATCAACGAAGGGCTTTAGCTAACTAGATCATAACACAAGATCTTGACAGAAAAGGGTGTAGAGCACCTCACCGGAGCAAGAAATCACCATGGTGGGCTTCAACCGGCTCAAGTCAACAGAGAGCAAAATCACGGGCTTCACCTACAAATGATGCCCGAAGCTTTCATTACAAGATGGGTTAAGCTTAGATAGAAATAAACAAGGAATGAGAGCAAGAAATCTTCACTGGGCAGGAAGAAAGAAAGTGAAGAGAGCTCTCTCGGTCAACAATGGCGGATAGGCTCAAAAGCTAGGGTTTATATAGGGTTTGAATCACTGAAGCAAGTGAGAAGTGTATAGAATTGATGCGGTGGCAACATGGTACCAGGTGTCAAAGAAAGAGTGGCCAAACTCGCGGCGGAACACCGCCTCTCCGGCAATGAAGTCGGCGGCGATGCACAGTCGCGAGGAAGAAGATAAGCTCCTCACTAACGCGCGGGCGCCGCGGTCAGCCGCAGCAAGCACACGCCCGTGAAAGCTCAAAAGAACGTCGACCGTCCGATTAGAAATGGGCGGTTGCGATGGAGATAGGTGTTAAGAGAAGATAATTGATATTGTTTAATATGGACCGTGCGATCTCAAACGAACAGTTGAGATTTAATGTAGCCTTCGGGAAACCCGAAGGTTACCTTCAAAAAGGAGCGTTGGATTTGCATCCAACGGTCGATCTCAAAAGATACACGTCACTTTAAATGGAATGACATGGCACCGTTAGATTTGTTTTCAACGGTCGAGATGGATGGGGGTTAGGCGGCCCGAAGGTCCCATCTTTATAGACCCTACAATCAAAATCCAACGGTCCTATGAAGATCGGGCCCTAAACACCCGCGGTCAAAAGGGTACCGTAGGATGGAGATCCAGAGGCCAGGAATAAATGCGCGCCCTTGAGTTCAAAAACGAAAAGAGCGGCGCGGTTGGATTTAAGATCAACGGTGAAGATTAAAGAGAGGTTTAGTGTAACACCCCAGCCCCACATGAGCCTGGAATGCTACTAAACCAACACAATAACATTTTTGACATTGAACAAATCTCCAAAATCTGACAGAACCTTCTTGGTTTAGTTACTAAACGAAAGGTCCCAACATTTAAATATAACATAATTAATTAATCCAACCTCCAGCATAGACAAGAGATAGCCAAAACTATGCTAATCGTCACTACAACTTCCATAGCATGCTAAACAACTAAAACACAAACAGAATGACAATCATAATCCTCTAATCAACTCTATTACAAATTATAGCATGCATAGTGAGTAATCATAAGAAATCCTTTATGCAATTACTCAACTACTAATCTGTCAATCTATTAGCCCAAATGTGAGTAGTTCGTGCCATTGTGCAACCACTTCTATTCCCTCCCATGCATGCCGTTCTTGTAAAGGGGGTACCTAAAAACACAACAACAACAAGAGTGAGTCCAAAGACCCAGCAAGTACATTAAATGGCAATAATAACATAGACTACTGTAATCATCAACATCCATATACCATCTTAAATAAAAACATGTCTTATGCTCATGCGATGCAAGATGCTCAGGTGCACTTTCTCTTTCTCTTTAACTTTTGCATTTTACCGGTAATGCGAAGTATGCAACCGTATGCTCAGGTGCCTCGTCCTAGGTTATGGACACGCTTGGATAAGCTTTTCAAGAGTTAGACTACAACCTTTTAAAATTAAAACTTGATGGGTGGTATGAATCAGGGATTCATGCTAATTGTGGTGGCTATTGGGTTAGTCACTTCTAGGTGGTTACTTTTAATATTGTTACTCGTTGTTATTTCAATGCTTAAAAACTGATTTGTCAAATTGCCTTCAATCTATTACATTATTGCAAATGAAACTTGCTTTGTGCGTCCAAAGAACCATATAACCATATTCCTTTGATACAGCTTTCATGTAGCTATGTATAGGCTTGTTACTCGTAAGTCTTGCGAGTACATTATTGTACTCATCTGCATTGCTTGTTGTGTGCAGAGGAAGGGAATGAGTCCGATGGACCTCATTTCTGTGAGTTGTGTTGTGGCAGTGTGTGGGGTGATTAGCTTGGCGGCCCGGTCGGTTGCCCTGTGGTGTTATGTGGCTAACCGGTCGTCTTTCGGTTTAAGCCATCTTATGGCAACTTTTGCTTCCGCTGTTACTTTTGATACTCTTGTAATTTGGCCGGTCGGCTGTGATGTAATAACTTATATTATGTATGTCTTTTGGTAGACTTGTTATATTCTGTGTATGGAATTGATGCACGCTTTGGTATGATGTATGTGTGCTGCATATTCTGGGAAGCACATATCCATCGAGACGCGGGTTATTCTATTTGTGATGCTAGAACCAGTGGAAGGTTAAGTATTACAAGTTTAATAAACCGGGGTCTCACAGTATGTGACCCCTCTGAAAAATTTCACAATTTTTAGAAATTGTTTGCATATTTTTAGAGGGCAGTCAAACCTGTTTGACTTTCAGTCAAACCTTAAACCAGAACCTTGCAGAATATTTGTAGAAATTTGCATAGCACTAAAAGCTCTGCAAAATTTACACAAGGTCAATAACTCAGCTAGCAAGCTCCTGTAAAAATTTTAGAATTTTTGGAGTTATTTTGCTACCTCTATTAAATCCTCAAAAGTCTTTGTCCAATTTAAAGTCAAACCTGGTTCACTATTCCTTGGGTTTGAGTCGGACTCGGGCTCGAGTCACTCGGTTGGACCCAACCAACTCAATGCACCAGATCCCTTTTTAAAATGCGTGGTCGATATCGGCCGTGGGATCTAAATCAAACGGCCCGCGTTGATTGTGTCGTTCGGACCGCCGTGAAGAGCCCATCCATTTGAGCCGTTGGATTAAGATCTGGCCGTCCTTATTGAATGGGTTGATCGGGTCACCCGATCGTCTCATTTGATCTCAACTGTTCGTTTTTGATCGGGCCACCCTGATTGTTTGGAGTGTTAGAAACCCTCAGCTGGCGCCATTTAATCGTAGTCGTCCATTTCGAATCCAACGGTCACAGCGTCTCCTTCTGTTCCTCTTCCTCCTCTGGCTCTCCGTGCGGCGCATGCGAGCAATGGTAGAAAGAGAGAGAGAGGGCAGCTTCGTTTTGTCAATTCGAGCTCGCTCTCGTCAACATCTCTCTGTGGGGCATTAAATGCGCCCCAGGCTTTCGGCTCTCCTGTCCCGAGTCTCACTTGCCCCCATCATTTCTTGGTCCATGACCGTAGCATGAGCCGAGCCCACCATGGACTCTTGTTCTTGCTCAAACCCTAATCCTTCCTCTATATAAACCCCTCCAGGTCCTCCTGGTATTCCTTTACACCACACTTTGCTCACTCTCTGTGATTTGAGCTCAAAACCACTTCAAATCTCCAAAACACCATTTTCGACCGTAGAGCTCCATTGTGGATCTTGGTGCTCTAGTGGTTCATCTTCGATCTTTCTTGTACCCTTTTGAGCTCCTCAACTTCCTTTACATTTCCCCTAACTTAATTTTGGGTTGCATTCACAGGAATCACTCAATTTTAAGTTTGAAGAGTTTCCAGCTCCGGTAAGTGGTTCATTTTGCAATTACTTGCTTTTGGAGTTTCTCTGAGCTATAATGAACCTATGGTAATGATTTGGTTCCACTCATTTTGCTCAGAACCTCATCTTCCACTTCATCTTCCTCGGCTCCGGCGAACTCCATCGGGTTCAAGTCTTCTCCGGCCACTTTTGAAGCTCATCTTGGCTGAGGTAGCTTCTTTTTAGTCCCTAGAAGTCGTGGCACCCGCTTTCTTGACCGCAATGAGCTTTTTCTGCTTTCATTTTTGGCGACATGTCCCCATCTCCATTTTCGGCTCACGGCGTCCAAGGCCACCACCGCCGGCGAGGTCATCACCATTGGGTCCGTAACACTATTGCGAACCCATTTTGGTATTTTGTGGCGCCACAGAGCTGAGCCACCGTGTAAGTGGTCGTTTCGCCGTGATTTTGCCGGACGGAAACCACCTCTGTGTCGTTGTCATTAGGACATATTAACTATCTAATCATTGTTAATCATTAGATGTCATTAATATGTCCTAATCCGGCCAAATGAGTCACTGACATGTGGGCCCGCAGGCCTTAAACCGCAGTCCCGGGGGCTTTTAGGGCAAACTGTGGGTTCATTAAATGTTAATCATTGTTAGCATTTAAGTTGTCCTAAGCTGCCACCTTGTGGCACTGCCAGGTGGGCCCTTTAAGCACTTAAGACCCATCCGTGCAAATCGTTAAGGCACATTAAATCCCTAATCATTAGTTCAGTAGTTAATGATCTGTCCTAAAAAGTCCCCTCCAGTCGCTGACATGTGGACCCCGTGCATTGTGCACGTGGAGTAAATGCTTCAATTTGAACTTCGATCTAAGTCCACCATCCATTTTGCGATCTGCGGTACAGATCAAATGGGCCGTTCGGGTCACCCACAGCCATGATGGGCGGTACAGATTAAAACCTCTCACTTAACCATGACAAAACATCGCTAAAGGTCCCACTGAACACTCTCTAGATAATTTCTTCTACTAATGAAATTAATTTGATGGGAGGCACCCAAAACACCACAAAAATGGATCCCACGCAATCACATCACCTCCAACTTTCAAGAATAACAACTCAAAATCCTCAGTACACACGCTCATGTACTACACCAGAAAGGTTCTATCAATGATCATTCCACTGCTCAGGAAACGTCATTATCTAATTTCTCTACACAAAAACATTGGGCGACAAAAAGTTTAGCATAAAACAATGCACAACCCAAATTTAACCTTTAAGACCTTTACAACGAATTTCTCTTATAACAGATAGTGAAATTATCGGATTAATTCTCTAACATCCCCACAAATCTAACATACTCTCTAATTAACATCATCAGGAATCACCCACATATTATCGCAATACTTTCCAATTGCGTTACTCAATAAAATTGATCAAGGTTTCCATACCTTCGATAATCCACAATATTTTAACATGAACTAGGGTTCTGGAATTACACCATACCATAGGTTCTACTTGGTCGTACCACTATTCGGTTTTACTTCGAAACCACACATTCCTTTTGAAAGATTCCAACTTCAAGAAAGTTACTCATTGAAATCAAGTCATACCTGACATTAACTCAACATTTCCTACCATCTCCAAAGTTGTCGTAACGACTAGAGTTCTCACAATTCTACCCTCATTGAACCACACCAACACAATTCTTCTACACAACCATATAAGGTACCCAATCATGGCACTCTCATGAATTGACCAATATTTTCCATACTTGTAAACAATTTCTAAAGTTCCACTTAACATGAACGAAAGATCTTGAACCACAACCACTATAGGTTCTAGTATTTGCACTAATGCCAATAGTTTGGCCCCAAAGACCAAACTTCTATTTAAGTCAAACCCTCTCCAAGGATTACTCCAAAAAATCAACTTATCACTCAATGCGTCTCAATCAACTTGACTTCCAAAGTCTCATAAGTCATTTAGTTGATCACCACCAACCATCTGCCATTATACAATCTGAAAGGTTTTGTGAAACAAATCCATTATTCTTTTCTCAACAGAAAAGACAATTGAAAACGATTCCCAGCACAAAGAATAACGTATACCACTCGCAATAAGCATATGACCAAGGAAAGTAGTCAATTAAGTAGTGAACTAGAAAAATATAAGGGAAGTCAACAGTAAGGTACAAGTCCCACAAGAAGAGAATTCCAAACCTCACCCAAAAGAATAAAACATTGCTTTTTAATCTCGAGGAACCCACAAGCAATGAAAAGAAAGGTCATACACACCTCAATTGAGTGATGCGTTACAAAGCTTGCCCCAACCACAAATACTACAATTACACTTTTTCCCTTACTAAAGAAAACCAATTTTCTTTCGTTACAACGTCACCTTGTAACATCAGCACAAGAGGAACATTTAAGACCAAATCACATGAATCACTTTTGAACCAATTGAACTTTCCAACATGTCACTATGTTCAACCCAATTTCAGCTACTACATAAATCATGAACTCCATAAGATTGCGAACGCAAAACATGGAATATTTTCATTTACTCAATAACACGAGAGGCGCTCAAATTATTTTCTCTACAAGTGAATCAACATCACTCTCACATTACCGACAATTGCTGGCATCGAAATCATATACTCTTACCAAGAATCATCAAACATTACTACTCCATCCTAAGACTTCCCGAAAGAACATAAGCCACAAGGTTAAAACAAAACTCTTTCAACAATATGATACTAGAACTTGACCAAATCACAAAAGTACACCAACATTAATATCTTAACAAACTTCATCCATTTAACTCTTACTGACGCTCAACACCAAAATAGCACATACTAAATGCTGTCTAGCAACATAAGGGCACAATCATGATCCTACCTCTAATTGCAAACTCAACAACAGTTATGAGAATGGATTCAAGATTAATATTTACCAAGGCAACATTCGAACGCATCCTTAACTTAACCATCACTAGCGGTTAGAATAACCAAAGGAGGAATTAGATTCCAAGTCATCTAACATATTTAGCAGGTTACTCGATCGTAAAGGTCAAACCGGTTCATCAACATTCCCACACTTCATAACATCAATAGGTTCTGAACAGAGGTGGACAACTCTTATCTAACATTCATCATGTACAAAATACAATGACATTTCAATTTAATCAATTTTCCTTTTATGGATTCTAGTTAAGAATAATCATGCACCACGCTACAGATCTGACTTGGTAACTCAAACCTTAACAATGGATTTCTATGTTTAACACCTCTCACTTAAACATAACAGGACTTCACAAAAGGATTTTTAACTCTTTTCAGAAAAAGAGGCATTAACTTCAACACTCGAAATAATCCAAAAGAAATATATAAAGCCAAAGCTTTCACACGTTAACGAACTGGCAACAGAAAACTTTCATTACCCAAAATACCAAACGAATAAATGAGTCATTCTATTCCAATGAGAAAGAAGGAACAACCATGGAAACCTCAATCTTTCCAATTGACAACGCTCACAAATAGTAAAAGCAACTCAACAGACGAAAAGCAATAATTGATTCAAAGAACCATTAGAGATCTATTGAAAACCATCAACAATCATGAATCATGAACCCAGAAGAATTTCATCAAACACCACAGAACAAATATTGCCAAATTCAGAAATCAAGGAAGAGAACAACTTTCTAAAGAAACTCACGCTTAACACCTGAAACCATGGTACTCGAGGTTACTACTCCCCTAACTACATACCGCGAACAGTGGTGTAACTTGGTGAATCCCAGAGTAACAAACCACGACCTCCACTTCTTATCGTCCGTTATCAACGCATAACCAATGTATTCAGTTATGAAAATATAGGATCATCTCATGACGATCATAGAATAAATTCATAGATATAAGATATCATATCATATCATAGATTAACAACAAGAAAGATAGTACAGAAGCAATTCAACAATTGCTCAACGAATAAAACATAGTAATAGAAATGCGGAAGCAACGAATTACCCATCCCACCTACTGTGCACAGTGTGTCATTTTAACATATTTCTATAACCATGGACCTAAAGCCCGCTCTGATACCAACTGTAACACCCTGGCTATCCAGAAGCTAATATGTTACCTAAAGAATCTAACAAACAACCAAAATCAAAAGTATTGAGACAATATTCCAAGTTATAACAAAAGGAAGGAGGTCCACTCTAATAGCATAATAGCACAAATATAGTCTGAACCTTTGTAAGTCAAGTACCAAAGCGGAAAATAAACATCCATAACCAAGAGGGAGACATCATCCACATGCCACCTTAATTATTACAATTTATCACTAAACAAATGAAGGAAAATAACCAAGTTCTATTATTGAAACTGGAATATGGCGTTGTGTGTTTAGTGCATGTCTACTCCCTCCCAAAAGAGTCATCATCATCGGCCACTTAAAACAAAACAACAAAACAAGAGTGAGTCCGGGACTCAGCAAGTACAGCGAATAAAAGGACATACGTCATGTAGAAACATGGCACTATAGGATTATCTGAAAGAATGTACTGAAATGCATGGATGCCATGAACTGGTTGGACTGCACTCACGCTTATACCGGTATAGCTAGTGACACACCCGTCGGTGTTCACTTAAGCCCGTATTTATCGAAATACGGGGATCCAAAATACCGTATGTAGAACGTTTCATACGGGTGTCCAAAACTGCCCACATTGGAACGGTGGGACTTCACTTGCGCATACTGGAATTGATGGGACTATAGACTCCACTCCCGTGGACGGAACATGAACATGGTTGCATGAATAAACTTATGAATAATGACTAATATCATCTCCACACATATGAAAGAGCATACGCAAAGAACATAATCATCGGAACCTCTTGACTACTATAATCTCCACTCCCGTGGACGGAACATGAACATTGAAGCTTCTCACATATGAACAAAACACAATACTAATCATCGAGCATCCAGTGTTTACAAATCACACAAAAGTCATTGTACTTGCCTTTAGCGTTGCGATGCGTTGGGAGGCAACGATGAAGCCGCTAACCTTGGCGCCTCACCCCCTACGCCAAAGTTACTCAATAAGAGCCAAGGCATCAAGACACTACTCGCATCGCCCCTAAGTCATACGCCAACCCCATCACTTAATTGTACACGTTGCTTGAATTAAACCATATTCTAGCAGAAAGCCTTATCGGACAGCAGCAGTAAAAGTAGCATAATTTTTGCTCTAAAACTCGAAAAGCGGTGTTCTCAGGTTTGTTTGAAAGGTAAGGAAATTATCTACAACAACCTAGTTGGTGGAAATGCCGAATTCTATATGTATCTAACTCCAAAAGACCGACGGACACTTTTTGTCAGAACTACCGGCAATTCTGGACAGCAGCACGGTAAATGCCATAACTTCTAATTGGCTAAACCAAGCTTAGTGTTCTTTATCAATATCAAAATCTAAGATCAAGTCCTACAATAACCTAGTTGGGTGAAAGCCCTAAATTTTCCATTAACACAATCATATTTTAAAAGACAACTTGACAGTTTATTCTCGTCAGGATTCTGGACAGTAGAGACGGAAACTATAATAACTTTTGATCCGTACATTGGAATTTAGTGTTCTTGGCGGCCACCGAAAGCTAAGAACAAAACCTACATAACTCTAGGAGATGGACAACTTGAATTCGGCCTCTAAGAACCCTAAATCGTCCACATAACAATCTGGATAGATCTGAATTTGTAACAGCCGAGTTTCGATCCAATCAAACTAATCTTATTAGCATCTAGTAATCAACAAACAACGAAGAAAGCACTTCGTTACCCTTGAAGACTCACGGAAAGACGATGATCAATCCCCCACGAAGAAGTCCCTTCTTCTCCTCCTTTCTCTCCCTTCTTCTTCCTCCCGATGGCCGGTAGCAAGGAGCAGCAAAGGGGGGTGACATGGAGGGCGTGGCAGCACGGGGAGGAGGGTTCCTATAGGGGCCGCGCGGTACTGTAGCTGTGTGCTACAGTAAAAAAACCTAGGGTTTGGTTGGCCCCTTCTTAAACCAACTTCCCACTTGGGCCAAACAACGTGGGCCGAAAGCCCAAGATTATTTCTCCTCTAAAAATCTGATTTCTCTTTTTAATGCCTGTTAAATACCTTTCTCATTTCAATTAATTCTCTAATGTTAAACATGATATTACATAATCGCTGATGGATACTTTCCTTGTTAGGAGAAATCCCTCTCTAAACTATATTGCACTCGAAAATTGAATAAATTTCTCTCCCCCGAATAATACATTCTCTCAAATTGATATTCGGGGTACTACACAATCCCAAAGAAATTCATCAACCATAACTGGAAAAGAGTTGACCAAATTCGAACTCAAGGAAGAGAACAACTTTCTAAAGATACTCACTATCGACGCCTGCACTAAGATATCTGAGGTAACCACTTCCCTATTCTCAAACCACAAAAGATGGTGTGACCTGGTAAAGCTCAGGGCCACAACCACGACCTCAACCTCCCAACATGCACTACCATAACTCATAATAATCATAGAATCATATTATAGGTATATAAGATCATCTCATAACAGGAATCATCGATACAACATAACGGAAGCGTAAATGAAATGCTTGACCCATCCCATCAAACTGTGCACCAGTGTGTCGGGTCTTAAGTTAATTAACCATTAGCAAATTTTAACAAGCTAAGTTACCTAAGTCATTAATCTATTCACCACGGACCTAAAGCCCGCTCTGATACCAACTGTAACACCCGAGCCCAACACGAGCCTGGAATGCTACTAACTAACAATACAACAAATTAAAAATATGACACTTTACTAAAATCCGGTAGAATCTTCTTTGTTTAGCTAATTATTCTAGGAGTTTCAACAGGTACAAGTATCAAAATTAAAGAATCCAACTCATAGAATAAACAATAGGCACTTATGATATACTAAGTGACTAAAGTATAATCACAATTATCCAAGAGAATATGCCACTCATCATTATTACAAATAATCCAACGCGTAGACATAACCATAATCAATCCCTTAAGTAGTTTGCTCATTTATTAAGGTAGATCTAAAATTTAATCAACTATCAAAGTTTAATGGTAGTGTGCGTGCGAACATAAAGCTACTCCCTCCCATGCATATCGTTCTTAGATTGAGTACCTAAAACAACAATAACAACAACAAGGATGAGTCCACAGGCTCAGCAAGTACATATAAAAGTCATACAATACAAAATTATAACATCAGCATCCACTTTCAGAGACATATCATTAAATCATTCCACATGCATATGCAATGCTTAAGGATCCTTTCTCTTTATCTCTTTTTGTATTTTACTAGTAATATAAAGTATGCAACCGTCGCTGCATACCCATGCCTGTGCTCGCAAGCGCAGAGACCAATTGCCCAATACTCCACAAGTAAAGGGGGCCTCAAGCCCACACTCCACAAGTGTGGGGATCTCAAGCCCGTCATATACATGACGGGGACCTCAAAGATATGCATGCTTGGTCACCACATGACCAAGCCTCAACATGATCTTAGTATGCACATGCACAGTTCTATATTCATCATCAACATGGCAAAAACAATAACATCATTAATGAAATGAACTTAATCATACTTTGAATATTCACCATTATTAGTACACAAATCATGCCAGCAACCAAGCATTGCTATCATGTATCAATTTCATGCAATCATGTCCAAGCAATCACAACTAATGTGTCAAACGATGTACTTGCCTCAACCGTGCGAGAACGAAGGACGCGAAGAGGGCGCTGTCCCCGGAACCAATCCCCCACCTGAGACAAGTTAACAAGCACCCTATGGTGACAATACTGGACCAAAATAAGCTAGAAGCATTTAGGAAGAAACTATACTCTCTCGCGCAACCCCAACTCCAACATCCTGAACAACAATCTGTCCCATCGACAAACAGTCATAATAAAAAATTCATATCTTTTAGTACAGAGATCCAAATAGGGTGTTCTTGGACTCTCTAGAAAGCTTATCAAATCCCCCATCTAAACCTAGCTGGTGAGCCTTCCGGATTCGGCCATCTACTACCCATACCAAGCTGATGAACAAAACAGCTAAATCACGTCGGGTTTCTGGACAGAGATATTAAAACTATCATAACTTTCAGAATAATGATCCAAATTTTATGTTCTTTAACTTTCCTGAACGCTAAGGTAATTATCTACAACTTTCGTTATAGTGGGACCTCCCTGAAATTTATTAACTATTTGTTTAGGTCTGATTACTAAAAACTGTCAGAGTTGTAGCAAATTTACAGAATAGCAGCACTACGAAATTCATAGCTTTTGAACCGCTCGTCCAAACGACGCGATCTTGTACTCTACAGAAAGGTATCGATGTCGCCTACAATTATCTAGCACGCGTCCTGGTCAGATTCTGCCGTTAAACATCTCAAAAATGTCGTCCGACCCTATCTTCCGTAAATAGACCTAAAGATCGACATTGCTAAAGATCAATTAACCCACCAATTGAAAGTAGATCAGGTCTTACCCTTGAAGAACTGCCTCCAAACACGATGAACACCACGTGATCCCTCTCCCTCTACCTTCTCTCTTCTTCTTCTTCGTTCTTCTTGGCCAGCCACGAAGGCGAGGGGAGGTGGAGGCGCAAGGAGAGGGAGGGGCTGCTATAGTGCTGGTGCTACAGTGCATGCTACATTAACATGGCTGCCTATCTCTACTTGCATGGTTGCCCTAATGGGCCAAGGTGTTGTGGGCTTTCAGCCCACAGCCCATGTTTTCCGAATTACGCAAAAATCCCCCTGAACTTTGTTAAAACCACTCCCTCTATTCAATTCTTCTCCCTACAATCTTTCTTCTCAATTAAATAAATATTTGGGGTATTACATATGGGGAGTAGTTTTACCTCAGTTCATCGGCGAAAACCGACTACAGCAGTCCACCCCAATCCCATTTCACATGATGAGCATAAGGCAAAACCAACGTCAGTGAGTGACTCAATAACAAACCCTAAAATCCGTAAGTAAACAACCAACATCAAACATCAGTGGTTAAATCGAAGCACACATTTACACATTGAAAGTATCATAGAAGAAATCGTAAAGGAGAAAGGGAAGCCATTAGCCTATTGTGTAGAACAAGAGGAGCAAGGGCCAGCGGTCGCAGGCTGGGCTAGTCAAGCCACCGACGCAGAGGGAGGCGCTGGGGAGAAGCACAGGTGAGCATATAGGAAGACCGAATGGCAAGGCCAAGCCGAGGGTAGCGTAGGCGCGCTGGAGGTCGGAGGCAACGTCGGGTCGGAGGGGAGCCATAGGATCAGTGCTAAGCCAATGGAGTAGGAGAAGGAGCACTAGGAGCTCGTTGCTGATTGGCTTGTGGAGGATGTGGCTGCTGGTGGAGACATTTGGGGATAAGGTTTTGTGGGAAGCCCATCTCCCTCTCTTTTTTTCATCTTCCCGCGCACACGCGCAAATTTTCATCTTCCCATGTGTGGAGCTGGCATGGCGCAGAGAAGACGAAGAGGAGATGAGACTAACATGTGGGTCTGGGCTGTTAGTCTTAGTGGTGAATCAAATTAGCTTGGTCTGAATAGTGTGGAGCAACCTGATTGAGAATGGATGGTCCAGATCGCTCATCCGTTTGGGCGGTCTTAATATTCCCAAGCGATGCGGACGGTCCGATTTGGATTGGATGGTCCTGATTGAATTGATCGTTCGGTCGGTCCGAACGTTCCCAAGCGATGTGGATGGTACGATTGAAATCGGATGGCCCGCATGTTTCCTCGGTCTGTCCGAACGACACACGGTTGGGTTTAACCAAGTTGGTTCGAGTCCGACAATGAAACACGTGTAGTCGTGAGTTACTCCATGTGAGGACCCCAATTTATTTGGCTTGTAATGCTTAACCAACCACCTGGTCCTAGCATCACAAATCAAATAAACCGATCCTCGAGATATGTATACTTCCCTAAAGCAAGATACACACTCACCACAAAATTATGCATCAACTCCATTCCAAACATAGAGTCCAAACATCACACTAAGCGTAAAGTAACAAAGAGAGTTATTATGCACAAAGGCCGATCGCCAAAAGATACAAAAATACCAAAAGACGACAATGAAGCAAAGTGCCATAAGATGGCTATAAACAAAGCTAATCGTGCCTTGACCCACAAGGCATCCGACCGACCGCCAAGCCTAGTCGTCGAACACGAAGCAAAGAAACTCACGTAGTGAGGCCCTTGGGGCTCACCTTCTTCCTCCGCAACAAAACATTAAGCAAAGCCAATGAGTACAAAGATTGTCTTTGTACTGCAAGACTTACGTGTGAACTAGCGTGCCTGCTCATATGCTACATGCGAGCTCATCCGGTGGAGGTCATATGTTTCATTTGCACAAAGCCAATTTTATTTGCAATAATGTAATACGCTTTGAAGGCAAGTTTGCAATTCCTTTTCAATGTTAAAATACAGAAAGGTAATAATAACAAAAGAGAAAGATAATAACCTAGAAGTGACTATCCCAATAGTCACCACAACAATAGCGAATCCTGCATTCGTACTCACCCAACAAGTTTTAATTTAAAGGTTGTAGTCTAGTTCTTACGGGCGATCCGAGCGTGTCCATAACCTAGGACGAGGCTATTCGAATAGTTTGAACCCGCAGGTGTACCAATGTACCCACACTTGCACCGCCTTTAAGCCAAAACACACTAGAAGGTATGCTGGCACGGCTAAGTCCTACGAGACTTTTTCCAATATTGTGTATTAACTACGAGCCGCTCGTATGGATAGAAATCCATACGCTTACATGGTAAAGCCGAAAAGACAACTACCCACTCAGGATAAAGCTTTTCGGACAACTACCATGCTCCCACCTCCATCCCTCCTGCGACCTCCTGCGACCCGGAGCCAACACACGCCAAAGTACTAGGTCAAGAGAGGTCCCATATACTCTAGTGTGGTTAGCACGCAAAATGCTCAGTACGGTGGCGCAAGTAACTCGGTCCTTAACTGACTCGGGCACCATTCCAGTCACACCCAACAGATCACACCAATCATACCGTTGTGCCCAAGTCCAAATCATTTTGTTTTCATTTTTAGTTTTCACAAGTAACATAGCAAAATGCTGAACTATAAAGTTTTAATAATTTTTGTGTGATCAAGGCTACCGACTAAAGTCGATAACCGCCCAGTTCTACCGATAGCTAAGCATGTCTAAGCAAATTGAAATCGTATCTACTAAGTGACAAGAGATCATCCATCGATCTCTAATCACAGCAAATAACCTAGGCTCAGGTAGTATAGGAATATCATTTGCCTACAGATTATGCATCTAAAGGATTAACTAACCAATTTAACACAAATTAAGCGATGCATACATACAGTTGAAACAAAATATTAGACTTTAAAATACTGGGATTAACATGATCAAACCGCTTTTCGGTCATTGTTGCTCGTAATGCTCAACTCTGCTGCAGAGGATCGCCTCGTGGTTACCGCAAATGTCGAGCCTAACGATTGAACAAATAACAGCGAATAAGAACGAATAACACCGACAAAACTCAAACATACACAACATCAAAACATTCCAAGCTTTACACAGCAGCGTAAACATGTTCTAACACATTTTTAGAAACAGGGAAATAATTATTTGAAGTGGTGATGAATTTTCTAGCAATTTCCTAAGCTAACATACACATTAAAGCACTAGTTAAATACTTAGCAAAATTTTAATAACAGAAACATACCCAAAACCTATTCTGATAATTAGTTCACTATAAATGAAAATTTACAAAATTGGATTCATTGGATTTGGACAATTTTTGAGAAAGATATGAATTCTCTAATTTGGATAATACATAATACGCCATTTAATCAATCAACAGATTTATGCTAACAGAGACAAAGTTGAATCTAATTTTAGTAAATAATACATTTAAAATGAAAATTAACGGAATTGGTTTCATGCGATTTGGATAAAAATTGATTTAGTTATAAATTTTCTAAGTTTAATTGAATTATCAACAAACCAGAAAGCATTTCAGAAAAACTAAAGCATTAATTCCTTTTCTACCGACAGCTAGCTAGCCACGACCATCGACAAAGGGATCGCTAAAAACGCGGACTAGGTCAAGCCGACTCGCCCCGCCGAGGATGACGTCGAAGGCGTATTATAAGAATACGCCTTCGCTTAACAATATGTAATCCTAACATATACGACAGAGAAATACGCTTCCTAAAAGAGAAAGCGCAATAACAAAGTTTACACAACCCTTAATCGACAACCCGGCTCGCATGGGCGACTCGAGGAAAACATAACGGCTGGATTAAGATTTTCTAAACTCGATTAACTGCAGAGGGACCACATGGCAGCGACATAATTAAACAAAGGTTAACGATAAACTAAACTCCACCGCGCTCACCGCACGACGGCGGGGCGGCGCGCGGCCGCAGATGGATCTCACGAACCGTAAGGTTTCAAGGCGAGTGGGTGATACTCGAGGTTCGCAAAGCTCGCGAACACTAAGACGGTGACGCGAGCCTTGAGGATGCTGCGCGCGGTGGCGGCGAACGAGGCGGAGAAGAAGACACGGCTCGCGCGGAGAAGGCGATCTGGACTTCTAGAAGACTCCGGAAGGTGTGCTTAAGCTTCGACTCGACTCCAGGAACAATACACCCACGATAACGCCGATGAAGAGGGCTCGAGACGGCCGGAATTGCCACGGCGGCGGAAAACCGAGCTTGGAGAAGAATTGGTCGCACGCCCTCAACGAAGCACAAAAGACAAAAACAAGCCCACCGTTAGACTCAGTGGAGGATTGCGATCACGAGGGACCAAGTGCCGAGGCTAGAGACTCACCAGATCGCAAACGAGCTCACGGAGCCGAGTTCACCGGAGGTGGAGACGACGAAGTCGCTCCAAGCGATACACTGGACACCGAGGGTCTGGGTCGGGCAAAATGGACGCGGCGAGGTGAGAGGAACACAGCTTCGGGGCCGCGGGCTCGAGAGAGGCGCTAACACGGCGCGCCGCTTCGCTTCAACTCCGCCGAGACAAAGAAACGGGCGGAGAAAGCACGAGGAAGCAAGGGATAAAAAGTGGGTGCGCTCAGGGGTTTTATGAAGTCGCGGCGATGCCTCCCAGCCGGACACGATGGCAAAAAGGTGGCAGCGACGAGGTACGTGGCGAGCATGCGCGCGCGACCGAAAGCTCCGGTGAGACGCGGAGAACACGAGGATGTTGCTGACAAGGAGGGCCCACTTGTCAGCGACGGTGACGAAGCGGTGCGAGTCGGACCAAGTGTGGTTCAGCGATTTGGTCTGACTCGATCAAGAAGATGTCGACCGTTGGATCTAGGATGGACAACCGAGATCAATGTATGCATTCGGACAGGTCGACGAGACAAGCAATGTGGACCGTGCGATCTCCATCGGACGGCTGATAGCCATCGGGCTCGCGCGGTGCAGCTAGGCGGTGCGACCGAGTCACTTAGTTGCGGTCGGACTCGAGTCGGAGTTGGGTCCGAGCACGAGGAACAGTGATTCCAGATTTGAATTAAAAGGGCTAAGCGGGTTTGGGGAATTTTTAGAGATAGCTCCTGAGCTCCAAAAATTCTGAAATTTTTATGGTAGCTACTTGGGACAGAGGACAACCTTGTGTAATTTTTCCAGGAGTTTTCATGCACTAGATTTCTCCCAATAAAATTTACAAGCTGCTGCCTAAGGGTTTGACCACAATTTGGAAAAGCTTGACTTGCTCTTTTGAAATAGGAAACAAAATCTAAAAATTGTGAAATTTTTCAGGGAGGTAGATAGGATGATCAAGATGATAGGAAAAATATTCCCAGAGGATGATCACAAGTTTGAGGTTGACAATTTTGTTGATAACTACTATCATTCACAAGAACAAGATTAAAGAAAGGGGTAAATGCTAGGAAAATGTAGGAGACTTTCAAATGATTTCATGAGGCAACAAAAGTTTTTATTTATCCTCATAATTTACATTTGAAATACAAACCTAACTTAGGGTGTTACAAATCTCCCCTTACAGAATCTCACCCGAGATTCGATCACTGGAAAAGAAAGACGGGTAGTCGCGACGAGTCGATCTTCCCGCTCCCAGGTGGCTTCATCCTCGGAGTGATTCGACCACTGAACTTTAAGGAACTTGATCACACGGTTCCTCGTTCTTCGCTCAGCCTCTTCGAGGATGCGAACGGGGCGCTCACGATAAGACAGATCTTCCTGCACATCGATATTTTCCAATGGTGTTTCCTCAACTGGAACATGGAGGCACTTCTTCAATTGCGATACATAGAAAACATCATGCACTCCCTCGAGTGTAGCTAGCAATTCTAGCTTGTATGCAATAGCTCCCACTCTATCGATGATGCGGTAGGGTTCGACATACCGAGGAGCCAATTTGCCCTTGACACCGAAACGTTGATGTCCCTTCAAAGGTGAGACTTTGAGATACACAAAGTCATTGGGCTTGAAACTCAACTCACGGCGACGCCGGTCTGCATAGCTCTTCTGCCTGGACTGAGCTACGCGCAAGTGCTCACGAATCAACTACACTTGGTTTTCAGCCTCATTGATGGAATCTGGACCAAAGAACTGCCTTTCACCGCCACCAGTTCAACGGTGTTCTGCAGCGCCGCCCATACAAGGCCTCAAATGGTGCCATACCGAGACTAGCCTGGAAGCTGTTGTTGTAGGAGAACTCGGCAAGCGGTAGGCACTTCTCCCAATTCTTCCCATAGGAAAGAACACAAGCACGAGCATATCTTCAAGCACTGTTGACGCGCCCGTCGACCATCACCGAGGATGATAGGTCGAAATGAAAGAAAGATGGGTCCCCATGGCTTCTTGCAAACTATGCCAAACCGAGAGGTGAACAGAGAGCCACGATCGACACAATCGCTCGTAGCACGCCGCAAGCTCACAATGCGGATATGTAAAGATCCGCTAGTCGATTCACATCAATCTTCGATCGCACAGAAGGAAGTGAGCCACCTTCGTCAATCGATCAATGATAACCCATAAAGCATCCTTCCCCGAAGGAGTACGGGGCAGACCAGTGATAAAATTCATACCTACAGAATCCCACTTCCACTCTGGTATAGGTAAGGGCTGAAGAAGGCCCGCTGGACGCTGATGCTCGGCCTTGACACGACAACACACATCGATCCGCAACGAACCCGCAATCGCGCTTCATGCGAGTCCACCAGAATCTCTGACGCAGATCTTGATACATTTTGGTGGCCCCGGGATGGATAGACAAAGGCGAATCATGGGCCTCATGGAGAATCAAATCCCGTAACTCTGGGACCTTTGGGACCACAAGACGCTGCCCAAACCATACAACACCGTGCTCATCTTCTGTGAAACACCTGGCTGATCCATTCTTGATGTTTTGCTTGATTTTACCCACACCAACATCTGTTTGCTGTGCTGCCTTGATTTGATTCACCAGGGTCGGTTGCACAACCAGGGCGGCAAGGGAACCGTGCTCAACCAAACCCAAGTTGAGACGCTGAAATTCTGCAAGAAGTGCATGTTGTTGCTCTTGGATCATCAAAGTGTTGCAATACACCTTTCGGCTAAGTGCATCAGCAACCACATTGGCCTTGCCAGGATGATACTGAATACCCATGTCATAATCTTTGATCAATTCCAACCATCTCCTCTGCCTGAGGTTCAGATCTGGCTGGGTGAACAAATATTTCAAGCTCTTGTGATCAGAATACACCTCACAGCGGTTTCCGATCAAATAATGCCGCCAAATCTTGAGTACATGAACCATCGCAACAAGCTCTAAATCATGGGTGGGATAGTTGAGCTCATGAGGTCTCAATCGCCTAGATGCATAGGCAATCGCTTTGCCTTCCGCATGAGAACGCATCCGAGTCCCCGCCGAGAGGCATCGCAATAGATATCAAGCTCTTGTGGACATCGGAAGAGTAAGGACTGAGTGAAGTCAAACGTTGTTTGAGCTCCCAAAGCTCTCATCACAAGCAGAGGACCACACAAACTTCTTATCCTTCTTGAGCAATTCAGCCATTGGCTTTGCGATCTTGGAGAAGTTCTCGATAAAGCGCGTAGTAGCCCGCTAAACCGAGAAAACTCGCACATCGCTGATCGACTTGGTTGACCCCAAGATAGAACATCACGACCTTCTGGGATCCACAGCTACGCCTCCAGCTGAAAGAACATGGCCCAAGAATGCCACTTCCTTCAACCAGAACTCACATTTGCTGAACTTCGCATATAGCTGGTGCTCCCGCAATTTGCCCAAAACAATCTTCAGATGCTCAGCGTGCTCGCTTGATCTTGGAATAGATAAGAATATCGTCAATGAAATCCACCACGAACTTATCCAAATATTCCATGAATACCGAGTTCATGAGGTTCATGAAATATGCTGGAGCATTGGTTAAGCCAAAAGACATGACGGTATACTCGTAAAGACCATAACGAGTAGTGAAAGCCGTCTTCGGAATATCCTCACTCTAATCCGACTTGATGATATCCCAATCTCGATCAATCTTGGAGAACACCGCGCTCTGCATAACCGGTCAAAAGATCATCAATGCGGGCGAGGATATTTGTTCTACACCGTCACCTCATTGAGAGGACGGTAATCAACACACATGCGCAAAGTCTTCTCCTTCTTCTTCACAAAGATCACCGGACAACCCCAAGGAGATGAACTGGGACGGATGAAACCCTTTGCTTGGAGCTCACCAAGCTGCTTCTTCAATTCTTCTAGCTCATTGGGAGGCATCCGATACGACGCCTTCGAGATAGGGGCGGTACCGGGAAGCAACTCAATGACAAACTCCAGATCTCGAACCGGAGGCATCCCAGGTAAATCATCAGGAAAAACATCCTCAAAATCACAAACAGTGGGAACCTCCTGAATCTTCAAAGCTGGCTTTGCTACAAGTGCACAAAGGTGTGACCCTTGCAGCTGCGGGGGAAAGCCAACCTGTTCGCCGGAAAGGTTGGTGAGGAAAACCATCTTCTTGGCACAATCAATCTGTCCCAAGTGTTGGGACAACCAATCCATGCCCAGAATCACATCCAAACTTGCTGAGTTGAGCAGGATGAGATTTGCTAAGAATCCCACTCCTTTGACTTCGATAGGAACATTCCGACATTCTAAACCAGCTCTCATTTCCGACCCCGGAGAGCGAATGAGCAAAGGAACTCCCAAAGGAACACAGTGAAGACCACTAGCAGCAGCAAATGATCTTGAAATAAAAGAATGCGATGCTCCTGAATCAAATAATACTGCAGCAGGACGAGAATTGACAAGAAGTGTACCCATCACGACATCTGGCGCCTCCTGAGCCTCCTCAGCTGAAAGATGGTTGACTCGGCGCCGCCGCACCTGTGGTCTTCTCGACGATCTTCCGTCGTGGGTGACCACTCGCCTGCCGCCCTCCGTTAGGACGAGGGGCCGCCGCAACACTCGAGGGCGTGCATTCGCATAATGGCCCTTGTTGTGGCAAATAAAACAAGTAACCTCGCCGCCGGATTGCGAGGCCACCTGTCGCTGGATCGCAGCGCACGTGGTCAAACACGCCTGCGGTGGACGCAGGAGCCGGCGCCGATGGCCTCGGCGCCGGTGGAGCAAAAGAACGGGCCCTCGTGCCGCCCACCGAGGACGAGTGAGACCGCCTGTGCGCATCGATGGGCCTCCCATTTGCGCTGCGGGACTCTCCCAGCGCTTTGCCTTATGCTCAAGAACAATGGACTTATCGACCAAGGCCCGAAAGTCGAAAGTCCACAATAGACACCGTCCCGCAGCCTCCTGACAAACCATCCATAAACTTCTCCGCTAGCCTCATCCGAGGCCACCTCCCGAGCATAACGAGCCGGATGATTAAACTCGTATAGATACTCCGTCACGCATTTGCGCCTTGCTCGAGCGCGAGGAATTCTTTCTTCTTCACCTTCATCGTGCCATCGTGATATGGGCCCGACGGAAAGCTGAGCTGAACTCCTCCCATGCAACCACATGGCCCGCGGGCTGCATGGCGAGGTAGTTCTCCCACCATGAGAGTGCGGCGCCCTCGAGCTGGTGGGACGCGAAGAGTGCCTTATCCTGTGCCTGGCACTGAGCTATGTTGAGCTTCCGCTCAACCATGCGCAGCCAATCATCCGCATCGAGAGGGTCCTCCGAGCGGGAGAAGGTCGGCGGCTGCGTACGGAGGAACTCTGCAAGTCCCCCGCGAGTCTGATGTCCGCCACCTCCAGATCCGGAGGCACCGGCAGGAGTGGAGGTATTCCTAGCAATAACCTCCAAAATGCGCGTCTGGTCCATGCGATTTCGCTCGATCTGAGCGAGAACCTCAGCCATAGTCGGAGGAGGGGAAGCTCCTCATCATGACCAGCCTGCTGACTGCCACACGTCCTCCCAGCCATCCTGTTTTGCTAAGATAGGTTAGTGCCAAACTTAGAGCAAGAAATCGATAAATCATCAAACAGCTTTAAAAACAAAGACAAACCAAACGCAAAACTTCAAGTCACAAGGCCAATCGACAAAATTTAGAGACTTAGCAGACTTACAACACATTTTACCCTTATGTTCCCACAAGTTTTAGTTAGATTAATCCCTCATGGTTCTCCCAAAACTAATCCCACCGGATACGTAACTATCTTTTGAAAGGAAAGAGAGAAACCAAGTTTTAAAACTCAAATTAGAGTAAGATGAGAGTAGAAAGCTAAGATAGGTAAGGAGTAAAATTTGAGAATCTGCCTAGGTTTTCATAAACCTTTTTATAATTTAAAAATAAGCTTTTCTAAAATATCCTAAGGACGACTATGCTTGGATTACTACGGTCAGAATGGCTCTGATACCAACTTTGTGAGGACCCCAATTTATTTGGCTTGTAATGCTTAACCAACCACCTGGTCCTAGCATCACAAATCAAATAAACCGATCCTCGAGATATGTATACTTCCTGCAAAGCAAGATACACACCTCACCACAAAATTATGCATCAACTCCATTCCAAACATAGAGTCCAAACATCACACTAAGTAAAGTAACAAATGAGAGTTATTACGCATAAAGGCCGATCGCCAAAAGATACAAAAATACCAAAAGACGGCAGTGGAAGCAAAAGTGCCATAAGATGGCTATAAACAAAGCCAATCGTGCCTTCACCCACAAGGCATCCGACCGACCGCCAAGCCTAGTCGTCGAACACGGCGGCAAAGAAACTCACGTAGTGAGGCCCTTGGGGCTCACCTTCTTCCTCTGCAACAAAAACATTAAGCAAAGCCAATGAGTACAAAGATTGTCTTTGTACTCGCAAGACTTACGTGTGAACTAGCAGGCCTGTTCATATGCTACATGCAGGCTCATCTGGTGGAGGTCATATGTTTCATTTGCACAAAGCTAATTTTATTTGCAATAATGTAATACAGTTTGAAGGCAAGTTTGCAATTCCTTTTTAATGTTAAAATACAGTAAAGGTAATAATAACAAAAGAGAAAGATAAACAACCTAGAAGTGACTATCCCAATAGTCACCACAACAATAGCGCGAATCCCAGATTCGTACCACCCAACAAGTTTTAATTTAAATGTTGTAGTCTAGTTCTTACGGGGCGTATCCGAGCGTGTCCATAACCTAGGACGAGGCTATTTGAATAGTTTGAACCCTGCAGGGGTGTACCAATGTACCCACACTTCAGACCGCCTTTAAGCCAAAGCACACTTCCGAAGGTATGCTGGCACGACTATGTCCTACGAGACTTTTTCCAATGTAACATCCCAATTTTGGGCTTGTGTTTCAAATGTAAGAAAATGAGTAGAAATTAAAACTTTTCTTACATCATGTGTTTCCTGTTTGTATTGGACAAGTCTTTTGATTCGAATCTTGTTCCTTCAAAAACAATCTTGTCAAACCTTTTGATCATCCTCTGGAGATATTTTTCCTAAGTTCTTGGGATGGTATGTGACCCCTCTGAAAAATTTCACAATTTTTTTTTGAAATTGTTTGAATATTTTAGAGGGCAGTCAAAACTGTTTGACTCTCAGTCAAACCTAAAACCAGTACCTTGTAGAATGTTTGGAGAAAAATACAATGCATAAAAACCTCTGCAAATTTTACACAAGGTCAATGTCTCATCAAGAAGCTCCTGTAAAAATTTCAGAATTTTTGGAGTTATTTTGCTACCCCAAATAAATCCTCAAAAGTCTCAGATATTTAAAACCTAAAACCTGGTTCATCGCTCCTTGGGTTCGAAGTCGGGCTCGAGTCCGAGCCACTTGACTCGGCCGAACCACCTAGCCGCACCGAGCCGCATTTTAAAACGCGGCGTGCGATATCACCGTTGGATTCAAATCGCCGCCCACGCTCGTGTGAGCATTCGGACCTCCGGTTGCATTAACCAATTGGGACCGTTGGATCTCAATCCAACCGCCCGATTTCCGTAAGCAACGGACTATCCGCAGCTCTTTTAAATCGCAGCCTTCGGCCTAAAATCCAACGGTCGTGGTTGCTTTCTCTGTTCTTCTTCCTCCTCTGTCCCCGAAGCGCGCGACAATGGTAGAAAGAGAGAGCGCGGGCGGGCGGCTTTGATGTGTCACCTCAAGTTTGCTTTCAACAACGCTCTCTGCGGGGCATTTAATGCGCACTGTGCTTTCTCCTCCATTGTCACCGTGCTCACTTGCTCCCATCATTTCTTGGTCCATGACCGTAGCATGAACCGAGCCCACCATGGACTCGGGTTCTTGCTCAAACCCTAATCCCTTCCCTATATATTGCCCCTCTAGGTCCTCCCGGTGTTCTTTACACCACACCTAGCTCTCTCTCGTGTTTGAGCTCAAAACCATCTCAAACCTTCAATCCACCATTGTTGACCCGAGGGCTCCAATGGCGCCTTGGTGTCCAAAGTGGTTCATCTTCAACCTCTCTTGCACCCTCTTGAACTCCTCAACCTCCTTTATATTTCCCCTAACTTGATTTTGGGTTGCATTCGAGGAATCACTCAATTATAAGTTTGGAGATTTTCGTTGGTTTCACCCTTTCTTCTCCACTCAGTAGTGGTTCTTTTGCAATTATTTGCTTTTGGAGCCTCTTTGAGCTATAATGAAGTGTGGTGATGATTTGGTTCCACTCATTTTGCTCGTAACCTCATCTTCCACTTCATCTTCTTCGCCCGGTGGACTTCATCGTGTTCAAGTCTTCCTGTGCCATCTTTGGAGCTCCTCTGCTAAGGTAGCTTCTATATAGTCCCTAGAAGTCATGGCACTCGCTTCCTTGGACCGCAATGAGCATCTTGCTATTTTCGTGTTTTGCCGTGTCGGCCTCCTTCTTTGTTTTCCGCCGCCGGCTGCCTGCACTTCCACCGCCGCGAGGTCATCATCATGGGTCCGCAACACTATTGCGAACCCATTTTGATAGTTTGTGGCGCCGCCGCGATCGAGTCGCCGCGACAAGCCGTGAAAGCCACTCGGTTTTGTCGCTGAGAAGCTCCCATTTTCGCCGATTATTAGAGCACGAATTGCCTAATCATTGTTAATCATTAGATGTCATGAATGTGTCTTAATCGCCTAATGTCTCATCGACATGTGGGTCCATTTCTTAAATCACATACGTGGCGTTTATCGTGCGCTTAGGCATCATTAATGTTAATCTTAGGTTAATTAAGTGTCGGCGTTTATTAGCCGTCGGGGATGTCCTCGTGCCACTACGGGTGGGCCCATTAGCTTAGCTACCAAAATCAAGTCATTAGGGCTGATTTTGGGTTTATTTATTGCTAATCATTGTTAGCAATAAATGTGTCCAAATTACCTTTTGGGTCACTAACGTGGGCCCTCGGTCCTTAAATCACCATCGCACAAAATCTTTAGGACACCTTGATTGTTAATCATCATTAATCATTGGTCATTAGTAATTAATTAGCTGTCCTAAAACCTCCTTTAAGTCATCGCCGGTGGGTCCGCGTGCATCGTGCACGTGTGTTAAATCTCGCATGTGTGACTCGAGTCACCGACATGCGCCCCACGTGTCAAGACTTCGATTGCACTTCGATCTTAGACCACCGCCCATTTGGCGTCCGCGCCTAGATTTTGTATGAGTTCGACCCTCGGTTCCCCTCATCATTCTTGGCCGCCCATCACTTGATCTGCGCCTCGATCGTGTGCACCGACCTTCCGACCGAGGCGTGATCGAGCCGCTCATCCTTAGATCTGCGCGGTCGTGGATCGCCGAGGCAACCGCACCGCCCGGCTGCATCATTCCTCGTGAGTCGCTGGATCCGGATCCAACGGTGGGCTCGTTATGAATCGCGCGCGCGCTGTTCTCCGCGCGTGTGGCTCGTTGGATATTGCATCAACGCCCACGAGCATCCACGTCGCTTATTTTCGGTTGGGTTGGTTTTTATTTCGTAAGTATTTATTTATCAACCAAAATTGTATCAAAACTTTAGAAATTCATAACTAATTCAAGATAAATCCTTTTACATGAAACCAATCGCAATAAATTTGTATTTCACTAAAGTTTAATATAAAAATGCTTTTAGCTATGCTTCAGTAGTAGAAAATTCTGTAATCTTTAATAGCTTGTTTTTTCGCTATTTTTATATATTCCGTAATTGTATTAAAACTTGGAAAATGCATATATTTTTCTCAGATATCTGCTAATTGAATGATTTTAACTTTGATAAATTTTTTATTAACTAAACTTTAATCTAAAAATGGTGGTAGGCCTAAATCAGCACTAAAAATATGTTAATAAGATTTAACCTTATTAGTAGCAATTAAAAATTCATTTAATGATGTAATAGATACCAAGAATTCCTGTAAATCCTAAAAATAGAAATTTGATGTTAGGAAATCCTCTGTTATCATACTATAATGTGAAATGGGTTTTGCACATGTTTATATTTCGAAAGTGCATTATGCTAGTTTTGCATCCTAGAAAAATCATAACTAAATCATTTTAACTCCAATTAAGATGAAACCACTTGTATTAGCCTTAAAATGTCAAGAGCAACCTATCATAAAATTTTCAAGTCCGAAAACCTCTAGAAAATATTTTTGCTACAAGACCTTATTATGGCCAAAAATGGGTTTTAGGTAATATCTTTGCACCACAAATCCAAATTAGGTTTTTCCAGTTTCTATGTCTAGGTATATTCGTATTCTACCTTATGTATAAATTTCGTCGCATTTGGATAATTTTTGCTTGCTCGTTTGTTTAAGTGTGGCTCGTCTTATTGGTTGTTCTTGGTTCTTTTTGCCTTTCGCTTAGGGTTCGACATTTGCGGTAACCCCGAGAACGACCCTCCACAACAGTTTGAGCAACAAAGAAGAAGGCAAGCAGTTTGATCATGTTAATCCCAAGATTTTAAGTATTTATGTTGATTACAAATTCTATGTATGCATTGCTACTTTGTGTTAATAGTTGGCCTAGTAGATGCATTTCCTTAGCAAATGATTATCCTCTACTACCTTGAGCCTAGGCATTGCTGTGATTTAGAGTTCGTGGATGAGCTCTTGTCACTTAGTAGTTTGCGAATTAATTGCTTAGCCATGCTTAGCTTCGGTAGAAATGGGCGGTTATCGACTTGTCGATAACCTTGATCACATAAAACTTATTATTGGATTATGATTTCCACCTTGTGCCATGTCTACTTATGAAAACTAAAACTGAAAACAAAATGATTTAGACTTGGGCACAATGGTATGATGGTGTGATTTTTGGGTGTGACTGGAATGGTGCCCGGGTCAACAAGGACCGAACATCTTGTTACACTAAACCAAGCATTTTAGCGTGCATAACCACATTAGATGGTATGGGACCTCTCTTGACTTAGTACTTTGGCGTGTATTGGCTCCGAGTCGCAGGAGTCGCAGGAGGGATGGTGTTGGGAGCATTGTAGTGTCCGAAAGACTTCACCCGTGATGGGATTTGTTGTTTTTCGCTTGCAATGTAAGCATATGGGTTTCTATCCATATGAGCGGCTCGTAGTTAATACACAAGATTGGAAATGTCTCAGAGGACTTAGCGTGTTTGCATACCTTCTGTGAGTGTGCTTTGTGGCTTGAAGGCGATCCAAGTGTGGGTACATTGGTACACCCTGCAGGTTAAAACTATTCGAATAGCCTCGCCCTAGGTTATGGACACGCTTGGCAAGGTCTTTCAAGAGTTAGACTACAACCTTTTAAATTAAAACTTGATGGGTGGTACGAATCGGGATTCGTGCTATGTTGTGGTGGCTATTGGGATAGTCGCTTGTGTGGTTACTTGTATGTATCTTTACTTCATCTGTTACTTTGATAACAAAACAGATTTGCAAAACTTGCTTTTAAAATGTATTACATTATTGCAAATAAAGTTAGCTTCATGCAAAATGAGACATACAACCTCCACCTAAATAAGCTTGCATGTAGTTTATGAATAGGTCTGCTATTCCACACGTCGATCTTGCGGGTACAAAGACAATCTTTGTACTCGGCTGCTATGCTTAATTGTTTTGTTGCAGAGGAAGAAGGTGAGCTCGAGGGCCTCACTTTTGTGAGCTGTGTTGTGGTAGCTTATGGGCGACTAGCTTATGGCCTTGGTCGGTTGCCTTGTGGGTATATGGCTAACCGGTCGACTTTTGTTCTAGCCATCTTATGGCACCTTTTGCTTCCGCTGTCTTTCTTGTTTATTGTTCTATTTGGCCGGTCGGCCCTTTTGTAATAACTTTACTTTATGTATGTCGTTGTTGAACTTAGTAATGTATGTGTATGGAATTGATGTGTAATTTTGTGATGATGTGCATATGCTGCAATTCTGGGAAGCATATGTCCATCGAGGCTTAGAATGTTTAATTAGTAATGCCAGAACCATTTGGAGGTTAAGTGTTACTAGTTAAACATTCCGGGTCCTCACATCCAATATTGTGTATTAACTACGAGCCGCTCGTATGGATAGAAATCCATACGCTTACATGGTAAAGCCGAAAAGACAACTACCCACTCAGGATAAAGCTTTTCGGACAACTACCATGCTCCCACCTCCATCCCTCCTGCGACCTCCTGCGACCCGGAGCCAATACACGCCAAAGTACTAGGTCAAGAGAGGTCCCATATACTCTAGTGTGGTTAGCACGCAAAATGCTCAGTACGGTGGCGCAAGTAACTCGGTCCTTAACTGACTCGGGCACCATTCCAGTCACACCCAACAGATCACACCAATCATACCGTTGTGCCCAAGTCCAAATTATTTTGTTTTCATTTTTAGTTTTCACAAGTAACATAGCAAAATGCTGAACTATAAAGTTTTAATAATTTTTGTGTGATCAAGGCTACCGACTAAAGTCGATAACCGCCCAGTTCTACCGATAGCTAAGCATGTCTAAGCAAATTGAAATCGTATCTACTAAGTGACAAGAGATCATCCATCGATCTCTAATCACAGCAAATAACCTAGGCTCAGGTAGTAGAGGAATATCATTTGCCTACAGATTATGCATCTAAAGGATTAACAAACCAATTTAACACAAATTAAGCGATGCATACATACAGTTGAAACAAAATATTAGACTTTAAAATACTGGGATTAACATGATCAAACCGCTTATTCGATCGCTGTTGTTCGTAATGCTCAACTCATTGCAGAGGATCGCTCTCAGGGTTACCGCAAATGTCGTAGCCTAACGATTGAACAAATAACAGCGAATATGTTGGACCGAAAAGGCGACTAGAGGGGGGGGTGAATAGGAGCACGATCTCTTTTTCTCCCAAAATCAATTCAATACGAATCTCACTCCAATTGCTATGAAAGCTATGAAGATCAATCAATCATGCACAGCGGAAGACTTGTATTGAATCAACTCAAAACCCCAAAGTAAAATCAACACAAAACCAAAACACAGAGGCTCGGGCGGTCTGACCTCTCACGGGGGCGGTCGATCGATCCAAGCGTCGACCGCTACCTCGGGCGGTCGACCGATTTCACGGAGGTCGACTCTCGCTCGATGAACGAGAAAATCAGTCCGACAAACCAAACGCAAATTGATCAAACTTTTGATTCGTGCGCCCAAACTTCGTGAAACTTGACACACAACTTCCTAAGGATGTCGTGAACCTATTCCAAGCAACAATTGTGATAATTCTTGCTCAGGTTCAGACCTTTTACCGCTTGAGCGGTTAGGTCAAAACCGAGTCAAAACGAAAATATGATCTTAAGACTTGCACGTGGGTGATTGATGATCTTGATGATCCTAGATGTATTCTCACACGTCACAGCAAGCTAAATCACGTCAAGAAACTAAGCAATAACTCGCGAATCAAACAAAGACTCAATTCATCAAAAGAGAGAAAGAAAGCACATGAACTCACTTTTGAAGAAACTTTCTTTGGATTGATTTGATCTCAGTTTCTGACCACTCCATCAATGGATGACAAAGACTCAATACATGAGCACGAAATCAAATCCAACTCTCAAGAACCCTAACCTCCTCTCCTCCTCTCCCTAAGCAAATTAGGGTTTCTAAACAATGAAACGTCGAAAGGTTGGGGGGAAAAGTGCAGCCACCTCCCTCCTCTATTTATAGTGGAGGCTTAGGGTTTCTAATAGAGTCTCCCTAATGGGCTTCCGTTAAGGCCCAAAACAAACAGGTGACACACGCACGCCTTTTAAAGCGCCGTGTCCAGTTGTGCGGCACTCGCTGTTCGCCACATGTAGGTTGATCCAACGGCTCTCATCATGTCGGCAAGTCTCTCCCATCCGGCTCCCACCGAAACCACCATGGCACTTGCACCGACCCCCGCGCCGCTTGATTCAACCAGTCGCACCGAATCGCCTGCTCGGTCACCTTTGTCCATCTTGCACCATGCTTGAGTCCAATGACTTCACCCGCATCGCCGATCGCTTTGAACGCCGCTCTCCAAGCCTAGTCCCGATCATCCTCGCCGTTGACCGTCGTTGACCACCAAGCAACCTGCACAACAATAGACAAGCAAATCGAATTCGGGAACAAGTTCTTCACAACTTGACCCACGTTAGTCAAAACATGCATCATGCAACACATATGCCATGAAAACCACGAACTTGACCTAACAAGCAACCATCGCCGCCACACGGGCGACGACTTAAGTGAAAACCGTCAGACCGCCAGCCTTGGCCGGTCTGACCGCCACCGCCGGTTTGACCGCCAACAGAAGGCCGGTCCGACCGCCACAAAAGGACTTAGCCGAAATTTCAACGCTGAAATCCGCAACCTCTCTGGAAATTTAAAACGAATAGAACTTTTGATCGAAGCTCCAAAATTATGGGACCAAGTGCGAGAATCTCCTCACTTGCCTACACCTCTATTTTTGGCCCACTCAAACTCCAAAGTCACTCAACTTGCCGGTCCGATCGCTCAACAGACGCGGTTAGACCGCTACCAAATCGCCGATCGCTAACCCGGCCGGTCGACCGCCATCACAGAACACCCAAGGCATGGGCGGTCTGACCGCCACCGTGGCGGTCCGACCGCCGAGACGACAGAATCGAACTTTGCCGAAAACTCGTGTTTCGCAAACCTTCAACGCCATTGCCAATTGACACATCATCCTAAGATCATGAGCATATCCCCATGATATCCACAATCTCCCCCTTGATGATCACATTGGCAATTCCCAACAAATGCAAGTTTTGAGGTTTGAAAAGTAAAAACTCAACGTTTTCGCGCAAAGGCACAACTTGGTCCAAATGCAAGAGAAAGCAATGGACTTGACCAAGCTGGCTTCAGAATAGCAACGACAAGTGAGATAAGGCAAAAGAAAACAAGAAAGCTTCAATTTCCAAAGAAGAGTCAAAAATCTCACTTAAGGTCCATATGAAAGAACAATTGTTCGAAATGACCTTTAATCATGGTGAGGAACAAGAATTACAATTCAAGTGCAGAAAGAGCAATAAGACCATAAGAATGCAAATAAGAAACTCCCCTCACTATGATCCTCAAATTTCAAAAAATTTCAAATTCTCCAATTTTCTCCCTCTTTTTAATACTTTTCCCTTTTACACATCTTGAAATATCTTCTCCCCCTTTGACAATGGAGTCATCAAGGAATCACGCCTTCCTCTCATCCGGAGATAACAAATGCAGAACGAGGAAAAAACATAAGAAGGAGCATGCATGAAATGTAATGAAGTGGCTTCATATTTTTGTATTTTTCAATTTTGGATTACAAGAAGCTTTGGAGATTACCCAAAAGAACAAGCTAGCATCTCAAATTTTGCATAAACACCATATCAGCCTGAATGCGCTAGCAAGATCATGATAAGACATATATAACAAAGCTAAAGCAAGAAGGCTCAATGTAAAGCAGTAAATTTTAGCATTTTAAGCAAAGCTTCAAATCTAGCAAGTTCATCAACAGAGATCCTAAAATGAAACTGGCCATGTCAAAATGTCAATGTGAGACCAAGAAGCTAACAAAGACCACATTAAGAGACAAACAAGTCCTAAATTGAATCATTTTGCTCAAATTGTCTCAAACGCCCATTTTTCAATAGTTTTTCATTTGCAATGAATATTGAAGTTGATTAAAGGTATATCTTAGTGAAGAAGATCCTGGACTAGGAGCCATCCACAAACTCTTCCTAAGCTTCTACCCATTTGATAATTCATTTTCTTATCCACGTGCTAGATCTCAAGCCTTGCCGCGACCATCTTAAGCACAAAAAGCTTAAAAGAATGGTCTAGATCATCCAAAGCTCCCCCTGAGTTCATGCCTAGTGCAATGGCAAGCCGTCTCATGAGAAAGAATTGGTGAGATCAGTTTTTTCGCACAAAAGAGACCTCCCCCTTTTTTTTTGTTCACAAGAGAAGAATTAGATTCTTAAAAGAACAAGAAGCTCAAGTAATGATCAATACTAGATTCAAGAGCTAACACCGCAATTTTGACAGGGTCAATGTCATAAAAGGAGCACTAATTGCGCAACTAGCTAAAACATCCACAAATTGCAGTTTTTAGTTCAAGTTGTCTTAAAATTCTAGCTCATTCAAAGAAAGACTTAGCTACACATGTGAAAGCATGATAATTCTAGCAAGTCAAAGAACTAAACATGGCATTGAGCGAATTGAAATACTAAAAGCTCAAAAAGGTAATAAGCAAAGCTTCATCAATTTTAAAAGACAAGCAAAAGCTTATATTACAATGCATTTTTTGGTTTTTCATATGAATGCAGATGAAACAATGAGATGCACACAAACTTAAAAAGCCTAAAAGATCAAAAGATCAAAAGAAGATCAAGAAAAGATCAAATGAACAAGGTAAGATCGAGAAAAGATCAAACTCCCCTCAAACCAAACCGTAGGGATAAATTACCCTAACTCACTTCTCAAGGTGGCAAACCTAGTTGGATCTAAAGGCTTGGTGAGGATATCACCAACCGAGCCTCTGACTCCACGAAATGCAAGACAATATCACCCTTCTCGACATGATCTCTAAGAAAGTGATAGCGAATGTCCATGTGCTTGGTCCTAGAGTGTTGCATGGGGTTTTTAGCAATGTTAATCGCAGAAGTGTTATCACGTAAAAGAGGAACACTATCAAAAGCCAACCCAAAATCCTTAAGAGTGGACACCATCCACAAAATCTGACTACAGCAACTAGCAGCAGCTACATATTCAGCTTCAGCAGTGGATTGTGCAACAGAAGATTGCTTCCTAGAAGACCAAGAGACAAGAGAAGTGCCTAGGAAGTGACAAGTGCCTGAGGTACTCTTCCTATCTAGCCGACTGACCCGCAAAATCAGAATCAGAAAACCCCCGAATGGACAAGGACGAAGAGCAGGAATACCAAATGCCATACTGGAGGGTAGAGTGTAAATACCTGAAGATGCGCTTAACGGCTTGGCGATGGGAAGTCCTCGGAGACGCCTGAAACCTCGCACAGAGGCAAACAACGAAGTGGATGTCCGGTCTTGAGGCCGTCAAGTACAGAAGGGAGCCAATCATGCTGCGGTACTCGCGCTGATCCACGACTTCTCCTTCCTCATCCGATCCAAAGCGATCGGTCGCCATGGGAGTGGCGATCGGCTTGCAGTCACTCATCTCGAAGCGCTTGAGCGGATCCTTGGTGTACTTCGTCTGATGGATGAAGATCCCTTCCTTGCATTGCTTGATTTGAAGCCCCAGAAAGTAGTTGAGTTCTCCCATCATGCTCATCTCAAATTCCCTGGACATGGTCTCAGAAAAGCTGGAAACAAGAGCATGAGAAGAACCACCAAAGATAATATCATCTACATAAATCTGAGCAAGCAGGAAGTCATTGCCACGCCTAAGGATGAACAGGGTCTTGTCTACCTTACCCATCTCAAAATCATTCTTAAGAAGAAAGGTCTTAAGTCTATCATACTGTGCTCTAGGGCCTTGCTTAAGACCATACAAGGCTTTGGATAGCTTGAAAACATGATGTGGATGCTTGGGATTCTCAAAGCACAGGGTTGTCTAACATACACTTCCTCCTCTATAAAACCATTCAAAAGGCACTCTTAACATCCATCCGATATAATTTAAAACCCTTAGAAGCAAAGAAATGCAAGGAATGCGAATGGCTTCCAATCTAGCAACAGAGCAAATGTCTCATCAAAGTCTAACCCTCAACTTGGCTAAAACCCGAGCTACCAATCTAGCCTTGTTTCTAACCACGTAACCATCCTCATTTTGTTTATTTTTGAACACCCAACGGTTCCTATCACATTATGACCACTAGGAGGTTCTACTAGATTCCGGACCTTATTCCTCTCAAAATTCTCTAACTCCTCATGCATGGCATTAACCCACTAGAATCGATAACGCATGTGATATATCGTGGGGTTCAAAGAAGCAACAAATGCAGAATGAGAGTAGAGACTTGGATCGTGATACGGAGCGAGTGACTCGCCATTAAGATTACCAATCATCCGATCCGGAGGATGATGCCTCTGAATATGAAGTGGAGCGCCCGGGGGAGACAATATCTCCTCAACCTCCGCAGGTACTGCTGATGATGAAGATGCAGCAGGAGCCTCAATTGGAAGTGAAGCGCACGTAGGTGTTCGGAACTTGGACAGAGCCTCGCAGCAGCAGTGGAGGACAAATATCGCCCGTCATCATCTTCCTCCACAAAAATGCTTTCACACTGTGTATCACTGAAATGCCGGATCTAGCTCGTGGCTAGTCTCATCAAAAGTGACATTGCATGTCTCCTGACAATGTTAGTTTCAACATTAAAACCCGAAAACCCTCGAATGTGCAGGATAACCTAGAAATAAACCATCAAAAGTCCTTGATTCAAATTTATCTAGATTTCTGTCTTAAGAATGAAACACTTAGCTCCAAAAACTCAAAATGAGAAACAGAGGGTTTTCTACCAAAACGAAGCTCATATGAAGTCTTGCCCAAAGACGGTCTCAAGTAGA
Organism: Ampelocalamus luodianensis; assembly: GCA_036346255.1. Lineage (NCBI taxonomy): Eukaryota > Viridiplantae > Streptophyta > Magnoliopsida > Poales > Poaceae > Ampelocalamus > Ampelocalamus luodianensis. The sequence continues at coordinate 69,388,255 of CM070621.1, read as the reverse complement.
CATGATTCGCAATATGGCAAGCTGTAGAAATAGCTTCGGCCCAAAACCTCCTCGGTGTGCTATACTCATCTAGCATTGTCCTAGCCATCTCGACTAAGGTTCTGTTTCTTCCTTTCCACAACGCCATTCGTTGAGGGACGTGTGGAGAAGAGAAGCGATGCTCAATTCGCGCCAAGACAAAAAGAGGCAAACGAGGCATTCTTGAACTCCGTGCCATTGTCATCTGCGGATCGCTCTCAAGGCACCAGAAAGTTCAGAAGCCAAACGAAGAACAAGATCACGATAATAACCAAAAGCTTCATCCTTTGAAGCAAGAAAGAACACCCATGTGTATCTCGAAAAATCATCAACTATAACAAGAATGTACCACTTGCCACCAATTGACCGAACCCTAGCAGACCAACAAGATCCATATGAAGCAAGCGTCCCGGTCCGTCAGTCATGACCAACGTCACTGAAGGGTGTGAGGCGGCAACTTGCTTGCCATGCCTACAGGGCGCACATACAGCATCCTTGACGGCCTTGAGTTTGGGCAAACATCTCATGAGGTCAAGGTTGCTAACTCGCGTCGATGATCAAAACCAATGTGCCCCAAACGTCGGTGCCAAAGCCGTAACTCGTAAGAAGGTGTAAACAAACATTTAAGAGAACCACCAAAGATTCGTAAAAATCAGCTCCAAAGATCCTAGCAACTCTATAAATCCCAAAACGAGCTCACCAGTGAGAATCAAGCACCCGACAAGCATTTTTCTTAAATATTGTCTCATAACCATCATCAAGAAGTCGTGATACGAGAGTAAGTTAAACCTAAGCTTGTCCACAAGGGCGACGCCCTTAGAATGAAATTGTCATTCACCCTAATTGTTTCTGTTCCTTCAATCCGCCCTTGAGTATTGTCTCCAAAGGTGATGAGGACATCACCTATCGACCGCGTGAAGGAGGTGAACCATTTTGAGTCTCCGGTCATGTGGCGTGAGCAAATGAGTCCACGAACCATGTGTCCTTCCTTCCGCGGTGATCCCGAAAATCTAGGCACAAAGAACGATGTGTCTCAATATCGGGTTAGTTAAACATGACTTGGGAACCCAAGATCGAGACACATGTCTCATGAGTAGTATGCAAAGCGTAGTGCTATCCTTGATTCTATTTGAAATTTCATTAGAGCAATGGTTACTCTAACATGAGAGTTATCCTGTCTAGGAGCATGAGCATCATTAGCATGTGAAATAAATCCTAGACCAGGTTTCTTCCTTTCTAAATTACCATGTCTCATAAGAGCTCTAGGTTGATTAGATGACATTCTAGCAAGATTTTTCTTAGCATTTTTCAACCTACGCCAACAAAACTCAACCAAATGCCCATCCTTCTTGCAATAGGTGCAATGGTACTTGGTACCACTGGGAGAAGCACCTTTTGACTGAACAGATGATTGGGCAAAACCTGCAGATTTGAAAGTGATCTTTGCAGGTTGGCTATCAAATTCAACTAACCCATTTCTCAAAATTTGAATGTCATTAGATTTATCCTAGGCAAAGTTGTATCCTAACCCTTGCTTCTTATAAGGAGTTTTTTACTTGTCAAGAATCATGTTTAACTGTTTCTTACCTTTAGAAAATCTTTCTAATGTGTCATTAAGGTAAGCAATTTTTTTTCTAAGGTTAACATATGAATCACAAGTTTTAGCGTTAAACCTCTCCTTATAAAGAGCAACTTCAAGCTTAAGAGCTTCACATGAAGCACAAGTAGCAGAATTAATACTGTCCTTAAGCTTGGCATATTTAGCTCTAGCTGCTTCTACAACATCATGTACTTCACGTTCACGTTCTAAGCAGACAGAGCAAGAGCTAGATTCAACCACATCAGAAACAACCAACATGCTAGACTTTAAGCATTTTTCGCAAGGAGCAGATTTAACTTCAATTAGCTCAGTTCTAGCATTTTCAAGTTGTTGCAAAGCAATATAATGAGCAGATTGCGTTTAGCAAATTCGTAATGTAAAGCATAGCGGGATGAATATTCATCGATTCAAGACTCTTAGCATTCACAAGTTCTAATGTGAGTTTCTTTACTTGTGACTCTAACTCCTCATTCTTAGTCATGATGAACTTTAAAGCTTTATCCGACCTAGCATTTGCTCATAGACGTTTCACATCTAGCAAAGAGAACATCATAAGAAGGATATACCTCATTGTTGTCATTGATGTCGTCGGAGTCAGCCATGAAGCACATGCCGGTGAAGTCCTTGGCCTTCCCCTTCTTGTCCTGAGGGAGCTCCTCCTCCTTGTCCTCCTCGCTCCCGGAGTCCACATCACTCAAGGATCGATCTCCAAGAGCGGCAAGAACCCGTGAGCGACCTTCCGAGCTTGGCATCATCAAACACGGACTTGCACCCCGAGGCTTCTTCCAAGTCGGCTTTTCATCCTTGTGGTTGCTCTTACCTTTCAGCTTGGGGCAATTTGCCCGGATGTGATTAAGCTCTCCACACTCATAACAAGTCACAGGGCCGCCTCTCTTTTTATTTCTCATATTGTTGTAGGCCCGTGTGAACTTCTTAATCAAAAGCGCCATCTCAGGCTCAGGAATACTCTCAAGATCCTCTTCTTGAATTGCAGATAAAGAAGCAAGTGAAAAACCAGAAGAGGACTCAAACGACCCATCAGAGGCTCTCTTGAGCGGGTCTGCTACCAAATCCATGTTACCCTTCTTAGAATGGTCAGCTTTCTGGATCTCATGAGTCTTGAGCTTGCTATAGAGCAGCTCAAAGTCAGATAAGAGAAGTTGACATTTTCCTGAATAGCGGTAGCCTTTATCTCCCACTCCCTGGTGTTGATTGCAGCCAGGAGATGGATGGCATTTTCAGACTGTGTAAATTCAATACCAACAGACTTCATCTGATTTATCACTGTGTTGAAGCGACTGAAAATGTCATCGATGCTCTCACCAGGACACATCTCGAATTTGTTATATTCTCTCTTATAAACCTGCAGACGCACTTGTTTGATTTGGGAAGAACCCTCATGATAGGTTTCGAGAGTCTTCCAAATCTCATGTGCAGTCTCAAGATTGCAAATCCTATCATATTCCTGTCTACCAAGCCCACCATACAGAAAATTCTTTGCCTTACGGTCATTAGCCAAAAGGGCTTCAGTAGCAACCTCAGGCAAGATAAGCGGATCTCGAACAGCCTCCCAAATACCTCGTGGTTCGCTCTCAAGAAAGACACGCATGCGGTTCTTCCAAAAGGCATAGTCGTGCCCATCGAAGATATGCGGTTTGGAAGAATACTTATCCATCGCCAAGTTCAGTGACCGGTTAAGATCAAGAATGAACTAACCTTGCTCTGATACCACTTGTTGGACCGAAAAGGCGACTAGAGGGGGGGTGAATAGGAGCACGATCTCTTTTTCTCCCAAAATCAATTCAATACGAATCTCACTCCAATAGCTATGAAAGCTATGAAGATCAATCAATCATGCACAGCGGAAGACTTGTATTGAATCAACTCAAAACCCCAAAGTAAAATCAACACAAAACCAAAACACAGAGGCTCGGGCGGTCTGACCTCTCACGGGGGCGGTCAGACCGATCCAAGCGGTCAGACCGCTACCTCGGGCGGTCAGACCGATTTCACGGGAGGTCAGACCTCTCGTTCGATGAACAGTAAAATCAGTCCGACAAACCGAAACGCAAATTGATCAAACTTTTGATTCGTGCGTCCAAACTTCGTGAAACTTGACACACAACTTCCTAAGGATGTCAGGAACCTATTCCAAGCAACAATTGTGATAATTCTTGCTCAGGTTCAGACCTTTTACCGTTTGAGCGAAGTTAGGTAAAAAACCGAGTCAAAACGAAAATATGATCTTAAGACTTGCACGTGGGTGATTGATGATCTTGATGATCCTAGATGTATTCTCACACGTCACAGCAAGCTAAATCACGTCAAGAAACTAAGCAATAACTTGCGGATCAAACAAAGACTCAATTCATCAAAAGAGAGAAAGAAAGCACATGAACTCACTTTTGAAGAAACTTTCTTTGGATTGATTTGATCAGTTTACTGACCACTCCATCAATGGATGACAAAGACTCAATACATGAGCACGAAATCAAATCCAACTCTCAAGAACCCTAACCTCCTCTCCTCCTCTCCCTAAGCAAATTAGGGTTTCTAAACAATGAAACGTCGAAAGGTCGGGGGGGAAAAGTGCAGCCACCTCCCTCCTCTATTTATAGTGGAGGCTTAGGGTTTCTAATAGAGTCTCCCTAATGGGCTCCCGTTAAGGCCCAAAACAAACGGGTGACACACGCATGTCTTTTAAAGCGCCGTGTCCAGATTGTGCGAAGCACTCGCTTGCTCCGCCACGTGTAGGTTGATCCAACGGCTCTCATCATGTCGGCAAGTCTCTCCCATCCGGCTACCACCGAAACCACCATGGCACTTGCACCGACCCTCGCGCCGCTTGATTCAACCAGTCGCACCGAACTGCCCGTTCGGTCACCTTTGTCCATCTTGCACCATGCTTGAGTCCAATGACTTCACCCGGCATCGCCGATCGTTTTGAACCTCGGCTCCAAGCCTAGTCCCGATCATCCTCGCCGTTGACCGTCGTTGACCACCAAGCAACTTTGCACAACAATAGACAAGCAAATCGAATTCGGGAACAAGTTCTTCACAACTTGACCCACGTTAGTCAAAACATGCATCATGCAACACATATGCCATGAAATCCACGAACTTGTCCAAACAAGCAACCATCGCCGCCACACGGGCGACGACTTAAGTGAAAACCGGTCGATCGCCACTTGACCTTGGCTCGATCGCCACCACGGCCCGATCGCCAATGTAAGGCGGTCGGACCGCCACAAAAGGACTTAGCCGAAATTTCAACGCTGAAATCCGCAACCTCTCTGGAAATTTAAAACGAATAGAACTTTTGACTGGAAGCTCCAAAAATTATGGGACCAAGTGCAGTAGAATCTCCTCACTTGCCTACACCCTCTATTTTTTGGCCCAACCTCAAACTCCAAAGTCACTCAACTTGCCGGTCCGACCGCTCAACAGACGCCGGTCAAACCGCTACCAAATCGGTCAGACCGCCAACCTGGCCGGTCAGACCGCCATCACAGAACACCCAAGGCATGGGCGGTCCGATCGCCACAGGCCGGTCGACCACTGAGACTGACAGAATCGAACTTTGCCGAAAACTCGTGTTTCCGCAAACCTTCAACGTCATTGCCAATTAACACATCATCCTAAGATCATGAGCATATCCCCATGATATCCACAGAATAAGAACGAATAACACCGACAAAACTCAAACATACACAACATCAAAACATTCCAAGCTTTACACAGCAGCGTAAACATGTTCTAACACATTTTTAGAAACAGGGAAATAATTATTTGAAGTGGTGATGAATTTTCTAGCAATTTCCTAAGCTAACATACACATTAAAGCACTAGTTAAATACTTAGCAAAATTTTAATAACAGAAACATACCCAAAACCTATTCTGATAATTAGTTCACTAAAAATGAAAATTTACAAAATTGGATTCATTGGATTTGGACAATTTTTGAGAAAGATATGAATTCTCTAATTTGGATAATACATAATACGCCATTTAATCAATCAACAGATTTATGCTAACAGAGACAAAGTTGAATCTAATTTTAGTAAATAATACATTTAAAATGAAAATTAACGGAACTGGTTTCATGCGATTTGGATAAAATTGATTTAGTTATGAATTTTCTAAGTTTAATTGAATTATCAACAAACGAGAAAGCATTTCAGAAAAACTAAAGCATTAATTCCTTTTCTACCGACAGCTAGCTAGCCACAGCCACTGACAGGCGGGACCGCGCGAAAAACGCGGACTAGGTCAAGCCTGACTCAGTCCCGGCCGAGGACGACGTCGAAGGCGTATTCTAAGAATACGTCTTCGGCTTAACAATATGTAATCCTAACATATACGCACAGAGAAATACGCTTCCTAAAAGAGAAAGCGCAATAACAAAGTTTACACAACCCTTAACTGACAACCTGGGCCCGCATGGCAGCGACTCAGAGGAAAACATAACGGCTGGATTAAGATTTTCTAAACTCGATTAACCAGAGAGGGCCCACATGGCAGCGACATAATTAAACAAAGGTTAACGATAAACTAAACTCCACCGGCGGCTCACCGGCACGCACGGGGACGGCGGCGCGGCCGCGCAGTGGATCTCGCGAACCAGAAGGTTTCAAGGCGAGTGGGTGATACCTTGAGGTTCGCAAAGCTCTCGCGAACACTAAGACGGTGACGCGGAGCCTTGAGGATGCCGGCGGCGAGCTGGCGGCGAACGGAGGCGGAGAAGAAGACACGGCTCGCGCGGAGAAGGCGATACGGACTTCTAGAAGACTCCGGAAGGTGTGCTTAAGCTTCGCCTCGACTCCAGGAACAATACACCCACGATAACGCCGATGAAGAGGGCCCGAGACGGCCGGAATTGCCACGGCGGCGGAAAACCGAGCTCTGAGAAGAATTGGTCGCACGCCCTCAACGAAGCACAAAAGACAGAAACAAGCCCACCATTAGACTCAGTGGAGGATTGCGATCACGGGGGACCAAGTGCCGAGGCTAGAGACTCACCAGATCGCAAACGAGCTCACGGAGCCGAGTTCACCGGAGGTGGAGACGACGAAGTCGCTCCAAGCGATACACTGGACACCGAGGGTCTGGGTCGGGCAAAATGGACACGGCGAGGTGAGAGGAACACAGCTTCGGGGCCGCGGGCTCGAGAGAGGCGCTAACTGCGGCGGCGCCGCCGGCTTCAACTCCGGCGAGACAAAGAAACGCGGAGAAAGCACGAGGAAGCAAGGAGAAAAAGTGGGTGCGCTCGGGGCTTTATGAAGTCGCGGCGATGCCTCGGCCGGACACGATGGCAAAAGGTGGCAGCGGCGAGTGCGTGGCGAGCATGCGCGCGCGACCGAAAGCTCCGGTGAGACGCGGAGAAGACGAGGACGTTGCTGACAAGGAGGGCCCACTTGTCAGCGACGGCGACGAAGCGGTGCGAGTCGGACCAAGTGTGGTTCAGCGATTTGGTCTGACTCGATCAAGAAGATGTCGACCGTTGGATCTAGGATGGACAGCCGAGATCAATGTATGCATTCGGACAGGTCGACGAGACAAGCAATGTGGACCGTGCGATCTCCATCGGACGGCTGATAGCCATCGGGCTCACGCGGTGCAGCTAGGCGGTGCGACCGAGTCACTTAGGTGCGGTCGGACTCGAGTCGGAGTTGGGTCCGAGCCCGAGGAACAGTGATTCCAGATTTGAATTAAAATGGCTGAGCGGGTTTGGGGAATTTTTAGAGATAGCTCCTGAGCTCCAAAAATTCCGAAATTTTTATGGTAGCTACTTGGGATAGAGGACAACATTGTGTAATGTTTCCAGGAGTTTTCATGCACTAGATTTCTCCCAATAAAATTTACAAGCTGCTGCCTAAGGGTTTGACCAGAATTTGGAAAAGCTTGACTTGCTCTTTTGAAATAGCAAACCTAAAAATTGTGAAATTTTTCAGGGAGGTAGATAGGATGATCAAGATGATAGGAAAAATATTCCCAGAGGATGATCACAAGTTTGAGGTTGACAATTTTGTTGATAACTACTATCATTCACAAGAACAAGATTAAAAAAGGGGGTAAATGCTAGGGAAAAATGTAGGAGACTTTCAAATGATTTCATGAGGCAACAAAAGTTTTTATTTCTCGTCATAATTTACATTTGAAATACAAACCCTAACTTAGGGCTGTTACACTCCAGCTAATCACCAGTGTAGGAGGCCAAGGCGGCGTGGACCAAGGGCTTAAATGGGACCACTACACTATTGTGCACCCGACGGTGGTAGGAGCTTCGCCGGAGATAAGCTGGAGCGGCGGCGCGACACGGCGGAGCAGAGTGAAAGCTATGGCCAAGGCGGCCAAAATGACCTAGCAACTTCTCGCACGAATGAGTGCGTGCATAAGCAATAGGAGAGTTCATTGAGCTCACCAGTATGACGCGAAGAGGAAGGGCTCGCTAGAGATGAGCTAGCGGCGAGGAACAGAGGTGGAGGCGGCGCTTCCACGAGGAGAGCTCACCCTAAGAAAAGAGAGCAAGAAAAAGATGTTGGGATACATAAGGAAGGCATTAGGAAGGTTACAAAGAAAGGAATCGAGAAATGCTTTACCACGTCGAAGATGGGGACGAAGAGGGACACTTGCGGCCGAAAATGGAAAACTCCAAAATTCCTGAGCTCCTGTGGACGATTGATGGAATTAGTTGAGGGGAAACCTTGGTCATGCTCTGGAACGCAATATGACACACCAAAGGAGGAGAGAGCTCACCGGGAGCACAAATGGCACGGTGAAGGCCTTCGGAGCACGCTTTGGATGAGGAAGCTCTGCGTTGCCAGCGTGTGAGGAGGAAGAAGGAACTCACAAGAGGGCCCCGCGGTGTCAGCAACACGGGGTGGCTCAAGTTAGTTTGCTAAGTTGGGTTGAGTCGAATTAGGTCGGTGAAGTCGGAATTGTTCGAACGGCCCGATTGAGAATGGACGGTCCAGATGGCGCGTCTGTTCGAGCAGTCCGTGTGAGACCCCGGTTTATTAAACTTGTAATACTTAACCTTCCTCTGGTTCTAGTATCACAAATAGAATAATCCGCGTCTCGATGAATATGTGCCTCCCAGAACAAGCAGCACACATACATCGTATCCAAGCATGCATCAATTCCATACAACAGATTATAACAAGTCTACCAAAAGACATACATAATATAAGTTATTACAACACAGCCGACCGGCCAAATGACATAAGTAGCAAATAAGTAACAGCGGAAGCAAAAGTTGCCATAAGATGGCTTAAACCAAAAGACGACCGGATAGCCACATAACACCACAGGGCAACCGACCGGGCCGCCAAGCTAATCGCCCAGAAGCGCCACAAAGACAACTCACAAAAGTGAGGTCCATCGGACTCACTATCATATCATCCTCTGCACAACACAAGCAATGCAGGTGAGTACAAAAATGTACTCGCAAGACTTACGGGTAGCAAGCCTATACATAGCTACATGAAAGCTGTATTCAAAGGAATGAGGTTTTATGGTTCTTTGGACGCATAAAGCAAATTTCATTTGCAATATTGTAGTAGATTGAACAGCAGTTTGTAAAATCTGTTTTTAAGCATTTAAATAACAGCGAGTAAGCATAAGTAACAGGTATCCACCTAGAAGTGACTTTCCCCAAAGCCACCACAACATAGCATGAATCCCTGATTCATACCACCATCAAGTTTTAATTGTAAAATGTTGTAGTCTAACTCTTGAAAAGCTTATCCAAGCGTGTCCATAACCTAGGACGAGGCTATTCGAATAGTTTTAATCCTCGCAGGGTGTACCAATGTACCCACACTTGCACCGCCTTTTGCCAAGCTATTAAGCACACTTCCTTTGGTATGCAAGACGGCTAAGTCCTCTGAACCCTTTCCAATGGAATATGCTAATCAAGAGACGCACGTATGGGGTTAATCCTTAGTGATCTGCCGGCGAAATATGGATCACAAGGACCCATACGTGGAGCAAGATACACCGCCTCGGCGGTGTTCTCCTCCCTACAAACGTGTCCATGTTGCATATAATCAAATATGCAACCCACCACGCGACTCATTAATTAACGCAGCCCAAAGTACTCGGCTAAGAGAGGTCCCATATCCCTCTAGTGTGGTTAGCACGCACAGAATGCTCGGATATGAGATACTCACAAGTAGTTCGGTCCTTAATTGACGGGCACCATTCCAATCACACCCAAAAGATCACACCATCTTACCATTGTGCCCAAGTCTAAATTGTTTTCATTTTCAGTTTTAGTTTTGCAATTTAGACAAAGCACAAGGCTGAAATGTACACATAGTAATAGTTTGTGTGATCAAAGTTATCGACAGTCGATAAGCGCCCATTTCTACCGATAGCTAAGCATGGCTAAGCATAATGACACGTAAACTACTATGACAAGGGTCCATCCAATGGACCCAAAATCACAGACAAGTAACCTAGGCTTGATGAGTAGAGGAATAAACATTTCCTACGATAATGCATCTAGTAGGCCAACTATCGACAATAGTTTAAAACAACATAGCAATGCATACATAGAATTTGCAAACAACATATTAGACTTTGAAAATAGTAGGAACAATATTATCAAATGAATGCTACATCTGCTTGCCTGGCTGCAGTGTAGGATCTGATGGCTGCTGTGGCTCAATATCAAGATTAATAATATTATCTTCGGAACCTAACGCGAAAAGGCGATAAGCAAATAAGAACGAAGAACACCAAATAAACTCCAACAGCAAAACACATCCAAATCTAATAAAATTTATACTACAGCTAGGGAATGATCTAAGACAATGATAGGAACCAGAATTATGCAATTAGAACTAAACACGCAAAAGATATGAGCAAAATGCTCTTTCTCAGCCTCAAAACAACCTAATTAATAATTAGTACTGTTCATGACGAAATTTTCTATAGTGATCTAAGGTCTAAAATTTTTATAGCAGGTAGATTATGACATCCTAATAACAACAAAGTTGGATTTACTAAATTTTGAGTTATACACATTTACTTATGATTTTTCTAAGTTGTAAATCTAATACAAATCATTTTACAGAATTATGAACATGCTCAAATCCTATTTTATATGAAAGTATACTAACAGACGAATTTAACAAAATTGGTTTTGCACAATTTGGATTTATACAGAAAAAGATATGCATTTTTCAAGATTAAAACTATTTCTGGAATATTCAAAATGACGAAATCGAGTTATTCCTAGTTACACAATTTTCTCTCATCGCAACATGCTTAAATCCATTTTTATAATAAACTAAAGTGGCAACATAATTTATTACCTTGGAATAATCTAAAAGCGCTTAAAATGAATTAGTTATGAGTTTCTAAAGTTTTACATCATTTTGGTTGATAAACAAATACTTACCGAAATATAGACAAACTCCAATAAAAGAATAAGACGTGGACAACTCCCAACCCTTGATCTAAAATCCTACGCTCACGCGCAAAAACAGCGCACGCACGCGCGAATCGAACGGAGCCCACCGTTGGATCAAGATCCAACGGCGCTGCGTGTATGCATTCTGGACGGTGCGGTTGCATACACGATCTCAGCCGTTGATCGCAAGATCGACGGTCGAGAACGATCAAGGCATCCGGAGGGTCCGAACGCACACAAAGATCAGGGCCGCAGATCTAAAAATGAACGGTAGATATTGATCGCAGTTCAAAGGAAGATGCTGACACGTGGGACCGCATGTCAGTGACTTCGAGTCACCCACGCGCTGGTTTAACCCACGTGCACGCGCAATCGCCCACTTGTCACGATCGAGAGTGGCGGTTAAGACCAAATTAATGCCATTAATGATTAACCTTAAATAAACACTAATGGTCTTGAAATTTGATTTTAACCTCGGCCCACAAGTCGACCCGCAGGTAAATTAAGCGGGGATTAAATGCCGACACATTCAATTAACCAATGATTAATCTTAATGATGTCGGAACAGTGCGGGGCTGAGCCAGCGGCGATTAAAGGATGTTGGGCCCACTGGTCAGTGGCTCAACGACAATGATTAAGACATAATTAATAACTAATGATTAGCAATTAATGTGTCTTAATTAAGTGACGAAAACGGGAGCTGCTGTGCCGGCAAAACCCGAGCGAGTTCAACGGCAAATCGCCGGCGACACCATACATGGCGGCGCCACCAAGAACTAAAATGGATTCGCAATAGCACAACGAATCTAATGGTAGCATTCTCGTGCGGTGAGGACTAGAACGCAGGCTGGCGGAAAATGAAAATGAGAGCTTTATCGCTAAACATGAAAATAGCGAAAGCTCGCTGCGGACCTAGGATGCGGTGCGAGCTTCTAAGGACTAATAAGAAGCTACCTTAGGGACGAAGCTTCAAAGATGGCGGAGATGCTTGATCACTTGAAAGCTTCGCCGGTCTTGGAGAAGAAAACCGAGATAGATACCCTGAGCCAAATAAGTGATTCCAAAGCATCAGTATAGCTTCATAATGATTCACAGAAGCTACATGAGCAAGTAGTTAGAAAATGGAGCACTCACCTGAGCTGAGGAAAAAGATGACCAATTTCGGCCGAATTTGAACAAACCCCAAATTGGACAATTCCTGAGAATCAAATCCAAAATTAAGTGAGGGGAAATGTTCAAGGAAGTAAATAGATAAGGTTAGGGCAAAGAAACGTAAAGGAGGACCACTGGAACACCAAGAACACCAATGGAGCTCCACGGGTCAACAATGGCGATTTGCCATTTTTGAGGTGTTATGCTCCAATACGGTGAATGAAGCTTGATGGTGGTCTAAAGAAATACCAGGAAGCATTGAGAGTGCTTATAAAGCCATGAAAGCATTAGGGTTTGCACCACACATCTTTCGGGCGGCAAAACACAAAGCACAATGCGCGGCCGACAAGGAAAAGAGGTGAAGACGTGCATTAGGGCATGTCCTGGCTCAGTGTACCTCCCATGCCCCTAAACATCGGCTAGGGTGGCTTTAGGGAGCAAGAAATGACACTGCCATTACTGTAATACCCCGAATATCAATTTGAGAGAATATATTATTCGGGGAAGAGAAATTTATTGAATTTTCAAGTGCAATATAGTTTAGAGAGGGATTTCTCTTAACAGGAAAGTATCCATCAGTGATTATGTAATATCCTGTTTAACATTAGAGAATTAATTGAAATGAGAAAGGTATTTAACAGGAATTAAAAAGAGAAATCAGTTTTTTAGAGGAGAATTAATCTTGGGCTTTCGGCCCACGTTGTTTGGCCCAAGTGGGAAGTTGGTTTAAGAAGGGGCCAACCAAACCCTAGGTCTTTTTTACTGTAGCACGCAGCTACAGTACCCGCCGCCCCTGTAGCAACCCTCCTCCCCTTTGCTGCCACGCCCTCCATGTCGCCCCTTTTGCTGCTCCTTGCTACTGGTCTTCGGGAGGAAGAAGAAGGGAGAGAAAGGAGGAGAAGAAGGGGATCTTCTTCTTGGATTCAACCAGCGTTTCCCCAAGGTTCTACAAGGGTAACGAGAGGCGTTCTTTGCTGTCTAAGATGTATTAGATGCGAATTCGATTGGTTTGATTGGATTGAATTGCTGCCGCTACAAATTCAATTCTATCCAGTTTCTTGCGCGGCTTGTTTCGTGTGTTTAGAGGCAGAATTATGGATTTTGATCTCCTAGAGTTATTTAGATAATGTCGTTATCTTTCAGTAGCCGCGAAGATCACTCGATTCCGAGGTCTGAGTCAAAAGTTATGATCATTTTATTATCTGCTGCCAGAAATCTGACGAGAATAATCTGTCTGGTTATTTCCTAAAATATGAAAGTGAATTTGGTAGAATATGAAAGTTCACCCAACTAGGTTATTGTAGGTAATTCGATAACCTTTTCATATTGATAAAGAACAGTCAATTCGGAGTTACCTATTAAAAGTTATGGTCATTTTAGTTTTGCTGTTCAATTGTGTAAGCAGTCTCTGTACTGAAAGTTCAGACAATGGTTAGCCTAATATTTTGGCCGAATTGGTTTATCGTGTCAACTAGAGTATTGTAGATTATTCAGTTAAGAATCTACAGAAATTGGGTTACCTCTTTTGACTTCCAGTTCTTGAGTTATGTCATTTACCGTGCTGCTGTCCAGAATCAGTATATGGCAGGAAACGTTGTTTTTCGGTTTCAGCTTTGTAAACTCGTTTTGAGTCGTCAAGTAAGCGATGTAGAATGCCGATTAGTAGCGCTGGGTATATTATGTCCTTATTGAAATTATTTTACTTGTTTAGGAGGTGAAGCCTCAGGTTTAGGAGTATCATCTTTGCCGCTAACGCGCCGCATCGTGGAAGGCAAGTAAATGTAGCGGTTGTGCTACGGTTTAACCCGTTTTTCTTACTACTTGCACTATGCATGATTGACGTAGTGTTAAATGATATGCCATGGTTACATGTTTTCTAAGTAAGAATGTGGTAGCAAGATATTAATCAATTGCTATGTTTGGATGAGTTTGGGTAGTATTGTGGTAATTCGCGTAATGAGCCAAATGCGAATATGCGAATAAACTCAAGGTGGACATGTTGATAATTCTTTGTGGTTATTTTCATGATGATCATGTGGTGGTCTATGTGATAGAGTTTCATCTAGATCGATTGATTTTGATCTTGGTGAATCGGGTGTGGGTTATGTGGTAATGGTCTTATGACACGTTGGTATTGTGCTTAATGAGACACATGTGGATTATGAGAAAATATTCATGATGAGTATGTTGTTGATCTCCGTGGTTAAATTCTTGTGGTTTATGATTATCATATCATATCATTCATGACATATCATGACATTTGCATTGTGGATGTCGCCGCTTATAGCGCGATCAGACGGTACAACATCGTGCATTGTCAGAAAGACGATGCATTCCTTTACCTTGTTGGGTAAAGGTGCAGTGGAGCATAGCATACATATGCATTACATTGTGGAAAGATCATTTGCATACTTGTGCAAGATATTGAGGTGAAGTTATTTTTGCAAACAAACGCAACTTCATAGTTGCAATGTGGAAATTGACTCATGTGAGTCTCTTGTGGTATGAGTATTGTGGTTGTGGTTGTGGAATGAGGTTCATCCCTTGAGGTATGGTAGATGTTGTGATTGTGGTATGAGATTCTTCTCTCTTGTGGTAATTGTTGATAGCAGATTGTGGATGCGAGAAATAGTAAAGTTATGAGGTAAAACATGTTAATACCTTATTATCATTGGTAGTGGTAGTGGTGATTAATATGAAGCATTGATCAAGATTCAATTGTTATTATTTTACTATCATTGGTAGTAAATATGGTTGAGGCTATAATTGTGATCATTATGAGAATTGGATATTGATGCTTAATATCTTTGTAGTTTAATTAGCTTGTAAATGAATGTGGATTCACATTATGGATGTGGACATATGGATACTTTAATGATGTTGTATATTTGTTTGTAGTCCGATTAGCTCATAAAAGCAGTTTGCTTGTCGAGATTTTTATCTCACCTTGTTTCCCCTACAGGTGATTGTTGAGCATTCATGGGATGGGTAGAGCGGCACCACAATAATGCACTTGGCTCATCAACTCATGTTGTAATAAAGTAGATGAAATTCTAGCCAAATGCTTAACTATTTGTGGATGATTATGTTATTTAATAAGGATGGACTTGTGAACCATTCTTTGATTAATCTGCTAGAGGTTGTTTAATTATTGAACTTGTTACCGTTATCTTTATTCTCTTAGTTGTTTATGCTTCCGCTTTATGCTTCTTGTCTAGAGTTGTTGCCGAAATAATCTATCTTGAAATTATTGGCTAGTCAAGAGTGGTTTAGTAGCATTCCAGGTAATGTGGGTCTGGGTGTTACGATTGGTATCGAGCGGGCTTTAGGTCCGTGGTAATTAAAATATATTAAATTGACACTTGGTGCTGATAGGATGGGATGGGTCAAGCATTGCATTCGTGCTTTGACATGTTATATTGATTATTCAAGCGATGAGATAATCTTGTATGTTTATGTGTTGTTTCTATGATTGCTATGAGTGAGGATAGTCAATGATAAGAGGTAGGGTTTGCGGTCGTTGCCTTGGGCATTGCTAGTTTATACCCGTTCGTGGTGCGGGATATTGATGATTACCTCGGGCAACTTAGTTGCGGATGTCATGGGTAAGTTTCTTAGAAAAGTGTTATCCTCCTTGAATTGATGTTGGCGATTCTTGGCCTATTGCGATTAATGATTTTCTCTCGGGTTAGCTGCTTATTGCGCTTGTTGGGTGTCAATAGGCCTCCAATTGTTCTTGAGGCCAAGTATTGTTTCTTCTCGATTGATGGGTTGTTTGATTGCGCCGTGAGCGTGCTTTTGGAGAGACCGGTTTTTCCGTGTTGTTCCATCTTTCTTGTCGGGAAACATGACTCTTGTATTTCGTTTGATATTTTGAGAGAGATTCAAAGCTTTATGTGGGAAGTTCATTAACTTGTGAAGCATTGGCTCTATGCATATCTTCCGAGTTATTTCGACTTTTGAAGTTTGATTTCTCTCTAGAAGGGTGTGTTAAAACCCCTTTGTGATGTTTTGTTGTGTTTAAGTAGTAGGTGGAAATTATGTAAATAATTGATAGATTGTGAATTATCAAGTTGAAAAGTTAGTGTGGTACATCATTAATTTCTACTAACATCTTTAGAAGTGAAGTCGATTAATATGATGTTGTCTGTTGTAGTTTCTTGAAGATTTGTGGCTAAGAATTTAGCGATACATGTGTAGAACTCATGCATTTATCAAAGAATATGAAAAACAATTGTTTTGATTATCGTAGTTGTTTAATTTTTCCCAACTTGTTGGATAGATTGGATTGATTGATCTCAAGTAATTAATCTGACCATTCGGGGTGGTCAAGTAAGGAGGTGTTGGAATATTGCCTTAATAAGATTAACCTTTAATATGTCCTTTATTTACATACTTGATGAGCATGTACAACTGTAAAATTTATGTAACTTTTACCATGCTAAATTGTTGAAATATGTATAAAGAAATGGATGCAGGCTGATGTATTGACTTGTGGAATCTTGTCTTATAAAGCTGGTATTATTGATGTTTAAAGTTATTTTATTTTAATATCTTAACATAAGGTGGAGTATCGAATGTGCTTTTATGGTCTTTGTGATTGCAAATTAGAGATAGGATCATTAATGCTATGCTGATGAAAAATTAATAATCAATTATTGACAGCAATGGCTAGAGTGTATTTACTTTTTTCTAAACTAGAGTTGAGCATCAGTACGAGATAAATGTATGAAATCTAATAAGAGATTCATACTAGCATGTTTTGTGAGGTTGCTATGTTCTAATATCATCTTGTTAAAGAGTTTGTTTTAATATGTTGGCTTATGCACTAGGTTTAACTAGATTAAGTAGTTGGAATCTTATTTGGATAATAAGAACATGATGAAGTGATTTATGGTGTTCCTTTTGGAAAATATGAAGGAGTGAGGTGATATGATGATTTTTTTTTTTTGCAAAGAATGTTTTATCTTGTTGTGAATACAATCGATAGCATGTAGTTGTGATTATGGTGTTGAATGTTTTAAAAATAAAGGAATTTGTTAATTCCATAATACTAATTGAATTGAAGGGTGTGAGATTTATGGTTGGAATCTTTTTGGACCTTATGACTTGTGTGATAGCCGAGGTTGCTTTGAGTAAGCGATATGTTGAATGATCTTTTGGTTTTATCTGAATCTCGTGTTGTGGTTTCCAAGCATCCTTTGTTGGAATTGGCGGGATGCTGTTATAAAAGAAAAAATGTTTCTTATTGAAAGAAAAAGTTGTACTATAAGTATTTGAGGTACAGATGATCTATCTTGTGTTTTCCAACCTCAATGCTATCTATTTTTTTTCCTTGGTCTTTTGGCTACTGTGAATGATAGCAATTTTCTGTATGCTGGAACTTATTTCTTCTTACCTCTTCTTCTAAGAACATGGTAATTATTGTGGGTTGCGAAGACTTTTGTTGCGTGATGACAACTTAATAGTGGTAGTGTAGTGATGTTTTTGGGGGAGCCTTAAATATCACAATATTTAAGATATAATGGATGATATATTATTTTCTTAGATTAATCCTTGGGAAGGGTATGTTTTACATAGAATATTTATCTTAGAGCCAAGCGATTTATTGATATTAAGAAATGAGTGTTTGTTAATTGTGGTATAGTAGGGTGTTCACCTAAGGTTTTCCTATCTTATATGGGAAGTTGGTTGTAAGAACTTGGAAGTGAGTTTGGGCTTCACCTTCATTATGCTAGAATTTGTTTCTAGAGGCCCGGTGTCTCGTGTTGGAATAGTGGATCAGTGGAATCCAAATAGTGCGATGATCGGGATAGCATCCTTGAGGTGCAGTAATTGAGTATGTGTGGGTGTGATTTGAATCCGAGTTGTTATCCTTAAGGGACTGAAGTGCGTTAGGAATTATTGTCAAAATAATTCTGTTGGTCTTAGTTTTGGCTAGAGTATGATTTATGGGGCGATGAGAGTCTATCTACAATGGTGTAGATGATGTACTCAATTGAGCTAATTGTTGAGGTGGCCAACTTGAGATAAATGAGTTGGTGTGTTGGGCAATGATTTGAAAATCCTTGGTTCAAGGAAGTTAAATTATTAAAAGAAATGAATTGGGAAATTATTGTTATGTCAAGTAGTGAGATGTTCTCTTGATTCTTGTTTATCTTTGTGTGTTTATGGCGAGACCATTTGCAAATTGAGTTGACTTATGTTGAGGCATAGTCTTTTCAGTTAGAAAAGAAATTGATTGTTTTAGTGCATCGAGTGATTTTTCACTCTTAGCTTATGTGGTGTGGTTCTCCAATTGTCTACTTGACGAGTAGAAATATTTTGTGGTGAATCCTTTGATTTGGATCGTGGTCCTTTGAAGTAAAGCTGATTGCTAGTGTGATGCTTGAGAGTTCTTTACTCTTACGTTCTTTGGGTTCTATTTGCGAAAGATACCGTTGTGCTTCTAGTAGAATGATGTGAGTGGAATTTCCTTGATTCCCTTCTAATGAGCGTGCCGGAATTTCCGGGTTGAGTGTTATGACGATATCGTTGTATGACTTTTTGTGGTGGTCTCAACAGATCTGGTGTGAGGCCTCTTGGGAGTTGGGGTTTCGCATGCGTGAACGTTACCGGTTTTGTTAGCTACGGGTATTTGTTTACCGTTGTTAGTTGTTAGTTCCGTTGTTCTTTGCGCGATGATGTGTGAGGATTAGGTCGAATCTCGTTTTAAAGGGGTAGAATGTAATACCGAATATCAATTTGAGAGAATATATTATTCGGGAAGAGAAATTTATTGAATTTTCAAGTGCAATATAGTTTAGAGAGGATTTCTCTTAACAGAAAGTATCCATCGGTGATTATGTAATATCTGTTTAACATTAGAGAATTAATTGAAATGAGAAAGGTATTTAACAGGAATTAAAAGAGAAATCAGTTTTTAGAGGAGAATTAATCTTGGGCTTTGCCCACGTTGTTTGGCCCAAGTGGGAAGTTGGTTTAAGAAGGGCCAACCAAACCCTAGGTCTTTTTACTGTAGCACGCAGCTACAGTACCCGCCGCCACTGTAGCA
Organism: Ampelocalamus luodianensis; assembly: GCA_036346255.1. Taxonomy (NCBI): domain Eukaryota; kingdom Viridiplantae; phylum Streptophyta; class Magnoliopsida; order Poales; family Poaceae; genus Ampelocalamus; species Ampelocalamus luodianensis. The sequence goes on along the minus strand of CM070621.1, from coordinate 69,369,012 downwards.
ACCCTCCTCCCTTTGCTGCCACGCCTCCATGTCGCCCCTTTGCTTGCTCCTTGCTCTTGGTCTTGGAGGAAGAAGAAGGGAGAGAAAGGAGGAGAAGAAGGGATCTTCTTCTTGGATTCAACCAGCGTTTCCCAAGGTTCTACAAAGGGTAACGAGGCGTTCTTTGCTGTCTAAGATGTATTAGATGCGAATTCGATTGGTTTGATTGGATTGAATTGCTGCGCTACAAATTCAATTCTATCCAGTTTCTTGCGCGGCTTGTTTCGTGTGTTTAGAGGCAGAATTATGGATTTTGATCTCCTAGAGTTATTTAGATAATGTCGTTATCTTTCAGTAGCCGCGAAGATCACTCGATTCCGAGGTCTGAGTCAAAAGTTATGATCATTTTATTATCTGCTGCCAGAAATCTGACGAGAATAATCTGTCTGGTTATTTCCTAAAATATGAAAGTGAATTTGGTAGAATATGAAAGTTCACCCAACTAGGTTATTGTAGGTAATTCGATAACCTTTTCATATTGATAAAGAACAGTCAATTCGGAGTTACCTATTAAAAGTTATGGTCATTTTAGTTTTGCTGTTCAATTGTGTAAGCAGTCTCTGTACTGAAAGTTCAGACAATGGTTAGCCTAATATTTTGGCCGAATTGGTTTATCGTGTCAACTAGAGTATTGTAGATTATTCAGTTAAGAATCTACAGAAATTGGGTTTACCTCTTTTTGACTTCCAGTTCTTGAGTTATGTCATTTACCGTGCTGCTGTCCAGAATCAGTATATGGCAGGAAAGCGTTGTTTTCGGTTTCAGCTTTGTAAACTTGTTTTGAGTCGTCAAGTAAGCGATGTAGAATGCCGATTAGTAGCGCTGGGTATATTATGTCCTTATTGAAATTATTTTACTTGTTTAGGAGGTGAAGCCTCAGGTTTAGGAGTATCATCTTTGCCGCTAACGCGCGCATCGTGGAAGGCAAGTAAATGTAGCGGTTGTGCTACGGTTTAACCCGTTTTCTTACTACTTGCACTATGCATGATTGACGAGTGTTAAATGATATGCCATGGTTACATGTTTTCTAAGTAAGAATGTGGTAGCAAGATATTAATCAATTGCTATGTTTGGATGAGTTTGGGTAGTATTGTGGTAATTCGCGTAATGAGCCAAATGCGAATATGCGAATAAACTCAAGGTGGACATGTTGATAATTCTTTGTGGTTATTTTCATGATGATCATGTGGTGGTCTATGTGATAGAGTTTCATCTAGATCGATTGATTTTGATCTTGGTGAATCGGGTGTGGGTTATGTGGTAATGGTCTTATGACACGTTGGTATTGTGCTTAATGAGACACATGTGGATTATGAGAAAATATTCATGATGAGTATGTTGTTGATCTCCGTGGTTAAATTCTTGTGGTTTATGATTATCATATCATATCATTCATGACATATCATGACATTTGCATTGTGGATGTCGCGCTTATAGCGCATCAGACCGTGCAGGTACAACATCGTGCATTGCAGAAAGACGATGCATTCCTTTACCTTGTTGGGTAAAGGTGCGAGTGGAGCATAACATACATATGCATTACATTGTGGAAAGATCATTTGCATACTTGTGCAAGATATTGAGGTGAAGTTATTTTTGCAAACAAACGCAACTTCATAGTTGCAATGTGGAAATTGACTCATGTGAGTCTCTTGTGGTATGAGTATTGTGGTTGTGGTTGTGGAATGAGGTTCATCCCTTGAGGTATGGTAGATGTTGTGATTGTGGTATGAGATTCTTCTCTCTTGTGGTAATTGTTGATAGCAGTTGTGGATGCGAGAAATAGTAAAGTTATGAGGTAAAACATGTTAATACCTTATTATCATTGGTAGTGGTAGTGGTGATTAATATGAAGCAGTTGATCAAGATTCAATTGTTATTATTTTACTATCATTGGTAGTAAATATGGTTGAGGCTATAATTGTGATCATTATGAGAATTGGATATTGATGCTTAATATCTTTGTAGTTTAATTAGCTTGTAAATGAATGTGGATTCACATTATGGATGTGGACATATGGATACTTTAATGATGTTGTATATTTGTTTGTAGTCCGATTAGCTCATAAACAGTTTGCTTCTTTGAGATTTTTATCTCACCCTTGTTTCCCCTCTGGTGATTGTTGAGCATTCATGGGATGGGTAGAGCGGCACCACAATAATGCACTTGGCTCATCAACTCATGTTGTAATAAAGTAGATGAAATTCTAGCCAAATGCTTAACTATTTGTGGATGATTATGTTATTTAATAAGGATGGACTTGTGAACCATTCTTTGATTAATCTGCTAGAGGTTGTTTAATTATTGAACTTGTTACCGTTATCTTTATTCTCTTAGTTGTTTATGCTTCCGCTTTATGCTTCTTGTCTAGAGTTGTTGCGAAATAATCTATCTTGAAATTATTGGCTAGCTGAAGAGTGGTTTAGTAGCATTCCAGGGTAATGTGGGTCCTGGGGTGTTACAATTACTCCCCCTACAGTGCTCGCACGGCCGGAGGTAGAAGACGACCCGCGAAAAGGCTCGGTGATTCACGGTAGTTAGATGAGACACGGACGGTGAGATAGTGCCACGCCTACGGGCTTTAAAACACAACGGAGAGGTTAGAGCCCTAGGACTAGAAACGAGCGGCTCGAGATAGCCCCACGTCGCAAACTGAATTTACAACGGAGGAACACGCGGGCGTTGGATCTTAATCCAACGCCCGATTGTAAATGCAACCCGAGGTCCGAAGGGTTCGGGAAATCTCAGCGGTTGGATGGGAATCTAACGATCGACAATCAAACTTGCAACCGGAAGGTCAGAAGGGTTACAGCGCGGCCGTGCGATTTAGATCCAACGGTTGAGATTCAACGCGTTTTAAAGAGAGGCTCGGTGCGATTAGTTGATGGACGAGTCAATTGGCTCGAGCCCGAGTCCGACTCGAACCCAAGTGTGAGAAACCAAGTTTGACATTGAAATAAGAACAGAGACTTTGAATGATTTATTTGAGGTAGCAAATTAACTCCAAAAATTATGAAATTTTACAGGAGCTTGCTAACTCAGATATTAACCTTGTATAAAATTTTAGAGGTTTTATGCTGCGAATAATTCTCCAAAAATTCTGCAAGGCTCTGTTTTAATGTTTGTTGAGAGTCAAACAGTTTGATCGCCTCTAAAAATATTCAAACAATTTCTAAAAATTGTGAAATTTTTCAGAGGGCTCACATACCATCACAGAGACTTAGGAAAAAATATTTCCAGAGGATGATCATAAGATTTGACAAGATTGTTTTTGGAATAACAAGATTTGGATCAACTAGACTTGTGACAATGTATTTCCATAATCCCTTGTACAAGAATTGTTTGGCACAACAGGAAATACATGATGTAAGAAAAAGTTTTAATTTCTACTGATTTTCTTACATTTGAAACACAAGCCCAAAATTGGGATGTTACAGTCCGAATGTTCCCAAGTGATGTGGATGGTTCGATTTAGATTGGACGGTCTTGATTGAATTGATCGTTCGGACAGTCCGAACATTCCCAAGCGATGCAGACGGTCCGATTGAAATCAGACGGCCCAAAACGCTTCGCGCTAGTTCGAACCAGGTCCGAGTGTGAAGATGGTTTGGTTCGACCAAAAGGCTTGGGTCCGGCCCGAGGAACAATAGCAAAGACTAGGTTTGAAAAACATGCTGAATATTTTGAGGAATATTTAGATAGAGTTGCGTAACTCTAAAAATTCCAAAATTTTTACTAGAGTTTCCTAACTATAATATTAACCTTGTATAAATTTTCTAGAGATTTTCATGCAATGCATTTTTTTCTAGAAATTTCTCAATGTTCTGCCCTAGGGTTTGACTAAGGATCTAGTTGGTTTGACTGGCCACTAAAAAATAGCAAATAAAATCTAAAAATTTTAAAAATTTTCAAAGGAGTCACTACGATGATCTAGAACCTAGGAAAAATATTTCCAAAGGATTATCACAAGATTTGATTAAAAGTTTTAAAGAGTTTTGCTTCTAGTCAATTGAAGCAATAGGTTTTCAAAATCCACAAAACCTAAGAAAGAAATTCCAAAAAAAATCAAATGACAACATGATGCATGAAATTTTTAATTTCTCCTCATTTTCATACATTTGAAATACAAACCCATGTTTGGGATGTTACATTTTGCATGGCTATTATCCCGAGTAGTTACGTTGACCTGATTGATTTGGCTATTATCCCCGGTAGTTACGTTGACCTGGTTGACTCTTTTAAGGGCAGATGTATTGTAGCTAAAATAAAATATTACTGGCAGATAAGTTGTTCTAGATAATAATTATTGTCGGTAGATAAAGGGACCTATGGATATCATGGGGATATGCTCATGATCTTAGGATGATGTGACAATTGGCAATGACGTTGAAGGTTTGCGAAAACACGAGTTTTCGGCAAAGTTCAGGTTCTGTCAGTCTCAGCGGGCCGACCGCCATGGTGGCGATCGGACCGATCTATCTTGGGTGGTTTCTTTGGTGAGCACTGGCGCGTCCGACCGCCAGAGGCGCGATCGGACCGGCGATGTGGCGATCGGCCAACCTCACTGAGCGGTCGACCGCCATTAAGTGAAGTTTGGATTTTGGAGCTGTGCCAAAAATAGAGGGTGTAGGCAAGAGAGGAGGTTCTACTACTCTTGGTCCCATAATTTTTGGAGCCTCCAGACAAAAGTTCTATTCGTTTTAAATTTTCAGAGAGGTTGCGGATTTCAGTGCTGAAATTTTGGCTAAGTCCTTTGGTGGAGGTTAGACCGGCCTTCTGTTGGCGGTCAGACCGGCAGTGGCGGTCAGACCGGCCAAGGGTGGTGGTTTGACCGGTTTTCACTTAACTCGTCGGCCCGTGTGGCGGCGATGGTTGCTTGTTAGGTCAAGTTCATGGGTTTCATTGCATATGTGTTGCATGATGCATGTTTTGACTAACGTGGGTCAAGTTGTGAAGAACTTGTTCCCGGTTTCGATTTTCTTGTCTATTCTTGTGTAGGTTGCTTGGTGGTCAACGACGGTCAACGGCGAGGATGATCGGGACTAGGCTTGGAGAGCTGAGGTTCAAAACGATCGACGATGCGGGTGAAGTCATTGGACTCAAGTATGGTACAAGATGGACAAAGGTGACCGAGCAGGCGATTCGGTGCGGATCGTTGAATCAAGCGGCGCGGGGTCGGTGCAAGTGCCATGGTGGTTTCGGTGGGAGCGGATGGGAGAGACTTGCCGACATGATGAGAGCCGTTGGATCAACCTATACGTGGCGAACAGCGAGTGCCGCTGTCTGGACTCGGTCTTGGAGAAGGACCGAGAAGGGTATTTTGGTAATTTTACAAATACCGCCTTGGTTACCTTTGCCAACCCGCGGCGCAAGATGGTGCGTTGGAGAAGTGGATTAGCTCAAGAGGAGATGAAGACGACGCTTTAAAATGCGTGCGTGTGTGACCCGTTTGTTTTGGGCCTTAACGGGAGCCCATTATGGAAACTCTTCTAGAAGGTCTAGGCCTCCACTATAAATAGAGGAGGGAGGTGGCTGCACCCCCTCAACCCTTTCATTACTTGTAAACCCTAGTTTTTGCTTTGGTGCTTAGGGAGTTGATAGTTGGAGGTTAGGGTTCTAGAGAGTTGGATTTGATTTCGTGCTCATGTATTGAGTCTTTGTCCTCCATTGATGGAGTGGTCAGAAACCAATACCATATCAAATCAATCCAAAGAAAGTTCTATCAAAGATGAGTTCATTTGCTTTCTTTCTCTCTATTTGGTGATTTTGAGTCTTTCTTTGATCCGCGAGTTTTGCTTGGTTTCGGCGTGATCTAGCTTGCTGTGACATGTGGGAATACATCTAGGATCATCAAGATCATCAATCACCCACGAGCAAGTCTCAAGATCATATTTGCGTTTTGACTCAGTTTTTGAACCACCTTCACTCAAATGGAAAAAGGTCTGAACTTTGGCAAGGATCTTCACGATCGTTGCTTGGAATAGGGTCCTGACGTCCTTGGGAAGGTGTGTGTCAAGTTTCACGAAGTTTGGACGCACGAATCAAAAGTTAGATCAATTTGCGTTTTGGTTTTTCGGGCTGATTTCACTATTCATTGGCCTGGAGGTCTGACCGCCATGTATTGAGGGGTCAGACCGATTTCCAAAGGTTAGACCGATTTCTAGTTGGAGGTCAGACCGCCCAACTCATTTAGGTTTTGAACTTTTATGTTTTTGAAGATTTTGCTTCGGGGTTTTGATTGGATTCAATACAAGTCTTCCGCTGTGCTTGATTGATTGATCTTCATAGCTTACATAGCTATTGGAGTGAGATTCGTATTGAATTCAATTTTGGAGAAAAATAGATCGTGCTCCTATTCACCCCCCCTCTAGTCGTCTCTCCGGTCCAACAAGTGGTATCAGAGCCCAGTTAGTTCAATCTTGATCTTAACCGGTCACTCAACTTGGCGATGGATAAGTACTCCTCCAAACCGCATATCTTCGATGGGCACGACTATACCTTTTGGAAGAACCGCATGCGTGTCTTTCTTGAGAGCAAACCACGAGGTATTTGGGAGGTGTTCGAGATCCGCTCATCTTGCACGAGGTTGCTCGCCGCCTAAAGCCCTCTTGGCTAATGACCGTAAGGCAAAGAATTTTTCGTATGGTGGGCTTGGTAGACAGGAATATGATAGGATTTGCAATCTCGAGATCGCACATGAGATTTGGAAGACCCTCGAAACCTATCATGAGGTTCTTCCCAAATCAAACAAGTGCGTCTATTGGTCTATAAAGAGAATATAACAAATTCGAGATGCGTCTGGTGAGAGCATCGATGACATTTTCAGTCGCTTTAACACAGTGATAAATCAGATGAAGGCTGTTGGTATTGAATTTACCCAGTCTGAAAATGCCATCCATCTCCTGGCTGCAATCAACACCAGGGAGTGGGAGATAAAGGCTACCGCCATTCAGGAAAATGTCAACTTCTCTGATCTGACCTTGGAGCTGCTCTATAGCAAGCTCAGGACTCATGAGATCCAGAAAGCTGACCATTCTAAGAAGGGTAACATGGCTTTGGTAGCAGACCCGCTTAAGAGAGCCTCTGATGGGTCGTTTGAGTCTTCTTCTGGATTTTCTCTTGCTTCTTTATCTGCAATCCAAGAAGAGGATCTTGAAAGTATTCTGAGCCGAGATGGCACTTTTGATTAAGAAGTTCACAAGGGCCTACAACAATATGAGAAACAAAAGAGAGCGGCCTGTGACTTGTTATGAGTGTGGAGAGCTTAATCACATCGGGCAAATTGCCCCAAGTGAAAGGTAAGAACAACTACAAGGATGAAAAGCCAGCTTGGAAGAAGCCTCAGGGACGCAAGTCCAAGTTTGATGATGCCAAGCTCAGGAAGGCTGCTCACCGGGTTCTTACCGCTCTTGGAGATCGATCCTTGAGCGATGTGGACTCCGGGAGCGAAGAGGACAAGGAGGAGGAGCTCCCTCAAGACAAGAAGGGAAAGGCCAAGGACTTTACAGGCATGTGCTTCATGGCTGACTCCGACGACATCGATGACAACAATGAGGTATCTCCTTCCTATGATGTTCTCTTTGCTAGATGCGAAACTGTCTATGAGCAAATGCTAGGTCAGGATAAAGCTTTAAAGTTCATCATGACTAGGAATGAGGAGTTAGAGTCACAAGTAAATAAACTCACATTAGAACTTGTGAATGCTAAAAGTCTTGAATCTGATGAATGTTCATCTTGCCATGCTTTACATACTGAACTAGCTAAGCGCAATCTGCTCATGATATTGCTTTGCAACAACTTGAAAGTGCTAGAACTGAGCTAATTAAAGTGAAATCTGCTCCTTGTGAAAAATGCTTAGAGTCTAGCAAGTTGGTTGTTTCTGATGTGGTTGAATCTAGTTTTTGCTCTGTCTGCTTAGAACGTGAACGTGAAGTACATGATGTTGTAGAAGCGACTAGAGCTAAATATGCCAAGCTTAAGGGCAGATTAATTCGCTACTTGTGCTTCATGTGAAGCTCTTAAGCTTGAAGTTGCTCTTTATAAGAAGAGGCTTAACGCTAAAACTTGTGATTCATGTGTTAACTTTGGAAGAGAAATTGCTTACCATAAGGACACATTAGAAAGATTCTTTGATGGTAAGAAATAGTTAAACATGATTCTTGACAAGTCAAAAACTCCTTATTAGAAGCAAGGGTTAGGATACAACTTTGCCCAGGACAAATCTAGTGGCATTCAAATTTTGAAAAATGGCTTAGTTGAATTTGATACCCAACCTGCAAAGATCACTTTCAAATTTGCAGGTTTTGCCCAACCATCTATTCAGTCAAAAGGTGCTTCTCCCAGTGGTACCAAGTACCATTGCACCTATTGCAAGAAGGATGGGCATTTGGTTGAGTTCTGTTGGCGTAGGTTGAAAAATGCTAAGAAAAATATTGCTAGAATGTCATCTAATCAACCTAGAGCTTTTGTGAGACATGGTAATTTAGAGAGGAAGAAACTGGTCTAGGATTTGCTTCACATGCTAATCATTCTCATGCTCCTAGACAGGATAATTCTCATGTTAGAGTCACCATTGCTCATAATGAATTTCAAATAGAATCAAGGATAGCACGCTTTGCATACTACTCATGAGACATGTGTCTCGATCTTGGGTTCCCAAGTCATTTTAACTAACTTGAGATTGAGACACATCGATCTTTGTGCCTTGATTTTCGGGATCGCGCGGAAGGAAGGACACGTGGTTCGTCGACTCGGCTATTCACGCCACATGACCGGAGACTCAAAATGGTTCACCTCCTTCACGCGATCGATAGGTGATGTCCTCATCACCTTTGGAGACAATACTCAAGGGCGGATTGAAGGAACGAGATCAATCGGGGTGAGCGACAATTTCATCCTAAAGGCGTCGCCCTTGTGGACAAGCTCGAGTTTAACTTACTCTCGTCTCACGACTTCTTGATGATGGCTATGAGACTATATTTAAGAAAAATGCTTGTCGGGTGCTTGATTCTGTTTGGTGAGCTCGTTTTGGGATTTATAGAGTTGCTAGGATCTTTGGAGCTGATTTTTCCGAATCTCTTCTTTGGTTCTCTTAAATGTTTATTTACACCTTCTTACGAGTTACGGCTTTGCACCGACGTTTGGGCACATTGGTTTTGATCATCTGACGCGAGTTAGCAATCTTTATCTCATGAGAGGTTTGCCTAAACTCAAAGCCGTCAAGGATGCTGTATGTGCGCCCTGTAGGCATGGCAAGCAAGTTGCCACCTCACACCCTTCAGTGACTTTGGTCATGACTGACGGACCGAGACAGTTGCTTCATATGGATACTGTTGGTCCTGCTAGGGTTCGGTCAATTGGTGGCAAGTGGTACATTCTTGTCATAGTTGATGACTTTTCGAGATACACTTGGGTGTTCTTTCTTGCTTCGAAGGATGAAGCTTTTGGTCATTATCGTGATCTTGTTCTTCGTTTGGCTTCTGAACTTTCTGGTGCCTTGAGAGCAATCCGCAGTGACAATGGCACGGAGTTCAAGAATGCCTCGTTTGCCTCTTTTTGTCTTTGGCGCGAATTGAGCATCGTTCTCTTCTCCACACGTTCCTCAACAGAATGATGTTGTGGAAAGGAAGAACAGAACCTTAGTTGAGATGGCTAGGACGATGCTAGATGAGTATAGCACACCGAGGAGATTTTGGGCCGAAGCTATTGCTACAGCTTGCCATATTGCAAATCGTGTCTTCTTGAGACCATCTTTGGGCAAGACTCCTTATGAGCTTCGATTTGGTAGAAAACCCTTTGTTTCTCATTTTCGAGTTTTTGGAGCTAAGTGTTTCATTCTCAAGACAGGAAACCTAGATAAATTTGAATCAAGGACTTTTGATGGTTTATTTCAGGTTATCCGCACATTCGAGGGTTTTCGGGTTTTAATGTTGAAACTAACATTGTCCAGGAGACATGCAATGTCACTTTTGATGAGACTAGCCCTGGAGCTAGATCCGACGTTTCAGGTGATACACAGGTGACAGAAAGCATTTTTGTGGAGGAAGATGATGATGAAGCTGATACTTGTCCTCCACCTGTTGCTGTTGAGGCTCCTGTCTAAGCTCCAGAACCTGCTACGACTGCTTCACCTCCAATTGAGGCTCCAGCTTGTAACACCCCAAGACCCACAATACCGTGGAATGCTACTAAACCACTCTACAGCTAGCCAATAATTTCAAGATAAATTATTTCGGCAACATCTCTGGACAAGAAGCATTAAGCGGAAGCATAAACAACTAAGGGAATAAAGATAACGGTAACAAGTTCAATAATTAAACAACCTCTAGCAGATTAATCAAAGAATGGTTCAGAAGTCCATCCTTATTAAATAACATAATCATCCACAAATAGTTAAGCATTTGGCTAGAATTTCATCGTCTTTATTACAACATGAGTTGATGAACCAAGTGCATTATTGTGGTGCCGCTCTACCCATCTCATGAATGCTCAACAAATCTCCTGTAGGGGGGGGGAAACAAGGGTGAGATAAAAATCTCAGCAAGCAAACTGTTTAATAGGCTATTCAGACTACAAACAAATATACAACATCATTAAAGTATCCATATGTCCACATCTATAATGTGAATCCACATTCGTTTACAAGCTAAATAAACTACAAAGATATTAAGCATCAATATCCAACTCCCATAATGATCACAATTATAGCCTCAACCATATTTACTACCAATGATAGTAAAATATTAACAATTGAATCTTGATCAACTGCTTCATATTATTCACCACTACCACTACCAATGACAATAAAGTATTAACAGGTTTTACCTCATAACTTTACTATTTCTCGCATCCACAACTGCTATCAACAATTACCACAAGAGAGAAGAATCTCATACCATAATCACAACCTCTACCATACCACAAGGGATGAACCCCATTCCACAACCACAACCACATTACTCATACCACAAGAGACTCTCATGAGTCCATTTCCACATTGCAACTATGGAGTTGCGTTTGTTTGCAAAATAACTTCACCTCAATATATTGCATAAGTATGCAAATGATCTTTCCACAATGTAATGCATATGCATGCTATGCTCCACTACACCTTTACCCAATAAGGTAAAAGTGTGCATCGTGCTCTGCAATGCGATGTTGTACCTGCACGATCGCGGCTATAAGCGGCGACATCCACAATGCAAATGTTATGACATGTCATGAATGATATGATTAACATAAACCACAAGAATTTAACCACGAAGGTCAATAACATACTCATCATGAATACTTCCTCATAATCCACATGTGTCTCATTAAGCACAATACCATTGTGTCATAAGACCATTACCACATAACCCCCACTCGATTCACCAAGATCAAAATCAGTCGATCTAAAGGGAGTTCTACCACATAGACCACAACATGATCATCATGAATGTAACCACAAGGAATTATCAACATGTCCACATTGAGTTTACTTTCATATTCCGCATTTGGCTCATTAAGCAAATTACCACAATACTACCTAAACTCATCCAAACATAGCAATTGATTAATATCTTGCTACCACATTCTTACTTAGAAAACATGTAACCATGGCATATCATTTAACATTACGTCAATCATACATAGTGCAAGTACTAAGAGTAACGGGTTAAACCGTAGCACAACCGCTACATTTACTTGCCTTCCACGATGCGACGCGTTAGCCGGCCAAGGTGATACTCCTAAACCTGAGGCTTCACCTCCTAAACAAGTAAAATAATTTCAATAAGGACATAATATACTTAGCGCTACTAATCGGCGTTCTACACGCTTCACGACGACTCAAATCGAGTTTACAAAGCTGAAACGAAAAACAACGTTTCCTGCCATATACTGTTTCTGGACAGCAGCACGGTAATTGACATAACTCATGAACTGGAAGTCGAAAAGAGGTAAACCCAATTTCTGTAGATTCTTAGCTGACTAATCTACAATACTCTAATTGACACGATAATCCAATTCTGCCAAAATAAAAGGTTAACCATTGTTTGAACTTTCAGTACAGAAACTGCCTACACGTTCGAACAGCAAAACTAAAATGACCACAACTTTTAATAGGTAACTCCGAATTGATCATTATTTATCAATCTGAAAAGGTTATCGAATTATCTACAATAACCTAGTTGTGTGTACTTTCAGATTCTACCAATTTCCCTTTCATATTTTATAAAATATCCAGACAGATTATTCTCGTCAGATTTCTGGCAGCAGATACTAAATCGACCATAACTTTTGACTCAGACCTCGGAATTGAGTGATCTTCGCGGCTACTGAAAGATAACGACAGATGCCACATAACTCTAGGAGATGGAATCTTAAAATTCAGCCTCTAAATACACGAAATTACCAACGCAAGGTACTGGACAGAATCTAATCTTCTGCAGCCAAACTTTTATCCAACAATTCTAATCGGTTTCGCATCTACTACGGATCAAACAGCAGGGAAGGCATCTCGTTACCCTTGTAGAACCGCTAGAGCTTGCTGAACCAATCCCCACGCAAGATCTTCTTCTCCTTTTTCTCCTTCTTCTCCTTCTTCTCCTTTTTCTCCTTCTTCTCTTTTTCCTTCTTGCGCAAAGGGCAGCAGCATGGACAGAGGGGAGGCGCAAGGGAGCAGCACCCTGGGCAGAGGGGAGGCGCAAGGGAGCAGCCTGGACAGAGGGGAGGCGCAAGGGAGCAGGGGAGGGAGCGGCTGCAAGTGGGAGGAGAGGAAAGGGGAGGGGGCGGCTAGGGTTTGGGGAGGGTGGCACCTCCCCCCCTTTGGCCGGCCACTACAAGGACAAATGGGCCAAGGCCCAGGCCCAAGTGGGTGTGAAAAAATGGAAAAGCCCCTCCCTTTTTCTTGTTTTTGATGATTTCTGAAATAAACTTTTCCCCGATTAAAATAATATCTACCGATTAAATTTAATTATCGCGATTAAAGGCTTCTCACACTTCCGGAGTATTACACTGCTGCATCTTCTTCATCAGCAGTACCTACGGAGGTTGAGGAGATACTGTCTCCCCCGGGCGCTCCACTTCACATTCAGAGGCGTCATCCTCCGGATCAGATGATTGGTAGTCTTCATGAGCGAGTCACTCGCTCCAGGTATCACGATCCAAGTCTCTACTCTCATTCTGCATTTGTTGCTTCTTTCGAACCCCGCGATATATCACATGCTTTATCTGATTCTAGCTGGGTTAATGCCATGCATGAGGAGTTAGAGAATTTTGAGAGGAACAAGGTCTGGAACATAGTAGAACCTCCTAGTGGTCATAATGTGATAGGAACCCGTATGGTTACGTGGTTAGAAACAAGGCTAGGTTAGTAGCTCAGGGTTTTAGCCAAGTTGAGGGATTAGATTTTGATGAGACATTTGCTCCTGTTGCTAGATTGAAAGTCATTCGCATTCTGCTTGCATTTGCTGCTTCAAAGGGCTTTAGATTATATCAGATGGATGTCAAGAGTGCTTTTCTGAATGGTTTTATAGAGGAGGAAGTGTATGTTAGACAACCCCCAGGCTTTGAGAATCCCAAGCATCCACTTCATGTTTTCAAGCTATCCAAAGCCTTGTATGGTCTTAAGCAAGCCCCTAGAGCCTGGTATGATAGACTTAAGACTTTTCTGCTTAAAAATGACTTTGAGATGGGAAAGGTAGACAAGACCCTGTTCATTCTTAGGCGTGACAATGACTTCCTGCTTGCTCAGATTTATGTAGATGATATTATCTTTGGTGGTTCTTCTCATGCTCTTGTTTCTAGTTTTTACGAGACCATGTCAGAGGAATTTGAGATGAGCATGATGGGAGAACTCAACTACTACGGGGCTTCAAATCAAGCAATGCAAGGAAGGGATCTTCATCCATCGGACGGTACACAAGGATCTGCTCAAGCGCTTGAGATGGGTGGCGCAAGCGATCGCCACTCCCATGGCGACCGGTATTTTGGATCGGATGAGGAAGGAGAAGCCGTGGATCAACATCAGTACCGCGGCATGATCGGCTCCCTCACATGCAGCGGCCTCAAGACCGGACATCACGCCGCGGTTTGCCTCATGCGAGTTTGAGCGTCTCGAGGACTTCCCGCCAAGCCGTTAGGTCGGTTGCATTTACACTCTACCCTCGATTATAGCATTTGGTTTTCCGCTCTTCGTCCTTGTCCATTCGGGGTTTTGATTCGATTTTTGCGGGTGTCGGCTAAATAGGAAGAGTACCTCGAGCACTTGTCACTTCTTAGGCACTTTCTTGTCTCTTGGCACTTCTCTTGTCTGTGGTCTTCTAGAAACACTTCTCTTGTCTCTTGGTCTTCTGAAACATCTACATTGCACAATCTCCATCAAGTGAATATGTAGTCGCTACTAGTTGCTTTGTAGTCGATTTTGTGGATGGTGTCCACTCTTAAGGATTTTGGGTTGACTTTTGATAGTGTTCCTCTTTTCTGTGATAACACTTCTGCTATAAACATTGCTAAAAACCCTGTGCAACACTCTAGGACCAAGCACATAGACATTCTCTATCACTTTCTTAGAGATCATGTCGAGAAGGGTGATATTGTCTTTGCATTTCGTGAGTCCGAGGCTCGTTAGCTGATATCCTCACCAAGCCTTTAGACCCAGCTAGGTTTGCCACCTTGAGAAGTGAGTTAGGGGTAATTTATCCCTACGGGTTGGTTTGAGGGGGAGTTGGCTCTGTTCTGAACTTTCCTTGTTCTTTGAATTTTCCTTGTTCATCTGAGCTTTTCTGATCTTTTCTGATACCTTCTTCTAGTGGTATTTTCTTTTGATCTTTTAGGCTTTCTAAGTCTTTGTGCATCTCATTGTATCATCTGCATTTATATGAAAAACCAAAAGATGCATTGTAATATAAGCTTTTATGCTTGTCTTTTAAAATTGATGAAGCTTTGCTTATTACCCTTTGAGCTTTAGTATTTCAATTCGCTCAATGCCATGTCTAGTTCTTTGACTTGCTAGAATTATCATGCTTTCACATGTGTAGCTAAGTTTTTCTTTGAATGGGCGAACTTTAAGACAACTTGAACTAAAAGCGTAATTTGTGGATGTTTTAGCTAGTTGCGCAATTAGTGCTCCTTTTGTGACATTGGCCCTGTCAAAATTGCTGTGTTAGATCTTGAATCTAGTATTGATCATTACTTGAGCTTCTTGTTCTTTTAAGAATCTAAATCTGCTCTTGTGAAAAATAAAAATCAAATTTAAAGATTGTCTTGTGCTTAAAATGTGCTAAACTACTCTCGTAGACCGCATGTCATAGACATGAACTTGGAGGTAGTTTGATGATCCAGACGATCTCATGGGGACTGCTTGTCAAGACTGACATGAACCTCAAGATTTGTCATCCTGGTAGAAGCTTAGGAAGAGTTTGTGGATGGCTCCTAGTCTAGGATCTTCTTCACTAAGATATACCTTTAATCAACTTCAATATTCATTGCAAATGAAAAACTGTTGAAAAATGGGCGTTTAAGACAAATTGAGCAAAATGATTCAATTGTAACACGCTTGTCTCTTAATGTGGTCATTGTTAGCTTTTTGATCTCACATTGACATTTTGACATGGCCAGTATCATCTTAGGATCCCTGTTGATGAACTTGCTAGATTTGAAGCTTTGCTTAAAATGCTAAAATTCATTGCTTTATATTGAGCCTTCTAGCTTTAGCTTTGTTATATATGTCTTATCATGACTTTGCTAGCGCATTCAGGCTGATATGGTGTTTGTGCAATATTAGAAATGCTAGCTTGTTCTTTTGGGTAATCTCCAAAGCTTCTTGTAATCAAAAATTGAAAAATACAAAAATATGAAGCCACTTAATTGCATTTCATGCATGCTCCTTCTTATGTTTTTCCCTCATTCTGCATTTATTATCTCTGGACAAGAGGAAGGTGTGATTCCTTGATGACTCCATTGTCAAAGGGGGAGAAGATATTTCGAGATGTATAAAGGGGAGGAGATATAAAAGTGTTAAAAAGGGGGATAAAATTGGAGATTTTGAAATTTTCTGAAATCTGAGGATCATAGTGAGGGGGAGTTTCATATTTGCATTCGTTTGATCGTATTGCCATTTCTGAACTTGAATTGCAATTCTTAAGCCTCACGATGATCAAAGGTCATATCGAACAATTGTTCTTTCATATGGACCTTAAGTGAGATTTTGACTCTTTCTGAACATGAAGCTTTCTCGCTTTCTTTTGCCTTATCTCACTTGCCTATACTATTCTGCAGCCAGCTTGGTCATTTCCATTGCTTTCTCTTGCATATGGACCAAGTTGTGCCTTTACGTGAAAACGTCGAGTTTTTACTTTTCAAACCTCAAAAGTTGCATTTGTTGGAAATTACCAATGTGTTCATCAAGGGGGAGATTGTGGATATCATGGGGATATGCTCATGATCTTAGGATGATGTGACAATTGGCAATGACATTGTAGGTTTGCGAAAACACGAGTTTTCGGCAAAGTTCAGGTTCTGTCAGGTCTCAGGCGGTCTGACCGGCCATGGTGGCGGTCAGACCGGTCCTATCTTGGGATGGTTTGTTTGGTGAGCACTGGCGCGGTCCGACCGCGAGCGGTGTGGCCGGATCGGATCGAAACCCTCACGAGCGGCCGACCGGCCATTAAGTGAAGTTTGGATTTTGGAGCTGGGCCAAAAATAGAGGGTGTAGGCAAGAGAGGAGGTTCTACTACTCTTGGTCCCATAATTTTTGGAGCCTCCAGACAAAAG
This sequence comes from Ampelocalamus luodianensis, assembly GCA_036346255.1. Classification (NCBI taxonomy): domain Eukaryota; kingdom Viridiplantae; phylum Streptophyta; class Magnoliopsida; order Poales; family Poaceae; genus Ampelocalamus; species Ampelocalamus luodianensis. The sequence continues at coordinate 69,352,217 of CM070621.1, read as the reverse complement.
TTCTATTCGTTTTAAATTTCCAGAGAGGTTGCGGATTTCAGTGCTGAAATTTTGGCTAAGTCCTTTGGTGGCGGTCAGACCGGCCAAGGGTGGCGGTCTGACCGGTTTTCACTTAACTCGTCGGCCCGTGTGGCGGCGATGGTTGCTTGTTAGGTCAAGTTCATGGGTTTCATTGCATATGTGTTGCATGATGCATGGTTTGACTAATGTGGGTCAAGTTGTGAAGAACTTGTTCCTGGTTTCGATTTTCTTATCTATTGTTGTGCAGGTTGCTTGGTGGTCAACGACGGTCAACGGCGAGGATGATCGGGACTAGGCTTGGAGAGCGAGGTTGAACGATCGGCGATGCGGGTGAAGTCATTGGACTCAAGTATGGTACAAGATGGACAAAGGTGACCGAACAGGCGATTCGGTCGATGGTTGAATCAAGCGGCGCGGGTCGGTGCAAGTGCCATGGTGGTTTCGGTGGGAGCGGATGGGAGAGACTTGCCGACATGATGAGAGCCGTTGGATCAACCTACACGTGGCGAGCAGCGAGTGCCGCTGTCTGGACTCGGTCTTGGAGAAGGACCGAGAAGGGTATTTGGTAATTTTACAAATACCGCCTTGGTTACCTTTGCCAACCCCGGCGCAAGACGGTGCGTTGGAGAAGTGGATTAGGTCAAGAGGAGATGAAGACGACGCTTTAAAATGCGTGCGTGTGTGACCCGTTTGTTTTGGGCCTTAACGGGAGCCCATTATGGAAACTCTTCTAGAAGGTCTAGGCCTCCACTATAAATAGAGGAGGGAGGTGGCTGCACCCACTCAACCCTTTTATTACTTGTAAACCCTAGTTTTTGCTTTGGTGCTTAGGGAGTTGATAGTTGGAGGTTAGGGTTCTAGAGAGTTGGATTTGATTTCGTGCTCATGTATTGAGTCTTTGTCCTCCATTGATGGAGTGGTTGTAAACCAATACCATATCAAATCAATCCAAAGAAAGTTCTATCAAAGATGAGTTCATTTGCTTTCTTTCTCTCTATTTGGTGATTTTGAGTCTTTCTTTGATCCGCGAGTTTTTGCTTGGTTTCTGGCCGTGATCTAGCTTGCTGTGACATGTGGGAATACATCTAGGATCATCTAGATCATCAATCACCCACGAGCAAGTCTCAAGATCATATTTGCGTTTTGACTCGGTTTTTGAACCACCTTCACTCAAATGGAAAAAGGTCTGAACTTTCGCAAGGATCTTCACGATCGTTGCTTGGAATAGGTTCCTGACGTCCTTGGGAAGGTGTGTGTCAAGTTTCACGAAGTTTGGACGCACGAATCAAAAGTTAGATCAATTTACGTTTTGGTTTTTTGGGCTGATTTCACTATTCATTGGCCTGGAGGTCTGACCGCCATGTATTGAGAGGTCAGACCGATTTCTAGTTGGAGGTCAGACCGCCCAACTCATTTAGGTTTTGATTTTTTATGTTTTTGAAGATTTTGCTTCGGGGTTTTGATTGGATTCAATACAAGTCTTCCACTGTGCATGATTGATTGATCTTCATAGCTTACATAGCTATTGGAGTGAGATTTGTATTGAATTCAATTTTGGAGAAAAATAGATCGTGCTCCTATTCACCCCCCTCTAGTCGCCTTTCTGGTCCAACAGGACCCGTAATCTCTTGGACATTACCGGCACATGTTTTGCCACTCATCCCATTTTTTCCCGCAGTTAATTGCCCTTAATTCTATGTCATGATGTAGTGTAGTCAACATGCTAACAGAAGGCTATACTGGACAATAGTATTAAAAACTTTATAATTTTCACTCTGAAACTTGAAAAGATGTGATCTCAAACACTTTGGAAAGATAACGAAACTATCTACAATAACCTAGGTGGCGAGAATCTCTAATTCGGCCAATTTCTGAGTCTATGTGGTCGTAGAAGATTCTATTGGGCGTAGTCGAAAGATTTCCGACTACGTGGTCGTAGGAGACTCGGATGGGCGTAGTCGAAAGAGTTTCGACTACGTGGTCATGGAAGACTCGATTGGTCATAGTCAAAGGAGTTTCGACTACGTGGTCGTGGAAGACTCGACCGGTCATAGTCGAAGGAGTTTCGACTACGTGGTTGTAGAAGACTCGACTGGTCATAGTCGAAGGAGTTTCAACTACGTGGTCGTAGAAGACCCGGCTGAATTCGACTACTTAACGGTGGTCTAAAGAAAGAAGGATTCGAATACTCCACAGTGGTCGAAAGAAAGAAGGATTAGAATACTCCACAGTGGTCAAAAGAATCAGAGAAGAACCAGAGAAAGAACCGAAGAAGAACAGCACAACTTGAACGAGGAGGAGCATATGGGCTACTAGAAACGTACCGGTATGGAGTTGAGGGAACGAGCTAGCCGGAGCTCGGCTGGCGATGGTGGATCGAGACTGCGAGTGAAGCTTTGAACGGCAGTGACAACCGAGAAAGATAATAGTCTTCAATCTTCAGGATGGCTTTAGGGAAGCAGGTAGATGGTCTTGAAGGAGTGGCTTGACGTATTCCTCACGGCGGGTCGACTCGACTACTAGGATGGGGGTCAACCGCGGTGATGACATCATGGTGGCGCTCTGCCGATGTGAGCGCTCAAGTCCTTCCAGGAGCTCTCGCTCTTTTGAGAGAGGAAGAAGGTGGAGCTAGCACTGATATGGCAGAGAAGGTGATGAGGGAGGCTCTGGGTTGCTATATATATCAGCAGAGTGGCGGCGATGCAATCGGCATGGCCCAACAAGGCAGAGTGGTGGCACAGTGCACGCAGTGGCACGGTGTGACGAGTTGAGCAATGGGAGTAATGGTGAGTGGATCAAATTGGCAAAGACACCACTGGTCGTCAGACACAAGACTTGACCGAAGACCAGGGGAGACAGCTGTCCCATGTCTACAGTCTAGGAGGTATGGCTGCACTGGGCTTGACCAGTGCTAGTCAGCAGAATACGAGAGAGGGGGGAGTGAGCACTGGTTCAGCTGGACTGGGTTTGACTAGATAGTTGGTCGGAGCAACAGGAGAGGGGCGCACCGGTGCTGATCGGGTTGAACCAGAACCAGGCTGATGAGGACATCACTTCTTCGGATACGCACAACAATCCTCCACTTGACATTCAAGGACCAATCACTAGAGCTCGCGCCCGACAATTGAATTTACAGGTGAGCTCGTTCCTAAGTACTTCTTTTTGTTCATTTGAGAATCAATTGCTACCTAATGATTTAATTATGATTAGGAACCATCGAGAGGACCTGGAAGTACATGGAGAAGGGCTACGAAGCGCACAAGTCCAGCAAGGGCGGTCGAATCATGTTGGGAGGCCCAACTCAAGCCGACTTCGAATCCAATTCGGAGTCCAGGACGAGCCGCACTAAAGCGGACGCCGGATCGCATCGGCTCCGTTTTGGATGTTCCACATATGTATCGAAGCTGAGAAGACGACCTTTCCAATAGCTCGTACCATGTCAAAATTCCTTCGAGTCAACGGGAATCGTCGAAACAAGTGGGCATTCAGAATCTGTCGGTCTTTGCATCACCGTCTTTTGGGCCGTTCGGCTTTGTATCGTGTTGGAGCCCATTAGGCGCGTCAAGGGTTTTGCCGCCCCTCGGTCCTCTATATACAACCGCCACCCCACCATTAGGGTTGGGTTTTGCTTAGATTAATTCTGTCTTGAACAGTTTAAATGCGTTCATCGGTTTGTGAGACCGAACTTTCGAGTGCTAAAACAATACATCCGCAATTCCATTGTGTTCTTCCTTGTTCTTGCTTGTGTTCTTGATTCGCGGCGAGATTAGCCTTCTTGGCGAGGTCAGCGGGTTGCGCACGGTTGATAACTGAGAGGCGTGGTGCTGCGATTGCGGGGTTGGGCGTGTTGTTCGAAGCCGAGGCGATTTGTGTCGCGCCTCCACCGTCGAACTTATCCGAACTGTTGGAAGATCGGGACCCGTTCCCATCAAGTGGTAATCGAGCTTGGTGTTCCTTGAGTTCGAGTTTACCCTACCCTTGTTGTTTTCGGTTTCATCCTAGAGTCCAAGAAAAGCCCTACAAAAATTGTAGTCATAGGTTGTTCCCTGTCCCAGATCTCGTTTAGCCTTTTGCACAATTTGATTTCAGAGCCCGTAGTGTTGAGTTTGTGTCCTTAGTCGAGTTGTGTTGCTGGTTTAGATCGTGTTTTATTTCGGGTTGTCTTGCTTCTACTACCTCTCATACAAACCCTAGCCGTCAATGTTTGGTTCTCCCACCCTCCCACCCTCTATTTTTGAGTCATACATCGCGTCTCGTGATCACCCAGCACAATTCCCCCTTGAGCCTCGTGATCACCCAACACCATCCCCCACCTCTTCCCGAGCTTCCGCCCCCATTTTCCACCAATTTCCTCCACCCGATTCCGTTTGGCCTCAAAGACAACCATAACTCGGAGGCCCTCCTTCAAAGCAGCAGTAACTTTCGCATCTGAACTCAAATCGAGACAATTTTTTTGAAATTGGGTGAAATTAAATTTTGCATCCGAAACCTCCCCACTTTGCCCAAATTCGGCCTGGAAAGTGTAGTACTCGAGCTCTGAACTTTCATCACCGAATTTACAACACATTCATCATTTTCTGTAGGCCACACCTTACATCAGATTGAGGTGAAACTTTGTGTGGTTCCTATTTCTGTGCTCTGCTTCGTGAAAAAAATAACAGAAAAAAGAAAAAAAAAATTTGGCACCTGGTTTTGCCTGAGAAAAAAAAGGCACCCGAGAGCCCTCCGTGCCTAAAAAAAAAAAGAGAGAGAGCACAGTTTTAGGTGACAGATATTGATTTGTGTTGTCCTTACCTAGCCATCCTTGTCTTTGTCTTTACAGCCATCCTTGTTCTTTGTCTTTGCTTTACTATTACGGTCTTGACTCCTTATTCATCATATCATACATTATAGGACACATTTAGACCGACAACTAGGACCGTGTTTTGGACATTTACTCGGCATTACTATCTGTTATTGATTTGTGTTCCACTAACATATTTGGCCTTCAAGCTCCATATACCTACTTAGGATAGCACGATTTTGACCCTTGCAATCGCGGGTCACACTCTCAGTATCACGAACCGACCACGGTTGTACCACCTACGGTTTGCGTTGGTAAGAACACTTGTAAGAGCTTGGTAAGCCACTTCCTTTGCGGGTTCCCACTGTCCTCCTTTGTAGTTGATAGGGATAATCATTTTTTTTTCCTGTGTTTCCACTAACCATGGCGAGGACCGAAGGGGCGCGACACGATCGACTTCAGCGAGTGTGTTAGTCGCGCCGACTACAAGCTGCGATCGACAAACAAAATGCTTCATTCACTGATCTCGGCGCACAAATGGACACCATCGTCGCCGCCATTGCCCAGTTGAACACCACAGAAGGCATTGAGCGGGTGGAGCGGCGGATGGCTGACCTCACTGGTCAGATGGACACATTGGAGGCACGCCTGCCACCTGTCAATGACGGCCATCATCATGATGATGACACAGTGCATCATGCGGTTGGCAACATTGATCAGCGGGAGACACAAGATGCGCGACTACATCGGCGTCTTTAGCAAAACAGACATGGTATGGGAGGTAATAACCAAAACCGTCATGGTAACGATGACCCTTTTGCTAAAGTCAAGTTTACCATCCCATCTTTTTGTGGCCTTTATGATGCTGAAATATATCTTGATTGGGAGATGACGGTAGAGCAGAAGTTTAATTCTCACTTGGTTCCTGAACAACATAGAGTTAGACAAGCTACTAGTGAGTTTAAGGACTTTGCTATTATCCGGTGGAATGAGCTGGTACCATGCGCTACAACCCGACACATGGGAGCGGTTAAAAGAAGCTATGCGTGTCGTTTTGTTCCTCCCTCATATAAGCGTGATTTGAGAAAAAATTACAGCGCTTAGAACAAGGTGATAGTTACATTCGGGACTATTATGCTAAGCTTCAAAAGGGTATGGTGCGTTGTGGGGTTGTTGAGGAAGCAGAGGATAAGATTTGTCGTTTCTATGGGGGTTCTGGCGTGAAATTCAGGACATTGTTGATTATAAAGAATTTACTATGTCAACCGGTTGTTCCGACTTGCTATGCTTGCGAAAAAGAATTGCGGGGACGCAAGGAATCGCCGACGGCAAGCAGGACGACCCTCCTACACGCCGCGACGACTACATCGGCGGGGTGCCCAAGTCTTCTTGAGTTTTCATTCTCCTCCACCACCGGTGAACAAGATTGCTGCGGCGCCACCAAAGCCACCTTCCACGACACGCCTGCAGATTCTACAAAAATTCTTTGCGAGCTCCGGCCAAGAGTTCTTCTTACGTGCCTTCCACGGGCGCTCCTCAGACATTGGTGCCACCGCTGCCATGGACTTGTTCATATGCGGAGGAATTGCCTAGCCAATGGGCATACATCGCCACGGAAGATGGAGGCTACATCGGCGCCGGATGTCGAGGAGGATGATGGCGTTCTTCTGCGCCTCGGGCGACAATGGCGGTGGTCATGGCGACTGTTCCTTGGTGGGCGTCCACAGCGACACTACGAGCATCATTGTGCAATGAGTCCTCGGCACACAGGTACAACAACCCGATAAGCTTCAACGCCATAATTTGTTTGGACTTTCTTTGCAATCAAGAACCGGTGCGCGCGTGTCATCATTGATGGAGGAAGCGCAACAACTTGGTGAGTTCGATTTGGTCAAGAAGCTTAGCTTGACCACGCGACCGCATCCACATCCATACCATATTCGGTGGTTAAATGACTGCGGAAAAGCTAAGGTAACACAAACATGCCGAGTCCATTTTTCCATTGGTGGTTATCTTGATCATGTTGATTGTGATGTGGTTCCCATGCAAGCATGCTCTCTTTTATTGGGTCGACCTTGGGAATTTGATAATGATGCTTTGCACCATGGTAGTAGTAACAAATACACTTTTATGCATAAGGAAAGAAAGTTACTTTCTTGCCTTTGACCCGGTGAGATTATAGAGGCCGATAGGAGCGAGTGCTGCTGCGCTAATGATCCAAAGGAACATGATAAACCTGAAAAACATTACATTATGCTTGCCACAAAATCAGACCTTGCTGAAATTGATGATATTAATGATACATGCTATGCTTTTGTGTGCAAAGATGCTTTATTTTCTCTTGATAATATGCCTTGCACTTTGCTGCTCCTCTCACTAACCTTTTGCAGGATTTTAGAGATGTTTTCCCGATAAGATACCTCGGGACTTCCACCCATTCGAGGGATTGAGCACAGTTGACTTGATCCTGGAGCGAGTTTGCCAAACCGTGCGGCGTCTGGGACCAATTCCGACGAGACTAAGGAGATTCAGCGACAAGTCCAAGACCTTTTGGGCCGTGGGTATGTATGTGAGAGCCTTAGTCCTTGTGCTGTTCCTGTTCTTTTGGTACCCAAAAAAGATGGTAGAGCTATTAACAACATTACTATAAGGTATCGTCATCCTATTCCCAGGCTAGACGACATGCTTGATGAGTTGTGTGGTGCTATAATTTTCACAAAGATTGACTTGCGTAGTGGATACCACCAAATAAGAATGAAACTTGGCGATGAATAGAAAACTACTTTTAAAACTAAGTTCGGCTTGTATGAGTGGTTAGTCATGCCTTTTGGTTTAACTAATGCACCTAGCACTTTCATGCGATTAATGAACGAGGTTTTACGTCCTTTCATTGGCAAATTTGTGGTCGTTTACTTTTGTGAGGACCCGGAATATTTAACTAGTAACACTTAACCTCCAAATGGTTCTAGCGTTACTAATTAAACATTCTAAGCCTCGATGGACATATGCTTCCCAGAATTGCAGCATATGCACATCATCACAAAATTACACATCATTTCCATACAACATACATCACTAAGTTCAACAACGACATACAAATAGTAAAGTTATTACAAAAGAGCCGACTGGCCAAATAGAACAATATACAAGAATAACAGCGGAAGCAAAAGGTGCCTTAAGATGGCTAGAACAAAAGTCGACCGGTTAGCCATACACCCACAAGGCAACCGACCGGGCCGCCAAGCTAGACGCCACGAAGACTACCACAGCACAACTCACAAAAGTGAGGCCCCTCAAGCTCACCTTCTTCCTCTGTAACAAATACATTTATGCAAGATAACTGAGTACACAAAGGTACTCGCAAGACTGACGTGTGGAATAGCAGACCTATTCATAAACTACATGCAAGCTTATTTAGGTGGAGGTTGTATGTCTCATTTTGCACAAAGCCAACTTTATTTGCAATAATGTAATACATTTAAAAATAAGTTTGCAAATCTATTTTGTTGTCAACAGAAAAGCGTATTAAACATACATACAAGTAACCACCTGGAAGTGACTATCCCAATAGCCACCACAACATAGCACGAATCCCCGATTCGTACCACCCATCAAGTTTTAATTAAAAGGTTGTAGTCTAACTCTTGAAAGACCTTGCCAAGCGTGTCCATAACCTAGGATGAGGCTATTCGAATAGTTTTAACCTGCAGGGTGTATCAATGTACCCACACTTGATCGCCTTTAAGCCACAAAGCACACTTAGAAGGTATGCGGCACGGCTAAGTCCTACGAGACGCTTTCCAATATTGTGCATTAACCACGAGCCGCTCGTATGGATAGAAACCCATACGCTTACATTGCAAGCCGAAAGACAACCAGCCATCACGGGGGAAGCCTTTCGGACACTACAATGCTCCCACCTCCATCCCTCCTGCGACTCCCTGCGACCCGAAGCCAATACACGCCAAAGTACTAAGTCAAGAGAGGTCTCATACCCTCTAGTGTGGTTAGCACGCACAAATGCTTGGTTTAGTGTAACAAGATGTTCGGTCCTTGTTGACTCGGGCACCATTCCAGTCACACCCAGAAGCACACCAACATACCATTGTGCCCAAGTCTAAATCATTTTATTTTCAGCTTTTAGTTTTCATAAATAGACATGGCACAAGGTGGAAATCATAATCATAATAAGTTTTAAGTGATCAAGGTTATCGACAAGTCGATAACCGCCCATTTCTACCGAAGCTAAGCATGGCTAAGCAATTGATTCGCAACTACTAAGTGATAAGAGCTCATCCACAAACTCTAAGTCACAGCAATGCCTAGGCTCATGGTAGTAGAGGATAATCATTTGCTAAGGAAATGCATCTACTAGGCCAACTAACGACAATAGTTTAACACAAAGTAACAATGCATACATAGAAGTTGTAATCAACATAAATACTTAAAATACTGGGATTAACATGATCAAACTGCTTGCCTTGCTGGATTTGTTCTTGCTGCAGAGGGGAGTGCTCAGGTTCAATAAATTCTTCGAAACCTAACGAGAAAAGGCGATAAAAACCGATAAGAACGAAGAACACCAAAAGGAACTCAACAGCAAAGAACATCCAAATCCAATGAAATTTCTACAGCATCTAGAGATTGATTTTAGACAATTTTAGAAACAAGAATCACTTCATTTGGACTTAGCATGAAAACGTTATGCCCTAAACAATTTTGCTCAGCCTGAAAAATCATAATTAAATTAATTAAGGTTACTGTTCATGGCGAAAATTTCTAGAATGATCTAAGGTCTGAAATTTTTATGGTAGGTAGATAATAGTATCCTAACAACAGCAAAACTGAGTTTGCACAAATTGGAGTTCTAATGAATTAGTTATGATTTTTCTAAGCTCTAAATCTAGCATATATCATTTTTCAGGAACATGGATAAAGACAAAGCCTAGTTCATATTAAAGCATGTCTATAGACAAATTTTACCAGGTTGAATTTGCTCAGATTGCAATTACTGAGAGAAAGTTATGTATTTTACAAGTTTTCAAGGAATTTCTAGATACCCATATTCACTAAACAAGATCATGCTGGTTAAATCATTTTCTACTACAAAACAGGGCCTAAATTCATTCTCAGATTAAAGTTCACATTATAACAAAGCTACAGCAACTGGATTCATTCAAAAAGGAATTAAAATGACAAAGTTATGCACTTATGAAATTTGAAACATTAAAGGACTTAGGAAATCTTGAGCTCTCGGGAGGTCCAAATGAACTGGAAGACAAAGGAGAGGTCGTGGGCCGTTGATCTTGCATCGCAGGGCCACAGACCTCGAAGCACAGCGCACACAAGACCTCCTCCCGCACTGGGGAGGTCTGGACCGTTGAGATCTGATCCAACGGCCACGACCGATGCATGCACAGCGCATGCAAAGGAGGTCCTAGCGCCTATCAGATGTCGTGTGACCGTCGGATCGACATCCGCGGTCCCGAGCACTAGGGAGGTCCTAAGGCTTTAAATCCAAGGAAGGAGGTGGGGCGGTCGGGATCTCACGGAGGAGGTCCCAACGGTCTAGATCTCGAGAGGAGGTCCTACGGCTAAATCACGGAGGAGGTCAGCCGTTAGATCTAAATCTAACGGTTTAGACCGGAGGAGGAGGTCATAACGCTACGGATCCAAAGGAGGAGGTCCTAGGCGGTCAAGATCTCGAGAGGAGGTCTTGATGGTCGGGATTGTTTCTGAGAGGTCTTGGATGGCCAAGATCTTCTCGGGAGGTCCTAAGCGACGGTGTTTTATCGGAGGAGATGCGGGCGGTTGAGATTAGACCTAGGGAGGTCTTGAGCGGTCCGGATCGACGCGAGAGGAAATACGGCGCTAAGGATTTGACAAAAGAGATCTAACGCTCGAGATCTAAACCGGGAGGTCGCGAACGGTGAGATTGAGCCTAAGAGGTCTGGCGGGGTTTTCTTTGTAAAAGGCCGGGGTGGCTTTTACAAAGCGACCCCAAGGGTGGTCTGAGGTGGTCTTTGCAAAATGATCAAGGGAGGTCTTTTGCAAAGAGGACCTCAGTGGAGAGTCGGTGGTTTTACAAAGCGACTAAGGGAGGTCTTTTGCAAAGAGGACCCCAAGGATGGTCCTCTGGCTCGGATTAATTCTAAGGAGGTCCTATGCGGTAGACAACAAGTCCAGAGGTCGTGGGGTGGTCCGGCGGTGACCTGAACACGACCAAAGTGGCGGCTTAGACAAAACTAAAGCGGTGATGATTGGTAAAAAAAGGATCTAAAAGGACATTAATAACTTCGGATTTGAGACCAAGCCTAGGGCCCACATGCGAGACACTACGGCTCGAGTTAAGACAAGATTAATGCGCCAATGATTAGCAATGATTGGGCATTAATGCTGTCCTAAGAAAATGACAAAACGGAGTTTGCACCGCAACACTCGGCGCGCTAACGGCCATCGCGGCGATGGGGACCTCGCGGCGCGACCAAGGGCACCGATATACTCACAATAGTGCCGCGGACCTAGCGGAGGCACTCTCGGCGGTGGCGGCGACCTTGAACGCCGCGCGGCGAGAATGGCGGAGGACAAGCTTTTGGCAAAACCGAAAGCGACATAAGCGGCGCCACGAGCTAAGCTACAAAAACCTAGAGCCCTACGGGACTAAATGAACTCACCCGAGTGTAGGGAAGGTCCAAAGCAGCCCAGAGGAGCGCTGGCGGCGGAGCAGATCATCGGAGTCGAGGAAGAAAGGAGGTGCTCCTCGGCCGAATCAGGATCTCCCGCCAAGCTGGTCAACCCTGTGAGTGGCAAACCAGAGAGATTATGGAGGGTCCTAGGTGACCAGAGAGGACCAGAGGAAGAGAAAGGAACCAAAGGAACCACTGGAGCTCGAGGCCTTCAAAGAGCTCCAAAGCCGACAATGGTGGTATGGGGTGGTGTTCTTAGGTGCTTGAGTTTGAGGACCAACTCAAATGAGGAGCTCAAGCACAACAAAGAACGAAGAAGGAAAAGGAGAAGGAGGTTTGTGCTATGTATAGCCTGGGAGCTGGGCAATGGTGTGGGCAAAAGCCTACTGTGAGCATGAACCATGCCCCTGCCATGGAGTGACTGGATTTGATAAGGGCAGGTAGGGGCAGAGCAGGGTGGAGACTTTGGAGGTTAAAGGCGGCGGCAATAAATGCATGTCAGCAAAAGAGCCGTTGACAAGAGACAAAAGGTGACATCTCACCGCCCCTAACCGCTCGACCACGACACACGCATGGGTGCGGGAAAACCATGATGACCAGACCTCCAGGAGGTCGTGAGGAAGAGAAGCAGAGCCGAGGAGAGGTCTGGGCGATCCCGATTTGCATGGGGTGGTCTGGGCGTCCCAGATCACCCGAGGTGGGAGGTCTTGCGCGGCGAGGAGGTCTGGGAGGTCGTGGACCGCCGGATGAAGATCAAAGGCACGACCACCCCGGCTAGCGAGGGCACTCAAGAGCTCCACGGATCGTGGGGTCGTGGCGGTGGATGGAGATCCAACGACTCGACTTGCGCGCGCAAGCGACTTGAGGCCGAGTGCGGCGTGGCGGCGTGGTCCAACCAAGTCGGTTGAGTTGGGCTTGGGTCCGAGCCCGAGTCTGACTCAACCAGGTTTAGTTTTTCTAGTTTTAGAAGGAGCTGCTCTAAGGAGAATTGTTTGAGGCGACAAACCGACTCCAAAAATTACGAAATTTTTACAGAGTGGTGACTCAAACGAGGACCTAGCATAAAATTTTCATAGGCTTTGGTGCTGGATTTTTCTCCAAAATTTAACAAGGTCTGGTCAAGGTTTGACTAGATTTAAATTGGGTTGACTTGCCTCCAATCTCATTCAAACAATTTCCAAAAATTGTGGAATTTTGAGAGGGCCCCAAGCCAACCCAAGAATTTAGGAAAAATATTTCAGGAGGTTATCACAAGGTGGAACAAGAATGTTTTGAAGGATCAAGATTTGGATCAAAGACTTGTGACTTTGTATTTCCATAACTTCTTGTACAAAAGTCATTCAAGTACAAACAGGGAATACAAGATGTAAGAAAAAGTTTTAATTTCTACTCATTTTCTTACATTCGAAACACAAGCCTAAAATTGGGATGTTACAACTCTCCCCCCCTTACAAGAATCTCGTCCCGAGATTTCGTTTACTCGGAGAAGAAAGATGGAAAATCTGCGCGAAGGCGATCTTCTCGCTCCCAAGTTGCCTCATCTTCAGAATGGTTTGACCACTGGACCTTAAGGAACTTGATGACACGGTTCCTTGTTCTCCGTTCAGATTCCTCAAGAATACGAACAGGATGCTCGCGGTAGGTCAAATTCTCCTGCACATCGAGAACTTCGAATGGAGTTTCCTCAATTGGGACACGGAGGCACTTCTTTAGGTGTGAAACATGGAACACATCATGCACTCCCTCAAGTGCAGCTGGTAGCTCCAATCGGTATGCAACCGCTCCAACTCTCTCGATGATGCGATAAGGCCCAACATACCGAGGGGGAAACTTGCCCTTGATGCCAAAGCGCTGATGGCCCTTCAAGGGTGAGACTTTGAGATACACAAAGTCATTGGGCTCAAAGCTCAACTCACGGCGACGGCGATCTGCATAGCTCTTCTGCCTGGACTAGGCCGTGCGTAGATGCTCGCGAATCAACTGGACCTGGCTTTCGGCCTCGTTGATCGAATCTGGGCCGAAAAACTGTCGCTCACCAGTCTCTGACCAGTTCAACGGGGTTCTGCATCTCCTCCCATACAAAGCCTCAAATGGTGACATGCCAAGGCGGCGCGATAGCGTTTGTTGTTGTAGGAGAACTCGGCAAAAGGTAGGCACTTCTCCCCTTTCTCCCGTAGGAAAGAACACAGGCACGGAGCATATCTTCCAACACTTGGTTGACTCGCTCCGTCGGCCATCGACCCGAGGTGAAATGTCAGATGAAGTGAAGGCGGGTCCCCATAGCCTCTTGCAGACTATGCCAAAACCGCGAGGTGAATAGCGCACCACGATCAGAAATAATCGTCTTCGGTACACCGTGAATACTCACAATCCTCGAGACATAAAGTTCGACCAAAGGCCCCACACGAAGCTGAGTCTTGACGGGAAGGAAATGTGCCACTTTAGTCAACCTGTCAATCACGACCCAAATAGCATCATTCCCTTTGGACGAGCGGGGCAACCCGGTGATGAAATCCATACCAACGGAATCCCACTTCCACTCTGGCACTGGCAAAGGCTGAAGAAGGCCTGCTGGACGCTGATGCTCGGCCTTCACACGACAGCACACGTCGCACTCGGCAATGAACTTGGCAATCTCGCGCTTCATTCGGGTCCACCAGAATCTCTGACGAAGGTCCTGATACATCTTGGTAGCCCCGGGATGGATAGACAAAGGAGAATCATGGGCTTCGCGGAGAATCAAATCCCGCAATTCGGTGACCTTAGGAACCACAAGACGCTGCCCGAACCACACAACGCCATGCTCATCCTCTGAAAAGCACTTGGCTATCCCATCCTTGATGTTACGCTTGATCCGCTCACACCAAAGATCGCTCATTGTGCGCCTTGATTTGGTCCACCAAGGTTGGCTGGATAACCAAAGTAGCAAGAGAACCGTGCTCGATCAAACCCAAATTGAGGCGCTGAAACTCTGAAATAAGGGTAGGCTGCTGCTCTTGGAGCATCAACAGGTTGCAATACACCTTCCGACTGAGTGCATCTGCAACGACATTGGCCTTGCCCGGGTGATACTGAATACCCATATCATAGTCCTTGATCAATTCCAACCATCTCCTTTGCCTGAGGTTCAGATCTGGCTGAGTGAACAAGTACTTCAAGCTCTTGTGGTCAGAATACACTTCACAACGGTTGCCAATCAGATAATGCCGCCAAATCTTGAGTGCATGAACCACGACTAACTCCAAGTCATGAGTAGGATAGTTGAGTTCATGGGGCCTCAAGCTGCCGCAATGCATAGGCCACAACCTTGCCTTCCCGCATAAGAACACAACCAAGACCACGACGAAGCATCACAATAGATATCAAAACTCTTGTGAATGTCGGGAGAACAAGCATCGGGCTGAAGTCAACCGCTTCTTGAGTTCTGAAAACTCACATCACAAGCGAGACCACTCAAACTTCTTGTCTTTCTTGAGCAATTCGGTCATAGGCCCGCAATCTTGGAGAAATTCTCGATAAAGCGGCGATCGTAGCCAGCCAAACCAAGAAAACTCCGCACATCGGTGACCGACTTGGGCTGACCCCAAGATAGCACATCGATGACCTTGCTAGGATCCACAGCCACACCCCCTGCTGAAAGAACATGGCCTAAGAATGCCACTTCCTTCAACCAGAACTCGCACTTGCTGAATTTGGCATACAACTGGTGCTCGCGTAGCTTGCCCAACACAAGCTTAAGATGCTCAGCATGCTCTTCTTCATTCTTGGAGTAGATAAGGATATCGTCGATGAATACCACCACAAACCTATCCAAATACTCCATGAATACCGAGTTCATAAGGTTCATGAATAACGCAGGAGCATTAGTCAAACCAAAAGACATGACGGTGTACTCGTAAAGACCATAACGAGTAGGAAATGCCGTCTTTGGAATATCCTCGGCCCTGATCCTGACTTGATGATAGCCCAATCTCAAGTCAATCTTGGAGAAGACACGCGCTCCGGTCAACTGATCGAAAAGATCATCAATATGGGGCAAAGGATACTTGTTCTTCACCGTCACTTCATTAAGCGGACGGTAATCAACACACATGCGCAAGGTCTTGTCCTTCTTCTTCACAAAAATAACTGGACAACCCCAAGGAGATGAGCTAGGACGAATGAAACCCTTCTCTTGCAGCTCACCTAGTTGCTTCTTCAGCTCCTCCAACTCATTAGGAGGCATGCGATACGGCCTCTTTGAAATAGGGGCGGTACCGGGCAACAACTCTATCACGAACTCCAGATCTTGAACAGGAGGCATCCCAGGCAAGTCTTCGGGAAAGACATCCCCGAAGTCACATACAGTGGGGACATCACGAATCTCCAATGCTGGCTTTGCTTCAAGGGCAAAAAGGTGGGGTTCTCACAACTGCGGTGAAAACCCAACCTGTTCACTGAAGAAAGTGGTGAGGTAGACAACCTTCCTGGCACAATCGATTTGCCCCAAGTGTTGGGACAACCAATCCATGCCAAGAATCACATCCAGGCGCGATGAGTCGAGTAGGATAAGACTCGCCAAGAATCCCACTCCTTCGATGTGGATAGGAACGTCCCGACATACTTGGTCAGCTCTTATTTCCGAACCAGGAGAGCGAATAAGCAGTGGAATCCCCAAAGGAACACAGTGAAGTCCACAATCAACAGTAAACGACCTCGAAATAAAAGAATGCGAGGCCCCAGAGTCCAATAAAACTGTAGCAGGATGTAAATTAACAAGAAGCGTACCCAACACCACGTCGGGCGCCTCCTGTGCCTCCTCAGCCAAGATATGGTTGACTCGGCCGCTCCCCAAGCACGGGTCTTACGGTCGGTGGGTGACCACTCCCTTGCCGCGTCCTCCATTAGGGCGAGGGCTACTCGAGTCTTCTTAGGACAACTACTCGCATAGTTGCCCTTGTTGTGGCGATGAAGCGGTGACATCGGCGCGGGGTTGCGGGAGCAACTGCTCTTTGGATCGCGGCGCACGTGGCGTGTCACGGCTGCGGAGGGCGTGGGCTGGTGCGAAGGCCTCGGCGATGGTGAAGCCAAAGAACGGGCCACCGTGCAGCCCAACTTCGGGACGAACGAGGCGGCTGTGCGGCACGGCCTGGGTCTCCCACTTGCGATTGCGGGACTCGCCAGCGCTCTCGCCTTGTGCTCGTCGGCGATGGCCTTGTCCACCAAGGTGCGGAAGTCGGGAAGTCCACAATAGAGAGCTTGTCCTCAAGCTCCTCGGACAAGCCCTCCATGAACTTCTCTGCTTGGCCTCATGGTGGCCACCTCGGCGAGGCGTACCTCGCGAGATGGTTGAACTCGTGGAGGTACTCGATCCGCACTTGCGCCTGTTTGGCGCAAGGAACTCCTTCTTCTTGACTTCATTAGGCGGCGTGGACATGGGCCCGACGGAAAGCCGGCGGAACTCCTCCCACGAGACCACGTGTCCCGCGGTGCATGGCGAGGAAGTTCTCCCACCATGAGAGTGCCGCACCCTCCAAGCGATGGGATGCGAAAAGTGCCCACTCCTGCTCCTCGCACTGAGCAACGTTGAGCTTCCGCTCAACCAGACGTAGCCAGTCGTCTGCGTCCAAGGGGTCCTCGGACTGGGAGAAGGTGGGAGGCTGCGTGCGAACGAACTCCGCAAGTCCCCACGAGGCGGTGACCGCCTCCGGATCAGAGGCACGGAGGAGTGGAGGTGTTCTGGCGATAACCTCCAACACCTGCGGTCCTCCGAACGATTGCGTTCGATTTGCATGAGGACTTCCGCCATGGTCGGAGGAGGGGGAAGCTCCTCATCGGGACTACCCGGCTGATTCCGGCCACTACGGGTCCCACCAGCCATCCTGTTTCACTAAGACAAGTTAGATACAGTTCAAGACCCAAGAGCACGGAAGTCCAAACTCAATTAAAATGACCAAAGAATAGCCACAAGAGAACATAGGACCATAAGTCACCAAATCAACTCCCCGAAACGACTAACCCGTATGGAAGAACGAGTAATCGTTTTGAGAAGGCCCAAAATTTCAGAACTAAATTCTAGCTCAAAACCGCCCAAAAATCAAGGTATAACCACCTAATAGAGTATAGGCATTTAGCTAATCTCATATCACTTCTTACCCTTTCATTCCCTCAAGTTTTAGTTGAATTACCTCTCATTTCTTACCTTATTTACTAACCACTAGCTAGCTGTCCAAATTTCTTTCTCCAAGCTCTCATGGTTCTCCCAAAACCAAGTTAATCGATAGAGGCTAATTTTTAAAAGGAAGAGAGGAACAACTTTTTTAAAGCTTAAGTGAGAGTAAGGTGAGATGAGCAAGCTAAGATAGGTAAGGAGTAAAATTAGAGAACTTACTTAAGTTTTCATAAACTATTTGAAAGTAAGTTTTCAAAATATCCTAAAGCGACCAAGCTAGGGGTTTCTCTGGTCGGTATGGCTCGATACCAACTTTGTGAGGACCCGGAATATTTAACTAGTAACACTTAACCTCCAAATGGTTCTAGCGTTACTAATTAAACATTCTAAGTCTCGATGGACATATGCTACCCAGAATTGCAGCATATGCACATCATCACAAAATTACACATCATTTCCATACAACATACATCACTAAGTTCAACAACGACATACAAATAGTAAAGTTATTACAAAAGAGCCGACCGGCCAAATAGAACAATATACAAGAATAACAGCGGAAGCAAAAGGTGTCATAAGATGGCTAGAACAAAAGTCGACCGGTTAGCCATACACCCACAAGGCAACCGACCGGGCCGCCAAGCTAGACGCCACGAAGACTACCACAGCACAGCTCACAAAAGTGAGGCCCCTCAAGCTCACCTTCTTCCCCTGCAACAAATACATTTATGCAAGATAACTGAGTACACAAAGGTACTCGCAAGACTGACGTGTGGAATAGCAGACCTATTCATAAACTACATGCAAGCTTATTTAGGTGGAGGTTGTATGTCTCATTTTGCACAAAGCCAACTTTATTTGCAATAATGTAATACATTTGAAAATAAGTTTGCAAATCTATTTTGTTGTCAACAGAAAAGCGTATTAAAGATACATACAAGTAACCACCTGGAAGTGACTATCCCAATAGCCACCACAACATAGCACGAATCCCCGATTCGTACCACCCATCAAGTTTTAATTAAAAGGTTGTAGTCTAAATCTTGAAAGACCTTGCCAAGCGTGTCCATAACCTAGGACGAGGCTATTCGAATAGTTTTAACCCTGCAGGGGTGTACCAATGTACCCACACTTCGGACCGCCTTTAAGCCACAAAGCACACTTAGAAGGTATGCTGGCACGGCTAAGTCCTACGAGACGCTTTCCAATATTGTGCATTAACCACGAGCCGCTCGTATGGATAGAAACCCATACGCTTACATTGCAAGCCGAAAGACAACCAGCCATCACGGGGGAAGCCTTTCGGACACTACAATGCTCCCACCTCCATCCCTCCTGCGACTCCCTGCGACCCGAAGCCAATACACGCCAAAGTACTAAGTCAAGAGAGGTCCCATACCCTCTAGTGTGGTTAGCACGCACAAATGTTTGGTTTAGTGTAACAAGATGTTCGGTCCTTGTTGACTCGGGCACCATTCCAGTCACACCCAGAAGCACACCAACATACCATTGTACCCAAGTCTAAATCATTTTATTTTCAGCTTTTAGTTTTCATAAATAGACATGGCACAAGGTGGAAATCATAATCATAATAAGTTTTAAGTGATCAAGGTTATCGACAAGTCGATAACCGCCCATTTCTACCGAAGCTAAGCATGGCTAAGCAATTGATTCGCAACTACTAAGTGATAAGAGCTCATCCACAAACTCTAAGTCACAGCAATGGCTAGGCTCATGGTAGTAGAGGATAATCATTTGCTAAGGAAATGCATCTACTAGGCCAACTAACGACAATAGTTTAACACAAAGTAGCAATGCATACATAGAAGTTGTAATCAACATAAAATACTTAAAATACTGGGATTAACATGATCAAACTGCTTGCCTTGCTGGATTTGTTCTTGCTACAGAGGGGAGTGCTCAGGTTCAATAAATTCTTCGGAACCTAACGCGAAAAGGCGATAAAAACTGATAAGAACGAAGAACACCAAAAGGAACTCAACAGCAAAGAACATCCAAATTGAATGAAATTTCTACAACAGCTAGAGGTTGATTTTAGACAATTTTAGAAACAAGAATCACTTCATTTGGACTTAGCATGAAAAAGTTATGCCCTAAACAATTTTGCTGAGCCTGAAAAATCATAATTAAATTAATTAAGGTTACTGTTCATGGTGAAAATTTCTAGAATGATCTAAGGTCTGAAATTTTTATGGTAGGTAGATAATAGTATCCTAACAACAGCAAAACTGAGTTTGCACAAATTGGAGTTCTAATGAATTAGTTATGATTTTTCTAAGCTCTAAATCTAGCATATATTATTTTTCAGGAACATGGATAAAGACAAAGCCTAGTTCATATTAAAGCATGTCTATAGACAAATTTTACCAGGTTGAGTTTGCTCAGATTGCAATTACTGAGAGAAAGTTATGTATTTTACAAGTTTTCAAGGAATTTCTAGATACCCATATTCACTAAACAAGATCATGCTGGTTAAATCATTTTCTGCTACAAAACAGGGCCTAAATTCATTCTCAGATTAAAGTTCACATTATAACAAAGCTACAGCAACTGGATTCATTCAAAAAGGAATTAAAATGACAAAGTTATGCACTTATGAAATTTGAAACATTAAAGGACTTAGGAAATCTTAAGCTCTCGGGAGGTCCAAATGAACTGGAAGACAAAGTAGAGGTCGTGGGCCGTTGATCTTGCATCGCAGGCCCACAGACCTCGAAGCACATCGCACACAAGACCTCCTCCCGCACTGGGGAGGTCTGGACCGTTGAGATCTGATCCAACGGCCACGACCAGTGCATGCACAGCGCATGCAAAGGAGGTCCTAGCGCCTAACAGAGGTCGTGACCGTCAGATCGAGATCTGGCGGTCCCGAGCACTAGGGGAGGTCCTAAGGCTTTAAATCCAAGGAAGGAGGTCGGGACGGTCAGGATCTCACGGAGGAGGTCCCAACGGTCTAGATCTCCAAAGGGAGGTCCTACGGCTAAATCCACGGAGGGAGGTCTAGCCCGTTAGATCTAAATCTAATGGTTTAGACCAGAGGAGGAGGTCCTAACGCTACGGATCCAAAGGAGGAGGTCCTAGATGGTCAAGATCTCCAAAGGGAGGTCTTGATCGGCTGGGATTGACACGAGGAGGTCTTGGATGGCCAAGATCTTCTCGGGGAGGTCCTAAGCGACGGTGTTTTAACGGGAGGAGATCTGGACGGTTCAGATTAGACCTAGGGAGGTCTTGAACGGTCCAGATCGGCGCGAGGAGGTCCGAGCGCTAAGGATTTGACAAAAGAGATCTAACGCCGGATCTAAAGCGGGAGGTCGCGAACGGTCGGGATTGAGCCTAAGAGTGCAGCGGGGTTTCCTTTGTAAAAGGCCAGGGGTGGCTTTTTTACAAAGACGACCCCGAGGGTGGTCCTGAGGTGGTCTTTGCAAAATGATCAAGGGGAGGTCTTTTTGCAAAGAGGACCTCGGTGGAGGTCCAGGGGGTGGTTTTTACAAAACGACTAAGGGAGGTCTTTTTGCAAAGAGGACCCCAAGGATGGTCCTACGGCTCGGATTAATTCTAAGGAGGTCCTATGCGGTAGACAACAAGTCCAGGAGGTCGTGGGGGTGGTCTGAGCGGTGACCCAGAACACGACCAAAGTGACGGCTTCCGACAAAACTAAAGCGGCTGATGATTGGTAAAAAAAAGGATCTAAAAGGACATTAATAACTTCTGGATTTCAGACCAAGCCTAGGGCCCACATGCAGAACACTACGGCTCAGGTTAAGACAAGATTAATGCGCCAATGATTAGCAATGATTGGGCATTAATGCTGTCCTAAGAAAATGATGAAAACGGGAGTTTGCACCGGCAACACTCCCGAGCGCTTTTAACGGCTTGCCGCCGGCGATGGGGACCTCGCCGGCGCCGACCAAGGGCACCGATATACTTACAATAGTGTCGCGGACCTAGCGGAGGCACTCTCGACGGCGGCGACGGCCTTGAACGCCGCGAGCGGAGAATGGCGGAGGACAAGCTTTTCGGCAAAACCGAAGCGACATAAGCGGCGCCACGAGCTAAGCTACAAAAACCTAGAGCCCTACGGGACTAAATGAACTCACCCGAGTGTAGGGAAGGTCCAGAGCAGCCCGGAGGAGCGCTGGCGGTGGAGTAGATCACCGGAGTCAAGGAAGAAAGGAGGTGCTCCTCGGCCGAATCAGGATCTCCCGCCAAGCTGGTCAACCCTGTGAGTGGCAAACCAGAGAGATTAGGGATGGTCCTAGGTGACCAGAGAGGACCAGAGGAAGAGAAAGGAACCAAAGGAACCACTGGAGCTCGAGGCCTTCAAAGAGCTCCAAAGCCGACAATGGTGGTATGGGGTGGTGTTCTTAGGTGCTTGAGTTTGAGGACCAACTCAAATGAGGGAGCTCAAGCACAACAAAGAACGAAGAAGGAAAAGGAGAAGGGAGGTTTCAGGCTATGTATAGCCTGGGAGCTGGGCAATTGTGTGGGCAAAAGCCTACTGTGAGCATGAACCATGCCCCTACCATGGACTGACTGGATTTGACAAGGGCAGGTAGGGGCAGAGCAGGGTGGAGACTTTGGAGGTTAAAGCTGACTGGCAATAAATGCATGTCAGCAAAAAGAGCCATTGACAAGAGACAAAAGGTGACATCTCACTGCCCCCAACTGCTCTGACCCTGACACACGCATGGGTGCGGGAAAACCATGATGACCAGACCTCTAGGAGGTCGTGAGGAAGAGAAACAGAGCCGAGGGAGAGGTCCTGGACGATCCCGATTTGCATGGGGTGGTCCTGGACGTCCCAGATCACCCGAGGTGGGGAGGTCTTGCGCGGGCGAGGAGGTCTGGGAGGTCGTGGACCGCTGGATGAAGATCAAAGGCTGGACCACCCCGGCGCCGAGGGCACTCAAGAGCTCCACGGATCGGGGAGGTCGTGGCGGTGGATGGAGATCCAATGACTCGCTTGCGCGCGCAACGACTTCGGCCAGAGTGCGGCGGCGGCGGCGTGGTCCAACCAAGTCGGTTGAGTTGGGCTTGGGTCGAGCCCAGTCGACTCAACCAGTTTAGTTTTTACGGTTTTAGAAGGAGCTGCTCTAAGGAGAATTGTTTGAGGCAACAAACCGACTCCAAAATTACGAAATTTTTACAGAGTGGTGACTCAAACGAGGACCTAGCATAAAATTTTCAGAGGCTTTGGTGCTGGATTTTTCTCCAAAAATTTAACAAGGTACTGGTCCAAGGTTTGACCAGATTTAAATTGGGTTGACTTGCCTCCAATCTCATTCAAACAATTTCCAAAAATTGTGGAATTTTTCAGAGGGGCCCCAAGCCAACCCAAGAATTTAGGAAAAATATTTCCAGGAGGTTATCACAAGGTGGAACAAGAATGTTTTTGAAGGATCAAGATTTGGATCAAAGACTTGTGACTTTGTATTTCCATAACTTCTTGTACAAAAGCTGTTCAGTACAAACAGGGAATACAAGATGTAAGAAAAAGTTTTAATTTCTACTCATTTTCTTACATTCGAAACACAAGCCTAAAATTGGGATGTTACAACTTTGATGATATCTTGATTTATAGCAAGTCCATGGATGAACATTTGAATCACTTACGTGCTGTTTTTAATGCTTTGAGAGATGCACGTTTGTTTGGTAACCTTGAGAAGTGCACCTTTTGCACGGATCGAACCAAGTCGGTTGAGTTGGGCTTGGGTCCGAGCCCGAGTCTGACTCAACCAGGTTTAGTTTTTCTGGTTTTAGAAGGAGCTGCTCTAAGGAGAATTGTTTGAGGCAGCAAACCGACTCCAAAAATTACGAAATTTTTACAGGAGCTGGCTGACTCAAACGAGGACCTAGCATAAAATTTTCAGAGGCTTTGGTGCTGGATTTTTCTCCAAAAATTTAACAAGGTACTGGTCCAAGGTTTGACCAGATTTAAATTGGGTTGACTTGCCTCCAATCTCATTCAAACAATTTCCAAAAATTGTGGAATTTTTCAGAGGGGCCCCAAGCCAACCCAAGAATTTAGGAAAAATATTTCCAGGAGGTTATCACAAGGTGGAACAAGAATGTTTTTGAAGGATCAAGATTTGGATCAAAGACTTGTGACTTTGTATTTCCATAACTTCTTGTACAAAAGCATTCAAGACAAGCAGGGAATACAAGATGTAAGAAAAGTTTTAATTTCTACTCATTTTCTTACATTCGAAACACAAGCCTAAAATTGGGATGTTACAACTTTGATGATATCTTGATTTATAGCAAGTCAATGGATGAACATTTGAATCACTTACGTGCTGTTTTTAATGCTTTGAGAGATGCACGTTTGTTTGGTAACCTTGAGAAGTGCACCTTTTGCACGGATCGAGTCTCTTTTCTTGGCTATGTTGTGACTCCACAGGGAATTGAGGTTGATAGAGCCAAGGTGGAGGCGATATGGAGTTGGCCCACGCCCACGACGGTCTCCCAAGTGCGGAGTTTTCTTGGCCTTGCAGGGTTTTATCGCCTCTTTGTCAAGGAATTCAGCACCATTGCGACACCGTTGATTGAGTTGACAAAGAAGGGAGTCGTGTTTCATTGGGGGTCATCACAAGAGGAGTCCTTTAATCTTTTGAAGGACAAGCTTACACACTCACCATTGCTCCAACTTCCGTATTTTGGTAAGACTTTTGAGCTGGAATGTGATGCGAGCGGAATTGGTATTGGTGGTGTTTTGATGCAAGAAGGCAAACCTGTTGCCTACTTTAGTGAAAAATTGAATGGTCCTGCTCTTAATTATTCAACGTATGATAAAGAATTGTATGCTCTTGTTCGTTCTTTAGAGACGTGGTAACACTATTTATGCCCTAAAGAATTTGTCATTCATTCTGATCATGAATCACTTAAGCATATTCGTAGTCAAACCAATTTGAATCGTAGGCATGCTAAGTGGGTTGAATTTATTGAATCTTTTTCTTATGTCATTAAACACAAGAAAGGGAAGGATAATGTGATTGCTGATGCTTTGTCTCGACGCTATACCATGTTGTCTCAACTTGATTGTCACATTTTTGGTCTTCAAACCATTAAAGGACAATATGCTTTAGATGCTGATTTTAAGGATGTGTTGTTGCATTGTAAAGAGGGACAAGCATGGAATAAATTCGTGATCAATGATGGGTTCTTGTTTAGAGCTAACCGCCTATGCATTCCAGTTGGATCCGTTCGTCTTTTGTTGTTGCAGGAGGCGCATGGCGGCGGTTTGATGGGACATTTTGGTGCTAAGAAGACGGAGGACGTTCTGGCCACACACTTCTTTTGGCCAAAAATGAGGCGAGATGTTGAGCGGTTTGTGGCTCGCTGCACTACATGTCAAAAAGCTAAGTCTCGCTTGAATCCACATGGTTTGTATATGCCTTTTCCTGTTCCTTCTATTCCGTGGGCAGATATTTCTATGGACTTTGTTTTAGGGTTGCCCAGGACTAAGAGGGGGAGGGATAGCATTTTTGTTGTTGTGGATCGTTTTTCTAAGATGGCTCATTTTATACCATGTCATAAAACCGATGATGCCATTCATATTGCTGACCTCTTTTTCAAAGAGATAGTTCGTTTGCATGGTATGCCTTCTACTATTGTTTGGATCGTGATGCCAAGTTTTGAGTCACTTTTGGCGTACTCTATGGAACAAGTTGGGTACAAAGTTGTTGTTCTCTACAACATGTCACCCACAAACTAATGGCCAAACCGAGGTGGTGAACCGCACATTGTCTACTATGCTGAGAGCTGTTTTGACGAATAATTTGAAGCTGTGGGAAGAGTGTTTGCTGCATGTTGAGTTCGCATATAATCGAGCGGAACACTCCACCACCAAGGTAAGTCCTTTTCAGGTAGTATATGGATTCAATCCACGTGCCCCTCTTGATATTTTACCTTTGCCTACTAGTGAGAGAGTTCATAATGATGCTAAGAAGCGTGCTGATTTTATTGTCAAAATGCATGAGACTACTAAGGCAAACATTGAAAAGATGAATGAAAAATATAGGATTATTGGTAGTAAAGGTAGAAAGGAAGTTAAACTTGAACCGAGTGATTTTGTTTGGTTGCACTTGAGAAATGATAGATTTCCTGAGTTCCGAAAGTCAAAATTGATGCCTAGAGCTGCTGGTCCTTTTAAAATAGTTGAGAAGATAAATGATAATGCATATAAACTTGAGTTGCCTTCCGAGTTTGGGGTTAGTCCCACCTTTAACATTTCAGATTTGAAGCCATACTTGGGAGAAGAAGATGAGGCTGAGTTGAGGACAACTCCGCTTCAAGAGGGGGAGGATGATGAGGACATCACTTCTTGGATATACACAACAATCATCCACTTGACATTCAAGGACCAATCACTAGAGCTCGCTCCGACAATTGAATTTCTGGTGAGCTCGTTCCTAAGTACTTCTTTTGTTCATTTGAGAATCGATTGCTACCTAATGATTTAATTATGATTAGGAACCATCGAGAGGACTCGAAGAACTTGGAGAAGGGCTACGGCGCACAAGTCCAGCAAGGGCGGTCGAATCATGTTGGATGCCCAACTCAAGCCGACTTCGAATCCAATTCGAGTCCAGGACCAACCGCACTAAAGCGGACGCCGGATCGCATCCTGGCTCCGTTTTGGATGTTCCACATATGTATCGAAAGCTGAGAAGACGACCTTTCCAATAGCTCTGGTCCTATGTCAAAATTCCTTCTGAGTCAACGGGAATCGTCGAAACAAGTGGGCATTTAGAATCTGTCAGGGTGCTGCGTCACCGTCTTTTGGGCCGTTCGGCTTTGTATCGTGTTGGAGCCCATTAGGGCGCGTCCAAGGGTTTTGCACGCCCCTCAGTCCTCTATATACAGCCGCCACCCCCACCATTAGGGTTGGGTTTTGCTTAGATTAATTCTGTCTTGAACAGTTTCGCCGTTCATCGGTTTGTGAGACCCCAACTTTCGAGTGCTAAAACAATACATCTGCAATTCCGTTGTGTTCTTCCTTGTTCTTGCTTGTGTTCTTCGATTCGCAGGCGAGGATTAGCCTTCTTGGCGAGGTCAACCGGGTTGCGCACGGTTGATAACCTGAGGAGACGTGGTGCTGCGATTGCGGGGTTCGGAACGTGTTGTTCGGAAGCCGAGGCGATTTGTGTCGCGCCTCCACCAAATCGAACTTATTCAGAATCTGTTGGAAGATCGGGACCCCGAGGCGATTTGTGTCGCGCCTCCACCAAATCGAACTTATCCAGAACCTGTTGGAAGATCGGGACCCCGTTCCCATCACAGGCCAACAGTACTTAGCCAAAGGAATAGCAGGGAGAAAGAAGGACTAGCAAGATTTGTGAAGAGGCAAACTAACCGAATTTTACACTTGCTAAAATTTAAATATTTGCTGGGAGGAATTCTAACACGATGACAGATACAAATCTGGCATCCGTTAGATAATTCTAATTGGACTTGTGCTAACAAAAGAGAAAATACGTTTAAACAACTCTCAGAAATGCAAACAAAAATACCAACATTAGTTTATACACAAAAAGTTTTAAAAATCCCATATTTTTACCTTTATGAATTACAGAGGCTGTAGGAGGTAGGGCACAGGGAGGGAGTTGGGGTGGTGGCGGCTGGGGGTGGGCATGGGAGGAGTGAGTGAGTGTTAGGTATGGATTTATATATAGATTTAGGGAGAGGTGTGGATGGTTGGATCATGATCCAATAGATGAAAAAATCGACTAAGATTTAAGGTTTTTTTAGTTGACTGAGAAATAGACAGCCCTAGTTGCAAAACACATCCAAATCATAGCAGGAGTGTTTCGTGCACTAGCGCTAAACACTAGTATATGAAAATCGTATTGGTAGTACGACACTATCGTTCTTTTTAAAGAAACAAAATGGACGACAGAGTTTGGGCGTTCATTTGCAATTTGCTTCTAAGTATATATATTCGAGCAATTTGTTTCCACTGTGCTGAGATTCGACGGTAGTTAGCTTGTCCGGAAGCGTGGGTATAGAGCTGTATAACATGGCCTTGCAGATTCGCCTATTCTTTGTCCCCTCTTTTCCCCATATTTTTCATATGTTGACTGGTAATTTTCCGTTGCAAGAGTCTTTCTATATTTATTTTTTTCTCTTTTATTTCCTGGCCGGTGTATGCCAACTTAATACTGTAATGTTATGGTGGTTTTCTTCCCACCAATCATACAAACTTCCGCATGCTTACAGTGCAACTACTATTATACGCTACGTAAGCTATTTGAACTCTTGTAACGGTACCATCGAGTTGGTCTAGTCAAGTTAACTATTGTACTAACTGTCCCTAGTGGTTACAAACTTACAAACCAGCATTGAACACATGCAATGCATACAGCTTACAGATTGTTTTAAGACTTGGATCATGTGCAGCCTTCGCATAGTATAAATATGCCCACAAGTTAGTTAGACGCTACAACAGTGTCTTACCTTAATCCCAACCTTTTCCACAACTTGTGCAGCGCAGCAATATGAGCCCACAAACAACATCTGAATGCAAAACACTAGCAGTAACACACCTAATATGTTCTCCAAATATCGTCCTTACTATCTTGGTTACAATGGCCACCCTACTAGTGCTTGCTTTGTTCTACTGGAAGAGAGCAACGTCCAAGAAAAGGGAGCTATGCCTGCTACCCCCAGGACTGGCTAAGCTGCCGGTCATCGGTAACATGCACCAGATGGTTTGGAATAAGCCAGCGGTGTTCCGGTGGATCCATCGCCTGCTCAATGAGATGGGCACCGAAATTCTGTGCCTCCGCTTCGGAGCTGTTCATGTCATTGCCGTGACATGCCCAGAGATCGCCCGCGAGATTCTGCGTAAGAATGATGCGGTGTTCGCCTCACGGCCCACTACGTTCGCCTCCGGGGCGTTCAGCTTCGGGTACAAGGGCTCGATCTTGTCACCGCATGGAGAGCAGTGGAAAAAGATGAGGCGGGTGATCACTACCGAGATCCTATCCCCGGCCATGCAACAACAACTCCAGTGCCGGCGGGAGGAGGAGGCTAACTACCTCCTTAGGTACGTTTACAACCACTGCAGCAGCAGGACACAAAATAACACTGTTGACGTGCGCCACGTAGCCCAGCATTTCTGTGGTAACATGATACGGAGGCTGGTCTTCAGCAAGAGATACTTCGGTGAGCAACCGGCATCATCAATTGGTGGCCCGGGGCCTGACGAAGTTGAGCATGTCGGCGCACTCTTCACGCTCCTGAACTGTGTATACAGCTTCTGTGTGTCGGATTACTTCCCGGTACTCGTTGGTCTCGACTTGGATGGCCACGAGAAAGTTGCCGTGGGTGTGATGAAGACTCTGAATCGATTGCATGATCCCCTCATAAAGGAGAGGATTCATGAATGGTCGACTCTTCGGAAAGGTAGTACGAAGAGAGAGGTCCGAGACTTTTTGGACGCCCTGGTTTCTCTTGATGATTCAGAAGGACAGCCGTTGCTGTCGTTTGAAGAGATCAGAGCACAAGCAGCGGTGAGACATATATTCATTCTTTTAGAATTATAATATTGATTTCTTTACCGAATATAGATTTATTCCATAAACTATCTTTATCTTTATTGATCGGAGACTACTACGGAAGTCCCACATTAATCTTAGGAGGGTAAAAACTTAGAAATTCTCATATTAATCGGAGAAAAAGAAAAATAGCTAGAAATTTCTACATTAATTGAAGAAAAAGAAGACATCTTAATCGTCTATTGTTTGGGTACCAGTATAATCTCACGCTCAGATTAAAATTGAAAAAAAACATCTTAATCGTGTATTCTTTGGGTATCGGTGTAATGTCACGCTCAGATTAATTTTCTTGTGACCACGTCATGTATTGTTATAACAGGTAGCGTGCAATAGAAATAAGAGTTTTTTTTTTTTAGAGGTCTGGGATTTCCCCGTCCAGATAGTCTTAAAGAAGAAGAGCACCCTCACTCGCAAGGCGACCAATGGGAGTCAGCGCTCACATCGTGGCGGGCTGAGAGCCTAAAGCTCCCCTCTGCCAACTGAGCCCCAACTCAGTCCTCAAACTAACCCCCTACACACACACCCCACCCACCCACACACACACACCCACACCTCCAAACCGCACCGGGTGAGACACCCGTCGGGTCTAGGACTCGAACCCCGAGTGGGCTGCTTGGCAACTCCAAGCCTTAACCAAGTGAGCTAGCTCACCTCCTCAATAGAAATAAGAGTTTGAATTCAATTGTAAAACACATACAACACCTACATGAAATCATGGCCAAATTGGAGCGGCACACACGTCTTAATTGCACTCAGCAATCAAATGTTGTCTTCTCTATTCAGTTTTTGGTTTTCTAACTTATATCAGTATCTTCAGATCACATTAGCGTTACATGTATTAGAAAGGACAATCATTTAAAGCATCAATGGATCATGTACCTTCCACGCTTTATACAATTTGAAGTTTCTAATTAATTTGAACGTGTATCACTCTACCTATGCATAAAATTTAATGTTCAAATTCAATATATGTTGAGAGCAATAAAAATGAGATATTTATAACTAAAGATAAACCAAAGGAAAAGATTTTTTTCAAAAGTCACTATTCATAGAAAATATCTCTTTGTTGTTTCTTCTAGCACATTTTTTAGTTTGAAGTGACAATTGTAGAGGAGGGTGCTACAACACTCCAAAAGATACACCTACGATTATTGTCAGAATTGTTCATGTTGATTTGGTGAGTAACCAAAAATGATTTATATGATTACACCCTAAAGGGTGTTTCCACCTAATATGCTATATTATGAATTCAAATATTTAGAACATACAATTTTTAAATACAAATAAAATTATCATGGGAAAATACATAAGAAAAGTTAAATAAGATTTTCAAAAATGAAGGATTTCAAAATTCTGAATTAAAATTCCAAACTAAACATTGTTGTTCAAATCTAATTTTTATAAAGTTTATAGAGTGCTTATCAAGTTTGCTGGGAAGTCTATCATGGTAACCGCATAAATGAAGTGTGGTCTGCTTGGAATAATAAAACGAGGTGGCCTTTAATGTCTAATCCTATTTCATTATGTATTCTACACATCTTTAATATGAAAAAACAATACTTTGATCATGTACGCAGCCCATGCCGGTGCACCGGGGTATGACTACTATAGTGCTAATCACTGGTGACTAAGGGAAATTTGTGTCTTGTTTATTATTTGATTCAATGTGAAACTGATTGATGTTTTTTTCATAACATCAATATAGGAAATAATGTTTGCAATAGTGGACAATCCATCAAATGCAGTGGAATGGGCACTAGCCGAGATGATGAACAAGCCAGAGGTCATGCGAAAGGCAATTGATGAACTCGATGCAATTGTTGGCAAAGACAGGCTAGTCGAGGAATCTGACATTCCTCAACTAAACTACCTCAAATCGTGTATCCGAGAAGCCTTCCGCATGCACCCATACCACGCTTTCAACCCACCCCATGTTGCCATGGCAAGCACCAGCATTTCTAGCTACATGATCCCCAAAGGTAGCCATGTTATTGTTAGCCGTATTGGGCTGGGTCGAAATCCCACTGTCTGGGATGAACCGCTCGAGTTTCGGCCCGAGCGACATCTGAATGATGCGAATGTAGCCCTCACCGAGCCAGACTTGCGATTCATCTCATTTAGCACTGGGAGAAGGGGTTGCCCAGGGGTGTCACTTGGCACTTCAGTTACAATGATGTTATTCGCGAGGATTCTACATGGATTTACTTGGATCAAGCCCCTTGGTGTTGATAAAATTGAGCTCCAGGAGTCTGCTACCAGTCTCGCACTAGCGGAACCACTAATTTTGCAGGCTGAACCACGGTTACCAGTACATCTCTACGAGTCGAAGTAGGGCTGGCTACCGGTTATTAATTTATGCAAGAAAGTAAATTGGGATATATATGATCAAATTGTGTTAGCTCATTACTGTCGGTGCAGACGATAAAAGTAGCATCTTGGATGATAAGATATGCTGCATTTTATGCGTGTAACTATGTGTGATATAAGTAACCGACATGGCCATGTATGTACAATTAGAGCAACCTAAATGCTCAACCTTTATGCATATATTTAATGATTGATACTATTGTAGCATGAGAAACGATCGATGGAATCAAAAACTGAATTTGTAAACACAGATATATGTGTTGCTTATTTAAATGTTATGACCATCGTCAACAGACTTGCGTATTCTATTGAAATACACTGCAAATTCTCAATTGAAAAGAACGATATTTTACTGGTTAGAACTTGTTCATCTCTTTGCATTTCTGAGCTACTCCATGCCAAAACTCATTGACATGGATGTTGCTTAGTGGGAAGCGGCATGCTTATTGCTTAGTGCATTGAAATAATATAAGTTTCTCTAAAAAAGTTGATGCTTAAAGTTTGGGTATAAAGAATTCCAGCACATTGACTCAACGATTAACATGTTGTTTATCTAAAATATTCAACATAAAATTAAATATATGCATACTTTATCAGGAATATTAATATATAGGAAAAAGTCTGGTTTACTCCCTCGAATTATCAGAAAAATCTGGTTTACCCCTTGAACTACAAAACCGGTTATTTAACCCACTGAACTTGTTAAATCCGGTAAAATAACACCCCGTAGCGGTTTGGAACGGTGGTTTTGCTGACGTGGCCAAATTCGGCCAAGTCAGCACGCTGAGTGGCAGTCTGCGTGGCAGTGGAGCCATATAATTGCCGCCAGGTCACTTTCTTCCCCATTCTTCTCTCCATTTCTCCACTCTCGGTTCTTGGCAGCACCTCATCCCCGTCGACGCCTCGCTGCTCCTCGGTGGCTCCTTCCTCGCGCAAGCTGCATACGCCACCGTCGCCCCGGGGATCCTCACGCGCTGCTGGAGAATATCCGCTGCATCGACGATGCTAAGAAGCGCATCCGCTACGGCTTTGACCCCGTCGAGCAGCACCTCGACGATGCGCTCTGGCACGAGCCCGACGTGGTGTGCATCCACTCGGCCCTCCTCACCATCGATGCCGACCTCGAAGTAATCAAGTCCAGGATCCGCGAGGCCTACAACCTCTCGTGCGATGACGGCGGCGGAGACCAAGACGATTCCCCAGTGCCCTCGTCGGCCACCGGCATGCTGATGACCAAGAAGATGGGCGAGATCTGATGCAGCCCGCAGATGTGCCACTCAGGCTCGCCGTGGGCGGCTTCGACGCTCCAATCCATGCCGGACCAAGTCCACAACCGCCTTTTCTTTGGTGACGACAACGACGCCATCTCCGCCCTCACTGCCTCTGCCGCTGGCCCACCACCGCGCTGCGCCTTTGCGACGACTGGGTGGAGAAGCCCCCGCGGAGCGCAACGGGGGAAGCGTAGAGCACACACCCGGTGGCAGCTTGAGTGGCCGGATCTTGCCCAATCTTGGCAGGCGGAGCTAGAGGGGTTCTTGGTGGCGGCGACGGTACCAGCGGCGAGGATGGTGAGGAAACTGACGGGGAAGGCGAGGGAGTTGGGGCGGAGGAGGAGCACGACGCTTCCCCTGCGGATGTGGAGGCGGGTGCGGAGGCCGGTGGTGAGGGAGGAGACGAGGCAGCGGAGGTCGGCGCGGGAGGGAGGCCGACGGCAGGGGAGGAGACGAGGCAGCGGAGGTCCACCATGCTTCGGCTGGTTCTCTTGCAAGAGAGGGTGAGGGGAAGAGAGAGAGGGTGAGGGTGAGGGGAAGAGAAAGAGATGGAGAAGAAGATAGCCACCTCACACATGTTGATTTGGATACCATAGATGCTGATTTGGATACCACATATGCACTGATTTGGACAAAACCGGTCACATCAGCAAAACCACCGCTCCAAACCGCTACGGGGTGTTATTTGACCGGATTTGACAAGTTCAGGGGGTTAAATAACTGGTTTTGTAGTTTATGGGGTAAACCAGACTTTTCTGATAGTTCGAGGGAGTAAATCGGACTTTTTCCTAATATATATTAGAGAATCTTTCTAAAAAAACTCTGATAATTTCTACTCAGAATTGGGTATCTAGAGTCTATCCTGGCAAAGTTTGTTTGTACACTGCCCTGGTAAGAAGTTCTATACTATATATTATAGTGTTTGTTTGTTATCTATTGGCGAGATTTACACTCGTGGATTACGTTTGCTTGCGCACCGAGTATGCTTGACCCTGTCAAAATGGAGTGCACATCAGATGTTAAGGTTTCATGTAGGAAAAACACGTGCTTTCATATTTTACTCTTTCTCACGTATGTATTATTGTACTAAATCGTCAGGCCGACTTACTTTTACTTCAACTTACCAAACACACAGCGCCATGGAAATCGGAAAAATTTAAAGAGTACACAAATGTCCAACCTCACTCTCACCGTATTTTTTTCAATTTAAACCTTTTTTCGTTAAAACTCCACATTTATACCCCTGCTCGTCTTATTTCCGATTTTGGACCCAGGGGGTCGGCGCCGTGACTCACGGCGCCGAGCTAACACAGCTCGGCGCCATGACTCATGGCGCCGAGGTACCGCAACGCAGCATGACTCACGCCGGCGCCACGGTGGCGAGTGCGGTACCTCGGCGCCATGAGTCATGGCGCCGAAGTTAGTTGCTTCGGCGCCGTGAGTCACGCGCACCCCGGGTCCAAAATCGGAAATAAGACGAGCAGGGGTATAAATGTGGAGTTTTAACGAAAAAAGGGTTAAATTGAAAAAAATTCAGTCACTCTCACGGGTAAGGCTAGCTACGAGACCATAGATGAGAGTCATGAAGTATGTGCAGTATCATTCTCAAGGGTACGACTCTGCCACAGCCCCCAAGACGATATATAGAATTCGATGTAACACCCCGGCCCATCCTCCAGGTTCAGAATGCTAGAATTTTTTAAAAAATAATATAATTTTTATTTTGAATTATAGAAATAATAATACGTGTTTTTTTACAATAATAACCACTAGTCGCTCCACGGTTGGGCGACTTAGGCTAGTCGTCCAACGGTTACGCGCCAAGTGTCTGAACCGCTCAACCGCTGAGTGACTTAGGGTAGTCGCTCAACGGTTGGGTGACTTGGATACTTGGTGCGCAACCGTTGGGCAACTAGTCCAAGTCGCCCAACTGTGGAGTGATTTTAATGTATAATATTTTTATTATATAGTCCTACAGAAATAATTACGGGGGAATAAATGATAATTTTGTAGGTAATACATTTAGGAAATCTTGTTTGTAGCTTATTAGTTTTTTTTGAAATAAAAGGGCTGACAAGTTTGGTTGGTCCGTTTGTGATTTTCGTAGATTCCGAAAGGTACGAAATCTGTTAGACTCGCTATAACATTTTATGATTGTCACGTGTTGTTGTAGTGCGGTAAATTTCTGAAGAATTTTATAAGGACGTTTGAGATAACAATGATTCGCAAGTAGGTAGGTAAGTGATATTGCGATAGGCAAGAGAATTCATACACGGTCGATAATTTTCGAGAAATGGCGCAATGATAACAACACAACAGTTGATCCGATAAGGGAGTTACATGGCACACAAGCTAACAAACCAAGGACGGTACATGCATGCTTTTAGGGAATTAGAAATATATGGGACGTATGGACAAAGAGGGTCGGACTACTGCGTGGACTAGGGCCATTTGCCCTTCTTTGCGAGCTTGGTGTTGTACTCCTCGCCGTGCGCCTTGGCCTGGGCCACCATTTCCCTCTTTTTCTCGAGAGCCTCGCGCTCCTTGCGCCTAGATGCCTGGAGATGGGCCTGCGTCTCCTACCGGATACGCTCGTTGTGCTCTTTAGTGTGGCACTCCTCCTCCCTCCTCTCGCGGTCCTTGTTGGCATCACACTTCTCATAGTCAAGAGTCCACTAGTCATGTGGGTGGATCTCTAGATCGATCCACTCGCGGTAGCCACATAGTAGATTCAGGGACAACGAGTAGACGGGAGAGGTTGTTAGTGCGTACTTTGAAAGAGAAATGGTAGGGGAACATACTGTAACCTGTCCTTACCAGCTGTTGATAGTGGTTCGTGTCCCAATGGTAGTCGAGATAGCCGCAAGAATAGTTCACACAACCCTATTAACGCATGCCTAGGGTGAGCGTGTGCTTGGACTTGAAGAACTTACATGTGTCCCTGCACCAACAAAGGGGCGGCGTCTCCCCTTCGGGCGGGTGTTGCGGCGAATGCCCGGTTGGGATGTTTTGGTAGGGATTGCCACTACTACAGAAAAGGTCTTTCACAAACGGTTGAAAAACGTCATCACAGACGGTTTCGTAAGCCGTCTGAGTCTATGGGTCAGTGATGACATGATTCATCACAGACGGTTTCAAACCGTCTATGAAGCATACTTTCATAGACGGTTATTAACTCAAAACCGTCTGTGATAGGTAACTTTCACATACGGTTTGTAGATAAAACCGTCTGTGATATCTAACTACCATAGACGGTTTGTTAATGAAACCGTCTGTGATGAATTTCCTCTATAGACGGTTTGTAGCTGAAACCGTCTGTGATGACTTTTCTCCATAGATGGTTTCAGCTACAAATCATCTGTGATGATTTTTCTCTATACAGTCTCCAAGCAGTGGCTTCTTGTGTCTTTAAAACTAGCATCATATATATATTATATATATATATATTGTTCGTAGTCCCTCAGCCACTTTCGAGGGGTCGTGCACGCAGCATGAGGAGGATGAGACAGCAGCCACGGACAACTTCATCGAGCCCCTGCAAATTCAAAAAGTATGGTTGCCAAGAGAGCGTCAGGACATCCAATTACCTGGATGTCGTCGACAGGTAATTGGACGTCGCTGTGTTCAGAAAGTAACGTGGCTGATACCAGTCGGAGTAGTTGTGCATCCACGTCACATTCTAAACACGACGACGTCCAATTACCTGTCACAACATCCAGGTAATTGGATGCCCTGACGCTCTCTCGGCAGTCATGCTTCTTAAACTTGCAGGGGCTCGATGAAGTTGTTCGTGGCTGCTGTCTCATCCTCCTCATGTTGCGTGGACGAGCCCCCGAAAGTGGCTGAGGGACTACAAACAATATATAAATAATATATATATGATGTCGGTTTTAAAGGCATAAGCAGATACTGCTTAGAGACTTTATAGAGAAGAGATCAGGATCTATCATAGAAGTGTTATCCAAGGGCACAATCTATACACAATACATAACAGCAGGTAATCTAACAGCTCAAGGCACAATTAATCTATACACAATATCACATTCAATTGCATTTGTGACATCAATTCATCATAGAAGTATCATCCAAGGGCACAGTCTATACAAAATACATAACAGCAGGTAATCTAACAGCTCAAGGCACAATTAATCTATACACAATATCACATCCAATAGCATTTGTGACATCAATTCATCATAGAAGTATCATCCAAGGGCACAATCTATACACAATACATAACAGCAGGTAATCTAACAGCTGAAGGCACAATTAATCTATACACAATACATAACAGCAGGTAATCTAACAGCTCAAGGCATCAATTCATGCTGATGAAGTACTCCGCACTGGCAAGATGTCCTTGGCTACATGCTGTCTCATCCTCCTCATGCCGCTTAGTAGATTTCTTAGACGTCCATGGTAATTAAAGAAATCATGATCTAGTGCAGACACGACGCGGCAACGGCGGCAAACACCTGCCACCACCAGCACAACCCACATCTAGGGGAGAGAGGCAGATCTGGCCGAGGTGAGGTAGCCAAGGGAGCAGAGGGGAGCAACGTACCTCGATTTGGCCGCGTAGATGGCGGGGCGAGCTCGATTCGGCGAGGGAGATGCCGGGGCGATCTCGATTCGGCGAGTGAGATGGCGGCGAGCTCGATTCGGCGGTGTAGATGGCGGGGTGAGCTCGATTCGGTGGGGGAGATGGCGGCAAGGTCAAATCGACGGCGGGGGAGTCGCGATCTGGGAGCCCGGCCAAAGTGCCCGAACCCTAGCGCGTGCTGGGGAGTGACGAGTTAGGGCGCAAACCCTAGCGCGCGGGTCCTATTAATAAAGGTATATCACAGACGGGTCCATAATATAACTGTTTGTGATACGTATCACAGACGGGTCCATAATATAACCGTCATTGATATGGTCTCATATCACAGACGGGTCCATAATAGAACCGTCTGTGATACGTATCACAGACGGTCCCATAATATATAGAACTGTCTGTGATATGGTCTCATATCACAGACGGGCCCATAATAGAACCGTCTGTGATATGGTCTCATATCATGATTTAATTTGTATAGTTTATATTCATAGAATAGGTCATTATATTAAGTTTAAATTTTCTGTAGGTGAAATATAGTTCCAAAAATTCGGTAAAAAATATATTAATTCATGATAATTATTCTAGTATTTGAATAAATTGGTTCGAGATGATGATCATAAGTTTTTATTTCTATTTTCTTTTGGGGATGCTTTAGGGTAAGGTTTAATTAATCTTGTGATAAATCATTGATGGTGCAGAACAACATGGCGTATAAAGGAAGTTCTCTCGTTGATCTGTGATAAATACATAAATGCAAATTGAAAATTCACACATTTGACACATTCTGAAGATAAATTAATGCAAATTAACATATATATACATAAAACAGCTATAATTATTTTACGGCAAGTAGTCCAACACCTCTGCAAAGAATTTGGCATAATCATGCCTAATCCTGCAGTCATCGCTGCAGAAGACGGCGTAGTCGTCCCACCCTGACACGCCGTAGCTAGTGCTCGTGCACCGGTGGCTGTCCTCCGATAGCACCCACACCCGGCCCAGCGGCGGCCCGACCATCCTCCCCCACGCTGCCGCCTAGATCATCTCCACGGCCCGCCTCTAGCACCGGCTACACTCCAAGTTGGTCGTCTCGCACCCGCCGCGGGTCGGCTCGCCCTCGACCTGCCTGATGTACTGCTTCCCAACGTCGCGCATCTCGCTTGCCGTGTAGAGGAGGAGACTAAGCACGTAGGCCGCGGCCTTGTGGTCGGCGACGGCGTCGGCCGCCCGTTCAAGGGGTGTGAAGACAAGCGCGAGGCCGACAATGAAGCACGCCTCTGGGTTGCCGGCGCCGGCCAGGTGGTTGATGACGGTGTCATAGCGCTTGTAGTCCTGCCACTTCATCGCCTCCTCCCGCTCCAGCGCCACACACATCCCTACGCCTCGCGCCTTGGACGCCTTGTACATGACCTTACAACTAAAATTCAAGACGATATATATATATATAATCTTAATACATGAGAATTTACTGGATATTGGACACAAAATTAACGAAATCAACACAAGAACAGAATACATACGTGTCTCGTAGGTTGCAGAGGTCAGCCATGGGCTGAGGAGAACTCGCGGCCATGAGGCCGACGATGTGGACGACGACCTCGTCAGGATGATCAAGGACGGCGATCGCCGACCTCCTCGTCCGCTTGGTCATGCTCCGCGTGATCACCATGGTGTACTATTTAATACCATGCGTGCTCACCATGGCGCGCGATAAAACATCGAAGAGACACAATTATGTCGGCGTGTGAGACGAAGAGACGCATCGGTGCCCGTCGGCGTGGGAGATGAAGAGACGCGTCGGCGCAGGAGACAAAGAGACGCATGCATAACGCGCGAGAGTCGAAACATTTGATTATCATAGACAGTTCTGATAAAACCGTCTGTGAAGTACACCATTATCACAGACGGTTAGTTAAAAGAACCGTCTTGGAAGTTTCACAGACGGTTGTTTGTTACAAACCGTCTGTGATAATGGTTCACTTCACAGACGGTTATTTTTACGAACCGTCTGTGATACTTCAAAGACGGTTTTAAACATGAACTGTCTGTAATATTTGCTCTTCACAGATGGTTTTTAACGCATCTATTTACATCGACGGTCTTTAAACCAAAACCGTCTGTGATTTCATGTAATACAGACGGTTTTGTCCAACCGTCTGTGATGAAGCGTCTAGTATTCGCCTTTTTGTAGTAGTGTGCTACTATGGTGGGCAGCATCATTGCGGGGAGGTGGTCTCCTAGCATACTCCCTTTGTTCCTCCTAGGACACATACTCCCTGATGAGTTCGCGGATCTCCTCCCAATGCTTCTCCATCTAAGCAAGATTGTGTTAAAGTCTGGATGTAGGAGAACCCAGCGTGGAAGGGGTAGTACTTATATGCCGAGCCGACGTTGCATACGCAGCTGAATTATAATTCGATTGAAGGATATTCGCATCCGCGAGGAAGCGACCTTGAGGAGACTCGTGGGGTCAGGTCGCTGCACAAAGCTGACTTGTCGGGTCACATCCTGCTTTGCAGAGAGTGGTCACGTCCTACTTTGTAGAGCGAGGTTACGTCGTGCGCTGCAGAGTGAGGTCACATCCTACTTTGCAGAACAAGGTCATGTCCTGCTTTGCAGAGAGTGGTCCCCTCCTACTTTGTAGAGAGTGGTCACGTCCTGCTTTGCAGAGCAAGGTTACGTCGTGCGTTGCAGAGCGAGATCACATCCTGCTTTGGAGAGCAAGGTCACATCCTCCTTTGCAGAGAGTGGTCACATCCTACTTGGCATCGATAGGTCATGACGACATATTGACACTTCAAATGAAGTTAAAATTTGCAATGACGATACAATTAGTTCCACAGTTCGTACAATAAGCAAGATACTTACTGAAGTACAAGTTACAACATGCTAGCATTTCTAATCTTAGTACCACTACGCACACAACAAGAAGCAGTGCTGCACTTCACAATGGTGTTCCTATGTGTCGACAGGCACCTTGTAAGTTCTCACAGTGTGGCCTTCCTGATGGCAATGGCCACAACGTCTACCTGTCACTCTAGCTTCCCCTTCGTCCATATCGTTCCTAATGCAACTACTCTGCCAACAGCCCTTCCTACCCTTTAACAGGTCAAGATTTGAAATCCAAGTCCTCTGTGCAATATCCAACGTGGTGAAGTTGCCCACAACCCTAAAGCTTCTTAGCTCGCCATACCACGCCTGCTGAACCCTCTCCTTCATGAAGTACTATGACATGAAGTTTGATGGATCCATGTTAAAGGTCCCGGATAAGGTAAGGACATGAGAGCATAGCTTGTAAAGGAGCTTTGGCTTGTTGCATGTGTAGCTAGGTTCATTCGCATGGTCCCCAAGGTACACCTCGTGCGTGACAAGAGAGTGAGCCATCCCAAATCTGGTTGTCCTGAAGCAGCATGTCGAAACGATGCTCTGTATTACCCATCATGAAGACCATGTGCGACTGACCTTTCTGGGTCTTGTCCTGTTTGTACACTGTAATCTTCGAGCACTACTGTGTATGTGGGTTGCCTACATAAAGTGCCACATTTGCATGTCTTTCTCTGAAATACCCGATTGTATCATGCAGAATACCCTCCACGATGGCGACGAGTGCTGAGCACGGAGGCCCCTAAGAATCCAATTGTACACCTCCGCAATCTTAGTGGTTATTATACTGTACCTTGCACTGTCCGTGTGATGCAACAAGGACCACTTCGCCAATGGCTCAGCCTCAATCCAATGGGACAAACACTTGATGTCCCTCGAGGTCCTCTGTGTCACACGGGGAGGGTCAAGCTCCCGCAGTGGTGAGAGGCATTCGGGTTGGGCCGCCACAGGAATGGGCGAATGCTTGTTCCCCTGGACGACGTGCTTCCTGGTGTGCTCCGCCAATATCTCTCGCAACGCATCAAATTTGCGCTGCTAGTTCTGCATAGCCAGCCTCTTGAATAGCTTCATTAACGGGTTGTTATGGAAACTGCTTGAAGAAGTTGGACCCCAGATGGCGAATGCACCATCTGTTCCTCATGTCTGTCAGGACCTGGCCCTTGTATTTCCTAGTTAGAAATGTCCCATCGATTGAGATCATGAGCAACATGTTCCTGAAAGCATCAATGCAGGCACCGAAGGCTAAGAAAGCTCTCTGCAATACCATGAAATCTAGCGGCGGTCTTCTGGATGACTTGTCCTTCACAGCAATGTATATGCTTAGGTTTTGGTCTTGCAGTACTACGAGCATACGTGGAAGGTTATCGTAAGCCATCTCGAAAGAATCGAACCTGCTTTCCAAAGATTTTTGCTTCGCGTAGCTAATCTTGTACTTGAATTTCTGCTCGATAACCGCCATGATGTGCTTGGCCTCCATGTCATTCTTCTTCACTATCTCTCCGTACATGAGATTGGCTATGAAGGTGGACGATAGGTTACGATGCTTCAGCAAAATACTACTGAGCACGCAAGAGTGCGCCTCTACCTTGGAGATGATCCAGTGAGTCTCATATTTGGGTCTACATGTGTGCACACGCCAAGGACATCCACCCTTCTCGCAGACCATGGTGTACTACTCCTGGCTTGCTTCGAGACCCAAAACATCCACTGCATGGACAAGGCCCATAGCTTAATGGTATCCTGAAGTGATCCCTTGTCAGCAAACATTGCATGCAGTCGAACTTTCGTACCATAGTACTCCCACGGTGATTCATGTTCATCGTGCACCGAAAGACCCTCAATGTCAACCATGTTCCATTCCTACAGGATGGGACCTTTGTCCTCATCAGAGGAGTCATCGCCATCCGCTTCTAAAGCTTCCTCCACGGCCAAGGCCGTCAAGTCATTGATCTCCATCTAATACACTATGCTTTTGACATGCTCCCCTTCATCCGCCTGTGCAGTAGGCTTAGCATGCGGTGTGCGATCTTCCACTTCTGCCTTTGCAACATCGCCCATCGCGGCCTCTTCTGGCTCCGCAACATCGACCACCGCGTTCTCTTCATGAACCACGCGCTCGCGCTAGAGCTACTCCCACCAACCAAACGAGAGCCATTGATAGGGCCTTCGGTGACTCTCTTCTGACATGCTTCCATGAGTAGCACACACTCGTAGTCACGGTGCTAGCAGCCTTGCTTAAAGCCCTTCCATGCAACCATGTGCATCAGTCTGGTCATCTCCAATCGAATGTGCATGGCAGACCGACTGCAAAGGCCATGTACGATGACACTGCACACCTCAGGGTCCAAGGAGAAGCTGCCGGTGAGCCAGCGCAGGACATCTCTGATTCGAGCATTCTCCAAGTCCAGGTGTACCACGCAGGTCAGCACCGTCCGGACCTTCACGAACTGTACCAACACCGCAATGCACTTTCAATCTTGTGGCTCCGACATGACTAATTTATCACTTCAAATATTTTGAACATTACAACCAATGATTTCTTAACATACATTTACCAAATACGTGCTAAACCAATAAGTAGCTACACATTGCCTACATTCGGATGAGAACAACAATGAAGAAGACTATTACCATCATGCGGAGACCTTCTCTTCTTACCAACGAGCTCCTCTGCTTCTCCCTCTCCCTACCTTCTCCCCTTCTTCACTTCCCCTCTCCTTCTCTCAACCATTCGACGACTGAGAGAAATGGCGAAACAGACCATAGGGGGACCGGGTCTGGCCTTGTATTGGACTGCTAAGTCACTCAACCGTGGCCCTCCGGAGCCTCCAAACTGATGTGCAGGACATGCCATCCTTAATGTATGCATCAACGTGCCCACCGCCTGAACCGTCCTACACGACGTCAGGGTGACGTAATGACTCGCCCCACTGTAGACCCGATGGGCAAACTGCAGCACCTCATCATGTGTCACCTCCGCCACGAGGGCGAGCCTGTCCAGGATCGACTAGGAATCCTCCTCTCCTCCTCTCTTTCCCTCCCCCTCCTCCCCCTCCTCCCTCTCCTCTCTTTCTCCTCTCTTTTCTCCTCTTTCTTTTCCTCTCCTAGCTGCTTGCTCTATGAAAGAATGGCGAATGGTGAAATGGCTCGACCGGAGCTCGCGCATGGCATATAAGCGCCCCTAGCCAGTCAACCATTGGGCGACTAGAGGATATCACCCAACGGTTGAGTGACAAGTGTCCAAGTTGCTCAACCATTAAGCGACTTAGAGCCGAAGGATCTAGTCGCTCAACACTTGAGCAACTTGGACACTTGGCGTGCAACCGTTGGGCGACTAGCCCAAGTCGCCCAAACGTAAAACGACTGGAAGTTATTACTGTAAAAAAACTGGAGTATTATTTTGGTAATTCATAAAAAAATTAGATTATTTTAAAAAATTCCAGAATGCTACCACTACATAATAACCATCACGAACTTCGCACAACTAATTTACCAAATTAATATACTACAGCAAAAGTGGTTATCTAGGGAGTATGGTTTGCATCAATGTCTGCATGTGATGTGGTTGTGCTAATCCCCCTTCCCGATGTGTGTCATCTTCGACATTCACCTAAACACCAATAAATAAACAAGGGTGAGTCCGAAGACTCAGCAAGCACATAATAGAAACGATAAACACTGCCACACGCCTAAACCATAACCTAGCCATGTTATTTTCCACATGCTTCAACACAGACATAAACATAACCATATCATTATTTCCATCATTATCTTTCCATTAGTGCAATGCATCATTATTCTATATGCTCATTTGCTCATCACATTGCTTATACTGGTATAGTTGAGTGAACACTCGTTGATGTAGACCCAGATCAAGAGCCCATCCTCATCAGCATGGGGATTCTCCACTCCCGTGGAGGCCTACTGAGGCAGGTCTTACATATCCACCCACGGTGGATTTTTTCTCATCATATGAGTGCACATGATGCAGATGCATTTGTCCATTATCATTAACATATTTCATCATTGTCATCATTAACAGGGTAGCCACATTGCTCATCCCGTTCCATAATTATTGCCATCAACATATAAGCATCATCATGTCAGGACTCAGGAGTAACATCCTAGATCTTCTGTGCAGAATTGAACTAGTTCCATGATCAGTGGCTAGCTCACACAGTAAATAAATGTGATAACACAACCATAAACACTAAAATTTATTAATAAACAACAGAGTTGATTACAAAATAGCCTTACAGGGCAACATTAAATAAACACAGCGGAAGACGATGAATAAGTAGTGGAGTCAGCTGATCTGCCACAGGCAATCGACTGGGCTAGCGGCCTAGTCGTCATGATCCACACTTGACGCGAAGTCCTTCTTCTCTGAATTTTGTTTGCATAAAGCAAGTATGAGCACAACTACCGTGCTCGCAAGTTACACCCATTAAATAATAGAATGACATGCATACATGGATGTAACAAAGGATGGCTTATAGGGTTATTTGTGCAAAAACAACATTTGACATTAAATACCATACTAAGTTCAAAAGCTCAAGTTTTATAAAATCTAAAACCGATTTTGAATTAATCAAGATAGTGTAGGCACCAACCTAACACCAACATCAACACGGGCACCAACCCGGGGCTTCA
Source organism: Ampelocalamus luodianensis (assembly GCA_036346255.1). NCBI lineage: Eukaryota > Viridiplantae > Streptophyta > Magnoliopsida > Poales > Poaceae > Ampelocalamus > Ampelocalamus luodianensis. The sequence continues at coordinate 69,307,223 of CM070621.1, read as the reverse complement.
ACCCACAACTTTTCTCATGGACACCCATCCATATCAAAACTGTTTGACAAAAACATTTTGAGATCAAAACCAAAGTCTAACTTTGAGTAGCTTTGCCAGCATGTCCATGACCGTGGACACAGCTATTCGAATAAATTGACACTCTGCAGAGGTTGTACAACTTTACCCACAAGAGATAATCAACTTTTAATGTCCGTCTGCCAGACTTCCGAAGGTGTGCGACTAAGTGATCATCACGAGGCCTTTACAATGCATCATTCCACCATAGTCCTCCCTCGCTAAGGTTTCGCCCCCTTTGGACTACCCGTCCGCAGGGTTCAGGCCCCCTCTTGCGCTAGGTGGGACTAACAAAGATCATAACATGACTACCCACCGCACCAACATGAATGACCATGATGGAACTTTGCAAATTAATCAGCCAGGTCCTGCCCATACAAGACATGTGGTAGTACGATGTGGCTTAGCAAGATACGGCTCGAAGACCAGTCCTTAACTGACTTGGGCGACAACCAACAGAACCCTGGGCCTCAACTTACCTAGTTGAGCCCGTGCATAAACCTGCACCCACCCGACAACCATTTCACCCAAGTCCAAACCATCATTTTATTTTATTTTCTAAAATCATTTATAAAACTCCCATGACACAAAAATGCCAAGGATACAATTTAATCAATAGATGATTTTTGAGTGAAATTCCCAAAATGAAACATGTTTGGTCTATAAGCATGGCTAAGCATAATATTTTCCAAAATGATCCCAGTTCATACTATCGTATCAACAAGGTTTTGACTAGGTGACAACATGTTTGATTTAATTATCAAAATTGACCATACAAAGGATTTTAGGCATAACTATAAACTTAAAACAGGAATTTAAATTACTGAATATAAATAAGCATGCAATAATAATTTAAAACAGAATTTAAATAATTTGAAATAATGGGATCGATATGATCAAGGGTGTAACTTGCCTTCGTTGACGTCCTGAAAATCTAAGTCTTCGGGATGGTCAAACCCTCCGGAGTCGTCGAAGTCTATACGCGAAAATACGACAAATTCAATTCAAATTCAAATAAATTCAAAAAGACAGTTCAAAACAACTCCAAATTGAAATATTTTGGTTTAGTTAGCTAGATTACAATTTTACACAAATTTTGCAACTTGGATCACGCAATGTGGAGTTCAGATGCAAAAGTTATGAATTTTTGAAGTTTAAATCTATTTAAAGCCTAAATTCTGAATTTATTAGATTTTCATGATTTATTTTTCTAAAGGAAAATCAACTTATTGCGCATGGATGTCGTCAGCGGAGTATTTCTTTTTCGGTGGAATTATTTTTCTATGGAAAACACCACTGACATGTGGGCCCGAGTCTTGTGGACCGAGTCTAGGAAATCGCATTCTGTCCATGGTGGATCAGGTGCGTTGCACCGTGGCATTGCCACGTATGTGCACACGGGGGCAGGTGACATGGCGGCCACGTAGGCGAAAATGGCGACGTGGTCGTGACATGGCCATAACGTGGTAGAGCCACATCAGCTCAGAGCGGGCGGCGGCTCGGCGTTGGGCTCGCCGGCGCTACGCGCCACGGTGAGCTCGCCGAGGGCTCAACGCGAAGAGGGGGAGGTGGGGAGTGCGGTGCTCACCGATGTGGCGGATGGGCGCGAGGTGTCGGCCGGCGGCGAGGAGATATGCGGCGGCGCGTTCGGGGTCGCGGTGGCGCGGCGGCTCAGGAGGTGCTCCGGCGAGGCGGGCGCGCGCCCAGGGATGGCGAGTCTGCAGCGAATCCAATGGTTCCGGTGGTGAGGACGCGGCGGCGGTGGCGGCGAAGCTAGAGGTGGCGGAAGAGGTGGCGGCCGGCCAGATGGAAATCCCGATTGCGGCCAGAGGAGTGGAGCGCAGGGGCTAAGAGTTGGTGGAGGAGATGAGTGAAGCAAGGGGCTCACCGTGCTTCTATTTATAGGGGCGGAGGGTACCGAGGCGAGGAGATCGTGGGCGGCCATGGCGGCGGCGGCGGTTTGGCGCGCGGGTGAATCGGGCGAAACCGACGCGAGGGGAGGGGGCGAGGGCGGTTAGAGGCGCCGAGTTGTGCGCGCACGTGCGCGGGGGACGCGCGAGGTTGGGGTGGCGGTTTGATGGAGTTCCTGCGAGCGAAGATGGCGGAGGCGCGCGGGGAAGAAGGAGAGGAGGAAGAAGGCTCGCACGGGCCCACGCGACAGTGGCGGGGAGGTGACTGGCGGGTGAGGCCAGGGAGTGAGGGGGAGAGAGAGGCGCGGGTGGAGATGGGCCTAGTGGGCTGGGTGCGGGAGGAAATAGGAATGGGGCCGGGATTGTTTCGGCCCAAAAGGGTTTTGGGGTTTTTCCATTTATTTTGCAATTTAATTAATCCGATAAATTCAAAATAGCTTTAGAAAATATCAAAATAAATCCAAAAATTATGGAAAAAATCACATAGATTGCTCGAGGTATTTTGGACTTAAATAAAATACTTCCAACTTATAATTGGCTTTTGATTTTGCAAATAAATTGTTTTGGCTTTAAAATATTTAGGAAAAAGCTTTTAAAATTCCAAAAAATTCTAGAAATTAAGTAAATTTTTATTTTTCAGATTAAATCAAATAAAACTTCACAAACTTCAAATAATTTTTTTCTTTTGACTTTTTAAAACTCCAGAAATTGAAATCAAATTTTTTTAAAATTTTTTCAGAAATTCCAATAAAACAATAACTTTATTTATTTTATTTCTGGTAACATAACCTTGGGATGTTACAAACTACCCCCCTTAATAGGAATCTCGTCCCTGAGATTCGGAGAGGCTAGAAAGAAAGATAGGGAATACAAAGCTAGGAATTGCTAGGTATTCAACTAGAATTGTCATCGTTCACATCCTGCTCATCATCTGACAGAACTTGAGCTGTGACATTGTACAGATGTCCTTTTCCTGAATTCTGCGACTTCTTGTTTGCTTGCATGATGTTGACTTCAGAGTCAGCTGGATTTACTGTCTGCTGCTTGTTTGGACATTTACTGGCGAAATGCCCAAACTCATGCCTGCAACATAGGATGAGTCCTTCTGTGCCTGATCACCATCAGATGAGTTGGAGGACCCCAAGTTGACTGGGTTGTCTGCCGTTGGCTGGGATTTGACTTGATACGATGAAGTCCCTCTAGCTCTAGGAAAACATCTCGAGTTGAACTTCTGTGCAACCATTCTTCTCTTACGATTCTCCATTTCCCGGTGCTTGCCTTCTTGACGAATCGCCTTGTCAACTAGCTGCTGGAAGTCAGTATAATCCTGGGAAATCAGCTGTACGGACAAATCATCATTGAGTCCTTCTAGGAATCTTTCCTGCTTGTCTTCATCCTTTGCAACATCGTTACGTGCATATCGTGCCAGTCGATTGAACTTGTGTATGTACTCATTCACAGAGAGGTTGCCCTGACGAAGTGTGCGGAACTACTTCTTCTTGAGGGTGATCATGCCAGAAGGAATATGTGCATGGCGAAAAGCTCGCACAAATTCATTGCAGGTGATGGCTTGAGTATCAACATGCGAGATACTGAAGTTGTCCCACCATTCGGAAGCTGGACCCATGAGCTTGTGTGAAGCAAACAGCACCCTCTCACGATTAGTGCACTGGGCGATGTCCAACTTCTTACTAATCGCCTGGAGCCAATCATCTGCATCCATGGGCTCTGTGCTGCTTGAAAAAGTTGGTGGACGTATCCTCATAAATTCTGACATACTGGTCCTTTGGGGTGGTGGAGTTGGAGTTGGAGCTTGGGAAGCTGTAGCTTGTTGGGCTTGATTATTATTGATGGACTGAGAGAGCAGTTCGATGAGACGATTTTGGTTGGCCATCATTTGGTGCCATTCTGATCCATTGGTTGGAGCACTTCCATCATTGTTGTTGTTGATTCCACTTCCCGAGTGACGAGTGTTCACCATCTGCTAGTTACTCCAGAGAGTTAGGGAAGGAGACAAGGGATAGAGGAGAGACAATTACGAAGAACTAAGGGGATAGAGCGAAACAACCCTCCCAAATGAAAGAACCAATTTAAAAAGCTTTTGAGACAAACACAACGTTCTATCGATCGAGACTCTTTTAATTTGGTGAAATGACTCAGTACACGGAATGAGTCTTGGCAACTTAACTATATGGCTTGGCTGACAACACATCTTTTACTCGTGGTTTTTGATGACGTTGCTTCCTTGATAGCTTCATACCTTGTGGTCTTCAATGTAATGGTAAGAACATATTGACCATCTATAGAAATTTTCAACGAGAAGAGAATTCATTTAACATTATAAAATGGTGAAGAGAGAATTAGGTAAGAAAGAATTGCGATGAGAAGGCTAAAGATAGATAGATGACCAAGATGAGGAGAGAACAATTTATTTTTCTTGTTGTGTAAAATAAATTTTGAAGATTTTCAACTAACGGCCATTCTAACTAGGTCACGACCTACAGTCGATATGGCTCTGATACCACTTTGTCAGGACCCGGGAGTAACATCCCACATCTTCTGTGCATAACTGAACTAGTCCCATGATCAGTGGCTAGCTCACACAGTAAACAAATGTGATAACACAACCATAAACGCTAAAATTTATTAATAAACAACAAAGTTGATTACAAAATAGCCTTACAGGGCAACATTAAATAAACACAGCGGAAGACGATGAAGAAGTAGTGGAGTCTAGCTGATCTGCCACAGGCAATCGACTGGGCTAGCGGCCTAGTCATCATGATCCACACCTGAAGCGAAGTCCTTCTTCTCTAAAATTTGTTTGCCTAAAGTAAGTATGAGCACAACTACCGTGCTCGCAAGTTACACCCGTCAAATAACAGAATGACATGCATACATGGATGTAACAAAGGATGGCTTATAGGGTTATTTGTGCAAAACTGCATTTGACATTAAATACCATACTAAGTTCAAAAGCTCAAGTTTTATAAAATCTAAAAATGATTCTGAATTAATCAAGATAATGCAGGCACCAACCTAACACCAACATCAACACAGGCACTAACCCAGGGCTTCAACCGATAATTTATCTCATGGACACCCTGTAACAGCCCTAACTTAGGGTTTGTATTTCAAATGTAAAATTTTGAGGAGAAATAAAAACTTTTGCTGTCTCTTCAAATCAATTGAAATTTCTACAATTTTCCCTAGCAATTTCCAATTTTTAGAATTTAATTCTTGTGATTGGAAATTGTTGTTATCAGATTCTTAGCTTTCAAACTTGTGATCATCCTCTGAAATTATTTTTCCTATCATCTTGATCATCCTATCTACCTCCCTGAATTATTTCACAATTTTTAGATTTTATTTGCTATTTCAAATGGCCAAGTCAAACTAGTTGAAAATCTGGTCAAATCCTAGGTCAGCATGCTTGTGAATTTTCTGCAGAACTTTTCAGTGCATAAAAAGTTCTGGAAAATTTATGCAGTGTTGTTCTCTGTCTCAAGTAGCTACCATAAAAATTTCGGAATTTTTGGAGCTCGATCTATCTCTAAAAATTCCTAAACTCTCTCAGCTTTTAAAATCGAAAATCGAAAACATCGCTTGTCGCTCGAACCCGAGTCCGACTCAAACTGCATCGCACCACTTGACTCGGCCGCACCGCCAGCTGCACCGCGCGAAGTCCAATCGATCGTGACCGTCCGATGCAAATCGAACGATCCACGTTGCGTGCGCAACCGACCTGTCCGAATGCATACACCAATCTCAGCCGTCCATTTCAGATCCAACGGTCGGTGTGTTGCTGATCAAATCAAACCACCGGTTCGCACCGCTTCGTCGGCCGGCCGTGTGGACCCCATCCGCCGCCTTCGCCTCGCTCTTCTCCGCTGCCTCACCGAGTTTTCGCCAGACGCGCATGCTTGCCACGCTCTCGCCGCGCCACATTCGCCCTCGTGTCACCGAGAAGCATCGCCGGTCTCATCTACCCACCGAACTCATTCATTCCTTCTCTACCCCATTCTCGTGCTTTCTCCGCCCGCTTTGTCTCGCCGAGTTGAACCCAAGAGCAACGCCGTGTCGCGTGCCTCTCTCAAGCCCGCGACCGCACCATCGTGATCCACTCTCCTCGCCGCCTCCATTTTGCCCATCCCGGTCATCGGCATCCATTGATCGCTCGAGCAACTTCATCGCTTCGCTTCCGGCAATTTCTACCCGCGAGCTTGCTAGCGCTCGTGAGTCTCAAGCCTCAACGCTTGGTTCCACTTGATCGCAATGCTCCACCGATGCTCACGGTGGGTTCGCCGCCTTTGGTGCATCGTGGAAGCCGCGGCGACCGATTCTTCTCCGAGCTCGCAGCCGCTGCGTGGTGATTCCGGCCGCCTCGACCTCCTTCGCCGCCATCATCTTGTGCTTATTGTTCCCGGATCAAGGCGAGCTGAGGCGCATCTTCCGGTCTTCGGCCCGTAGCGCCTTCTCCGCGAGCACCGCACCTTCTTCTCCGCCTCCGGCCGGCGTGAGCTCAACTCCGGTGACCATCGGACTCGCCGCCGCCATCGTTCGCGGTCTCTGCGGAACCCGAAGGTATCACTCACTCGCCTTGAAGCCCATCGTTAGCGAGATCCATCGCGCGCCGCGCCGTTGCCTGCGGCGCGCGGCGAGCCGCCGTGTCATCTCATCGCTAATCTTGTTTAGTGGAGTCTCGACTTGTGGGCCTTTGCCGTTAATCATGTTTAGAAATCATTTAATCCAACCGCTTTATTTCACCTTGAGTCTCCGCCATGTGGGCCTCGGAATGTCGCTTAGGTCTGTAGTTTTTAACGCGCTTTCTCGATGGGAAGCGATTCGTGAGGGTATGTTAGGTTTGCACTTTGTAAGTCAAGACGATTCTTAGAATACGCCGACGCCACTTTCGCGGCCGGCTGCTCGTCAAGATTTTCGCGGGCCCGCCGCTGTCCGGGGCTAGTTGGCTGTGGGTAGAAAAAGGATTTAATGCTTTAGTATTTCGTAATATGTTTTCGTTGAATCGTTAATTCATTTAAACTTAGAAAATGCATAACTAATTCAATTTTTATCCAAATTGCATGAATCCAAAGGTTGTTTATTTTCATTTCAAATGTATTATTTACTAAAATTAGTTTCATCCATGTCTCAGAGCAAAAATCTGTTAATTAATAAAATGGTGTCTTATGTATCTTCTAGATTAGAAAATGCATATCTCTTTCAATATTTGTCCAAATCCAAAGGAAACCAATTTTGTAATTTGTCATTTTTAATGTACTAATTATTAGGATAGGTTTTATACACTGTTTCTGTTCATGAAAATTTGTTAAGTAATTAACTAGTGTTTTGATGTGTTTTTAGCTTAGGAAATTCATAGAAAATTCTTAATAACTTAAAGTGAATTCGTTTCTCTGCTTCTGAAATTTTGTTATATCATGCTTAGGCTGCCGTGAAAAGTTTAGTGTGTTTTGTTGTTGTTGTATTATTTGAGTTTGGTCGGTGTTATTCGCTCTTATTATTTGCTTTGTTCAATCGTTAGATTCGATATTTGCGCAACCCCGAGAACGATCCTCCGCAACATATTGAGCAACAAGCAGTGCAAGCAGCTTTGATCATGTTTAATCCCAAGATTTTAAAGATTAATATTTTGTTTCACTGTATGTATGCATTGCTTAATTTGTGTTAAATTGATTAGTTAAACTGTAGTTGCATATCCTCGTAGACAAAATATTGATCTCTACTACCGAGCTTAGGTTATTTGTCGTGATTAGAGATCGGATGATCCCTTGTCACTTAGTAGATCCGGTCAACTTGCTTAGACATGCTTAGCTATAGGTAGAATCAAGCGTTATCGACTTTAGTTCGTAGCCTTGATCACACAAAATCTACTATAACTTTACGTTTCAGCTTTTGCTATGTTTATCCGCAAAACTAAAAATGAAAACAAAAATGATTTAGACTTGGGCACAATGGTAAGACCGTGTGATCTGTTGGGTGCGATCGAAAGGTGCCCAGCCGCTTAAGGACCGAAAGTTACTTGCGCCACCAGATCGAGCATTTTGCGTGCTAACCACACTAGAGTATATGGGACCTCTCTTGACCTAGTACTTTGGCGTGTATTGGCCCGGTCGCAGGAGGTCGCAAGAGGGATGGAGGTGGGAGCATGGTAGTTGTCCAAAAGCTTTATCCCGAGTGGGTAGTTGTCTTTCGGCTTTACCATGTAAGCGTATGGATTTCTATCCATACGAGCTGCTCGTAGTTAATAGACAATATTGGAAAAAGTCTCAGAGGACTTAGCCGTGCAAAGATACCTTCGAAGTGTGTTTTGGCTTAAAGGCGTCAAGTGTGGGTACATTGGTACACCCCGCAGGTTAAAACTATTCGAATAGCCTCGCCCTAGGTTATGGACACGCCTGATACGCCCGTAAGAACTAGACTACAACATTTAAATTAAAATTTGATGGGTGGTACGAACTGGGATTCGTGTTATTGTTGTGGTGACTATTGGGATAGTCACTTCTAGGTTGTTTTATCTTTCGCTTTGTTATTAATATCCGCATCGTTATTTCAATCTTAAAAATGAATTGCAAACTTGCCTTCAAACTATATTACACTATTGCAAATAAAGTTGGCTTTATGCAAATAAAACATATGGCCTCCACTAAACAAGCTCGCATGTAGCATATGAACAGTCCGCTAGTTCACACGCTGTCTTGCGGGTACAAAGACAATCTTTGTACTGTGTGCTTTGCTTGATGTTTTGTTGCAGAGGAGGAAGGTGAGCCTCGTGGGCCTCACTCGTGAGTCAGGCTGCCGCCGTGGGTGACGACTAGTCTTGGCGGTCCGGCCGATGCCTTGTGGGTTGAAGGCACACCGATTGGCTTTGTTTATAGCCATCTTATGGCACTTTGCTTCACTGTCGTTTTGTTATTTGTGTATCTTTTGGGCCTGGCTTACCGTGTCCTGTAATAACCTCTACTAATTGTTTATCTTCCGCTTGGTAGTGTTGTGTTTGGACTCTATGTGTGGGATGGAGTTGATGTCTAATTTTGTACCGAGGTGTGTATCTTGCTTCGGGAAGTATACATATCTCGAGGATCGCTTATTTGATTTGTGATGCTAGGACCGTGGTTGGTTACATTACAAACCAAATAAATTGGGGTCCTCACAAAGTTGGTATCGAGCCATTCGACCGTGTAGTAACCCAAGCATAGTCGTCCTTAGGATATTTTGAAAGTCTTATTTTCAAATCATAAAAGGTTTATGAAAACCCAGGCATTCTCGATTTTATTCCTTACCTATCTTAGCTTTCTACTCATCTTACTCTAATTTAAGTTTTGAAACTTGGTTTCTCTCTTCACCTTTCAAAAGATAGTTACTACCGGTGGAATTAGTTTGGGGAGAACCATGAAGTTTAATCCAACTAAAACTTGTGGGGATAATAGGTAAGATGTAAAGGGAGTAGTTATGTGTCCGATTTTTGCTGGTCGAACTTTATCCCGCCTTGTGTTTGTTTCTCGGACTGCTTTCATGAATTTTGGGCTTTTTGCTCTTAAATTTGTTGCTAACTTGTCTTAGTAAAACAGATGGCCGGAGAACGCTGTGGCGGCCAAGCAGGCCGGTCATGATGAGGAGCTTCCTCCTCCGACCATGGTCGAGGTGCTCGCCGATCGAGCGAAACCGCATGGACCAGACGCCGCATCTTGGAGGTTATTGCTAGGAATACCTCCACTCGCCGTGGTGGCGCCACCGCACTCGCGGGGACTTGCAGAGTTCCTCCGCACGCAGCCGCCGACTTACTCCCGCCTCGAGGACCTCTCGATGCGGATGATTGGTCGCGCATGGTTGAGCGGAAGCTCAACATAGCTCGATGCCAGCGCAGGATAAGGCGCCGCGCCCCACCGCCTGAGGGCGCGCACTCTCATGGTGGGAGAACTATCTCGCCATGCACCCGCGCCATGTGGTCGCGTGGGAGGAGTTCAGCCGCGCTGTCGGGCTCACATCCCCGACTACTGATGAAGTCAAGAAGAAGGAGTTCCTCGCGCCAAGCAAGGGCGCAACTCGTGATTTGAGTACTTGTACGAGTTCAATCATCCGCTCGTTATGCTCCGGAGAGGTGGCCTCGATGAGGCTAAGCAGAGAAGTTTATGGATGGCTTGTCCGAGGAGCCGCAGGACAAGCTATCTATTGTGGACTTTTTCGACTTTCGTGCCTTGGTAGATAAGGTCATTGTTGCCGAAAGCATAAGGCAAAGGCGCTGGCGAGTCCCGCAAGCGCAAATGGGAGGCACATCGCCTACTCACGCCACCTCACTCGTCCTCGGGCCGCCACCAATGGCCTGTTCTTTGCTCCACCGGCGCCGAGGCCATCTCGCACCAGCTCTCGCCCACCGCAGCCGTGTTTCAGCCACGCGCGCCGCGATCCAAGACAGAGCGCCTCCGCAATCCGGCGCCGAGGTTACTTGTTTTCCACGCCACAACAAGGGCCATTATGCGAATGCTCGCCTCGAGTGTTGCAGCAGCCCTCGCCCTAATGGAGGACGCGGCGGGGAGTGGTCATCCACCGACGTAAGATGATCCAAGCCCTGTGGTGCGAAAGCAATGTCGAGTCAACCACCTTTCACCGAGGAGGCTCAGAGGCGCCAGATGTCGTGATGGGTACACTTCTTGTTAATTCTCGCCCCGCCGCAGATTATTTGATTCTCGAGCATCGCATTCTTTTATTTCAAGATCATTTGCTGCCGCTAGTGGTCTTCGCCGTGTTCCTTTGGGCTGCCTTTGCTCATCCGCCTCCCGGTCGGAAATGAGAGCCGTTTCTACGTTGTCGGATGTTCCTATCATAGTCCAAGGAGTGGGGTTTTGGCAAACCTTATTCTCGCTTGGGCCAATGAGTCCGATGTGATTCTTGGCATGGATTGGTTGTCCCAACACTTGGGGCAGATCGATTGCGCCAGGAAGATTGTCTATCTCACCAGCCCTTCAGGCGAGCAGGTCGGATTTTCGCCGCAGCTTCAGGGGCCACATCTATGTGTATTAGAGGCGAAGCCAGCATTGCAGATTCAGGATGTTCCCATAGTATCTGACTTTGGGGATGTCTTTCCTGAAGATTTGCCCGGGATGCCTCCAGTTCGAGACCTTGAGTTTGTCATTGAGTTGCTGCCCGGTACCGCTCCGATTTCGAAGGCGCCGTATCGAATGCCTCCCAATGAGCTAGAAGAATTGAAGAAGCAGCTTGGTGAGCTCCAAGCAAAGGGTTTCATCCGTCCCAGCCATCTCCTGGGGCTGTCCGTGATCTTTGTGAAGAAGAAGGACAAGACTTTGCGCATGTGCGTGGATTACCGTCCTCTCAATGAGGTGACGGTGAAGAACAAATATCCTCTCGCCCGCATTGATGATCTGCTTGATCGCTTGATCGGAGCCTGTGTGTTCTCAAAGATTGATTTGAGAATGGGGTATCATCAGTCGATCAGATTCGAGGATATTCAAGACGGCTTTCACTACTCGTTATGGTCAGACGAGTACACCGTCATGTCCTTTGGCTTAACCAATGCTCCACTTTGTTCATGAACCTTATGAATTCAGTATTCATGGAGTATTTGGATAAATTTGTGGTGGTCTTTATTGATGATATTCTTATCTATTCCAAGATCAAGCAGAGCATGCCGAGCATCCAAGATTGTTTTGGGCAAATTATGGAGCACCACCGATGCTAAGTTCAAGAAATGCGAGTTCGTTGAAGGAAGTGGCATTCTTGGGCCATGTTCTTTCACCGAGGCATAGTCGTGGATCCCAAAGAAGGTCACGACGTTCTATCTTGGGGCAGCCCAAGTCACCACCGATGCTGAGTTTTTCGTTTAGCGGGCTACTACCGCCGCTTTATCGAGAACTTCTCCAAAATCGCAAAGCCAATGACCGAATTGCTCAAAAAGGACAAGAAGTTTGTGTGGTCCTCTCGCTGTGATGAGAGCTTTCAGAGCTCAAACGGCGGTTGACTTCACCCAGCCTCACTCTTCCCGATATCCACAAGAGCTTCGATATTTATTGCGATGCCTCTCGTCGTGGCCTTGATGTGTTCTTATGCAGAAGGCAAGGCAGCTTGCCTATGCATCCGTGCGCTTGAGACCTCACGAGCTCAATTATCCCACCCATGATTTAGAGTTGGCTGCTTTGTGGTGCATGCACTCAAGATTTGGCGGCATTATCCGATCAGAATCACGTGAGGTGTATTCCGATCACAAGAGTTTGAAATACTTGTTCACTCACCAGATCCAACCTCGTGCAGAGGAGATGGCTAGAATTGATCAAAGATTATGACATGGGTATTCAAGATCACCGCAAGGCCAATGTGGTTGCCGATGCACTTAGCCGAAAGGTATACCGCAATACTTTAATGATCCAAGAGCAACAACCGCACTTCTTGCGTAATTTCAGCGCCTCAACTTGGGTTTGGTTGAGCATGGTTCCCTTGTCGCCTTGGTTGTGCAACCAACCTTGGTGGATCAAATCAAGGCCGCAAAGAATCGATGATGGTGTGGGTAAAATCAAGCGTAATATCAAGGATGGATCAGCCAAGTGTTTCACGTAAGATGAGCACGTGTTGTATGGTTTGGGCAAGGCCTTGTGGTCCCAAAGGTCCAAGAGTTGCGGGATTTGATTCTTCAGAGGCCCATGATTCGCCTTTGTCCATCCATCCCGGGCCACTAAAATGTACCAAGATCTGCGCCGAGATCTCGTGGACTCGCATGAAGCGCGAGATTGCCGTGTTCGCTGCCGATGCGACGATGTTGTTGTCGCGTGAAGGCCGAGCATCCGCGCCCAAAGAAGTCTTCTTCACCCTTGCCTATACCGAATGGAAGTGGATTCAGAGGCATGGATTTTATCACCGTCCGCCTGCACTCTCGCGGAAGGATGCATTATGGGTTGTCATTGATCGATTGACTGAAGGTGGCCCATTTCCTTCCAAAGGCGATCGAAAATTGATGTGAATCACTAGCGGATCTTTACATATCCCGCATTGTGAGTCCGCATGGTGTGCCACGAACGATAGTGTCGATCGTGGTTCTCTTTTCACTTCCCGATTTTGGCACACCGCAAGAGGCCATGGGTACCCGCTCTTCGCTCATTTCGACTTATCATCCTCGATCGATGGTCGACGGAGCGCCAATCGTGTGCTTGAAGATATGTTCGTGCTTGTGTTCTTTCCTTTGGAAAGAATTGGGAGAAGTGCCTACCGCTTGCCGAAGTTCTCCTACAACAACAGCCTTCCGTGCTAGTCTCAGATGGCACCATTTGAGGCCTTGTATGGGGGCGCTGCAGAACACCATTGAACCGGTCGAATCGTGAAAGGCGCTCTTGGCCCGATTCGATCAATGAGGCCGAAAGTCAAGTGCGCTTGATTCGTGAGCACTTGCGCGTGGCTCACCCGTGCGTAAGAGTTATGCAGATCGGCGCCGCCGTGAGTTGAGTTTCCACCAATGACTTTGTGTATCTCAAAGTCTCACCTCAAAGGTCATCGCTGCTTTCGCCGCCAAGGGCAAATTGGCTCTCTGCATGTCGGACCCACCGCATCATCGATAGAGTGGGAGCCGTTGCTTACAAGTTAGACTTGCCGCCACACTTGAGGGGTGCATGATGTTTTCCATGTGTCGCAATTGAAGAAGTGCTCCGTGTTCCGGTTGAGGAAACACCATTGGAAAATATCGATGTGCAGAAGATCTGCCTTTATCGTGAGCGCCCGCTCAGATCCTCGAAGAAGCTGAACGCAGAACAAGGAACCGTGTGATTAAGTTCCTTAAAGTTCAGTGGTCGAACCACTCCGAGGATGAAGCCACTTGGGAGCGGGAAGATCGTCTCCGAGCAGATTACCCATCATTCTTCTCCAAGTTGATCGTAATCTCGGCAGATTCCTGTAAGGGGGGGAGATTTGTAACAGCCCTAACTTAGGGTTTGTATTTCAAATGTAAAATTTTGAGGAGAAATAAAAACTTTTGCTGTCTCTTCAAATCAATTGAAAGTTCTACAATTTTCCCTAGCAATTTCCAATTTTTAGAATTTAATTCTTGTGATTGGAAATTGTTGTTATCAGATTCTTAGCTTTCAAACTTGTGATCATCCTCTGAAATTATTTTTCCTATCATCTTGATCATCCTATCTACCTCCCTGAATTATTTCACAATTTTTAGATTTTATTTGCTATTTCAAATGGCCAAGTCAAACTAGTTGAAAATCTGGTCAAATCCTAGGTCAGCATGCTTGTGAATTTTCTGCAGAACTTTTCAGTGCATAAAAGTTCTGGAAAATTTATGCAGTGTTGCTCTCTGTCTCAAGTAGCTACCATAAAATTTCGGAATTTTTGGAGCTCGATCTATCTCTAAAAATTCCCTAAACTCTCTCAGCTTTTAAAATCGAAAATCGAAAACATCGCTTGTCCGCTCGAACCCGAGTCCGACTCAAACTGCATCGCACCACTTGACTCGTCGCACCGCTTAGCTGCACCGCGCGAGTCCAATCGATCGTGACCGTCCGATGCAAATCGAACGATCCACGTTGCGCGGCGCAACCGACTCCGTCCGAATGCATACACCAATCTCACCGCCCATTTCGATCCAACGGCCGCTTGTGTTGTCGATCAAATCAAACCACCGGTTCGCACCGCTGGCTGGGCCGATGTGTGGACCCCATCCGCCGCTTCGTCCTCGCCTTCTCCGCTGTCTCACCGAGTTTCGGCCAGACGCGATGCTTGCCACGCCTCTCGCCGCCGCCACATTTCGCCCTCGTGTCGGTCCGAGAAGCATCGCCGGTCTCATCTACCCACCGAACTCATTCATTCCTTCTCTACCCCATTTCGTGCTTTCTCCGCCCGCTTTGTCTCTCACGAGTTGAACCCAAGAGCAGCGCCGCCGTGTCGCGTGCTCTTCAAGCCCGCGACCGCACCATCGTGATCCACTCTCTCGCCGCTCCATTTTGCCCATCCCGGTCATCGGCATCCATTGGATCGCTCGAGCAACTTCATCGCTTTCGCCTCGGCGGCCTTTCCCCGCGAGCTTGCTAGCGCTCGTGAGTCTCAAGCCTCAACGCTTGGTTCCACTTGATCGCAATGCTCCACCGATGCTCACGGTGGGTTCGTTTCGCCTTTGGTGCATCGTGGAAGCCGGCGACCGATTCTTCTCCGAGCTCGCAGCCACGCCGTGATGATTCCGCCGCCTCTGACCTCCTTCGCCGCCATCATCTTGTGCTTATTGTTCCGGGATCAAGGCGAGCCGAGGCGCATCTTCCGGTCTTCGGCCCGTAGCGCCTTCTCCGCGAGCACCGCACCTTCTTCTCCGCCTCCGGCCGCGTGAGCTCAACTCCGGTGACCATCGGACTCGCGTCGCCGCCATCGTTCGCAAGGTCTCGTGAACCCGGGTATCACTCACTCGCCTTGAAGCCCACCGTTAGCGAGATCCACCGCGCGCCGCGCCGCCGCCGTCGCGCGCGCGGCGAGCCGGTGTCATCTCATCGCTAATCTTGTTTAGTGGAGTCTCTCGACTTGTGGGCCTTTGTCGTTAATCATGTTTAGAAATCATTTAATCCAACCGCTTTATTTCACCTTGAGTCTCCGTCATGTGGGCCCGGAATGTCGCTTAGGTCTGTAGTTTCCTTAATGCGCTCCGATGGGAAGCGATTCGTGAGGGTATGTTAGGTTTGCACTTTCGCGGCCGGCCGCTCGTCAAGTAAGTCAAGACGTATTCTTAGAATACGCCTTCGACGTCACTTTCATTTAATTCATTTAAACTTAGAAAATGCATAACTAATTCAATTTTTATCCAAATTGCATGAATCCAGTGCTGTTTATTTTCATTTCAAATGTATTATTTACTAAAATTAGTTTCATCCATGTCTCTGTAGCAAAAATCTGTTAATTAATAAAATGGTGTCTTATGTATCTTCTAGATTAGAAAATGCATATCTCTTTCAATATTTGTCCAAATCCAGTGAAACCAATTTTGTAATTTGTCATTTTTAATGTACTAATTATTAGGATAGGTTTTATACACTGTTTCTGTTCATGAAAATTTGTTAAGTAATTAACTAGTGTTTTGATGTGTTTTTAGCTTAGGAAATTCATAGAAAATTCTTAATAACTTAAAGTGAATTCGTTTCTGCTTTCAAATTTTGTTATATCATGCTTAGGCTGCTGTGAAAAGTTTAGTGTGTTTTGTTGTTGTTGTATTGTTTGAGTTTGGTCGGTGTTATTCGCTCTTATTCGCTTTGTTCAATCGTTAGGATTCGATATTTGCGCAACCCCGAGAACGATCCTCCGCAACATATTGAGCAACAAAGAATGTGCAAGCGCTTGATCATGTTTAATCCCAGATTTTAAAGATTAATATTTTGTTTCAAATTGTATGTATGCATTGCTTAATTTGTGTTAAATTGATTAGTTAAATCCAGAGTGCATATCCTGTAGACAAAATATTGATCTCTACTACCCGAGCTTAGGTTATTTGTCGTGATTAGAGATCTGGATGATCCCTTGTCACTTAGTAGATCCGGTCAACTTGCTTAGACATGCTTAGCTATCGGTAGAATCAAGCGGTTATCGACTTTAGTCGTAGCCTTGATCACACAAAATCTACTATAACTTTATGTTTCAGCTTTTGCTATGTTTATCCGCAAAACTAAAAATGAAAACAAAATGATTTAGACTTGGGCACAATGGTAAGACCGGTGTGATCTGTTGGGTGTGATCGAAAGGTGCCCGAGCCGCTTAAGGACCGAGTTACTTGCGCCACCGATCGAGCATTTTGCGTGCTAACCACACTAGAGTATATGGGACCTCTCTTGACCTAGTACTTTGGCGTGTATTGGCTCCGGTCGCAGGAGGTCGCAGGAGGGATGGAGGTGGGAGCATGGTAGTTGTCCAAAAGCTTTATCCCGAGTGGGTAGTTGTCTTTTCGGCTTTACCATGTAAGCGTATGGATTTCTATCCATACGAGCGCTCGTAGTTAATACACAATATTGGAAAAAGTCTCGTAGGACTTAGCCGTACAAAGATACCTTCGAAGTGTGTTTTGGCTTAAAGGCGTCCAAGTGTGGTACATTGGTACACCCCGCAGGTTAAAACTATTCGAATAGCCTCGCCCTAGGTTATGGACACGCTGATACGCCCGTAAGAACTAGACTACAACATTTAAATTAAAATTTGATGGGTGGTACGAACGGGATTCGTGTTATTGTTGTGGTGACTATTGGGATAGTCACTTCTAGGTTGTTTTATCTTTCGCTTTGTTATTAATATCCGCATCGTTATTTCAATCTTAAAATGAATTGCAAACTTGCCTTCAAACTATATTACACTATTGCAAATAAAGTTGGCTTTATGCAAATAAAACATATGGCCTCCACTAAACAAGCTCGCATGTAGCATATGAACAGTCCGCTAGTTCACACGCTGCCTTGCGGGTACAAAGACAATCTTTGTACTCAGGTGCTTTGCTTGATGTTTTTGTTGCAGAGGAGGAAGGTGAGCCTCAGGGGCCTCACTTCTGTGAGCTGTGCTGTCGCTTCGTGGGTGACGACTAGTCTTGGCGGTCCGGTCAGATGCCTTGTGGGTTGAAGGCACACTGATTGGCTTTGTTTATAGCCATCTTATGGCACTTTTGCTTCCGCTGTCGTTCTTGTTATTTGTGTATCTTTTGGGCCGGTCGGCCTGTGTCTGTAATAACCTCTACTAATTGTTTATCTTCCGTTTGGTAGTGTTGTGTTTGGACTCTATGTGTGGGATGGAGTTGATGTCTAATTTTGTACCGAGGTGTGTATACTGCTTTCTGGGAAGTATACATATCTCGAGGATCAGTTTATTTGATTTGTGATGCTAGGACCAGGTGGTTGGTTAAGCATTACAAACCAAATAAATTGGGGTCCTCACACACCCATCCATGTCAAAACTGTTTTACAAAAACATTTTGAGATCAAAACCAAAGTCTAACTTTAAGTGGCTTTGCCAGCATGTCCATGACCGTGGACACGGCTATTCGAATAGATTGACACTCTGCAGAGGTTGTACAACTTTACCCACAAGAGATAATCAACTTTTAATGTCCGTCTGCCAGACTTCCGAAGGTGTGCGACTAAGTGATCATCACGAGGCCTTTACAATGCATCATTCCACCATAGTCCTCCCTCGCTAAGGTTTCGCCCCCTTTGGACTACCCGTCCGCAGGGTTCAGGCACCCTCTTGCGCCAGGTGGGACTAACAAAGATCATAACATGACTACCCACCGCACCAACATGAATGACCATGATGGAACTTTGCAAATTAATTAGCCAGGTCCTGCCCAGACAAGACATGTGGTAGTACGATGTGGCTTAGCAAGATACGGCTCGAAGACCAGTCCTTAACTGACTTAGGCGACAACCAACAGAACCCTGGGCCTCAACTTACCTAGTTGAGCCCGTGCATAAACCTGCACCCACCCGACAACCATTTCACCCAAGTCCAAACCATCATTTTATTTTATTTTCTAAAATCATTTTTAATACAATTTAATCAATAGATGATTTTTGACTGAAATTCCCCAAAATGAAACATGTTTGGTCTATAAGCATGGCTAAGCACAATATTTTCCAAAATGATCCCAGTTCATACTATCGTATCAACCAGGTTTTGACTAGGTGACAACATGTTTGAATCAATTATCAAAATTGGCCATACAAAGGATTTTAGGCATAACTATAAATTTAAAACAGGAATTTAAATTACTGAATATAAATAAGCATGCAATAATAATTTAAAACAGAATTTAAATAATTTGAATTAGTGGGATCGATATGATCAAGGGTGTAACTTTCCTTCATTGACATCCTGAAAATCTAAGTCTTCGGGATGGTCAAACCCTCCGGAGTCGTCAAGTACATACGCGAAAATACGACAAATTCAATTCAAATTTAAATAAATTCAAAATGACAGTTAAAAAAACTCCAAATTTAAATATCTTGGTTTAGTTAGCTAGATTACAATTTTACACAAATTTTGCAACTTGAATCACCCAATTTGGATTTCAGATGCAAAAGTTATGAATTTTTGAAGTTTAAATCTATTTAAAACCTAAATTCTGAATTTATTAGTTTTTCCTGATTTATTTTTCTAAAGGAAAATCAACTTCAAATAATTTTTTTTACTTTTGACTTTTAAAACTCCAGAAATTCAAATCAAATTTTTTTAATTTTTTTTCAGAAATTCTAATAAAACAATAACTATATTTATTTTATTTCTAATAACATAACCTTGGATGTTACAAACTACCCCCTTAAAAGGAATCTCGTCCCCGAGATTCGGAGAGGCTAGAAAGAGAGATAGGGAATACAAAGCAAGGAATTGCTAGGTATTCAACTAGAATTGTCGTCGTTCACATCCTGCTCATCATCTGACAGAACTTGAGCTGTGACATTGTACAGATGTCCTTTTCCTGAATTCTGCGACTTCTTGTTTGCTTGCATGATGTTGACTTCAGAGTCAGCTGGATTTACTGTCTGCTGCTTGTTTGGACATTTACTGGCGAAATGCCCAAACTCATGCCTGCAACATAGGATGAGTCCTTCTGTGCCTGATCACCATCAGATGAGTTGGAGGACCCCAAGTTGACTGGGTTGTCTGCCGTTGGCTGGGATTTGACTTGATACGATGAAGTCCCTCTAGCTCTAGGAAAACTTCTCGAGTTGAACTTCTGTGCAACCATTCTTCTCTTACGATTCTCCATTTCCCGGTGCTTGCCTTCTTGACGAATCGCCTTGTCAACTAGCTGCTGGAAGTCAGTATAATCCTGGGAAATCAGCTGTACGGACAAATCATCATTGAGTCCTTCTAGGAATCTTTCCTGCTTGTTTTCATCCTTTGCAACATCGTTAGGTGTATATCGTGCTAGTTGATTGAACTTATGTAGGTACTCATTCACAGAGAGGTTGCCCTGACGAAGTGTGCGGAACTACTCCTTGTGGACCCGAGTCTTGTGGACCGGGTCCATGAAATCGCATTCTATCCACGGTGGACCAGGTGCATTGCACCATGGCATTGCCACGTATGTGCACACGGGGGCAGGTGACATGGAGGCCAAATAGGCGAAAACGGCGACGTGGCCGTGACATGGCCATAACGTGGCAGAGCCACATCAGCTCAGAGCGGGCGGCAGCTCGACGTTGGGCTCGCCGGCGCTATGCGCCACGGTTAGCTCCGCCGAGGGCTCAACGCGAAGAGGGGGAGGTCGGGAGTGCGGTGCTCACCGATGTGGAGGATGGGCGCGAGGCGTCGGCCGGCGGCGAGGAGATGTGCGGCGGCTCGGGAGGTGGTCCGGCAAGGCGGGCGTGCTCACGGGGACGGCGAGGCTGCGGCGAATCCAATGGTGCTGGTGGTGAGGACGCGGCGACGGTGGCGGCGGAGCTAGAGGCGGCAGAAGAGGTGGCGGCCGGCGAGATGGAAATCCCGATTGCGGCCAGAGGAGAGGAGCGGAGGGGCTAAGAGTTGGGGGAGGAGATTGTTGGAAATATGCCCTAGAGGCAATCATAGAGATGATTGTATTTCAGTATGTTCATAACATTTGATAATATGTTATCTTGTTCCTTGAATGAATCATCAGTTATATAAATCAATGAGTATGTGACTTGTTGGTGAAACTCTTTATCTTATATGATATCGTTCTTAAAAGTATCCCTGGTCGAATGTCACTTTGGTGAACACCGGTGACTCTACATTAGTACATGTATTGATTGATGACCATATTTCACGGTCATGGATATAGAGATATCGAATCAATAATGTGGACACATGTTAGAGAACATAGTGTTGGATAAGACCCACCTTGAGACACTATTGAGATTGTTATGATTCTATGTGTCGTTAGTTGGTCTCAAGCAATGATGATGTATAATCCTCATACCTGAGATCAGCATGGTTTCCTACATGTGTAATAGCACTCTTAGGGGTTGCCAAGCGCTACTCCATGAATCAGGTAGTTATAAAGGTAGCTTTGGGTATGCTATGAAACATGCGGAGGAATGTGGTAGTCGGATATGGATTTGCCCTCCTAACATAACGGAGAGATGTCTGCAGGCCCTCGTTGTGGTCGAATAAAGAAAGTGCATGGGCATGCCACTAGTGGTCGAAGTGTCGACCAAATGAAGTTATTCGACACTTGATCGAGAAAGTATTGAGCAGTCCATGGATGACCTATTATCTCACCCGAGTTCAACCGGATGTCGTGAGGCAAAGGGAGAATACATAAGCGAGTCGTTCGGTTGCGAGGTCGTAGACCGGTGAAGTCGTATGGAGATGCGACCAGTCGAAGACTACTCGAACATAATCACCAGCGGTCGTAGGAGTTGCAAATGGTCGTAGTTAGATACTAATCGGTCGTAAGGAGTTATGAACTGATTATAACTAATTATGAATCGCCGTGATTAAGTGCGAGTGGTCGTAAGTGATAAGGACCTGGTCGTAGATCATATTGCGTTAAAGTTCGTCCGATATATTCTGTGTATGTTCGGGAATCGTTATGTGCTGCTAGGTACCACTGACGACTCGTGATCGAGAAAGTGTTTCCGAGTCACAACCGATTACACACGAACCTATAGGGTCACACACTTAAAGGGCTAGGATTTGATTTGGATGGTGATCCGAATTCTTATAGGCCTCGAGTTCCTAATGGGCCTCCTGGTCGGGACCCATTATGGATGCCTATATATAGAGGGGCGGTGGCATGGGGTGATGATTAATCAAATCTTTCTGGAAGAAATCCCGAAACCCTAATAGCCACGCTCTCCTCAACCACGCCGCTAGCGCTAGCACTCCTGCGCGTGGTGTCCCTGCCCCGTACGTGTGGATACCTTGGAGGTGCTGTTGCGAAGCATCAGCACTAGGACGATCCGCGACTCATGACGTTCATCGGAGTAGGAGGAGAAGACGTGCAGCAAGTACGACTACGACTGCATCAACTCGCTACATCGACTCTACTTCCGCTACGAGTCGGCGCGTCTAGTGGTAATCTCGTGATCTATGACTTGCGGTGGTTCCTTGGTTGCGCGGTATATTTTTGTTTGTGCTATCGTAGCCTTGCCGCGATCCTTCAGAGATGAGTGAAGCAAGGGGCTCACCGTGCTCCTACTTATAGGGGCGGAGGGTACCAGGGCGAGGAGATCGTGGGCGGCCATGGCGGCGGCGGCGGTTTGGCACGCGGGTGAATCGGTCGGAACCGACGCGAGGGGAGGGGGAGAAGGTGGGGGCGAGGGCGGTTGGAGGCGCCGAGTCGTGCACCCATGTGCGTGGGGGACGAGGGAGGTTGGGGGCGGCGGTTTGATGGAGTTCCCACGAGCGGAGATGGCGGAGGCGCGCAGGGAAGAAGGGGAGGAGTAAGAAGGGGCGAGGCGATCTTGGGAGGTGGAGCCAGGAGGGGCGGGGCGAGGGGTGCGCGGGTGGAGATGGGCCGAGTGGGCCGGGTGCGGGAGGAAATAGGAATGGTGTAACATCCCAATTTTAGACTTGTGGTTCAAATGTAAGAAAATGAGTAGAAATTAAAACTTTTTCTTACATCATGTATTTCCTATTGTACCAAACAATTCTTGTACAAGAAGTCATGGAAATACAAAGTCACAAGTCTTTTGGTCCAAACTTTGAGCTTCCAAGAAAATAATCATGTCAAACATTTTGATCATCTCCTAGAAATACTTTTCCTAAGTCCCAGGGTTGATGTGGGGCCCCTCTGAAAAGTTTCACAATTTTTAGAAATTGTTTGAACACTTGGGAGGCAAGTCAACCCAATTTGAATCTTGGTCAAACCTTGGTCTAGCACATTGTAGAATTTTTGGAGAAAATGCACTGCATTTAAACCTCTGAAAATTTTACACAAAGTCAATCTTTGAGTCAGTAAGCTCCTGTAAAATTTTCAGAATTTTTGGAGTCTTTTTGCTACCTCAAAGAAATCCTCAAAGGTCTCTGTGCTATTTTGAAAACCAGGTTTGGTTTACACTTTTGCTCTGGCACGAGTCAGACTCGGGCTCAAGCCCGAGCCTAACTCAACTGACTCGGTCAGACCTTGTCCACCTAATCACACCCGGGCGCGTGCAAGCAGAGCTGTTGGATTCATATCCAACGCTTACGACCTCCCCCGGGTGCGCTAACCTCCTGAGGTTGGAAGTGCTCGTGCCCGCCCATCTTCCATCCAAAGGCCCACGACCTCTCCTCCTCCTCCTCTGTTGTTTTCAAAGCGCCAGAGCTCTGAGATCGTAGCCGTCCGAGATAGATCCAACGGTCGACAGTCACCCGAGTGCATTATAGGTCATCTCCTACCTCTAGACGTGCGTGAGCAGTAGCTTGAGTATGGTAGTGTCATTTCATGTTCCCTACACCTGCCCTAGTCGACATCAAGTGTTGTGGGAGACATGTTCGGCCGTGCCATGCCCTAACCTACTCTTTTTCACCTTGTTTTCACTTTCGGCTTTGTCTTGAGCCATGCTCCTTTTGTCTCCCGAAGGAACTCCTGTCAAACCCTAACCTTTTCTAAGCTTTATAAGCACTCCCTTTACCTCCTGGTCTTTCTTTAGACCACCCTCGAACTCCACCTTCAATTGTAGAGCTTAACACCTTCAAATCCGTCAAGGCACCATTGTTGACCCATTGAGCTCTTTGGTGTTCTTGGTGCTCCAGTGGTTCTCCCCCACAATTCTTTGCACCATTCCTATCTCCTCACTATCTTAAGCATATCCCCTCACTTAATTTTGGATTTGATTCGCAGGATCTGTCCAATTTGGGGTTTGTTCAAATTCGGCTGTAATTGGTCATCTTCTTCCTCAGCTCAGGTGAGTGGCCCATTTTGAAATTATTTGCTCCTGTAGCCTCTGTGAACCATAATGAAGCTCTATTGATACTTGAGTACCACTCATTTTGCTCAGGGTGCCATTTTCCACCTCTCTTCTTCAAGTCCGGCGGGCTCCTCTGTGGACCAGCTGCTCCGGCCAACTTCAAAGCTCCCCTCCATCTAGGTAGCTCCTTATTAGTCCATAGGGGTCCTGGCACCCACTCCCTAGGATCACAGCGAAGCTTTCGGTTGTTTTCAAGTTCTAGTATTTAGTCCCTTTTTCGTTTCCCGGCTAGCCGGCGTTTAGAGCCACCACCGTCGGCAAGGTTGCCACCACTAGGTTCCTACTGCTATTACGAGTCCATTCCAGCTCTTGCTTGGCGCCGCCGTGGCCAGGATCGCCGGCGGCAAGCCGGGGAAGTCACTTGGATGTTGTCGGGAGGAAACTCCCGTTTTCGTCATTATATTAGTGCACATTTAAGTCTAATGATTTTCAATCATCGGGGATCTGAGCTTGTCTTAAAGCCGCGCCCGTGAGCCACTCTCTTGTGGGCTCGAGCCCTTTGAAACTCCGCGGCGATTCCCCGCGCTCCATTAATGGTTAAGACCAGGATTTATTGAGTTCTCTCCGTTAGCACTGTCGGAAAGGTCCATTCGAGGCCACTGACACGTGGGCCTCAACCTACTGTTGTCGGAATCTAAGCCACCGCTCAGACCACCCTCACGACCTCCCAGTTTGATCTCCACCATTCAGGACCTCCTTAGAGTTAATCAGGGCCGCAGGACCTCCCTCGGGGTCCTCTTTGCAAAAAGACCTCCCCTGGTCATTTTTGCAAAGACCACCCCAGGACCACCTCAGGGTCCTCTTTGCAAAAAGACCTCCCACTGGTCCTTGTTCGGAGAAGCTAAGTCACAGGACCTCTTTTGGGCAGATCTGGACCGTTGAAGACCTCCCCATGGAGATCGTAGCCGTCCAGACCGCTCTTTATAAAACCTTATCGCTTTAGACCTCCCTCCGCCTCGATCTGGACCGTTCAGGACCTCCCTAGATCCATCTGAGCCGTCCAGACCTCCTCCCGCTAAAACCCTGTCGCATCGGACCTCCCTCGATTAAATCTGGATCGTTCAAGACCTCCCCGGTAGATCTTGACCATTCCGACCTCCCCTTCCTTAGATCTTACCGTCCAGACCTCCTTCGCTTGATCGTGACCGTTAAGACCTCCCTTGGGAGATCTTAGCCGTCGGGACCTCCTTGGTGGTCTTAAGTCGTAGGACCTCTCCTAGAGATCTAGACCGTCGGGACCTCCCCCGAGAAATCCTGACCGTCTAGACCTCCTCCGTTGGATTGGAGTTCTAGGACCTCCCTTAGTGCTCGGGACCGCAAGATCTTGATCTGACGGTCACGACCTCCTAGGCGCACGAGGAGCTCCTCTCGTGTGCGCTGTGCGCCCATCTGGTCGTAGCCGTTGGATCTCATCTCAATGGCCACGACCTCCCCTTTTTCGTTAAGCCGGTTGGACCTCCCGAGAGCTCCAGTTTTCTAAGTCTTTTGTAGATTCAAATTTCTTAAGTGCATAAGTTGGTCATTTTAACTCCTTTTGAATGTTTCAAGTTCTGATAGCTTTGTGGTAGGATAAATTTTAATTTGAGATTGTATGTGGTCACTATTCTAATTGGGATTTATTAATATTGCGATAGGAGTTTGAATGGTTCAAGAGTTAGGAAAATTACTTCAAAATGTGTAAACTATATAACTTTTTGTGTATAACTCCATTTTGAGCAAACCCAAGTCTGTAAAATCCCTCTGGTAGTGTACTTTAGCTTAGCATGGGTCTTGTTTATATTTATGTTCTTGTAAAGTGGTATATGCCAGTTTCACAACTTTAGAAAATCATAACTAATTCATTCTAACTCCAAATTGTGCAAACTCAATTTTGCTATTCTTAGAATGTCTTAACCTACCTACCATAAAAATTTCAGACTCTAGTTCATTCTAGAAATTTATGCCATGAACAGTAACAACTAGGAATTAAAATTGAATTATCAGGCTGATAGGATTTGTTTTAGCCATAACTTTTTCATACCTAATCCAAATGACTTAATTCTTGTTCCTAAATTGGTCTAAAATCTTAATCTTGCTGCTGTATAAATTTCATTGTATTTGGATATCTTTTGCTGTTGGGTTTTATTTGGAGTTCTTGTTCTTATTTGGTTATCGCCTTTTCGCGCGAGGTTCCGAAGAAGTTATTGAGTACGTGAGTGAATCCTCTGCAGCAAGAAAGTGACCTATAGCAAGGCAAGCGGTTTGATCATATCCACTCCATCCCATTACTTTTAAAATCTAATACTTTGTTTTACTTGTATGTATGCATGCTTTTGTATCAATGATTAATTTTGCCGAATAGAGATAGCTAATCCTATTGCATTGTTTCCCTTAAATTGTTCACCCCTGCCACTACCTTAGGAATATTATCCTCACCGGTGAATTAGAGCCCAGTGAATGATTTAGGGCCTTTTATTTGTCTTTACGATATGATGCTTAGCAATGCTTAGTTACCAGTAGAATTGGGCGGTTATCGACCTAGTCGATGACCTTGATCACACAAAAACTTGCTATTACTTTTAATCTATACCTTGTGCTTTGTTTATTTGCAAAACCAAAACTGAAAACAAAATGCTTTAGACTTGGGCACAATGGTATGTTGGTGTGATCTGTTGGGTGTGATTGGAATGGTGCCTAAGTCCCCAAGGACCGAGTTACTTGTGTCACTAAGCTAAGCGCTTATTGCGTGCTAGCCACACGAGAGGGATATGGGACCTCTCTTGACTAAGTACTTTGGGAGGTGTTAATTATGAGCTGGTCGGTGGGTGTGTTAAAAATGTGTGTGTGTGTGTATGTGGTGTGTGAGGGGAGCATTAGCAGACCGGATAGGCTGTCTAATGTGTCCTTCTCCCGTGGGTTGCGGCTCTTAATTAGCATCGTCCATTGGAAAGCGTCTTGTTAGACTTAGTCGTGCCCGCATACCAAAGTAAGTATGCTAACCGTGGCTTGTGGAAAGGCGGTCTATCGTGTGGGTACATTGGTACACCCCTGCAGGGTAAAACTATTTGAATAGCCTCGTCCTAGGATATGGACATTGCTTGGTAAGGTCGTGCAAGAACTAGACTACAACCTTTTTAAAAAACTTAAAATTTGACATGGGTGGTATGAAGGGGTACTTCATACTATTGTTGTGGTGACTATTGTGTTAGTCACTTCCAGGATTGTTGTTGTCATCTACCTATTGTTATTTTTGTCTCCTGGTTTTTGAACAATAAAAATGAATTGCAAACTTGCTTTCAAACGTATTACATTATTGCAAAAAAAACTTGCTTTATGCTGAAAATGAGTCCAGTGCCTCCTCCACTTAAATAAAGCTTGCATGTAGTTATTTATAGTTCTGTTATCTTACATGTCAGTCTTGCGAGTACAAAAATAATTTTTGTACTCATCTGCTTTGCTTAATATTTTTGTTGCATAGGAAGGTGAGCCCGAAGGGCCTCACTTTTGTGAGATGTGTTGTGGCAGTGTCTGGGACGATTAGCTTGGCGGTTCAGTTGGTTGCCTTGTGGGTTAAAGGCACACTAATTGGCTTTTGTTTATCGCCATCTTATGGCACTTTTGCTTCCGCTGTTTATTTGGTTATCTGCATGATATTTGGCCTTGTCGGCCCCTCTTTTGTAATAACTTTATATTATGTATGTCTTTTGAATTTGTGTTGTGCTTGGTTCTATGTGAATGAGTGGAATTGATGCACGATTTTTTAGCGGGGTGTGTATAATGCATTTCTGGGAAGTATACATATCTCGAGGTTTGGTTTATTTGATTTGTAATGTTAGGACCAAGTGGATGGTTAAGCATTACAAGCCAAATCAATCAGGGTCCTCACAAATGGGGCTGGGATTGTTTCGGCCCAAAAGGGTTTTGGGGTTTTTCAATTCATTTTGCAATTTAATTAATCCGATTAATTCAAAATAGCTTTAGAAAATATCAAAATAAATCCAAAAATTATGGAAAAAATCACATAAATTGCTGGAGGTATTTTGGACTTAAATAAAATACTTCCAACTTATAATTGGCTTTTAATTTTGCAAATAAATTGTTTTGGCTTTAAATATTTAGGATAAAGCTTTTAAAATTCCAGAAAATTCTAGAAATTAAGTAAATTTTTATTTTTCAGATTAAATCAAATAAAACTTCAAGAACTTGAAATAATTTTTTTTTTACTTTTGACTTTTTAAAACTCCAGAAATTCAAATCAAATTTTTAATTTTTTTTCAGAAATTCCAATAAAACAATAACTTTATTTATTTTATTTCTGGTAACATAACCTTGGGATGTTACGCATCATATCATAAAAACATTGCATATTTCATAATATTTACAGGCTATCACTCTACCATGCACTTGCTTGTTAACCAAGCAGAGCGAAGCAATGTGCGGATGGCGCCGTTCCAGAACCTCCACCTGAACAGGCATTCAACCAGACTCAATACATTGTAGCAATACATGCACACCTACAGACGACATTGTTCCTACGTGCAATCCGACACGAACAAACCGCTCTCACCGGGCACTATTCTGCTAACCCAGTGCCCAAATAACAATAAGTTAGGGATCACGTCGTCTAACCTTGTGAATAAAATTTATTTGTGCAGCCCTAATTTCTTTCCCCTATTTTTTTTCTTTCCTCTTTTTCTTTTGTCTTGGCCGAAGTCATCCCTAGCCTGGCCTCGGTGCCTACCATCAGTCGCCCTAGCCAGGGCCACAGCCATGGCAGCCCGAGCTCCACCTGGTTCCCCCTGCGCCTCTCAACTGGCTCTAGCCAACGGATCCACTGCCTATCGCCGTAAACTGTCCCATCCTTCCCTTGGTTCTACACTACCTCGGCTACAGCTGTCGCCAGTGCTGTAATATTCCATTTCATTAAAGAAGTATTTAATAAATTAGAAAAGGATTAATAACCTGAATTTAGGAGGAAAATAGTTATGGGCCTTTGGCCCATACTTAGGAGGTGGACCGGACAACAACATAAGAAGGAAGGGGAGGGAAAACCCTAGCATGGCACTATAGCACGTGCTGCTACAGTACTGCGTCGCCTGCTACAGTACCATGCTGCTGCTATAGTAATCACCCCTCCCTTGCTGCTGTCGAAGAAAAAGAAGGAAGAGGGAGAAGAAGGAGGAGATAAGGGAGAAGGATCACGTGGTGGTTCTTGCGTTCTTTAGCAGATTCTTCAACAGTAACCCGCGATCCCGTTCGATTAGTCGTGTAGTTTCGCGATTTGGCAATGTCGGTATTAGATCGGTTTTTGGCAGTCTGTATTGCTCGGCTATTTTGAGGATGTTAACTGTGAAATTGATCTGTCCATCTTCTAGAGATTTGTAGGTCACGTCTTTAGCTTTCAATAGAGTCTTGGATCATGTCGTTTGGATTAGCAGTTCAAAATGTATGAATTTTATAGCGCTGCTGTTCGATAAATCTGCTACAATTCTGACGGTTATTAGTAATCAGACATAAGAGGATAGTTAAAGGAATATTTTGAAGGTCTTGCTATAACGAAAGATGTAGATAATTGGCTTAGATTTTGAAGAAGCTAAAGAACTTGAAATTTGGATAATTGTACTGAAAGTTATGATGGTTTTAAGGTCGCTGTCCAGAAACCCTAACGTGAAATAGTTGCTCTGTTAATTTGTTTGGTAATGATATTAGATGGCCGAATCAGGAAGGCTCACCAAATAGATTTAGGTGGGGAATTTTATAAGCTTTCCAAAAAGTCTAAGAATGCATCATTTGGATCTTGGATCGAAAAGTTATGGATTTTATAGTGTGACTGTCTGCTAAGGGGGACAGTAGTTTAAGATTTATGGAGTTGGGTTTGCACTATTGAACGTAGCGTTTTTGTAATTACTTCTAGTTTTATCTTATCCAGTATTATTTTATTAGCGTGCTTTAATTAAATTCAGGTGGGGATTAGTCCTAAGGACTGCGCCCTCTTCACGTCCTCCGTTCTCGCACGATTGAGGCAAGTACTTGTTTACTAGTACTGTGAGTATATGTGATATTTATGGATGCTAGAGTGTTATGGATGTCAATGATCATGATTATTAGTGTTTTGAAAATATGTATTATCATGGATGCTTGAATGTTATTGTAGCACCCCAGCCCAACATGAGCCTGAAATGCTACTAAACTAACAATATAACAAGCTAAAACCAAGATACTTTACTAAATTTTGGTAGAACCTCCTTTATATAGCTAACTATCTTGGGGTTCCAACAGGTACAAATTTCAGAATTAAACAATCCAACATTCAGCATAATCAATAGGCATCCAAGGTTTGCTAAATGACTAAAGCATAATCATAGGCATCCAAACTATACTACTCATCATTATTACAAGTAATCCAATGCGTAAAGCATAACCATAATAAATCCCTTAAGCAGTTTGCTCAATTATTAAGGCATGATCTGAAATTTAATCAATTATGAAAGGTTCATGGCAGTTTGTGTGCGATATATGGCTACTTCGTCCCATGCATGTCATTCTTGTGTTGGGTACCTAAAACAACAACAACAGCAAGAGTGAGTCCATAGACTCAGCAAGTACATATAAAAGCATTACAATACAAATTAATAACATCAGCATCCACTTCCAGAAGCAATTCATTAAATCATACCACATGCATATGCAATGCTCAAGGATCCTTTCTCTTTAACTCTTTTTGTATTTTACCGGTAATGCAAGGTATACAACCGTCGCTGTATACCCATGCCTGTGCTCGCAAGCGTAGGGACCAATTGCCCAATAGTCTGCAAGTAAAGGGGACCTCAATGTGAGACCCCGGGGTATTTAACTTGTAATGCTTAGTTTAGCATCACAAATAAAATATCCCGTGCCTCGGGAAAATATGTACATCCCAGAAGTGCTGTACATACACCTTTTTACAAAATTGTGCATCAATTCCATCCATTCACATAGAACCGAAGCACAACACAAGCTCAAAAGACATACATAATAATAAGTTATTACAAAAAGGGGGCCGACAGGCCAAATACCATACAGATAACCAAGTAAACATCGGAAGCAAAGGTGCCATAAGATGGCGATAAACAAAAGCCAATTAGTGTGCCTTTAACCCACAAGGCAACCAACCGGACCGGCAAGCTAGTCGTCAAACCCGCAGCACATCTCACAAAAAGGGAAGCCCTTGGGGCTCACCTTCTTCCTCTGCAACAAAAATATTAAGCAAAGCAGATGAGTACAAAAATTATTTTTGTACTCGCAAGACTAACGTGTAAGATAACAGAACTATAAATAACTACATGCAAGCTTTATTTAAGTGGAGGAGGCTCTGGACTTATTTTTAGCATAAAGCAAGTTTTATTTGCAATAATGTAATACATTTGAAAGCAAGTCCGCAATTCATTTTTATTGTTCAAATAACCAGGAGACAAAATATAACAATAGGTAGATGACAACAACAATCCTGGAAGTGACTAACCCAATAGTCACCACAACCATAGCATGAAGTACCCCTTCATACCACCCATGTCAAATTTTAAGTTTTAAAAAGGTTGTAGTCTAGTTCTTGCACGACCTTACCAAGCATGTCAATAACCTAGGATGAGGCTATTCGAATAGATCAAAAACCCTGCAGGGGTGTACCACTGTACCCACACTTCAGACCGCCTTTTTGCCACCGGATGAAGCACACTACCTTTGGTATGCCGGCACGACTAAGTCCTACGAGACATTTCTAATGGAATGAGCTAATCAAGAGCCGCACGTATGGGGTTAACCCTTAGTGATCTGCTGAGCGAAATATGGATCACAAGGACCCATACGTGGAGCGGAGAGACACCGCCTCGGTGGTGCTCCCCTCCCACAAACATGTCCATGTTGCATATACCCCATATGCAACCCACCACGCGACTCATTAATTAACACCCCCCAAAGTACTTAGTCAAGAGAGGTCCCATTTCCCTCTAGTGTGGTTAGCACGCAAATATCGCTTGGCTTAGTGACACAAGTAACTCAGTCCTTACATGATATGGGTGACATCCTTCAAATCTGGGGGAGCCTGATGAACCACAGCCCCCCCGTGCACGCTGAACCCGTGCACCCACCAAGAAACAACCAAGTTTCACCCACGTCCAAACCATTTTGTTTTTAGTTTGCACAAATAAACAAAACTCCAGGTATGAAACATAAGTAATAGCAAGGTTACCGACATAAGTCGATAACCGCCCAATTCTACCGGTATCTAAGCATTGCTAAGCGTCATATCGTAAAGACAAATAAAAGACCATAAATCATTCACCGGGCTCTAATTCACCAGTGAGAATAATAACTTATGGTTGTGGCAGGGGTGAGCAATTTAAGGGAAACAATGCAATAGGATTAGCTACCTCTATTCAACAAAATTAATCATTGACACAAAAGCATGCATACATACAAGTAAAACAAAGTATTAGATTTTAAAAGTAATGGGATTGAGTGGATATGATCAAGCCGCTTACTGGCTCTTTGTTGCTCACTATCTTTGAGAGGATCACTCTCAAGGATGACACAATCGTGGAACCTACAGAAAGAGCGAAATAGAACCGATAAGAACAAAGAAAACGAAAAAGACTCTAAAACCAAAATGCTCCAAATGCTCTGAAAATTTTACAGCAGCAAGAACAAGATTTAAAATGAATTTAGAAACAAGAACCAACTGATTTGGACTTTCTATGCAAAAGATATGATCAAGACAATTCAATTAAGATACAATTTCAAGAGCAAGTTTACAATTCATTTTATTGTTGAAATAGCAGTGAAATAAAGATAGGTACAAGTAACCACCTAGAAGTGACTATCCCAATAGTCACCACAACATAGCACGAATCCCTGATTCGTACTACCCGTCAAGTTTTAGTTAAAAGGTTGTAGTCTAACTCTTGAAAAGCTTACCCAAGCGTGTCCATAACCTAGGACGAGGCTATTCGAATAGTTTTAACCCTGCAGGGGTGTACCAATGTACCCACACTTCAGACCGCCTTTAAGCCAAAGCACACTTCCAAAGGTATGCTGGCACGGCTAAGTCCTACGAGACGCTTTCCAATCTTGTGTATTAACTACGAGCCGCTCGTATGGATAGAAATCCATACGCTTACATGGTAAAGCCGAAAAGACAACTACCCACTCAGGATAAAGCTTTTCGGACAACTACCATGCTCCCAACACCATCCCTCCTGCGACCCGGAGCCAATACACGCCAAAGTACTAAGTCAAGAAAGGTCCCAGATACTCACAAGATGTTCGGTCCTTAATTGACCTGGGCACCATTCCAGTCACACCCAACAGATCACACCAACATACCGTTGTGCCCAAGTCTAAATCATTTTTGTTTCATTTTTAGTTTTGTAATTAAACATAGCACAAGCTGAAACATAAGGAACAATAATAATTTTAGGTGATCAAGATCATCGCCCAAAACTACCGGTAACTAAGCATGGCTAAGCAACTGGACTCGTAATCTACTAAGTGACAAGAGTTCATCCAACGAACTCTGATCAAAGCTAATAACCTAGGCTCAGGTAGTAGAGAATAATCATTTACCTACAGATTATGCAACTAAAGGGCCCACTAACCATATTTTAACATAAAATAGCAATGCATACATACAAGTTGCAAACAAAATATTAATTTGAAACTAAATGGATTAACATGATCAAACTGCTTGCCTGGTTGCTGCTGCTCAATATGTTGCTGAGGCTCACTCCCGATAATACCAGAATCGTCGCAATCTATCGATCGAGCAAAAAGAACAAATAAGAACAAATAACACCGACAATAACCTAAATTCGATTTAATCTAAAGAGCACAAATTTCACACAGCAGCTAAAGCATGATTAAAAAAAAATTTAGAAATAGAGAACATTTAATTTGGAGTTATGAAGAATTTTCTAGGAATTTTCTAAGGTAAAAACACATAAAAGCACCATTTAATTATTTTACAAAATTTTATGAACAGAGACATATCTAAAACCTATTCTAATAAATAGCACACTGAAAATGAAAATTTACAAAATTGGATTCACTCGATTTGGATCAAAATTGAATTAGATATGAATTTTCTAAGTTTAAATGTATTAACAGTGCAAAAGAAATACAACTCGAAAATCTCTAAAGCATTTATTCCTTTTTATACCCACGGCCAGCTAGCCATAGAGAAAGACAGATGGGCGAAGCGAGGGCGGCCAGTCGACCTTGACCCCTTCGCCCGACGGTGACGTCGACAACGTATTCTACGAATACACCTTGAATTTACTCCAAGTGCATTCTAAAAACACGCCAGCTTGTCTGACAACGGAGGAGTCCCGACCGGGACTTCGCCGAGCTTCTCGCCGACGAAGAAGAGCTCGAAGGCGCCGGCTAAGGACAAAAATGGAACCCTAACACTATCGCACCAGAGACACCGGCGATCAGGTCGGAGGTGACCGATGTGGCGCGACGGCGATTAGGGGCGGATTACTTATTTACATGGCGAACTCTGGGAGAACAAAATGGCAACGCCAAACAAAATATCAATAAGCAACACTAAACGCTAAACTCAAAAGTTACTCTAAGGTTCCCTGAACTCACCGGGATGATGCGGAGGGGAGGACCTTGCCGGAGATGGCCCGGCGACGATGACCCGCGGCGGCGGTCAAAGGGGTCACCGAGGAGGGAGGAACCTGAACAAAAACAGATGAACAGGAAGATCGGGATAGGTTGAGTAAGGTCAGGAGACCGTGCAATAGCAAGGAATTAGGAAAATGATCATCTCACCGGCGATGAGGAAGAAGGTGCTGCTCATAGCCGAATTTGAAGAACACTCAAAATTTGATGATCCCTGCGGATGACTTTCAAAATCAGTAGAGGGGAAACAACAGTGGTGAGCTAGAATATGATATGACCCGAAAAAGGAAGGACGATCTTCACTGGTTGCGATGATGACACGACGGCGGTGACACGGCCGTGAACCAGAGTCGGCGCACTTCCTTGGTATGAACTCAGAGGGAGCAATGGATGGTAGGAAGTGGCTTTATGGTGTCCAAAGGAGGAAGAGGGAGATCCGGGTGCCCTTAAGTTGGGAGAAAGAGCGGACAAAGCAAGAGGAGACGCTCTCGGCGACGATGTGCTCGGAGGAAAAGGCAGCGAGTTGGTGAGGGAACCGACGGGCGTTTAATGCCGCCCAAGGAATGGGATGGCAGCGGACGATGCGGCCGAAGTGATGCGCGCGAGAAAACCGGGAAGGGGTGAAAGGACAGCGAGGCGAGGTGGCGC
The DNA here is from genome assembly GCA_036346255.1 of Ampelocalamus luodianensis. Classification (NCBI taxonomy): domain Eukaryota; kingdom Viridiplantae; phylum Streptophyta; class Magnoliopsida; order Poales; family Poaceae; genus Ampelocalamus; species Ampelocalamus luodianensis. The sequence continues at coordinate 69,272,074 of CM070621.1, read as the reverse complement.
CCATGCGTGTTGCCAGCGGCACTCGGCTCTCAGTCGCGAGGTAGGTGACGACCTGACAAGTGGGGCCCGCCCGTCAGCGACCCGAGCCGGAGTCTGGTGCGGCACAATTAGATGGTTTGACTCGATCAAGAACGTGTCAATCGTTGGATCTTATGTGGACGGCCGAGATCTATTGGTGCAATCGGACAGGTCGACTGTTTCGGGCGCACGCGGGCCGTGCGATCTGCATTGGATGGTCGACAGCCATCGGGCTCGCGCGGTACATCTAGGCGGTGCGGTCGGACTCGAGCTCGAGTTGGGTTCGAGCCCGACAAACAGTGATTTCAGAATCTGATTTTTGAAAGGCTGAGAGGATTGGGGAATTTTTAGAGGTAGCTCCAAAGCTCCAAAAAATCCGAAATGTTTATGGGAACATCCTGGGACAGTGAACATCCTTGTGTAATTTTTCTAGGAATTTTTCATGCACTACATTTTCCTCCAGAAAATTCACAAGCTACTGACCTAGGGGTTTGACCAGAGTTTAAACTAGTTTGACTTGCTCTTTTGAAATAGCAAATAAAATCTAAAAATTGTGAGATTTTTCAGAGAGGTAACTAAGAAAGTTAGGAAGGTAGGAAAAATACTTCTAGAGGATGATCATGAGTTTTTGGCTTCTTTTTCTCTTTGTGTTTATAATTTGGGTTGTATGTTTTCAATTGTTTTCAAAATTTCAAAGACAACTTTTCAAACAAAAAAATTTCAGGAAATTAATACATGCTCAAAAGTTTTAAATTATACTCATTTTCACACATTTGAAGTACAAGGTTACATTACAGATGTTACAAATCTCCCTTACTTACAATCTGCTCAGAGATTCGGATCACTCTGAAAAGAAGGATGGGTAGTGCACGCGAGGCGATCTTCCCGCTCCCAAGTGGCCTCATCCTCGGGTGATTCGACCACTTTGGACTTTAAGGAACTTGATTGCGCGGTTCCTTGTCCTTCGTTCGATTCTTCAAGAATACGAACAGGACGCTCGTGGTACGACAAATCTTCTTGCACATCGAGATTTTCCACGGAGACTCCTCGGTCGAACACGGAGGCATTTCTTCAACTAGGACACATGGAACATATCATGCACCCCCTCAAGTGTGGTGGCAACTCAGCCAGTGCGCAACGGCTCCACTCTCTTGATGATGCGATAAGGTCCAACATATCGAGAGCCAACTTGCACGATACCAAACGCCGATTCCCTTTTAGGCGAGAATTTGAGATAAACGAGTCATTGGGCTGGAAACTCAACTCACGGCGATGGCGATCGCATAACTCTTCTACGGGTGAGCCACGCGGATGCTTGCGAATCAAGCGAACGACTTTCAGCTTCGTTGATGGAGTGCGGGCGAAAAATGTCTCTTACGGTTCGACCGGTTCAGCGGGGTTCGCACCTTCTCCCATACAAGGCTTCAAGCGGTGCCATGCCAAGACTAGCTGAAAATTTGTTGTTATAGGAGAATTCATGGCGGCAAACACTTCTCCCAATTCTTTCCATAGAAAAGAACACAAGCACGGAGCATGTCTTCCAAAACTTGGTTGACTCGCTCAGTCTGACCGTCAGTTTGGGGATGATAAGCTGTGCTGAACGAAAGACGGGTCCCCATGGCCTCTTGCAAACAGTGCCATAATTGGGAGGTGAAAAGAGAACCATGATCTGATACAATCGTTCGTGGTACACCATGCAAGCTCACAATGCGGGATATGTAGAGTCCGCGGTCGGTGACACGAGAGTAGTGCGCGCGGCGGGAAGTGTGCTACTTTAGTCACCGATCGATGCGACCGGATAGCATCCTTCCCGGAAGAAATGCAGGCGGGCCGGTGATAAAGTCCATGCCGGCGGAATCCACTTCCACTCGAGCGGCAAAGGTGGAGAAGACTGCGGGGACGATGCTCGGCCTTAACCCGACAACACACATCACACTCAGCAACGAACTTGGCAATCTCGCGCTTCATTCGAGTCCACCAAAATCTCTGGCGAAGATCTTGGTACATCTTGGTGGCCCCGGGATGGATGGACAAGGGGGAATCATGGGCTTCGCGGAGAATCAACTCCCGCAATTCCATAACTTTTGGAACCACAAGCCGCTGCCCAAACAACACAACACCGTGCTCATCTTCTGAGAAACACCTGGCTGTCCCATTCTTGATGTTCTCCTCGATGTGACTTACACCATCATCGATTCTTTGTCTTTGCCTTGATTTGATCCACCAAGGTTGGTTGCACAACCAAAGCGACAAGGGAGGCGTGCTCAACTAAACCAGTTGAGCGTGAAATTCTTCAAGAAGGCGTGCAATTGCTGCTCTTGGAGCATCAAAGTATTGCAATACACCTTTCGACTCGATGCATCGGCAACAACATTGGCCTTGCCGGATGATCTTGAATGCCATGTCATAATCTTTGATCAATTCCAACCATCTTCTTTGCACGAGGTTCAGATCTGTTGGGTGAACAAATACTTCAAGCTCTTGTGATCGAATACACCTCACAGTGATTCCGTCGAGATAATACCGCCAAATCTTGAGTGCATGAACCACAGCAGCTAACTCCAAATCATGGGTAGGATAATTGAGTTCATGAGGCCTCAACTGCCTTGATGCATAGGCCACTGCTCTGCCTTCTTGCATAAGAACACAACCGAGTCCCTGACGAGAGGCATCGCAAAAGATATCGAAGCTTCTGTGGACATCGGGAAGAACAAGAACAGGGGCTAATGTCAATCGCTGCTTGAGTTCCTGGAAACTTTCATCACAATCAGAAGACCACACAAATTTCTTGTCCTTCTTGAGCAATTCAGTCATTGGCTTCGCGATCTTGGAGAAATTCTTGATAAAGCGGCGGTAGTAACCTGCTAAACCAAGAAAACTCCGAACATCAGTGACTGACTTGGGCTGACCCCAAGATAGCACATCACGACCTTGCTAGGATCCTGACTCGCCTCGCCGAAAGGACATGGCCCAAGAATGCCACTTCCTTCAACGAACTCGCACTTGCTGAATTTTGCATATGGCGGTGCTCACGCGACTTTCGGCTGAAGCGGATGCTCAGCATGCTCTTCTTCATTCTTGGAGTAGATAAGAATGTCATCAATAAATACCACCACAAACTTATCCAAGTATTCCATGAATACCGAGTTCATAAGATTCATGAACAGGGCGGGAGCATTTGTCAAACCGAAAGACATGACGGTGTACTCGTAAGGACCATAACGAGTAGTGAAAGCCGTCTTCGAAATATCTTCAGCCCTGATCCTAACTTGATGACAACCCAATCTCAAGTCAATCTTGGAGAAGACCTGGGCTCCAGACAACTGGTCAAATAGATCATCAATGCGGGGCAATGGATACTTGTTCTTCACCGTCACTTCATTAAGCAGACAGTAATCAACACACATGCGCAAAATCAACACACATGCGCAAAGTCTTGTCCTTCTTCTTCACAAAGATCACTGGACAACCCCAAGGAGATGAGCTAGGACGGATAAAACCCTTCGCTTGAAGCTCACCTAGTTGCTTCTTCAACTCCTCCAATTCATTGGGAGGCATCCGATACGGCGCCTTCGAAATCGGAGCGGTACCGGGCAGCAGCTCGATGACGAACTCAAGGTCTCGAACGGGAGGCATCCGAGGCAAATCTTCGGGGAAAACATCCGCGAAGTCACGAACTGTGGGAACATCCTGAATCTCCAAGGCTGGCTTTGCTTCAAGTGCACAAAGGTGTGGCCCTTGCAGCTGAGGTGAAAACCCAACCTGCTCGCTGAGGGGCTAGTGAGATAGACAATCTTCCTGGCACAATCAATTTGTCCCAGATGTTGGGACAACCAATCCATGCCAAGAATCACATCCAGACTTGCTGAGTTGAGCAGGATAAGATTTGCCAAGAATCTTACACCTTCAACTTCAATCGGAACATCCCGGCATTCTAAATTGACTCTCATTTCCGAACCCGGAGAGCGAATAAGTAATGGAACTCCCAAAGGAACACAGTGAAGACCACTAGCAGCAGCAAATGATCTTGAAATAAAAGAATGCGATGCTCCTGAATCAAATAAAACTGCAGCAGGATGAGTGTTAACAAGAAGTGTACCCAGCACAACGTCAGGCGCCTCCTGAGCCTCCTCAGCCGAGATATGGTTGACTCGGCCACTCCCCACACCCTAGGTCCTCTGGATGATCTTCTGGTCAGGTGGGTGACCACTCCCCTGCCCGCGTCCTCCATTAGGACGAGGGGCCGCTCCAGTATTTTGAGGGCAAGTGTTGGCGTAGTGGCCCTTGTTGTGACAGCAGAAACAAGTAACCTCGGCAGCCGGGTTACGGATGCCACCTGGCTGCTTGGGCGCGGTGCGTGGCGAATCACGGCTGCGAGAGCGATGAGCGGCGTCAACGGCCTCGGCGGTGGTGAAGCCAAAGAACGGGCCCTTGGTGTAGGCACAACACGGGGACGGGAGAGGCTGGCCTGCGCAGATCGCTGGGCCTCCCATTTGCGCTTGCGGGACTCACCCAGCGCCTTCGCCTTGTGCTCGGCGACGATGGCCTTGTCCACCAAGGTCTGAAAATCAGCAAAGTCCAACACAGAGAGCTTGTCCTGCAGCTCCTCAGACAGACCCTCCATAAACTTCTCCTGCTTGGCCTCATCGGTGGCCACCTCGGCGAGGCGTACCTCGCCAAATGATTGAACTCATGGAGGTACTCGATCCGCAATTGCGCCTGTTTGGCGCAAGGAATTCCTTCTTCTTCAACTTCACAAGACCGGCGGGAACATGAGCCCGGCGAAGCGATCTGAAACTCCTCCCATGTGACCACATGGCGGTGAGGCTGCATGGCAGAAGTTCTCCCACCATGAGAGTCTGCACCCTCAAGTTGGTGAGATGCAAGCGGTGCCTTCTCCCGATCCCACGCGGCGATGTTGAGCTTCGCTCAACCAAGCGCAGCCAATCATCTGCGTCAGCGGGTCCTCGGGCCGGGAGAAAGTCGGCGGTTGCGTGCGGAGGAACTCGCAAGTCCCCATGAGTGCGGTGCCCACCACCTCCGGTCGAGGCACCGCGGGAATGGAGGTGTTCCTCGCGATGACCTCCAGAATCCGTGTCTGGTCCATACGATTCCGCTCGATCTGAGTGAGAACCTCAGCCATGGTCGGAGGAGGGGGAAGCTCCTCATCAGAACCAGCCGGCTGATTCCGACCACGACGGGTCCCACCAGCCATCCTGTTCCACCGAGAAAGTTAGTAATAATTTTATTACAGAAAACATAGAAAGCAAGCATCCACTCTACAAAATAAACTCTAATAGTTCATAACAACAAAGCAAACTTGCAACTCATAAAATCAACTTCCCAATATGACCAACTCGTATGGAAGAACGAGCAATCAGTTTTAGGAAGACAATCTCAAAATACCAACTGGTAAGCAAAGTAAAATCTTCTAAGAAAAAGTTAGACATTTAACTAACTCATATTTCATCTTACCCCTTTCATCCCCACAAATTTGGTTATCCTCTCATTTCCAATCCTACACACTAACCACTAGCTCGCTGTTCAGACTTTCTTCCTTAAGTCCCTGGCCGAAGTCTTCAGCTCCAGAAGTCTCAATTTTCCATCGACAGACAGCCAACACTAACGGTTACAACTCTCAGGGTTCTCCCAAACCAATTTAACCGATAATTAACTATCTTTTGATAGGAAAGAGAGGAATCAAATTTTTAAAATTCAAACTAGAGCAAGATGAGAGTAGAAAGCTAAGATAGATAAGGAATAAATTCTGAGAATCTACTTAAGCTTTCATAAACTATTTGTTACTTTAAAAATAAGCTTGGGTTACTACGGTCAGGATGGCTCTGATACCAACTTTGTGAGGACCCCAGTTTATTTGGCTTGTAATGCTTAACCAACCACCTGGTCCTAGCATCACAAATCAAATAAACTAAGCCTCGAGACATGCATACTTCCCAGAACTGCAGTATGCACACCTCTTCACAAAATTATACATCAACTCCATTCTAATTATAGAGTCCAAACATCACGATACAAAACAGTAAACAACAAAGTAGAGTTATTACAACAGAGGTCGACCGGCCAAATTACAACAGATAACTAAATAAACAGCGGAAGCAAAAGTGCCATAAGATGGCTATAAACAAAGCCAATCAGTGTGCCTTAGCCCACAATGCAACCAACCGGACCGTCAAGCTAGTCGTCCCAGAACCAACACATCTCACAGAAGTAAGGCCCTTGGGGCTCACCTGCCTCCTCTGCAACAAAGATATTAAGCAAAGCATATGAGTACAAAAAATATTTTTGTACTCGCAAGACTGATGTGTGGACTAGCAGAACTATGCATAACTATATGCGGGCTTATTTGAGTGGAAGTTATATGTCTCATTTGCACAAAGCCAAATTGATTTGCAATAGTGTATTACAATTTCAGGAGCAAGTTTACAATTCATTTTATTGTTGAAATAGCAGTGAAATAAAGATAGGTACAAGTAACCACCTAGAAGTGACTATCCCAATAGTCACCACAACATAGCACGAATCCTTGATTCGTACCACCCGTCAAGTTTTAGTTAAAAGGTTGTAGTCTAACTCTTGAAAAGCTTACCCAAGCGTGTCCATAACCTAGGACGAGGCTATTCGAATAGTTTTAACCCTGTAGGGGTGTACCAATGTACCCACACTTCAGACCGCCTTTAAGCCAAAGCACACTTCCGAAGGTATGCTGGCACGGCTAAGTCCTACGAGACGCTTTCCAATCTTGTGTATTAACTACGAGCAGCTCGTATGGATAGAAATCCATACGCTTACATGGTAAAGCCGAAAAGACAACTACCCACTCAGGATAAAGCTTTTCGGACAACTACCATGCTCCCAACACCATCCCTCCTGCGACCCAGAGCCAATACACGCCAAAGTACTAAGTCAAGAGAGGTCCCATATACTCACAAGATGTTCGGTCCTTAATTGACCTGGGCACCATTCCAGTCACACCCAACAGATCACACCAACATACCATTGTGCCCAAGTCTAAATCATTTTTGTTTCATTTTTAGTTTTGTAATTAAACATAGCACAAGCTGAAACATAAGAAACAATAATAATTTTAGGTGATCAAGATCATCGACTAAGTCGATGATCGCCCAAAACTACTGGTAACTAAGCATGGCTAACCAACTGGACTCGTAATCTACTAAGTGACAAGAGTTCATCCAACGAACTCTGATCACAGCTAATAACCTAGGCTCAGGTAGTAGAGAATAATCATTTACCTACAGATTATGCAACTAAAGGGCCCACTAACCATATTTTAACATAAAATAGCAATGCATACATACAAGTTGCAAACAAAATATTAGTTTGAAACTAAAGGGATTAACACGATCAAACTGCTTTCCTGGTTGATGCTGCTCAATATGTTGCCGAGGCTCACTCTCGATAATACCAGAATCGTCGCAATCTATCGATCGAGCAAAAAGAACAAATAAGAACAAATAACATCGACAATAACCAAAATTCGATTTAATCTAAAGAGCACAAATTTCACACAGCAGCTAAAACATGATTAAACAAAATTTTAGAAATAGAGAACATTTAATTTGGAGTTATGAAGAATTTTCTAGGAATTTTCTAAGCTAAAAACACATAAAAGCACCATTTAATTATTTAACAAAATTTTATGAACAGAGACATATCTAAAACCTATTCTGATAAATAGCACACTGAAAATGAAAATTTACAAAATTGGATTCACTCGATTTGGATCAAAATTGAATTAGATATGAATTTTCTAAGTTTAAATGTATTAACTGTGCAAAAGAAATACAATTCGGAAATCTCTAAAGCATTTATTCCTTTTTATACCCACGGCCAGCTAGCCACAGAGAAAGCGGATGGGCGGCGAGGGCGCCACAGTCGACCTTGACCCCGCCCGACGACGGTGACGTCGACAACGTATTCTACGAATACACCTTGAGTTTACTCCAAGCGCATTCTAAAAACACGCTAGCTCGTCCGACAACGGAGGAGTCCCGACCGGGACTTCGCCGAGCTTCTCGCCGGCGAAGAAGAGCTCGAAGGCGCCGGCTAAGGACAAAAATGGAACCCTAACACTATCGCGCACCCGAAGACACCGTCGGTCTGGTCGGAGGTGACCCGATGTGGCGGCGCGACGGCGAGGGGCGGAGTACTTGTTACGGCGAAAATGGCAACGCCAAACCGGCAACGCTAAACGCGAATAAGTGGGCTCAAAAGTTACTCTAAGGTTCCCTGAACTCACCGGGATGGCGCGGAGGAGGAGCATCTTTGGAGATGGCCGACGGCGATGACCCGCAGCGGCGGTCAAAGGGTCACCGAGGAGGGAGGAACCTGAACAAAAACAGATGAACAGGAAGATCGGGATAGGTTGAGTAAGGTCAGGAGACCGTGCAATAGCAAGGAATTAGGAAAAGGATCATCTCACCGGCGATGAGGAAGAAGGTGCTGCTCACGGCCGAATTTGAAGAACACTCAAAATTTGATGATCCCTGCGGATGACTTTCAAAATCAGTAGAGGGGAAACAACAGTGGTGAGCTGGAACATGACATGACGCGAAAAAGGAAGGACGATCTTCACTGGTTGCGATGATGACACGACGGCGGCGACACGGCCGTGAACCAGAGCCGGCACACTTCCTCGGTCCGAACTCAGAGGGAGCAATGGATGGTAGGAAGTGGCTTTATGGTGTCCAAAGGAGGAAGAGGGAGCTCCGGGTGCCCTTAAGTAGGGAGAAAGAGCGGAGAAAGCAAGAGGAGACGCTCTCGGCGACGATGTGCTCGGAGGAAAAGGCAGCGAGTTGGTGAGGGAACCGACGGGCGTTTAATGCCGCCCAAGGCATGGGATGGCAGCGGACGATGCGGTCGAAGTGATGCGCTTGAGAAAACCGGGAAGCGGTGAAAGGATAGCGAGGCGAGGTGGCTCCCATGCGTGTTGCCGGTGGCACTCGGCTCTCAGTCGTGAGGTAGGTGACGACCTGACCAGTGGGGCCCGCCCGTCAGCGACAGCGACAAAGAGACGCGAGCCGGAGTCTGGTGTGGCACAATTAGATGGTTTGACTCGATCAAGAACGTGTCGATCGTTGGATCTTATATGGACGGCCGATATCTATTGGTGCAATCGGACAGGTCGATTGTTTCGGGCGCACGCGGGCCGTACGATCCGCATCGGACGGTCGATAGCCATTGGGCTCGCGCGGTACAGCTAGGCGGTGCGGTTGAACCGAGCGGCGCGGTCGGACTCAAGCTCGAGTTGGGTTCGAGCCCGACAAACAGTGATTTCAGATTCTGATTTTTGAAAGGCTGTGAGGATTGAGGAATTTTTAGAGGTGGCTCCAAAGCTCCAAAAATTCCGAAATTTTTATGGGAACATCCTGGGACAGTGAACAACCTTGTGTAATTTTTCTAGGAATTTTTCATGCATTACATTTTCCTCCAGAAAATTTACAAGCTACTGACCTAGGGGTTTGACCAGAGTTTAAACTAGTTTGACTTGCTCTTTTGAAATAGCAAATAAAATCTAAAAATTGTGAGATTTTTCAGAGAGGTAACTAAGAAAGTTAGGAAGGTAGGAAAAATACTTCGAGAGGATGATCATGAGTTTTTGGCTTCTTTTTCTCTTTGTGTTTATAATTTGGGTTGTATGTTTTCAATTGTTTTCAAAATTTCAAAGACAACTTTTCAAACAAAAAAATTTCAGGAAATTAATACATGCTCAAAAGTTTTAAATTATACTCATTTTCACACATTTGAAGTACAAGGTTACATTACAGGTGTTACACCATTAGATCTAGATCTAACGGTCCAGAGCTGACGGGGAGGTTCTAAAGCTACGGATCTAAATGGAGGAGGTCCTAGACGGTCGAGATCTAATCGAGGGAGGTCTTGGGCTGTAAGTTAGCAGAGAGAAACGTGGATGGCTGGGATCTCACCGAGGAGGTCATGGATGGCCATGATCTACACGGGGAGGTCCTACGCGACAGAGTTTTAACGGAAGGAGATCCCTACAGAACCGTGCTTTAACGGAGAGAGGTCTGGACGGCTCAGATCCCCATGGGGAGGTCCTGAACGGCCCAGATCTGTGCGGAAGGAGGTCTGGATGGCTAGGATCTCACCGAGGAGGTCCTAACGGTCTAGATCTAGGCGGAAGGAGGTCCTGAGGCTCATTTACAAGGACCAGTGGTGGTCTTTTTGCAAAGAGGACCCCAATGCGGTCTTTTGCAAAGAGGACCCCAATGCGGTCTTTTGCAAAGAGGACCCCAAGGCGGAGGGTGATCCTAACGGCTAGGATTTAACCTACGGAGGTCTTTAATGGCCAGGATTTCAGCGGGGAGGTCCTGGAACCTAAAGACTTTACACACGAAGATCTAAAGGCCAAGGGCTAACGCTAGGAGATCATTAATAGTCTAGATTGACCCTAGGAGGTCCGGGACTTAAAGACACCCACAGCTTGCCGACAAGAACAGCATTAAACACTAATGATTGGGCCCTAGGACAACTTAAATGCTAATCATTAGGCTACAGCACTTGTCCGAGTAAGGCACGGCAAAAACATGAGTTTGGTTTTTAGCTCACCGCCGGCGACGGGGGCCTCGCCCGCGAGAACCAAAGGCACGGCTAGGTTCCAAATAGTGAGAAAAACCTAAAGGTGCCAAAAGCTACACCAAAAACACCTCCTACCGGCGGCTAGCCGGAGATGACCGCCCGAGACAAAAATACGGCCAAATGAAAAGCTAACGGGATACAAAAAGGACCGGGTTTCCAACACTACAGTACTAACCTGGGAATGAAGAAGGTCCAGGGATGGTCGCAAGAACTCCGGTGACGGTGGTGCTCGCTGGAGATGAAGAAGACGACACTCCCGGCCACGAAAAGCAATCTCCCAAACTGTCAACCTCTGTGAAGGTTAAACAAAACAAGTTAGGGAGGCTTGAGGTGACAAAGAGAACAAAAGGACAGTCACTATTGCAATATTGGACCACTAGAGCCCGAAGGTCGCCTGGGAGCTCCAAGGTTCAACAATGGTGGCAGAGACTTTCGGGTGTTTTGAGCACAAGAGTAGTGAAGGAAGTTAGGAATGCAAGAATAGTGTCTAAAGAAGCTTAAGGGAGAAGCTCGGGCTCAATATATAGCCGAAGAGGAAGAACAAAGGCAGTGTCCACGGTTTCAACAAGCTAGGACACTCGAAATGATGGGAGTAGGTGTGAGAGAGACTTTTGGGTAAAAGGTCTGCCACACAATTAATGTTGGCAGCACATAGCCGTTTGTCAGCCCTAGAGTTGACAAGGCACTGCTCTCTACTACCATGCGCACAAACATTGATAATGACCAGGCCCCACCAGTCAGTGAGAGAACCAGGGAGGACCGGTCAAAGAACTCAACGGCTAAAATCAGCACTGAGCTCCAACTAGGGAGGTCTGAACGGTTGGATGTGAATCTAAGGGCTCAGATTTTAAATAAGGATTAGAGGTCCTAATACTTAGGGAGGTCTGAGCCACAAATCTGAAGATGGACGGCCCACGATCACCCAAGTGCTAGGGGTGGTCGAGGAGGTCTGAGGAGGATGCCCAAGGTGGTCTTTGCAAAAGATGCAAAGGAGGTCCTAGGGAGGTCCTAGAGGGTTGTCTTTGCAAATAGAACATGAGGAGGTCGTGACGGTTGGACCCAAATCCAACGGCCGACACCCACGCGCATAACTGCCCGAGCCCGACGCGGCTAGGCGGCTCGGTGCGACCAAGACCTAGAGGTGGACTGCAGTGCGAGCCAGTCGACTCGGACCGGGGTTTAAAGAGAATGGGACTAAAATTTGGGAAATATTTGAGGTAGCAAACTATCTCCAAAAATTCTAAAATTTTATAGGAGCTTGCTAACTTTAGGATTAACCTTGTATAACATTTCCGAGGTTTTTGTGCTGTCTGATTTCCTCCAAAATTATACAATGTCTTTGAGCTAGGGTTTGATTGCGAGTCAAACAAGTTTATTGACCATTAAAATATTCCAACAATTTCTAAAAATTGTGAAATTTTTCAGAGGGTCCCACATCAACCCTAGGACTTAGGAAAAATAATTGCAGAGAAAGATCACTAGATTGGACAAGAGGGTTTTTGGAAAGGCAAAGTTTAAGGTCAAAATGACTCGTGGCTTGTATTTCCATAATTCTTATTACAAGAATTTTCCAAAACATACTGGAATTACAAGATGTAAGAAAAGTTTTAATTTCTACCCACTTTCTTACATTTGAAACACAAGTTGAAAATGGGGATGTTACACTCAAGCGCACACTCCACAAGTGTGGGGACCTCAAGCCCGTCATATACATGACGGGGACCTCAAAGATGTGCATGTTTGGCCACCACGTGATCAAGCCCCAACATGATCTCAATATGCATGTGCACAGTTATTCTATTCATCATCAACATGCCAAAAGCAATAACATCATACATGAATAGAACATAATCATACTTTGTGCATTCACCATTCTTAGTACACATATCATGCTAGCAACCATGCATTGCTATCATGTATCAAATACACGCAATCAAGATCAAGCATTCACAACTAATGTATCAAACAATGTACTTGCCTCAACCGTGCGAGAACGAAAGACGCGAAGAGGGCGCTTCCCCCGGAACCAATCCCCCACCTGAGCTAAGTCAACAAGCACTCTAAGATAATAATACTGAACCAAAACAAAGCTAGAAGCAATTACGACAAAACTATACTCTCTCGCACAACCCCAATTCCAAAATCCTAAACAGCAGTTCGTCCCCTCGACAGATAGTCATAATAACAAATTCATAACTTTTCGATACGAGATCCAAATGAAGCGTTCTTAGACTTTCTGGAAAGCTTATCAAATTCCCCAGCTAAACCTACTTGGTGAGCCTTCCATATTCGGCCATCTTCTACCGTCAACAAACTGATTAACAGAACAGCCAATTCTCGTCGGGGTTTTTGGACAGCGGCACTAAATCTAACATAACTTTCAGTACACAAGGCCAAATAATATGATCTTGAGCTTTCTGGAAAACTTATAAAAATATCTACAACATTCGTTATGGTGAGATCTCCAAATTAATCCATTAGCTAATCGCTACAAACCGATTAATATTTACTGTCAGGATTATAATAGATCTACCGAACAGCAGCACTACAAAACTCATAACTCCTAATCCGCTCGTCCAAACGACGGGATCTAATACTCTACAGAAAGGTATCGACATCGCCTACAACTCTCTAGGAGGCGGCCTGACCAAAATCTGCACTTATCTTCCTCAAAAACGTCGGTCATTACTGACTGTCCTAAACAGACCTACTAATTGACCCCTCGACTAGAAAATTCTAAAACCCCTCTCTAATTATTATCGATTCAAAAATCTAATTAAATCTCTCTCTCTCTCTCTACTGTTCAAGGCAGCATGCCTACAAAGCATATGTGGCCAAATTAGTTAACTACTAATTAGCACTATCAAAATCATCTCTCTCCTTTACTAATCCAATGAATGAAACGCATGCATCTTATTATCTAGTCACAATACTAATTCAGCCTAGGGCAATCTTTACTAGTAGCACTCATGCACGTGCATGTAAAGCCCATTAAATAATTCAACTACTAATGCCACCATTGCATGCAAACAAAAGATTGCACTACTAGTTAACGTCTAGCACCAGCAGCATGACTCCAATTAATGAAACGCGTGCAAACAAAGAAAATGCATGCCTGGATGGATGGCTTCACGCGCATGCATGCATGGATGGCTTGCATGCATGGATGGCCGGGCGGCAAATCCACACGGCGGCAGTAAATGGCTCTGGCGAACCCTCGCGCCGCGGCGGTGGCGGCGGACGACCACGCGCCGGCGACGGAGGGACACACACACTGCTGCGAGCGCGCGCGGTCGTAGTCATCGCTTCCCAGGCAAGCGTGTTGGCCGACAGTAGCGCTCTGTGTCCACGCGTAGGCCGAACGGCAGATCTCCGGGCGAATCCGGTGAGACGAGCTCTGGCGGCGCACGGGATAAAAGGATGCGGCTAGGGTTGGTTTTCTTTCTGGGTTTTTGAACCCTTAATCCTCATGTCCCCTTTTTAAAGGGCAGACTCAACTTCTCCCTAAAAACTCCAAAAAAATATATTTTTTCCGTATCCCCTTTCGTCTAATTATGCACAGGCCCTCAAGGGTTCATTTTCAAAAAAAACCTTAATAATCCATTTCGTTCTCTCTCTAAAGCGTTTTGGGGTATTACACATTCTACCCCTCTTAAACAGAATTCGACCCTGAATTCTACTCGTCGTTCTTATCGAAGGACAACCACAACTGAAATTAAACAACAATTAACACGTACCCAACATAAACAGCTCCGGATAGTGCTCACGCATGCGAGTCTCCAACCCCTAAGTCATCTCTCTCTTGGACTGATGGAACCACATCACCTTAATGGATTCCAACATCTTACACCTCACCACTTGTCTCGACCTTTTCAGGTACACTCAACAGACGAGAATCAAAGGTACGATTTTTTTTACTCGATGGTTAATAGCTCTAGCGAAACCTCACACTCTAGGTCTGTCAAGTACTCTCTCGGCACTAGATCATACAAAACATTGTATACCCCGCGGCTGGACTCGAGACGATTCTAGAGATATGCTATCTTCTGAAAACCCCCGTAACTACCTGAAATAAACCAATGTACCTTGGGCCAACCTTCCCTTTGGTACCAAATCCACACAACCTACACGTAGCACACGACATACTTATTCCATCCCTTAATCGATTTCTCCACCTTAACAAGGAGAACCTCCTTTAACCTGGGACACACAAAAGAACTCATTTTAAACAAACTCTTTTACAAACAGAATCCAACTGAAGAACAAAGGATTCACATCGCAACCACGCATTACCAACTCCCATCCAAAAGAGTGCAAACCAAAATCGAAGACTCAACACGAAAATATTTCCACTTTCCATGTAGGCAATTTGCAAATGGCATCCGTCATGAACACAACCTCAAACAAGAACCAAGAAAGTATTTCACTACTCAAGAATTTTTTTTCCTCAACCTTTGTTTTAAACCATGGGATTCTAAATCATAAACTCCTTCCTCTTTACCAACAAACTCAAAGCGATGCTCAACCCGAGAGAAATAAGCACACTCATCTAGAAGGACTCTACTAACCCACAAAAAGATACTCTAGCCCACTCCTCTACCAAAGGAATTATTTTGGCAAAAAAAATTCCTAACGCACCTCAATATAGATTTCACCCACAATCACATCACATCAATCCTTTAAGGATAATCAACTCAAAATTCATATCACACAATCTCATATACTACATCCAAAGATTTCTATCAAAGGTCACCACAGTTCTCGGACCCCAATCATGGGCAACCAAGGTGCCAGCATAACAATGCAAAGCCCAGATTCAACCTCTAAGACTCCTAAAATGAACTTCTGGTATACTTGATAGGAAATCCTCAGATCCAATGTCTAAAAATTCCTACAATTCAAACAATATTCTCATTCATTAATATTAACATTCCTCACTAATCAAGTAACCGCGTAAAGCGATTAACTTCACAAATCTTGAACTCACCAAACCACACCATTTCATTTCACCTACACGACCACAACATACACATTCGCAATACTCTAACTACTTGACCAAGATTCAACTTTTGAATATTCCAATATTCCACCAACATAAACAAAGGTTCTGGAATTACAATTCACTATTGGTTCTATTAGTTGTAACAACATAACTAGTTTTGCCTAATAACCATCATTTTCTTTTAGATCCATGTAACAGCCCTAACTTAGGGTTTGTATTTCAAATGTAAATTATGAGGAGGAATAAAAAAACTTTTGATGCCTCATGAAATCATTTGAGGGTATCTACAATTTTCCCTAGCAATTTCCAATTTTTAGAATTTAATTCTTGTGATTGGAAATTGTTGTTATCAGATTCTTAGCTTTCAAACTTGTGATCATCCTCTGAAATTATTTTCCTATCATCTTGATCATCCTATCTACCTCCTGAATTATTTCACAATTTTTAGATTTTATTTGCTATTTCAAATGGCCAAGTCAAACTAGTTGAAAATCTGGTCAAATCCTAGGTCAGCATGCTTGTGAATTTTCTGCAGAACTTTTCAGTGCATAAAAAGTTCTGGAAAATTTATTCAATGTTGTTCTCTGTCTCAAGTAGCTACCATAAAAATTTTGGAATTTTTGGAGCTCGGGATCTATCTCTAAAAATTCCCTAAACTCTCTCAGCTTTTAAAATCAAAAATCGAAAACAACGTTTGTCGGGCTCGAACCGAGCCCGACTCAAATCGACCGCGCCACTTGACTCGGTCGCGTCAACTAGCTGCACCGCGCGAACCAATCGATCGTGACCGTCCGATGCCGTCGAGCGATCCCGTCTTGGCGCATGCTGCCGACTTGTCAGAATGCATACATCAATCTCGGCCGTCCATCTGGATCCAGCGGTGCGACACATTCACGATCGAGTCAAACCACCTAATCGCACGTGCGGTCTACGGTCGCACCGCTGCTTGCATCGGCGGCGATCGGGCCCCATGTCGGTCGTCACCTACCTGGCGAAGAGCCGAGCCGTGGCGGTGGCGCGCATGAACGCCACCTCGGCTCCATTGTCGTCACCGCTTCCGATTTTCTCGCGCGCATTTCCTCGGCGCATCTTCGGCGAGAGACCATGCCGAGTAGCGTCAATCATCCACTTTCCGTTCGCGGTTTGTCGGCACGTTCTTGAGCTCCACGGTGCGGCGTCGCCGCTCATTTTCCTCGCCTCGCCCCTATTTAAGCTCACCCAAAGCTCCCTCTTCCTTCTTTAGACACCATTAAGCCAACTCCTATCACCATTGCTCCGCCGAGCTCAAATCGTAGTAATGCTCGAGCTGCAGGTTCACGGCCGTGCCGCTCACGTGTCATCCTGCGCAACCAGTGAAGATCATCCCTTCTTTTGCGCGTCATATCGTGTTCAGATCCTATCGAGTTTCCCCTCGGCTAATTTTGAGTTTCACTCATGAGGGCCATTGAATTTTGGTGTCCCTCTTTTTGTGCCGAAAGTGGGATTATCGTCCTCATCTCGGTGAGTTGGTTCTTTGGGCAATTGCTCGCTTTGACACTATCTAGTGCACTCACTCGAGCTATCTCCATCTCCCTTTTCTCTTGTTTTTGCTCAGGTTGTTCCTTCGTCGTTAACCGCCTTGCGCGTAGTGGGCTCGTCAGGGCCATCTCGGCGACCTCTTGAGCTCGCGTCATTCGGTGAGTTCACGGTAACTCGCGATGCCCATCTGCGCGCTAAATTTCATTATCTTCCTCTGGTGCGGCCGCACCTTGTCACCCCAACTGCCGGCGCCGTGCTCCGTCGCCGCGCCACCTCAGTGCATCTCCGGCTGCCCCGCGACCACCCGTAGCTTCAGCAACCTCTCGGCGACCCATTTTGGCCGTCGCACAGCCCGCGCCGCCACTCCTTCGCCGGCGGCGGTTTAGTCTGAGTAGCCTGAGCCTCTCTATTCTTCGGCTGTGCTCATCTCTGTTTCACTGTCAGTGGGACCCACCTCCCTAAGGCTTTGTAGTGAGTTGCTTATCATGCTTATGATTGTTCATTAGTTCTCTCTCATTGCATGATCAAGAATTGGTATTGGAAGTTTGAAAGCATTTTAGTTCTCTGTATGCTTCTTTGTTGTCGTTTTCTGTTGTCGATGGCGAAATTGGGATTCATTCTTATCTTTGTTCATGTCTGGTTAGTGCTTGATGACTCCTTAGAAGTGGTGCTTAGCAAGAAGTTAAGTAGATAATCTCCATAGGTTTCAAATCACTAGTTGGCTTTTGATCTATGAAAGCGTTATCGAACTTGAGGTATCGCCTGCGTATGCGTAGTGTATTGTCGATGAGTAAAGTTTTGTAGTAGCCGCATGCAGAAAGTCGTTAACATTGCGATATCTTGGTGTGATGCTTAGGAGTATGAATAGCTGAGTATTTTTAAAATCCTATCTTAGATAGAAAATGTTGTTAGCATCTTATAGTTGAATACTTGTCTAGTTAATGTCAATAGTTCCTTGTAGGTTACGTACTCTCACACGATAATGGTTGTTTTAGAGTAGTTATTTGTTTTGATATACTAACTTGTTGATTAAATAATAGATATGCACACAATCACCATCAAAGTCATTCTCCAAAGTTTAAATCATATAAGAGGATTGATTTTGTGGTTAACTTTGATAAATAGGTAAATGGGTAGATCAATCACTTAAGCATGTCTTTTTGAAACATCTCTGTGCGATTATTTGTTACTCCTTTTGTGTTGGTCTAGCCTCTGTGTATAAATTGGTGTTTATTTTGATTTACGAGTTTTGCGGTGTTATTCGTTCTTATTATTTGTTTTGTTCAATCGTTAGGATTCGATATTTGCGGCAACCACGAGAACGATCCTCCATAACATATTGAGCAACAGCGGAGGCAAGCGGTTTGATCATGATAATCCCGGTATTTTAAAGCCTAATATTTTGTTTTGTTTGTATGTATGCATTGCTTAATTTGTGTTAAATTGATTAGTTAAATCGTAGCTGCATATCCTGTAGACAAAATATTGACCTCTACTACGAGCCTAGGTTATTTTGCTGTGATTAGAGGTCATTTGGATGATGTCTTATCACTTAGTAGATCGGGTCAACTTGCTTAGACATGCTTAGCTATCGGTAGAAGCGGGCGGTTATCGACTTTAGTCGGTAACCTTGATCACACAAAATTTACTATAATTGTATGTTTTAGCATTTCTGCTATGTTTAATTGCAAAATTAAAAATGAAAACAAAATGATTTAGACTTGGGCACAATGGTAAGGCGGTGTGATCTGTTGGGTGTATTGGAAAGGTGCCCAGTCGATTAAGGACCGAGTTACTTGCGCCACCGTCTTGAGCATTTTGCGTGCTAACCACACTAGAGTATATGGGACCTCTCTTGACCTAATACTTTGGCGTGTATTGGCTCGGGTCGCGAGGAGGTCGCGGGAGGATGGAGGTGGGAGCATGGTAGTTGTCAGAAAAGCTTTATCACGAATGGGTAGTTGTCTTTCGGCTTTACCATCTAAGCGTATGGATTTCTATCCATACGAGCGGCTCGTAGTTAATACACAATATTGGAAAAAGTCTCGTAGGACTTAGGCGTGCCGACATACCTTCGGAAGTGTGCTTTGGCTTAAAGCGATGCCAAGTGTGGGTACATTGGTACACCCCTACGGGGTTAAAACTATTCGAATAGCCTCGTCTAGGTTATGGACACGCTCGGATACGCCCCCAAGAACTAGACTACAACATTTAAATTAAAACTTCTTTGGGTGAGTGCGAATGCGGGATTCGTGCTATTGTTAATGGTGACTATTGGGATAGTCACTTCTAGAAGTGTTTACCTTTAGTCTTTTGTTATTATTATCTCTATTGTTATTTCAATCTTACAAATGAATTGCAAACTCGCTTTAAAGCTGTATTATATTATTGCAAATGAAAGTTGGCTTTGTGCAAATGAAACATATGGCCTCCACCAAATAAGCTGCATGTAGCTTATGAGCAGTGCATTAGTTCACACGTCGATCTTGCGGGTACAAAGACAATCTTTGTACTCAGTGCTTTGCTTAATGTTTTGTTGCGAGAGGAAGAAGGTGAGCCTCGGGGCCTCATACGTGAATTTGTCTTTGTCGCCGTGGGTGGCGACTAGGCTTGGCGGTCGGTCGGATGCCTTGTGGGTTGAAGGCACTGCGATTGGCTTTGTTTATAGCCATCTTATGGCACTTTTGCTTCATTTATCGTTCTTGTTGTTTGTGTATCTTTTGGGCGGTCGGCTGTATGCTGTAATAACCTCTACTATTTGTTTATCTTCCGTTTGGTAGTGTTGTGTTTGGACTCTATGTGTGGAATGGAGTTGATGTCTAATTTTATGCAGAGGTGTGTATCTTGCCTTGCAGGAAGTATACATATCTCGAGATCGATTTATTTGATTTGTGATGCTAGGACCGGTGGTTGGTTAAGCATTACAAACCAAATAAATTGGGGTCCTCACAAAGTTGGTATCGAGCCATTCGACCGTAGTAACCCAAGCATAGTCGTCCTTAGGATATTTTGGAAAGGCTTATTTTCAAAGTATCAAAGGGTTTATAAAAACTTAGCGGGAGTTCTCAGGTTTTCTCCTTATCTATCTTAGCTTTCTACTCTCACCTTCCTCTAATTTGAGTTTTGAAACTTGGTTTCTCTCTTTCCTTTCAAAAGATAGTTACTCTGGTAGAATGGAGTCTTTGGGAAAACCTTGGAAGATTATTCTAACTAAAAATTGTGGGAATAATAGGGTAAGGTGTAAAGTGAGTAGTTATGTGTCGATTTTTCTTTGGTCGAACTTTATCTGCCTTGTGTTTGTTTTCTGGACTATTTCGGTGAATTTTGGGCTTTCTTGCTATTCGAGTTGTTGCTAACTTGTCTTAGTGAAGCAGGATGGCCGGGAGAACGCTTGGTGATCGGAGGTGGTCATGATGAGGCTTCCCCCTCCTCCGACCATGGTGAGGTTCTCGCTCAGATCGAAGCGAAACCGCATGGACAGCAGCGCATTTGGAGGTTATTGCTAGGAATACCTCCACTCCCTGCCGTGGTGGCGGCCACGGACTCGCGGGGACTTGCGAGTTCCTCCGTACCACGCCCGACTTTCTCCGCTCGAGGACCCTCGATGCGGACGATTGGTGCGCATGGTTGGCGTAAAGCTCAACATAGCTCGATGCGGCGCGAGGATAAGGCACTCTTCGCGTCCCACCAACTTGAGGCGCGGCACTCTCATGGTGGGAGAACTATCTCGCCATGCGGCCGCGGAATGTGTGGTCGCGTGGGAGAGTTCAGACGACCTTTAGTCGGGCCCACATCCCGGATGGCTGATGAAGGCGAAAAAGAAAGAATTCCTCGCGCTCAAGCAAGGCGCAAGTGCGTGACGGAGTACCTCTACGAGTTTAATCATTTGGCTCGTTATGCTCGCGGAGGTGGCCTCGAGATGAGGCTAGCGGGAGAAGTTTATGGATGGCTTGTCGGATGAGATGTAGGGCGAGTGTCTATCGTGGACTTCCCGACTTTCGAGGCCTTAGTGGATAAGGCCATTGTTGCGAGCATAAGGCAAAGCGGCTGGCGAGTCTCATAGCGCAAATGGGAAGCTCATCGGTCTACACACGGCCTCGTTAGTCCTCGGTGGGCGGCACGGGGCCCATTCTTTTGCTCCACCGGGCCGAGGCCATCTGCACGGCTCCTCGCCCACGCGGGCGTGTTTCAACCACGTGCGCTGCGATCAGCTGACGAGCGGTCTCGTAATCCGGCGGCGAGGTTACTTGTTTTATTGCCACAACAAGGGCCATTATGCGAATGCACGCCTCGAGTGTTGCGGCGACCCCTGCGTCCTAATGGAGGGCGCGCGGCGAGTGGTCACCCACGACGGAAGATTATCCGAGAAGAACGAGAGTGCGGCGTGGTCGAGTCAACCACCTTTGGTGAGGAGGCTCGGGGCGCGGATGTTGTGATGGGTACACTTCTTGTTAATTCTCGTCCTGCTGCGGTATTATTTGATTCGGGAGCATCGCATTCTTTTATTTCAAGATCATTTGCTGCTGCTAGTAGTCTTCTTTGTGTTCCTTTGGGAGTTCCTTTGCTCATCCGCTCTCGGGGTCGGAAATGAGAGGCGATTCTGATGTCGGGATGTTCCTATCGTAGTCGAAGGAGTGGGATTTTGGCAAACCTTATTTTGCTCGATTCGTGAGTCGGATGTGATTCTTGGCATGGATTGGTTGTTCCAACACTTGGGGCATGTCGATTGTGCGGGAAGATTGTCTATCTCACCGACCCTTGAGCGGCGAGTCGGGTTTCGCCGCGACTACAGGGGCCACATTTATGTGCATTAAAGCGGCTTGACCTTGCGGTCGGGATGTTCCCATAGTATCGACTTTGAGGATGTTTTCTGATGATTTACAGGATGCCTCGGTTCGAGATCTGGAGTTTGTCATCGAGTTCTTTGCCGCATCTGCCCCGATTTGGGCGCCGTGTCGGATGCCTCCCAATGAGCTAGAAGAATTGAAGAAGCGCTTGGTGAGCTCCAAGCAAAGGGTTTCATCCGTCAGTTCATCTCCTTGGGGTTGTCAGGTGATCTTTGTGAAGAAGAAGGACAAGACCTTGCGCATGTGTGTTGATTACCGTCAGCTCAATGAGGTGCGGTGAAGAACAAATATCCTTTGCCCGCATTGATGATCTTTTCGACCGGTTGTCGGGAGCTCGGTGTTCTCAAGGTTGATCTAAGATTGGGCTATCATCAAGTCGGATCGAGTGAGGATATTCGAAACGGCTTTCACTACTCGTTATGGCACATGCGAGTACCTTGTCATGTCTTTCGGCAACAATGCTCCAACGTTGTTCATGAACTTAATGAATTCAGTATTCATGGAGTTTTGGATAAATTTGTGGTGGTCTTTATTGATGATATTCTTATCTATTCCAAGACTGAAGAAGAGCATGCTGAGCATCTGAAGATAGTTTTGGGCAAGTTGCGGGAGCATCAGCTATATGCAAAGTTCGGCAAATGTGAGTTACGGTTGAAGGAAGTGGCATTTTTGGGCCATGTTCTTTCATTTTGGAGGCATAGTTGTGGATCGGCAAAGTCGGCGATGTTCTATCTTGGGTCGGCCAAGTCGATCCAACGATGTGCGGAGTTTTCTCGGATTAGCGGGCTACTACTGTCGCTTTATCGAGAACTTCTCCAAAATCGCAAAGCCAATGGTGAATTGCTCAAGAAAGACAAGAAGTTTGTGTGGTCCTCGCTTGTGATGAGAGCTTTCGGGAGCTCAGCGGCGGTTGACTTGACACAGATCCTTACTCTTCACGATATCCACGAGCTTGATATTTATTGCGATGCCTCTCGTCGAGGACTTGGATGTGTCCTCATGCGAGGAGGCAAAGCGGTTGCATATGCATCCGAGCGATTGAGACCTCATGAGCTCAACTATCCACCCATGATTTAGAGCTTCTGCGTGGTTCATGCACTCAAGATTTGGCGGCATTATCGATCGTAACATTGTGAGGTGTATTAGGCCACAAGAGTTTGAAATATTTGTTCACCCGGCGGATCTGAACCTCGAGCGGAGGAGATGGCTAGAATTGATCAAAGATTATGACATGGGTATTCGGTATCATCCTGGCAAGGCCAATGTGGTTGCCGATGCACTTAGCCGAAAGGTGTATTGCAATACCCTGATGATCCAAGAGCAGCAACCGGCACTTCTTGCAGAATTTCAGCGTCTCAACTTGGGTTTGGTTGAGCATGGTTCCCTTGCTGCCTTGGTCGTGCAACCAACCTTGGTGGATCAGATCAAGTCAGCACAGCAATCAGATGATGGTGTGGGTAAAATCAAGCAGAACATCAAGAATGGATCAGCCAAGTGTTTCACAGAAGATGCACACGGTGTTGTATGGTTTGGGCAGCGTCTTATGGTCCCAAAGGTCCCCGAGTTGCGGGATTTGATTCTCCAGGAGGCCCATGATTCGCCTTTGTCCATCCATCCCGGGGCCACCAAAATGTACCAAGATCTGCGTCAGAGATTCTGGTGGACCCGCATGAAGCGGGAGATTGCGGGTTCGTTGCCGTCGGCGTATGTTGTCGTGTCAAGGCGAGCATCGGCGTCAGCGAGTCTTCTTGACCCTTGCCTATACGAGTGGAAGTGGGATTACGTAGGCATGGACTTCACCAGCTGTCCGCCGCGTACTCTGCGAGGAAGGATGCATTATGGGTTATCGTCGATCGATTGGCGAAGGTGGCTCATTTCCTTCGGTCGCGATCGAAGATTGATGTGAATCGATTAGCGGATCTTTACATATCCCGCATTGTGAGTGCGCATGGTGTACCACGAACAATTGTGTCGGATCGTGGTTCTCTTTTCACTTCCGATTTTGTACGATCTGCGAGGAGGCCATGGGTACGTCTTTCGTTATTTCGACCTATCATCCTCGGGTGATGGTCGGATGGGCGAGTCAGCAAGTTCTAGAAGATATGCTCGTGCTTGTGTTCTTTCCTATGGGAAGAATTGGGAGAAGTGCCTACCACTTGCTGAGTTCTCCTACAACAACGACTTCGAGACTAGTCTCGGTATGGCACCATTTGAGGCCTTGTATGGATGGTCTTTGCGAGAACAGTTGAGCCAGTCAGTGGCGGTGAAAAGCGGTTCTTTGGTCAATTCCATCAATGAGGTGAGAGCCAAGTGCGGTTGATTACGTGAGCACTTGCGCGTAGCTCGATCGAGCGAAGAGCTATGCGGTCGGCGTCGCCGTGGTGAGTTTCGGCCCAATGACTTTGTGTATCTCAAAGTCTCGCCTCGAAGGACATCGTCGTTTGGTGTCAAGGAACAGCGGCTCCTCGATATGTCGGGCGTATCGCATCATCAAGAAAGTGGGAGCTGTTGCATACAAGTTGGAGTTGCCGGCTACACTCGAGGGTGCGATGTTTTCCATGTGTCACAATTGAAGAAGTGCCTTCGTGTTCTGTGGAGAAACGCCATTGGAAAATATCGTTGTGCGGGAAGATCTATCTTATCGTGGCGCCCGTTCGTATCCTCGAAGAAGGTGAGCGAGAACAAGGAACGTGTGATCAAGTTCCTTAAAGTTCGGTGGTCAAACCACTCCGAGGATGAAGCCACGTGGGAGCGGGAAGATCGTCTCAGGCATTACAGTCCTTCTTTTCCGGTGATCGAGAATCTGGGCGAGATTCTGTAGGGGAGATTTGTAGCACCCTAACTTAGGGTTTGTATTTCAAATGTAAATTATGAGGAGGAATAAAAAACTTTTGATGCCTCATGAAATCATTTGAGGTTTCTACAATTTTCCTAGCAATTTCCAATTTTAGAATTTAATTCTTGTGATTGGAAATTGTTGTTATCAATTCTTAGCTTTCAAACTTGTGATCATCCTCTGAAATTATTTTCCTATCATCTTGATTATCCTATCTACCTCCTGAATTATTTCACAATTTTTAGATTTTATTTGCTATTTCAAATGGCCAAGTCAAACTAGTTGAAAATTTGGTCAAATCCTAGGTCAGCATGCTTGTGAATTTTCTGCAGAACTTTTCAGTGCATAAAAGTTCTGGAAAATTTATCAATGTTTTCTCTGTCTCAAGTAGCTACCATAAAAATTTCGGAATTTTTGGAGCTCAGGATCTATCTCTAAAAATTCCTAAACTCTCTCAGCTTTTAAAATAAAAAATCGAAAACAACATTTGTTTGTCGGGCTCGAACGAGCCGACTCAAATCGACCGCGCCACTTCACTCGGTCGCGTCAACTAGCTGCACACGTGCGAGACCAATCGATCGTGACCGTCCGATGCCGTCGAGCGATCCACGTCGCGCGCATGCAACCGACTGTCGAATGCATACATCAATCTCGGCCGTCCATCTCGGATCCAACGGTCGACACATTCACGATCGAGTCAAACCACCTAATCGCGCCGTGCGGTCTCGGTCGCACGCGCCATTCTTTCGCCGGCGATCGGGCCCCATGTCGGTCGTCACCTACCTTGCGCCGAAGAGGCGAGTGCCGGCGGTGGCGCGCATGAAGCGCCACCTCGGCTCATTTCTCGTCACCGCTTTCCTATTTTCTCGCGCGCATTTCCTCGGCGCATCTTCGTGAGAGACCACGCATACGGCGGCGTCAATCATCCACTTCCGTTCGCGGTTTGTCGGCGCGTTCTTGAGCTCCACGGTGCGGCGTCGCCGCTCATTTTCCTCCGCCCTCGCCCCTACTTAAGCTCACCCAAAGCTCCTCTTCCTTCTTTAGACACCATTAAGCCAACTCCTATCACCATTGCTCGCCGAGCTCAAATCGTAGTAATGCTCGAGCTCTGGTTCACGGCCGTGCCGCTCGCCGTGTCATCACGGCAGCAGTGAAGATCATCCCTTCTTTTGCGCGTCATATCGTGTTCCAGATCCTATCGGGATTTCCCCTCGGCTAATTTTGAGTTTCACTCGCGAGGGCCATTGAATTTTGGTGTCCCTCTTTTGGCCGAAAGTGGGATTATCGTCCTCATCTCGGTGAGTTGGTTCTTTGGGCAATTGCTCGCACCGCACTATCTAGTGCACTCACTCGAGCTATCTCCATCTCCCTTTTCTCTGTTTTTGCTCGAGTTGTTCCTTCGTCGTTAACCACCTTGCGTGCGAAGTGGGCTCGTCGCCGGGCCATCTCCGCAGCCTCTTGAGCTCAGCGTCATTCCGTGAGTTCTTTGGTAACTCATCGATGCCCATCTTGTGGCGCTAAATTTCATTATCTTCCTCTGCAGTGCAGCCGCACTTGTCACCCCACTGCCGGCGCGTGCTCGTCGCGCGCCACCTCGGTGCATCTCCGGTGCCCGCGACCACCCTTAGCCCGGCAACCTCAGGCGACCCATTTTGGCGTCGCACGACCTCGCGCCGCCACTCCTTTGCCGTGGCGGTTTGGTCTGAGTAGCACGAGCCTCTCATTCTTGGTGTGCTCATCTCTGTTTCAACTGTCGGTGGGACCCACCTCCCTAAGGCTTTGTAGTGAGCGCTTATCATGCTTATGATTGTTCATTAGTTCTCTCTCATTGCATGATCAAGAATTGGTATTGGAAGTTTGAAAGCATTTTAGTTCTCGGTATGCTTCTTTGTTGTCGTTTTCTGTTGTCGATGGCGAAATTGGGATTCATTCTTATCTTTGTTCATGTGCGGTTAGTGTGATGACTCCTTAGAAGTGGTGCTTAGCAAGAAGTTAAGTAGATAATCTCCATAGGTTTCAAATCACTAGTTGGCTTTTGATCTATGAAGCGTTATCGAACTTGAGGTATCGCCTGCGTATGCGTGGTGTATTGTCGATGAGTAAAGTTTTGTAGTAGCCGCATGCGAAAGTCGTTAACATTGCGAGTATCTTGGTGTGATGCTTAGGAGTATGAATAGTGAGTATTTTTAAAAATCCTATCTTAGATAGAAAATGTTGTTTGCATCTCATAGTTGAATACTTGTCTAGTTAATGTCAATAGTTCCTTGTAGGTTACGTACTCTCACGATAATGGTTGTTTTAGAGTAGTTAATTTGTTTTGATATACTAACTTGTTGATTAAATAATAGATATGCACACAATCACCATCAAAGTCTGTTCCAAAGTTTAAATCATATAAGAGGATTGATTTTGTGGTTAACACGATAAATAGGTAAATGGGTAGATCAATCACTTAAACGCATGTCTTTTGAAACATCTCAGTGTGGTTATTTGTTACTCCTTTTGTGTTGGTCTAGCCTCGTGTATAAATTGGTGTTTATTTTGATTTACGAGTTTTGCGGTGTTATTCGTTCTTATTATTTGTTTTGTTCAATCGTTAGGATTCGATATTTGCGGCAACCACGAGAGCGATCCTCCGCAACATATTGAGCAACAGCAGACCGGGCAAGCGGTTTGATCATGATAATCCCGATATTTTAAAGCCTAATATTTTGTTTCAATTTGTATGTATGCATTGCTTAATTTGTGTTAAATTGATTAGTTAAATCCGTAGTTGCATATCCTGTAGACAAAATATTGACCTCTACTACTGAGCCTAGGTTATTCTTTGTGATTAAATTATTTGGATGATGTCTTATCACTTAGTAGATCCGGTCAACTTGCTTAGACATGCTTAGCTATCGGTAGAAGCTGGCGGTTATCGACTTTAGTCGGTAACCTTGATCACACAAAATTTACTATAATTGTATGTTTTAGCATTTCTGCTATGTTTAATTACAAAATTAAAAATGAAAACAAAAATGATTTAGACTTGGGCACAATGGTAAGGCTGGTGTGATCTGTTGGGTGTATTGGAAAGGTGCCGAGTCGATTAGGACCGAGTTACTTGCGCCACCGCGTCTTGAGCATTTTGCGTGCTAACCACACTAGAGTATATGGGACCTCTCTTGACCTAGTACTTTGGCGTGTATTGGCTCGGTCGCGAGGAGGTCGCGGGAGGATGGAGGTGGGAGCATGGTAGTTGTCCAAAAGCTTTATCTGAATGGGTAGTTGTCTTTTCGGCTTTACCATCTAAGCGTATGGATTTCTATCCATACGAGCGGCTCGTAGTTAATACACAATATTGGAAAAAGTCTCGTAGGACTTAGTCTGTGCGACATACCTTCGAAGTGTGCTTTGGCTTAAAGCGATGCGAAGTGTGGGTACATTGGTACACCCTGCAGGTTAAAACTATTCGAATAGCCTCGCCCTAGGTTATGGACACGCCGGATCGCCCCAAGAACTAGACTACAACATTTAAATTAAAACTTGCTGGGTGGTACGAATCTGGGATTCGTGCTATTGTTGTGGTGACTATTGGGATAGTCACTTCTAGGGTGTTTACCTTTAGTCTTTTGTTATTATTATTTCTATTGTTATTTCAATCTTACAAATGAATTGCAAACTCGCCTTTAAACTGTATTATATTATTGCAAATGAAAGTTGGCTTTGTGCAAATGAAACATATGGCCTCCACCAAATAAGCCTGCATGTAGCTTATGAGCAGTGCGTTAGTTCACACGTTAGTCTTGCGGTACAAAGACAATCTTTGTACTCAGTGCTTTGCTTAATGTTTTTGTTGCAGAGGAAGAAGGTGAGCCTCGGGGCCTCATACGTGAGTGTGTCTGTCGCTTCCGTGGTGGCGACTAGGCTTGGCGGTCGGTCGGATGCCTTGTGGGTTGAAGGCACACCGATTGGCTTTGTTTATAGCCATCTTATGGCACTTTGCTTCATTGTCGTTCTTGTCGTTTGTGTATCTTTTGGGCGGTCGGCTGTGTGCGTAATAACCTCTACTATTTGTTTATCTTCCGTTTGGTAGTGTTGTGTTTGGACTCTATGTGTGGAATGGAGTTGATGTCTAATTTTGTGTAGAGGTGTGTATACTTGCCTTGGGAAGTATACATATCTCGAGGATCAGTTTATTTGATTTGTGATGCTAGGACCAGGTGGTTGGTTAAGCATTACAAACCAAATAAATTGGGGTCCTCACAATCCAATTCTCTACAAGATTTATATCACGAAATCAATTCATCCTCCAATGCCCCTCAATTAACTTGCAACACAAGATCTCATAACATCATATTCTTAACCACTATCAACCAGTTACCACTATACACTCTATAAGGTTTTATAAAATAAATCCATTATTCCTTTCTCAAAATAAGAGACAAATAAAAAAAATCAGCACACAGAAAACGTTTACCAATCACAGTAAACACAAGACCAAGAGAAATAGTCAAATAGCAATGATCTCGGAAAGCAAAAGCGGAGTCCATAGTTGAGGGCACAAGTCCCACAAAAAGAGAATATCAAACCTCAAATAAGAATAAAGCAATGCTTTTGAAAATTGAGAAACTCTTATGGCAAAAACAGAAAGTTAGACACACTTCAAATCAATTGCAAGTTACAAAACTTGACTTCAATCTCAAATACTTCTAATTCACTCTTTCTTTAACAAAGAAAGTAATTTTATTTGATTACAATGTCACTTTGCCAACCCAAACAAGAAGCGCTCTTAAGACCAAATTACAAGAATCAATTAAGACCCAATTAAGTTTTCCAACATGCCACTTGCTCAAACCAATTTCATCTACACAATAAATCATGAACTCCAACAGTTTACGAATCAAAACTCCAAATATTTCATTTAAACGATACGACGAATGATGATCAAATTACTTTCTTTCTATAAAAACAACAACACACTCATAATCCATTGCTGGAAATCTCACTAACCTCCAGAGTAATACACTATTAACAAAAATCGTCATAGTCTACTCTTCCATTATACAGCTCTCCAAGACCCACCAAATTGTTTCATACTACTTTATCATCTCATCCTCAAATCGAGAGTCGACCAAAACTTTACAAACTCACAACAACAACAACTTTATTTTTAGAGGGAATCTACTTCACAATTTAAAGGTTTATACCAAAACCCTTTCATCAAAGGCATACTATTATCCGACGATTTCACCATCATGGAAACATAGGACACATATTAAATCCCATCATAAACCTTTCCAAAAGAAACACAGTAGATTATTTCATAATATTTTTGTTATCTCAATAAGATTGCAGCACACAACCTGTTCCAGAGTATATTTAATACACCAACCGCACTATCAGAGCAACCTCTTTTAACAAAGGGCATGCAGCCACAATTCATCCTCATGAAACACATGTGAATAAATCACTTTCAAATTTCAACCCTTCACCTATTAGGAAGTCTCACACTAATTTAGTACACATTAATTCCAATCTAGAGGTTATCATAAATCGTTGATGATTATTCAATCATGGACGAATTGATGGTCCTTTCTCTATTTGTATTCCCACGAGCATAAATAAGATCATCAAATAGCCAATTTGAGAAAATACCATATTATTATCTACTAAGATCACAGTCAAACACATCCTTATATTTCTCTTCCTACACAGTTAGATTAATCCATTGAGACCAAATAATCTAACAGGTTTATCAAACTAAACAATTCCATTGATCAACCATTTCATCAATGTTCCATATTTCTTAATAACTCTATTGATTCCAACTAAATATAGTCATACTCATAGTCACAGCTGATCAAGAACTACTAGAGGACAACCTCAACTTATTCAACTTTCCTTGTTAAGGATATTAGTTAGGATCGATCATGTACACACTGCAAACCAACTTGATAATCCATATCACATCCATTAATTTCTTTGATTATAACCTCTCACTTAACCACGACAAGACATCGCTAAAGGTTTTAACATTTTCTTTCATAAAAGAGAAGCATTCAACTTCAACACTCAAAATACCCAAAAGATATACATTGAGTCCAAGCTTCCACATACTAAAAGACTTGCAAAAGAAACTTTCATTAACCAAAAACATCAACCGAAGAAATGGGTCATGCTTTCTAATGAGAAAGACAAAACTCCAATATAAAGGTCAACCTTGACAATCAACCGAGTTCACTAGCCGCAAGAATAACTCATCGGTTGGAAAAACAATGATTGTTTAATGGGACAAATTAAGCCAATGGAAACACCAACCTTTTTCAAGCAACCCACGAACCGCAACGAACTAATAACCCAAGAGAAACTCATCGATCACAACAAGATAAGAGTTGACCAAATTCAAATTCAAGGAAGAGAACAATTCTTCTAAATATACTCGCTACCAACCCCTGTACTACGATCTCCGGTGTGGATACTTCACTATTCCTATACCACGAACGGTGGTGTAACATGGTATAGCCCAACCACAACCTCTACCACCTCCACCTCTTAACATGGGTTATCCCCACACATAATAACCATAATATTATAATATAGATATATCAGATCATCTCATAACAAGAATCATCAATACAACTCAACAGAAGCGTAAATGCAATGCAAAAATCCACCCCTAACTACTGTGCTTAGTGTGTCATATTAATGTTTTCAATATCACGGACCTACAGCCCGCTCTGATACCAACTGTAGCACCCCAGCCCAACATGAGCCTGAAATGCTACTAAACTAACAATATAACAAGCTAAAACCAAGATACTTTACTAAATTTTGGTAGAACCTCCTTTATATAGCTAACTATACTGGGGGTTCCAACAAGTACAAATTTCAGAATTAAACAATCCAACATTCAGCATAATCAATAGGCATCCAAGGTATGCTAAATGACTAAAGCATAATCATAGGCATCCAAACTATACTACTCATCATTATTACAAGTAATCTAATGCGTAAAGCATAACCATAATAAATCCCTTAAGCAGTTTGCTCAATTATTAAGGCATGATCTGAAATTTAATCAATTATGAAAGGTTCATGGATGTTTGTGGGCGATATATGGCTACTCCCTCCCATGCATGTCATTCTTGTGTTGGGTACCTAAAACAACAACAACAACAGCAAGAGTGAGTCCATAGACTCAGCAAGTACATATAAAAACATTACAATACAAATTAATAACATCAACATCCACTTCCAGAAGCAATTCATTAAATCATACCACATGCATATGCAATGCTCAAGGATCCTTTCTCTTTAACTCTTTTTGCATCTTACCGGTAATGCAAGGTATACAACCGTCGCTGCATACCCATGCCTGTGCTCGCAAGCGCAGGGACCAATTGCCCAATACTTCGCAAGTAAAGTGGACCTCAAGCCCACACTCCACAAGTGTGGGGACCTCAAGCCCGTCATATACATGACGGGGACCTCAAAGATATGCATGTTTGGTCACCACGTGATCAAGCCCCAACATGATCTCAATATGCATGTGCACAGTTATTCTATTCATCATCAACATGCCAAAAGCAATAACATCATACATGAATAGAACATAATCATACTTTGTGCATTCACCATTCTTAGTACACACATCATGCTAGCAACCATGCATCGCTATCATGTATCAAATACACGCAATCAAGATCAAGCATTCACAACTAATGTATCAATGTACTTGCCTCAACCGTGCGAGAACGAAAGATGCGAAGAGGGCGCTTCCCCCGGAACCAATCCCCCACCTGAGGTAAGTCAATAAGCACTCTAAGATAACAATACTGAACCAAAACAAAGCTAGAAGCAATTACGACAAAACTATACTCTCTCGCACAACCCCAATTCCAAAATCCTAAAGAGCAGTCCGTCCCCTCGACAGACAGTCATAATAAAAAATTCATTACTTTTCGATACGAGATCCAAATGAAGCGTTCTTAGACTTTTTGGAAAGCTTATCAAATTCCCCAGCTAAACCTACTTGGTGAGCCTTCCAGATTCGGCCATCTTCTACCGTCAACAAACTGATTAACAGAACAGCCAATTCTCGTCGGGGTTTCTGGACAGCGGCACTAAATCTAACATAACTTTCAGTACACAAGACCAAATAATATGATCTTAAGCTTTATGGAAAACTTATAAAAATATCTACAACATTCGTTATGGTGAGATCTCCAAATTAATCCATTAGCTAATCGCTACAAACCGATTAATATTTACTGTCAGGATTATAATAGATCTACCAAACAACAGCACTACAAAATTCATAACTCCTAATCTGCTCGTCCAAACGACGTGATCTAATACTCTACAAAAAGGTATCGACATCGCCTACAACTCTCTAGGAGGCGGCCTGACCAAAATCTGCACTTATCTTCCTCAAAAACGCCGGTCATTACTGACTGTCCTAAACAGACCTACTAATCGACCCCTCAACTAGAAAATTCTAAAACCCCTCTCTAATTATTCTCGATTCAAAAATCTAATTAAATCTCTCTCTATATATATATTGTTCAAGGCAGCATGCCTACAAAGCATATGTGGTCAAATTAGTTAACTACTAATTAGCACTATCAAAATCATCTCTCTCCTTTACTAATGCAATGAATGAAACGCATGCATCTTATTATCTAGTCACAATACTAATTCAGCCTAAGGAAATCTTTACTAGTAGCACTCTTGCACGTGCATGTAAAGCCCATTAAATAATTCAACTACTAATGCCACCGTTGCATGCAAACAAAAGATTGCACTACTAGTTAACGTCTAGCACCAGCAGCATGACTCCAATTAATGAAACGCATGCAAACAAAGAAAATGCATGCCTGGATGGATGGCTTCACGCGCATGCATGAATGGATGGCTTGGTGTATTTGGCGACAAATCCACCGCAGCCCGTAAATGGCTCTGCCCGTGTGAGGACCCCAATTTTTCGGCTTGTAATGCTTAACCAACCAACTGGTCCTAGCATCACAAATCAAATAAATCGAAGCCTCGAAATGTGTATACTTCCCAGAAGCAGTATACACACCTCCCACAAAAGTATGCATCAATTCCATTCCAAACATAGAGTCCAAACATTTAATACCAAACGGAAAATAAACAAATAGAAGAGTTATTACAGACTAAGGCCGACTGGCTACAATAAACACAAATAACAACAGAAAGACAGTGGAAGCAAAAGCGCCATAAGATGGCTATAAACAAAGCCAATCAGCGTGCCTTCACCCACAAGGCATCTGACCGGACCGCCAAGCCTAGTCGTCGAACACGAAGCGGCAGCAGAACTCACAGAAGTGAGGCCCTTGGGGCTCACCTTCTTCCTCTGCAACAAAAACATTAAGCAAAGCATCTGAGTACAAAGATTGTCTTTGTACCCGCAAGGCAGCGTGTGAACTAGCGCACTGTTCATAGGCTACATGCGAGGATTATTTCGTGGAGGCCATATGTTTCATTTGCACAAAGCCATTTGTTTGCAATAATGTAATACTGATTTAAAGGCAAGTTTGCAATTCATTTTAATTGAAATAACAGTAAGGATAATAATAGCAAAAGAGTAAAGATAAACAACCTAGAAGTGACTATCCCAATAGTCACCACAACAATAGCACGAACCCCAGATTCGTACCACCCATCAAGTTTTAATTTAAATGTTGTAGTCTAACTCTTGGAAGACCTTGCCAAGCGTGTCCATAACCTAGGGCGAGGCTATTCGAATAGATTTAACCTGCGGGGTGTACCACTGCACCCACACCTCAGGCAGCTTTTAAGCCAAAGCACACTACGAAGGTATGCAGCACACTAAGTCCTCGAGACTTTTTCCAATATTGTGTATTAACTACGAGCCGCTCGTATGGATAGAAATCCATACGCTTACATGGTAAAGCCGAAAAGACAACTACCTTTGCGGGGTAAAGTTTTTCGGACAACTACCATGCTCCCAACACCATCCCTCCTGCGACCTCCTGCGACCGGAGCCAATACACGCCAAAGTACTAGGTCAAGAGAGGTCCCATACCCTCTAGTGTGGTTATGCGCTAAAATGCTTGGTTTAGTGTAACAAGATGTTCGGTCCTTGTTGACTCGGGCACCTTTCGATCACACCCAACAGATCACACAAAACTTACCATTGTGCCCAAGTCTAAATCGTTTTTGTTTTCATTTTTAGTTTTTGCAATTAGACATAGCACAAGCTGGAACATAAGAACAATAATAATTTTATGTGATCAAGATCATCGACTAAGTCGATGATCGCCCAAATCTACCGGTAGCTAAGCATGGCTAAGCAAGCGAACTAAGTAATCTACTAAGTGATAAGAGTTCATCCAACGAACTCTAATCACAGCAAGTAACCTAGGCTCAGGTAATAGAGATCAGTGTTTAACCTACAGGATATGCAACTACGGTATTAACTAATCAATTTAACACAAATTATGCAATGCATACATACAGCTGAAACAAAATATTAGACTTTAAAATACTGGGATTAACATGATCAAACTGCTTGCCTGGCGGCTGTTGCTCAATTCGTTGTGGAGGGTCGTTCTCGGGGTTACCGCAAATGTCGAAGCCTAACGATTGAACAAAAACAGCGAATAAGAACGAATAACACCGACAAAACTCAAACATTCAAATACAAACACAAATCCATACACAGAAGCTAGACCATCACAATAGGAACAACAAAATGGCTGCTACAGAGATGATTTAAATTAGACATACTTTCATGTGATTGATCTACCCACTCACTTATTTACCAAGCTAACCACAAAATCAATCCTCTTATAAGTTTTAATCCTTCGACAGACTTTGATGGTGATTGTGTGCACATCTATTAACTAAACATCAAATTACCACATCTAATAATTAGCTATTCTAAGCAACCATCATTAGTGATCAGATCACTTAACCCTAAAAGAAGCTATTGAAATACTAACTAGTTAATTAGCCAACTATTAGATGCTAACCATTTTCTAACTAGGGTTGGGCCTTAATAAAATTCAGCTACTAACACACCTAAGCATCACACCCACATATAGCAAGGTTAGCAATTTCAGCATGCTACTACTACAAGGCCCTACAATGCTTGAAAAGGCAAGAACCATGAGTACAGAGACAATCAACATGATCATCTAACTACCACTTTGATCATTCATGCCAACAAGAGCTTGAAACCTATAATTACTAACTAAATGATTTCATGCTAACCACTATTACTTAGGGGAGACAACAAGCACTAACAAAATAGAATAACAAGCAATACTACCATGATCAGATTACTGACAATAGGAAGGAAATGACAACAGAGGAACAATTGCAGAGAACCAGTGACTAACTTTCCTCCAAACCTCAATTTTCCAACTAAGCTAAAGCATGAAAGGGACTAATGATCCCTCCTAAGATTAATTAACAGCTAGATACATGGCTCAGGGGATGTGGGCCCCACTGTCAGCCACAGGAAAAACAGGGAGGAAGCAGGGGAGCGGCTCGGGTGTCGAGGTGGCAGCGCCGGCGGTGGAGGCGCGGCGAGGTGGTGGCGATGGCCAAAATGGGTCGCCGGGGTTCACCGAAGCTAAGGGTGGTCGTGGGTTCGCCGAGGAGCACGGTGTGCGGCGGCGGCGAACGCGGCGGCCGTGGGGTGAAAAGGAGGCGACGGCGACGGGTGTAGTTGGGGAAGAAGTAGCGCGCGCATGAGCAACAGGGGGTCACCAGGAACTCACCGGAATGATGCGGGGGTACGGTGGCTACCGGAGATGGCCTGGCGACGAGAGCCTGCGGCGGCGCAAGGCGGTCACCGTCGGCAAAGGTCTGCGGTGAACGAGGGAGCGTGTGAGTGATCGGGGAAGGAAGAGGGAGTCCAGGCGATGCTCACCGAGAGAAGAATCGAGATGGTACTCGCCGGAGAAGACGTGGCGGCGGGAGAGACGGATTCGGCCGGAGATGGAGAAGAAGGAGCGCGCGCAACTTCTTGGTGATGGAAACTTCGAATTGATGATGGGGTTGAGGTCTCCGGGTGCAAGGCTCACCGTGGCCTTGACGAGTCGATCGGAGATCACGGAGTGGACGGCGGTGTAACACCCACTTGGCATTGAGCACGAATGCTACTAAAATTAAATTAAACTAGGTTAAACTAAGTCCAATTACAAAATCTCGACAAAACCTCCTTTGTATAGTCAACTATCTGAGGTTCCGACAATTAATCAAGGCAAATATCAATAATCATAATCGAGTTCATTCAAGCATGCAGGATAGTCTCATAAACATAACCAAAACTTGCTATTCTCATTATTACAGATTAATCTGAAACTCAAACTATCCATAAGTAATTCTTAAGATTGAGTGGTAGTGTGTGCATCAAACATCTACTCCCTCCCATGCATGCGGTCTTGCGGTTGTACCTAAAACACATCAAAGCAAGAGTGAGCCCAAAGACTAAACAAGTACCAACAAGGCTAAGTAAGTTAACATTCATAGTATCAATAATCCAAGATAAACAATGCACCAAAGTATAGTCTTCATGCTCATGTGAATGCAACCAATGCAATGTACCTTTTAACTTTATCTCTTTTCGCATTTCTAGGTAATGCGGGGTATACAAACCGTCGTATATACCCTTGCACGTGCCCTCGCACAGGGGACCAAAAGCCTATACACCACATGTATAGGGACCTTTGCCCATCACTTTAATGATGGGGACCTCTTTTATTCATAGCCCACATTCCACGAATGTGGGACCTCAGTCCGTCGGCTACATAATGGGGACCTCAATCGAATGTGCTTGATCACCACGTGACCGGGGCACTGTATGCTCTCAACATGCATATGCACCATGATAACATATTCATAAGCGAGAATACATCATATACTCATTATCATGTAAGCAACCTTACTTAGCTATCATATATCAAAACGTGCTTTCATGACCAAGTCTCCAACACGTTTGAAACATGCAAATGCTCCATACCCGTCTTTTATACCCAAGAATTTAACATGTACATAACATCATGTAAGATTTAGCAACGCTCAAGGAAACATTAACCATAGCTTGCATTCATCAAGATAAAAGGAAAACTCATTACACTAACATTCGTGCAAGGCTACAACAAGTAATCACAACGATCATATCATACAACCGAAAATACGCTATAACCGAATACTTGCCTTAACCATGCGAGCGGTGGGCGCGAAGAGGTGCTGCCACTGGAACGCGCTCCCACCTGAACATAAAGATAACCCCAGTCTAAGACCAGCATCTGGACCAAAATCATAAATAGCAACACAGTTGATCTCACTAAATTCCCAAGCGTTAACAAAACATCCAATTTCTAGCGATCGTTTTTGTGCTCACTCAAAACAGCCAAATTCTAAAATACATTACTTTCTCCTCAGGAGTCCAATTAAGATGCTCTTAGACTTTCTGAAAAGGTAATTGAATTACCTAAATAAACCTAGTTGGGGAGCCCTTTTGATTCTATCATTAACTTCCCCTATCAAACCAATCATCAGACAACAGAATTCTCGTCGGGTTCTCTGGACAGTACGCTAAAATCACCATAACTTTTGCTAAGAAAGTCCAAATCTCGTGTTCTTTATCTCTATGAAAAGGTATAGAAATTACCCACATTTTTCGTTAGATTGAGGTCCACTGATTTTGACCTTAACTAGCAGATTCATCCCATTTTCTACAGACTGTTCAAAACTGACAGAATAACAGAGCAGCGATACTAAAAAATTCATAACTTCCTGACCGTTAATCGGATTTGGGTGATCTTGGTGGCCACTGAAAGCTAAGAACATAATATACAACTCTCTGGGAGATCCAAACTCCTAATTCTGCTTCTAACCACATGAAATCGGCCGCGCAAGCTACTGGACAAAATTGGACAGAGAACAGAAATTAACCGATGCAATCGATCTACTAGCAAACGCTTCTAATGACTATCAGTCAACGCAAGAAACCCGTCGTTACCCTTGACGACGTGCTGGATGACGATGAACAAACCCCCGAAGACGATCCTCCTTCTCCTCTCTTCCTTCTCTTCTCCCTCTTCTTCTCCCTTCTCTTCTTTTCCCTTCTTTTTCCTCCTTGGCCGGCTGCAATGGAGCTTCTCCTTCCTTTTGGCCAGCAGCAATGGAGGTGGAGGAGGTGGGAGGTGCGCAGGAGGTGTGGAGGGGAGGGAGGGAGGTGGTGGGGAAAAGTGGCGGCGGTTGGGGAGGAAAGGGGAAGGGAGAGGCTGCGACTTGGAGGAGGGAGGGGCTAGGGTTTGTGCCGCCCCTCTTGGGCCTTGGCCGGCCAGCCCACTAATGGGCCTCCGGCGTGCCGGGGCCCAGGTTGTCTAGCAAATGCGAAAACCCCCTCGATGGTTGCCTAATTAATTAACTCTCAAAGGTTCGCCTCTAAATCGACTTCTAAGCAGTTAATCCTTTAACTCACAATTAAATCTCTCCGGAAGTCCTTTCAAATACTTTTGGGGTATTACATTCTACCCTTAAACTGAATTCGACCCGAATTCTACACATCATCTACTCGAAGAACAACAACAACCACAATTGAAAATCAATAACCAACAAGATGTACCGACGTGATAAACTTTGTTAAAGTTTGATCATGCGAGACTACCTCCCAAGTCTCTTCTCGCTAAGACCGCGTAAACATAACACCATAACGTATACCCATATCTATTCCTCAACACTCTCCGACCTTCCCGGTACTCACTCAACACAAGCACATACATGACGTTATGTACTCCAGCGACGGACTCGAGGCAGTCCTCGCGATCGCCAACTAGCGAGAACAACCCAATGTAACTTGGGTTAACCTTCCCAAAGATACAGAACCACACGACATGCACATAGAACACAGAACTCGTGTTCCACCTTCTCAAATAAACTCCTCACTAAAGCAAGGACCACCTCCTTTAACGAAACATACGACAAAACTCTCTTTAAGCAAACTCTTTGACCAACAAAACCCATCTGAAAAAGAAGGATTCATATCGCAACTAAAGCGTTACCGGTAGCGGTGCTAAAAGTCAAATCTAAAATCGAATTTCTTCACGAAAACCCTTCCACCTTCCAAGTGGCGGTTTGCGAATAAACATCATGAAAACCAAAGGAAGAATCATGTTAAATGCCCAAAATCAAAACTTCCTTTATTCTTCCCGAACCGATAAGAACCATATAAACCAAAATCGAGTCAAACTCAACTTACGAAATACATTGGTCAACGAGTACAAAACTCAAACGAGAATCGAGAAACAATTCACTCCTTTGAGGAAGTATCAATTTCTCAAGATCTCTTTTAGGAATAAAATCTCTCTCAACTTTGGAGTTTAGTTCGTCATAAAACACACTAACTCATCCTCTTAACTTGACAATCTCAACGTTACACTCAAGTTGAAATACATCCTCCACAACTGTAAAAAACTCTATCGACGCACCCAAAACTTTCTCTCAACAACTCCTCTATCGACTGACTAATTTGACAGATGACTTCCAATGCATCTCAAAATAGACCACACACGCAATCACATCACCTCAGTCTTTTAGAAATAAACAACTTGGAATTCACAGCTCTCACATTCATATACTTTCTCTAAAAGGGCTCTATCAATGATCATCCCACTGCTTGAAACCCACACTTAATCTACTTCTCTACACATAATCTTTGGGTGCCCCAAGTCCTAGCATAAAAATGCAAAGCCCAAATTAAACTCCAAGACTCCTACAACGAACTTCTCATATAAAAGATAGGAAATCCTCGATTAAATCAGTAAAATCACAATTCCAACATACTCACTCATTAACATCATCATGAAAAATATTTTCTTGACAGTTTACCTTTAGAAAGATTATAACTATAGCAGAAGGTTACTCATTTAAAGCCAAATCACTCTTAACGTTACTCAACATTTTCCATTATCCCATTAATTGACATGGTGATTCGATTACTTTGTAATTCCACTCTCATTAAACCACATCATCAAGAATAACTTTCATAGCCTCGCAATACTACCAAATTGTGATACTCTAATAAATTGATCGATTTCCATACTTGCTAATTCTAATGCTCGGTCAAAAGAACACCAAATCTTGGACTACATCTCGCTATAGGTCCTACTAGTTGCGACAACGAAATCTGTTAGCTCCAAAGACAAATATTCTTTTAACTCAAATCCTCTCCAAGGATTATTGTAATAATCGATTTATTACTCGGGCCTCTCGGACAACTGACACCTAAGGGTTCACCAAACCATCTACTAAACCACCACTGTCTAGATGCCAAAACACCACCTACGAGACTTTACAATACGGATCGGTTAACCCTTTCTTGGAAGAAGAGGCAATAGAAATAAATCTCAGCACAAAGGAAAACGTTACCACCTACAATAGTTACAAGATCAAGAGAAACAATCAGATAAAGCGTTTCGAAAACCAAAAGATATGATCAAAGTTGAGGGCGCACGTCCCACAATCAGAGAATATCAAACCTCAGACGGGAATAAAACACTGCTTTTAGAATTTGGGAAAACTCTTATGGGCAAGAACAAAAGTTTTAGACAATCTTCAATAATCACAAGTTATGAAACTTTACTTCAATCTCAAATACTTCTACTTCACTCGACTTTCATTGGTTACTGACATCACTTGGCAATTCCAACAAAGTGTATTTGAAGATCACAACACCTATTCCACTTAGGAACTAATAAAACCTCTCAACATGTCACTTTGCTCTAAACAAATTCAGCTATCACATCAACATGGGGTCTGAAAGATCACAAATGCGAACTAGAAACATATTCAATTAATCAACATCGTGGCGATCCGGTCCTTTATACAAAACATTCAATATTATCATCATAATCCTCATCGACAATCACATTAGTAATGTAATAATACACTCTTAGTGAGACTCATCATAGCCTCTTATCCCATCATAAATTTCTCCAAAAGAAACACAAGCCACAAGGTTGAAACAAACCTATTTTAACTTAGTTCATACTATCAATTGATACTTTCGCAAAGCACACTATCGAGAGGCCACTTACTCATTCACCCACTCAACCATTAGTGTTACTCACACCGCTCCAACCGTCATTAACATTTGTCAATTGTATGTATCATGTACACAAATAGGGTCCTACTTACATTTGTAGTCATATAACCTTCTATAAACACAAAGTCAACAATTAATAATCTCATCGCTTTGTACAACGAGGTTTCACAACATGTTACCTCAACGTTCGTCTAATCTAATATACATGTTTCAATCTAGCATTTATGTATGATCATCAAGTAACCAGTTTAAGAAAATTTCCAAATTTGATATCCTCTAAGGCATCGTTCAAACACATTCTTAACATAACCATCACTAATGGGTAGGGTAATCCATAGAGATACATTACTCCATGCTATCAATACATCTACGATTCCACAATCCTAACGATCGAGACCAATTCGTCAAAATACCACACCTCTTAATAACTCTATTGATTCCAACTAAATATTGTCATACTCATAGTCACAGCTCATCAAGAACCACTAAAGGACAACCTCCACTTATTCAACTTTCCTTGATAAGGACCTTAGTTAAGATCGATCATGCACACACTGCGGACTCAACTTGAAACTCATAACACAACCATTAATCTTCAACGCCCAAAATACCCAAGAGAGATACGTTGAGTCAAAGCCTTCATGAACTAAAGGACTGGCAAAAGGAAACTTTCATTAACAAAAAACATCAAGCGAATAAATAGGTCAAGCTTTCCAATAAGAAAAACAAAACCAACACTACAAAAGTCAATCTTGACAATTAGCAAAGTTCGCCAATCGCGAGAATAACTCAACGGTTGGGAAAAAACAATAATTGATTTACGGGGCAAATTAAGCCAAAGGAAACACACCAAAAAATTTCAAAGAAACCCATCAATCGCAACCGGATAAGAGTTGACCAAATTCAAATTCAGGGAAGAGAACAACTCTTCTAAAGATTCTCGCTATCGAGCGCTTTGTACTACGATCTCTCGTGTGGATACTTCGCTATTCCTATACCACGAGCGGTGGTGTAACTTTGGTATAGCTCGGGACCACAACCACTACCTCCACCTCTCAACATGGGTTACCCCACACATAATAACCATAGTATTATACTATAGATATAACAGATTATCTCAAAACAGGAATCATTAATACAACTCAACAAATGTGTAAATGCAATGCTTGACCCATCCCATCCTACTGTGCACCAGTGTGTCAGGTTTATAAGTTCATTAACCATTACAAAATTTTAGCAATTTAAGTTGCCTAGGTTGTAAATCCAATCACCACGGACCTACCGCCCGCTCGATACCAATTGTAACACCCATTTCGACATTGAGCACGAATGCTACTAAAATTAAATTAAACTAGGTTAAACTAAGTCCAATTACAAAATCTCGACAAAACCTCCTTTGTATAGTCAACTATACCGAGGTTCGACAATTAATCAAGGCAAATATCAATAATCATAATCGGGTTCATTCAAGCATGCAGATAGTCTCATAAACATAACCAAAACTTGCTATTCTCATTATTACAGTTAATCGAAACTCAAACTATCCATAAGTAATTCTTAAGATTGAGTGGTAGTGTGTGCATCCAACATCTACTCCCTCCCATGCATGCCGGTCTTGCCAGTTGTACCTAAAACACATCAAAGCAAGATTGAGCCCAAAGACTCAGTAAGTACCAACAAGGCTAAGTAAGTTAACATTCATAGTATCAATAATCCAAGATAAACAATGCACCAAAGTATAGTCTTCATGCTCATGTGAATGCAACCAATGCAATGTACCTTTTTAACTTTATCTCTTTTCGCATTTTACCGTGTCTGGGGTATACAACCGTCATTTGTATACCCTTGCACGTGCCCCTCCAGCACAGGGACCAAAATCTATACACCACATGTATAGGGACCTTTGCCCATCACTTTAATGATGGGGACCTCTTTTATTCATAGCCCACATTCCACGAATGTAGGGACCTCAAGCCCGTCGGTACATAACGGGGACCTCAATCGAATGTGCTTGATCACCACGACTGTGGCACTGTATGCTCTCAACAT
This sequence comes from Ampelocalamus luodianensis, assembly GCA_036346255.1. NCBI lineage: Eukaryota > Viridiplantae > Streptophyta > Magnoliopsida > Poales > Poaceae > Ampelocalamus > Ampelocalamus luodianensis. The sequence goes on along the minus strand of CM070621.1, from coordinate 69,228,074 downwards.
GCATATGCACCATGATAACATATTCATAAACAGGAATACATCATATACTCATTATCATGTAAGCAACCTTACTTGCTATCATATATCAAAACGTGCTTTCATGACCAAGTCTCCAACACGTTTGAAACATGCAAATGCTCCATACCCACGTCTTTTATACCCAAGAATTTAACATGTACATAACATCATGTAAGATTTAGCAACGCTCAAGGGAAACATTAACCATAGCTTGCATTCATCAAGATAAAGGAAAACTCATTACACTAACATTCGTGCAAGGCTACAACAAGTAATCACAACGATCATATCATACAACGAAAATACGCTATAACCCGAATACTTGCCTTAACCATGCGAGAGCGGTGGACGCGAAGAGGGTGCTGCCCCTGGAACCGCGCTCCCACCTGAACATAAAGATAACCCCAGTCTAAGACCAGCATACTGGACCAAAATCATAAATAGCAACACAGTTGATCTCACTAAATTCCCAAGCGTTAACAAAGCATCCAATTTCTAGCGATCGTTTTTGTGCTCACTGAAAACAGCCAAATTCTAAAATACATAACTTTCTCCTCAGGAGTCCAATTAAGATGCTCTTAGACTTTCTGAAAAGGTAATTGAATTACCTAAATAAACCTAGTTGGGGAGCCCTTTTGATTCCATCATTAACTTCCCCTATCAAACCAATCATCAGACAATAGAATTCTCGTCGGGTTCTCTGGACAGTACGCTAAAATCACCATAACTTTTGCTAAGAAAGTCCAAATCTCGTGTTCTTTATCTCTATGAAAAGTTATAGAAATTACCCACATTTTTCGTTATATTGAGGTCCTCTGATTTTGACCTTAACTAGCAGATTCATCCCATTTTCTACAGACTGTTCAAAACTGACAGAATAACAGAGCAGCGATACTAAAAAATTCATAACTTCCTGACCGTTAATCGGATTTGGGTGATCTTGGTGGCCACTGAAAGCTAAGAACATAATCTACAACTCTCTAGGAGATCCAAACTCCTAATTCTGCTTTTAACCACATGAAATCGGTCGCGCAAGCTACTGGACAAAATTGGACAGAGAACAGAAATTAACCGATGCAATCGATCTACTAGCAAACGCTTCTAATGACTATCACTCAACGCAAGAAACCCGTCGTTACCCTTGACGACGTGCTGGACGACGACGAACAAACCCCCGAAGACGATCCTCCTTCTCCTCTCTTCCTTCTCTTCTCCCTCTTCTTCTCCCTTCTCTTCTTTTCCCTTCTTTTTCCTCCTTGGCCGGCTGCAATGGAGCTTCTCCTTCCTTTTGGCCAGCAGCAATGGAGGTGGAGGAGGTGGGGAGGTGCGCAAGGAGGTGTGGAGGGAGGCAGGAGGTGGTGGGGAAAAGTGGCGGCGGTTGGGGAGGAAAGGGGAAGGGGAGGGCTGCGGCTTGGAGGAGGAGGGCTAGGGTTTGTGCCGCCCCCTCTTGGGCCTTGGCCGGCCAGCCCACTAATGGGCCTCCGTGTGGCCGGGCCCAGGTTGTCTAGCAAATGCGAAACCCCCTCGATGGTTGCCTAATTAATTAACTCTCAAAGGTTCGCCTCTAAATCGACTTCTAAGCAGTTAATCCTTTAACTCACAATTAAATCTCTCCGGAAGTCCTTTCAAATACTTTTGGGGTATACAGGCGGGCTCGGAGGCGGCGGCGCTCTCGGCTTCGAGCTCGGCGGTGGAAGTGGGCAGAGGAGGAAGGAGAAACCGAGGTAGGTAAGGCTTTCGATGGCTTAAGAAGAGGAGGCGGAGGCGGCGAGGTGGAAGCGGTAAGCGGCGAGGTGTGGCGGCGATGTGGCGATGCGCATCTTGGCGGTAAGGCGGCGCGCGAGAAGCGAGTCTTGGGAGAGGCGGCGCGGTGCGCGCGCAGCGTGGAAGAGAGGACTGCAGTGGGCGGGTTTGTCGGAGAGGAAGGTGCGGCGCAGCGGCGTGGTTCGGTCGGGCCGAAGTGAAGAGGCTCGGTCGGAGTTTGACTCGGGTCGGTCAGACACGGTTGGGTCCAGCCGAGACGATTGGTTCGGTCAGGGTTTAAGTCGGGCTCGGGTTGAGCAGATGAATAGTGACTCTGATTTGGAGTTTTAAAAGGGTGAGAGAGTTTGGAGAATTTTTAAAGGTAGTTCCTAGCTCCAAAAATTCCGAAATTTTTATGGTAGCTACTTGGGATAGAGAACAACATCGCATAAATTTTCCAGAACTTTTTATGCAATGCATTGTTCTGCAGAAAATTCACAAGCTGCTGACCTAGGGTTTGACCAGAAATTCAAACTAGTTTGACTTGGCCAATTGAAATAGCAAATAGAATCTAAAAATTGTGAAATAATTCAGGGAGGTAGATAGGATGATCAAGATGATAGGAAAAATATTTGCAAAGGATGATCACAAGTTTGAAGGCTAGGAATTTGCTGACAACAATTTCCAATCACAAGAATTAAATTCTAAACATTGGAAATTGCTAGGGAAAATTTGGAAAACTACCAAATGATTTGATGAGACAACCAAAGTTTTTATTTCTCCTCAAAATTTTACATTTGAAATACAAACCTAAGTTAGGCTGTTACAAATCTCCCCCCTACAGGAATCTCGCCAGAGATTACGATTCTGGGAGAAGAAGGGCGGGTGTCACACGGGCGATCTTCCCGCTCCCAAGTGGCTTCGTCCTCAGAGTGATTCGACCACTGAACTTTGAGGAACTTGATCACCCGGTTTCTAGTCCTCCGTTCAGATTCTTCAAGAATGCTCACAGGACGCTCACGGTAGGATAGATCCTCCTGCACATCGATATTTTTCAGTGGAGTTTCCTCGACCGGAACACGGAGGCATTTCTTCAATTGCGATACGTGGAAAACATCATGCACTCCTTCGAGTGTAACTGGTAACTCTAACTTGTATGCAACAGCTCCCACTTTCTTGATGATGCGATATGGCGGACATAGCGAGGAGCGGTTGCCCTTGATCTGAAAGCAGCGATGACCCTTCAAAGGTGAGACTTTGAGATACACAAAGTCATTGGTGGAATCTCATCTCACGGCGACGCCGATCCGCATAGCTCTTACGCACGGGTGAGCTACGCGCAAGTGCTCACGAATCAACTGCACTTGACTTTCGGCCTCATTAATGGAATCTGGGCCAAAGAACTATCTTTCACCAGTTTCTGACCAGTTCAACGGGGTTCTGCACCTCCTCACATACAAGGCCTCAAATGGTGCCATCCGAGACTAGCCCGGAAGTCGTTGTTGTAGGAGAACTCGGCGGCGGTAGGCATTTCTCCCAATTCTTCCCATAGGAAAGAACACAAGCACGGAGCATATCTTCAAGCACTGGTTGTGGCGCTCCGTCGACCATCTGTCGAGGATGATAGGCCGTCTTTGAAGGTAAGGCGAGTTCCCATGGCCTCCTGCGAGACTATGCCAAGCGAGAGGTAAGCGCGCCCACGGTCGAACACAATCGTCTTGGGCACACCATGCAAGCTCACAATTCTTGATACATAAAGTTCAGACTAGAGGTTCCACACGGGCTGAGTCTTGCCCGGAAGAAATGCGCCACTTTAGTTAGCCTGTCAATGACCACCCAAATGGCGTCATTTCCCTTGGATGAACGGGGCAATCCAGTGATGAAATCCATGCCCACGGAATCCCACTTCCATTCTGGTATAGGCAAGGGCTGGAGAAGGCCTGCTGGACGCTGATGCTCGGCCTTGACACGACAACATACGTCGCATCTGGCAACGAACCTGGCAATCTCGCGCTTCATACGGGTCCACGAATCTCGGCGCAGATCTTGGTACATCTTGGTAGCCGGGATGAATAGACAAGGGGAATCATGGGCTTCTGGAGAATCAAATCCGTGGTCGGAACCTTTGGAACCACGGCGCTGCCCAAACCACACAACACCATGCTCATCTTACGAGAAACACTGGCTATCCCATCCTTGATATTACGCCGATCTGGTTCACACCGTCATCATTCTTTGTCTTTGCCTTGACTTGATCCACCAAGGTTGGTTGTACAACCAAGGCGACAAGGAACCATGCTCAATCAAACCCAAGTTGAGACATTTGAAACTCGCAAGAAGTGCAGGTTCTTTGCTCTTGGATCATCAAAGTATTGCAATACACCTTTCGGCTAAGTGCATCGGCAACTACATTGGCCTTGCCGGATGATCACGAATACCCATGTCATAATCTTTGATCAATTCTAGCCATCTCCTCTGCACGAGGTTCAGATCATTGAGTGAACAAGTACTTCAAGCTCTTGTGATCGAATACACCTCACATGGTTTCAGATTAAATAATGCCGCCAAATCTTGAGTGCATGCACCACGACAAGCTCTAAATCATGGGTGGGATAATTGAGCTCGTGAGGTCTCAATTGCCTAGATGCATAGGCAGCGCCTTGCCTTCTTGCATAAGAACACACCGAGTCCACGGCGAGAGGTATCGCAATAGATATCGAAGCTCTTGTGGACATCGGAAGAGTGAGAACCAGGGCTGAAGTCAATCGTTGTTTGAGCTCACAGCTCTCATCACAAGCAGAGGACCACACAAACTTCTTGTCTTTCATGAGCAATTCGGTCATTGGCAGCGATCTCGGAGAAATTCTCGATAAAGCGTGTAGTAGCCCGCTAAGCCGAGAAAACTCCGCACATCGATGGTGACACAGTGACCCCAAGATAGAACATCGATCTTCTTTGGGATCCACTCCTCGCCTCGGTGAAAGAACATGGCCCAAGAATGCCACTTCCTTCAACGAACTCGCATTTCTTTGAACTTTGCATATAGTGGTGTTCCGCAATTTGCCCAAAACAATCTTCGGATGCTCAGCATGCTCTGCTTCAGTCTTGGAGTAGATAAGAATGTCATAAATGAAAACCACCAAGAACTTATCCAAATATTCCATGAATACCGAGTTCATGAGGTTCATGAAATAGGCTGGAGCATTGGTTAAACCGAAAGACATGACGGTATACTCGTAAAGACCATAACGAGTAGTGGCCGTCTTGAATATCCTCGATCGATCCGGACTTGATGATATCCCAATCTCAGGTCAATCTTGGAGAACACCTGAGCTCCAGACAACTGGTCAAACAGATCATCAATGTGAGGCAAAGGATATTTGTTCTTCACCGTCACCTCATTGAGCGGACGGTAATCAACACACATGCGCAAAGTCTTGTCCTTCTTCTTCACAAAGATCACCGGACAACCCCAAGGAGATGAACTGGGACGGATGAAACCCTTTGCTTGGAGCTCACCAAGCTGCTTCTTCAATTCTTCTAACTCATTGGGAGGCATTCGATATGGCGCCTTCGAGATAGGGGCGGTACCGGGTAGCAGCTCAATGACAAACTCAAGGTCTCGCACCGGAGGCATCCTGGGTAAATCATCAGGAAAAACATCCTCAAAATCACAAACGGTGGAAACCTCCTGAATCTTCAATGCCTTGCTATAAGTGCACAAAGGTGTAACCCTTGCGTGCGCGGGAAAAGCCAACACATTCGCCATAAGGGTTGGTGAGAAAAACCATCTTCTTGGCGCAATCGATCTGTCCCAAGTGTTGGGACAACCAATCCATGCCAAGAATTACATCCAGGCTCGCTGAGTTGAGCAGGATGAGATTTGCCAAGAATCCCACTCCTTTCACTTCAATAGGAACATCCCGGCATTGTAAAACAGCTCTCATTTCCGACCCCGGAGAGCGAATGAGCAAAGGAACTCCCAAAGGAACACAGTGAAGACCACTAGCAGCAGCAAATGATCTCGAAATAAAAGAATGCGATGCTCCAGAATCAAATAATACTGCAGCAGGACGATAATTAACAAGAAGTGTACCCATCACGACATCTGGCGCCTCCTGAGCCTCCTCAGCTGAAAGATGGTTGACTCGACCGCTGCTCGCACCTAGGGTCTTCTGGATGATCTTTTGGTCAGGTGGGTGACCACTCCCTTGCCCGCGTCCTCCATTAGGACGAGGGGCTACTCCAATCTTCTGAGGGCAGGCATTAGCATAGTGGCCCTTGTTATGGCAGTGAAAGCAAGTAACCTCGGCCGCCGGATTGCGGAGGCCCCCCTGCTGCTGGATCGCAGGCGCACGTGGCTGAAACACGGCCTGCGGTGGACGAGGAGCTGGTGCGGATGGCCCCGGCGCCGATGGAGCAAAAGAACGGGCCCCTGGTGCTGGCCCAGCCCGAGGACGAGTGAGACTGATATGAGTAGACCGATGTGCCTCCCACTTGCGCTTGCGGGACTCACCCAGCGCCTTAGCCTTATGCTCAGCAACAATGGCCTTATCTACCAAGGCCTGAAAGTCAGAGAAGTCCACAATAGATAGCTTGTCTGCGGCTCCTCGGACAAGCCATCCATAAACTTCTCTGCTTAGCCTCATCGAGGCCACCTCTCCGAGCATAACGAGCCAAATGATTAAACTCGTAGAGGTACTCAGTCAAAGATTTGCGCCCTTGCTGAGCGCGAGAATTCTTTCTTCTTGACTTCATCGGACCATCGGGATGTGGGCGACAGCGGACTGAACTCCTCCCACGAGACCACATGGCCCACGGGCTGCATGGCGAGGTAGTTCTCCCACCATGAGTGTGCTGCGCCCTCAAGCTGGTGGGACGCGAAGAGTGCCTTCTCCTGGGCCTGACACTGAGCTATGTTGAGCTTCCGCTCAACCATGCGCGCACCAATCATCCTCATCGAGAGGGTCCTCGGCGGGAGAAGGTTAGCGGCGCGCGGAGGAACTCGGCGGTCCCGCGAGTCGATGTCCGCCACCTCGGTCCGGAGGCACCGACAGGAGTGGAGGTATTCCTAGCAATGACCTCCAAAATGCGCGTCTGGTCCATGCGGTTTCGCTCGATCTGGGCGAGAACCTCAGCCATGGTCGGAGGAGGGGGAAGCTCATCATCATGACCCGACTGCTTGGCGCCACGCGTTCTCCGGCCATCTGTTTCACTAAGACAAGTTAGCAACAAAACCAAGAGCAAGAAGGTCCAAAACTTACTGAAAACAGTCCAAAAATAAACACAAAGCAGGGTAAAGTTCAACCAGCAAAAATCAGACACATAACTACTCACTTTACATCTTACCCTATTATTCCCACAAGTTTTAGTTGGATTAATCTTCATGGTTCTCCCAAAACTAATTTAACCGGCGCGTAACTATCTTTTGAAAGGAAAGGGAGAAACCAAGTTTTAAAACTCAAATTAGTGTAAGATGAGAGTAGAAGGCTAAGATAGATAAGGAGTAAAACATGAGAATCTGCCTAGGTTTTCATAAACCCTTTCTATATTTTGAAAATAAGCCTTTCCAAAATATTCTAAGGACGACTATGCTTGGGTTACTACGGTCAGAATGGCTCTGATACCAACTTTGTGAGGACCCCGATTTTTCGGCTTGTAATGCTTAACCAACCAACTGGTCCTAGCATCAAAAATCAAATAAATCGAAGCCTCGAAATGTGTATACTTCCCAGAAGCAGTATACACACCTCCCACAAAAGTATGCATCAATTCCATTCCAAACATAGAGTCCAAACATTTACTACCAAACGGAAAATAAACAAATAGAAGAGTTATTACAGACCAAGGCCGACTGGCTACAATAAACACAAATAACAACAGAAAGACAGCGGAAGCAAAAGCGCCATAAGATGGCTATAAACAAAGCCAATCAGCGTGCCTTCACCCACAAGGCATCTGACCGGACCGCCAAGCCTAGTCGTCGAACACGAAGCGGCAGCAGAACTCACAGAAGTGAGGCCCTTGGGGCTCACCTTCTTCCTCTGCAACAAAAACATTAAGCAAAGCATCTGAGTACAAAGATTGTCTTTGTACCCGCAAGACTGACGTGTGAACTAGCAGACCTGTTCATAGGCTACATGCAAGATTATTTGGTGGAGGCCATATGTTTCATTTGCACAAAGCCAGATTTGTTTGCAATAATGTAATACAGTTTAAAGGCAAGTTTGCAATTCATTTTTAATTGAAATAACAGTAAGGATAATAATAGCAAAAGAGTAAAGATAAACAACCTAGAAGTGACTATCCCAATAGTCACCACAACAATAGCACGAACCCCAGATTCGTACCACCCATCAAGTTTTAATTTAAATGTTGTAGTCTAACTCTTGGAAGACCTTGCCAAGCGTGTCCATAACCTAGGACGAGGCTATTCGAATAGATTTAACCCTGCAGGGGTGTACCACTGTACCCACACCTCAGACCGCTTTTAAGCCAAAGCACACTACCAAAGGTATGCCGGCACAGCTAAGTCCTACGAGACTTTTTCCAATATTGTGTATTAACTACGAGCCGCTCGTATGGATAGAAATCCATACGCTTACATGGTAAAGCCGAAAAGACAACTACCTTTGCGGGGTAAAGTTTTTCGGACAACTACCATGCTCCCAACACCATCCCTCCTGCGACCTCCTGCGACCCGGAGCCAATACACGCCAAAGTACTAGGTCAAGAGAGGTCCCATACCCTCTAGTGTGGTTATGCGCTAAAATGCTTGGTTTAGTGTAACAAGATGTTCGGTCCTTGTTGACTCGGGCACCTTTCGATCACACCCAACAGATCACACCAAACTTACCATTGTGCCCAAGTCTAAATCGTTTTGTTTTCATTTTTAGTTTTGCAATTGGACATAGCACAAGTGGAACATAAGAACAATAATAATTTTATGTGATCAAGATCATCGACTAAGTCGATGATCGCCCAAATCTAGGTAGCTAAGTATGGCTAAACAAGCGAACTCGTAATCTACTAAGTGATAAGAGTTCATCCAACGAACTCTAATCACGCAAGTAACCTAGGCTCGGTAGTAGAGATCGAGTGTTTAACCTACGAGGATATGCAGCTACGGTTTTAACTAATCAATTTAACACAAATTAAGCAATGCATACATACAGCTGAAACAAAATATTAGAGTTTAAAATACTGGGATTAACATGATCAAACTGCTTGCCTGGCGGCTGTTGCTCAATTCGTTGCGGAGGGTCGTTCTCGGGGTTACCGCAAATGTCGAAGCCTAACGATTGAACAAAAATAGCGAATAAGTACAAATAACACCGACAAAACTCAAACATTCAAATACAAACACAAATCCATACACAGAAGCTAGACCATCACAATAGGAACAACAAAATGGCTGCTACAGAGATGATTTAAATTAGACATACTTTCATGTGATTGATCTACCCACTCACTTATTTACCAAGCTAACCACAAAATCAATCCTCTTATAAGTTTTAATCCTTCGACAGACTTTGATGGTGATTGTGTGCACATCTATTAACTAAACATCAAATTACCACATCTAATAATTAGCTATTCTAAGCAACCATCATTAGTGATCGAGATCACTTAACCCTAAAAGAAGCTATTGAAATACTAACTAGTTAATTAGCCAACTATTAGATGCTAACCATTTTCTAACTAGGGTTGGGCCTTAATAAAATTCAGCTACTAACACACCTAAGCATCACACCCACATATAGCAAGGTTAACAATTTCAGCATGCTACTACTACAAGGCCCTACAATGCTTGAAAAGGCAAGAACCATGAGTACAGAGACAATCAACATGATCATCTAACTACCTCTTTGATCATTCATGCCAACAAGAGCTTGAAACCTATAATTACTAACTAAATGACTTCATGCTAACCACTATTACTTAGGGGAGACAACAAGCACTAACAAAATAGAATAGCAAGCAATACTACCATGATTAGATTACTGACAATAGGAAGGAAATGACAACAGAGGAACAATTGCAGAGAACCAGTGACTAACTTTCCTCCAAACCTCAATTTTCCAACTAAGCTAAAGCATGAAAGGGACTAATGATCCCTCCTAAGATTAATTAACACTAGATACATGGCTCGGGAGGTGGGCCCCATCGACCACGGGAAAAACGAGGAGGAAGCGAGGGAGCGGCTGGGTGTCTTGGTAGCAGCGCGGCGGTGGAGCGCGGCGAGTGGTGGCGATGGCAAAATGGGTCGCCGAGTTCACGAAGCTAAGGGTGGTCGCGGGTTCGCCGGAGAAGCACGTGGTGGCGGCGCGGCGATGGAGCACGCGGCCGCCGTGGGGTGAAAAGAGGCGGCGGCGGCGGGTGTAGTTGCGGAAGAAGTAAGCGCGCGCATGAGCGGGGGTCACGAGAACTCACCGGAATGGCGCGAGTGCGGTGGCTACGGAGATGGCTGGCGGCGAGCTGCGCGGCGCAAAGCGGTCACCGTCGGCAAGGTCTGCGGTGAGCGAGGGCGTGTGAGTGATTCGGGAAGGAAGAGGAGTCAGCGATGCTCACCGAGAGAAGAATCGAGATGGTACTCGCCGGAGAAGGCGTGGCGGTGGGAGAGCGGATTCGGCGGAGATGGAGAAGAAGGAGCGCGCGCAGCTTCTGGTGATGGAAACTTCGAATTGATGAAGGGTTGAGGTCTCAGAGGTGCAAGGCTCACCGTGGCCGCAGACAGGGCGGTCGGAGATCACCGGAGTGACCGGCGGGCTCGGAGGCGGCGCGGCGGCGCTCTCGGCTTCGAGCTCAGTGGCGGAAGTGGGCGAGGAGGAAGGAGAAACCAAGGTAGGTAAGGCTTCGATGGCTTAAGAAGAGGAGGCGGAGGCGGCGAGGTGGAAGCGGTAAGGCGGCGAGGTGACGGCGAGGCGGCGTGGCGATGCGCATGCGCCGGCGGCGAAGAGCGCGCGAGAGAGCGAGCGGGGAGAGCTAACGCGGTGCGCGCGGCGTGTGGGGAGAGGACTGCAGTGGGCGGGTTTGTCGTGAAAGGAAGGTGCGGGCGGCGGCGTGGTTCGGTCGGGCCAGAAGTGAAGAGGCTCGGTCGGAGTTTGACTCGGTCGGTCGGCGCGGTTGGGTCCAGCCGAGACGATTGGTTGATCGGGGGTTTAAGTCGGGCTCGGGTTCGAGCCGATGAATAGTGACTCTGATTTGGAGTTTTAAAAGGCTCGAGAGAGTTTGGAGAATTTTTAGAGGTAGTTCCCGAGCTCCAAAATTCTAAAATTTTATGGTAGCTACTTGGGATGAGAACAACATCGCATAAATTTTCCAGAACTTTTTATGCACTGCATTGTTCTGCAGAAAATTCACAAGCTGCTGACCTAGGGTTTGACCAGAAATTCAAACTAGTTTGACAATTTGAATCACAACTTGTTGGGTTCTTTGGTTCCTATGGATTAATTTAATTGTGTGGAAAGAAAATTAGAGGGAATGCATTTATTTATTCCTTAGTATGATTAGATACCGAACCGTGTATAACCTGTTGGATGGATTGAATATTGGCCAATTGAAATAGCAAATAGAATCTAAAAATTGAAATAATTCAGGGAGGTAGATAGGATGATCAAGATGATAGGAAAAATATTTGCAGAGGATGATCACAAGTTTGAAGGCTAGGAATTTCTTGACAACAATTTCCAATGCTAGGAAGTATCCGGTGGCATGGCGATTATAAAGGGCGACCACGCGGCGGATTTGGCGGTAACCTTCTCGAGAATTATAATCTTTGTGTAAACTGTCAAGAAGACATTTCTATCTTTTATATGAGAATTTCGCTGCTGGGTGTTATGCTAGGACACGCAAATAGTAGGAGTCGTAGTCTATTGGTGAAATACGTTGCTTCGAACAAGCGTGTTGGCGGCATTGTTTCGGTAACGATAGAGCGCAGGTGTGGTTGATGTATTTCGGCATAAGAATGCCGCGTAGGCGAAAAAAATTATTTCCTGCAAAGCGATCTCGGATGCCTTTCGAAATTGGGCTTGCGAATCGATATTCGATTTCTCTTTTGCGCGTGGTGTTTATTTGCTCGTGCGATTTTGAATTTGACTTCTTTTAGCGAGTTGGTAACTAACGAGGTTGGTTTTGCGCTTAAAATTTCGGTTTTGAGCGGGATTCTGCTCGGATCAATCGGAAAATGTTTCGAATTAAGGGGGTGAATGTAAAACTACCAAATGATTTGATGAGACAACCAAAGTTTTATTTCTCCTCATCCTCCAAGTCCCCCATTGCTGCTGTCCAAAGGTAGAAGAAGGACCCCCATTTAGCTGAAAGAAAGCGGGATCCCATCCGGTTCGTGATCTTCAGCTGCGCCAAGGGTAACTAGCTTCGTTTGTTGTTGTGTGTTTAGTCGTAGATCCGAAATCGAGTAGTTTTGGCAAGATTGAAGTCGGTCTGTTAAAGTTGCAATTCTGTCCAGAACATTGCGCGGCCAGTTTCATGTATTTAGAGGCCGAATTAGGAGGTTTGGTCTCCTAAAGATATGTAGATTTTGTTCTTAGCTTTCAGTGGCCACCAAGATCACCCAAATCTGATTAACGGTCAGGAAGTTATGAATTTTTTTGTATCGCTGCTCTGTTAATCTGTCAGTTTAGAACAATCTGTAGAAAATGGGATGCATCTGCTAGTTAAGTTCGAAATCAGAGGACCTCAATATAACGAAAAATGTAGGTAATTTCATACCTTTTGATAGAGATAAAGAACATAAGATTTGGACTTTCGTAGCAAAAGTTATGATGGTTTTAGTGATCTGTCCAGAGAACCCGACGTGATAATTGTTGCTCTGTAGGTTGGCTTGGTAGAGGTAGTAGTTGGCATAATCAAAGGACTCCCCAACTAAGTTTATTTAGGTAATTAAATTACCTTTCTAGAAAGTCTGAGAACACCTTATTTGGACCCTGAGCGGAAAGTTATGTATTTTAGAAGTTGACTATCGCAGTGATCACCAAAGCGATCGCTAGGAATTGGAAGATTGGACGCTTGGGAGTGTAGCAAGTTCGTTTGTGTTGTACTTATGCTTTTGGTCCAGTATGTTGGACTTAGTCTGGGTTATCGGTAGGAGTGTGATCCGGGGCAGCGACACACGCTGCACTGTTAAGGCAAGTATTCGTATTTTGGTTGTATGATAAAATTGTTGTGATTGCTTGATGTAACCTTCGTGTAATGAGCTGAAAGCTATGGTTAATGTTCCCTTGAGCGTTGCTAAATCTTACATGTTGTTATGTACCGTGGGTATGGAGCATTTGCATGTTTCAAGCGTGTTGGATACTTGGTCATGTATGCATGTTTTGATATATGATAGCGAGTAAGGTTGCAAGCGTGTTGATAAAAGAGGTCCCCCATTAAAGTGATGGGCAAAGGTCCCTATACATGTGGTGTATAGGCTTTTGGTCCCCATGCCGGAGGGCACAGCGGCAGCGCATTCCGGTAAAATGCGAAAGAGATAAAGTTGAAAAGGTGCATTGCGGCATCCACGCGTGATGTTTGGATGGCGAGCAGCATGATTAATTGTTGGAACCTCGGTATAGTGACTATACAAAGGAGATTTTGATCTCGGATCCGTGGTTAATAGAAAAATATTAAATTGAATCCGGTGAGTGGAGACCGTGGTTGTGACCTTGGACTTTGTCGAGTATACCACCATTCGTGGTGAGCGAATAGCGAATACCCTAGATACGGGGAGTTGGCGTGAGTTGCTTTGGAGTTGTTTTCCTTCTCTGTGGTGGATGATGAATTTCTCACGGGTTCTTGGTTTCGGTGGTTGTTGAGTGTCAATGGTCTCTAATGGCGGCGCACGTAGAGTATGTCCATACGTATTTGGAGTCGAAGAGATAATAAGAAGTATGGAACATTGATGAATTAGTCGACCATTAAAATCGTTTAGGTTGCTAAACTTGTTGGGTTCTTTGGGGATAAAGAGGATGCGGCTAGGGTTGGCTGTCCAAGGTAGAAGAAGGACCCCATTGCGGTGGCTAAGGAGGAAGAGAGGAGGAGGAGAAGAGAGGAAGGAAGAGGGGAGAAGAGAAGGAAGAAGAGAAGAAAGCGGGATCCCATCCGGTTAGTGATCTTCAGCTGCGCCAAGGGTAACTAACTTCGTTTGTTGTTGTGTGTTTAGTCGTAGATCCGAAATCGAGTAGTTTTCGCAAGATTGAAGTCGGTCTGTTAAAGTTGCAATTCTGTCCAGAATGTTGCGCGGCCAGTTTCATGTATTTAGAGGCCGAATTAGGAGGTTTGGTCTCCTAGAGATATGTAGATTTTGTTCTTAGCTTTCAGTGGCCACCAAGATCACCCAAATCTGATTAACGGTCAGGAAGTTATGAATTTTTTTGTATCGCTGCTCTGTTAATCTGTCAGTTTAGAACAATCTGTAGAAAATGGGATGCATCTGCTAGTTAAGGTCGAAATCAGAGGACCTCAATATAACGAAAAATGTAGGTAATTTCCATACCTTTTGATAGAGATAAAGAACGCAAGATTTGGACTTTCGTAGCAAAAGTTATGATGGTTTTAGTGATCTGTCCAGAGAACCCGACGTGATAATTGTTGCTCTGTAGGTTGGCTTGGTAGAGGTAGTAGTTGGCATAATCAAAAGGACTCCCCAACTAAGTTTATTTAGGTAATTAAATTACCTTTCTAGAAAGTCTGAGAACACCTTATTTGGACCCCTGAGCGGAAAGTTATGTATTTTAGAAGTTGACTATCCGCAGTGATCACCAAAGCGATCGCTAGGAATTGGAAGATTGGAAGCGCTTGAGTGTGCAAGTTCGTTTGTGTTGTACTTATGCTTTTGGTCAGTATGTTGGACTTAGTCTGGGTTATCTTTTTGTTCAGGTAGGAGTGTGATCCAGGGCAGCGCCCTCTTTGATCCACCGCTCTACGCAGTTAAGGCAAGTATTCGGTTATAGCGTATTTTCGGTTGTATGATAAAATTGTTGTGATTGCTTGATGTAACCTTGCACGAATGTTAGTGTAATGAGTTTTCCTTTTATCTTGATGAATGAAAGCTATGGTTAATGTTCCCTGAGCGTTGCTAAATCTTACATGTTGTTATGTACATGTTAAATTCTTGGTATGAAAGAGCGTGGGTATGGAGCATTTGCATGTTTCAAGCGTGTTGGATACTTGGTCATGTATGCATGTTTTGATATATGATAGCAGTAAGGTTGCTTACATGGTAATGAGAATATGATGTAATCACTTATGAATATGTTATCATGGTGCATATGCATGTTGAGAGCATCTGGTGCACTGGTCACGTGGGTCCCATTCGTGGAATGTGGGCTACGAATAAAGAGGTCCCCATCATTAAAGTGATGGGCAAGGTCCCTATACATGTGGTGTATAGGCTTTTGGTCCCTGTGCCGGAGAGGCACAGACAAGAAGTATCTGTGACGGTTGTGTACCCGCATTACAGGTAAAATGCGAAAATAGATAAAGTTGAAAAGGTGCATTGCATTGGTTGCACTCACATGAGCATGAAGGCTATACTTTGGTGCATTGTTTATCTTGGATTATTGATGCTATGAATGATAACTTGCTTTTTCGTAATAATGAGAATAGCAAATTTTGATTATGTTTATGAGATTATCTGCATGCTTGAAAGAACACGATTATGAAGATATTGATAAATGCCATGATTAATTGTTGGAACCTCGGTATAGTGACTATACAAAGGAGGTTTTCAGAAAATTATAATTGATCTTAGTTTAGTTTAGTTTAATTTAATTTTAGTTGCATTCCAGGCTCAATGCTGAGCTGGGGTGTTACATTTTCTTTCTGGGTTTTTGATCCCTTAATCCTCACGTCCCCTTTTTAAAGGGAAGACTCAACTTCTCCCTAAAAACTCCAAAAAAAATTATTTTTTCCATATCCCCTTTCGTCTAATTATGCACAGGCCCTCAAGGGTTCATTTTCAAAAAAACCTTAATAATCCATTTCGTTCTCTCTCTAAAGCGTTTTGGGGTATTACAGTTATGAATGTCTATGAACATGAATGATAGAAGTATAAATAAGTTTATTCATATGTGATATTGCTGAGGATGCATGATTATGATGATTTAAGATTTGTTCATATGCATCATGCTGACATATTGAAGACTTGGTCACGTGGTGATCAAGCATTTGCTGAGGTCCCCGTCATGAATATGACGGGCTTATGGTCCCTACGCTCGTGGAGCGTGAGCTTAGGTCCCCATACTTGCGGAGTGTGGGCAATAGTCCCTGTGCTAGATGGCATAGGCATGGGAATGCATCGACGGATGCATGCTCTGCATTACCGGTAAAATGCAAAAGAGAAAGAGAAAGTGCATTTGAGCATCTTGCATGGCATGAGTATATAACATGTTTGTAATAAAGATTTGTGGATGGTTGTTGATGATTACAGTTGTTTATGCTATTGTTGCCATTTATTGTACTTGCTGAGTCTTTGGACTCACACTTGTTGTTGTTGTTGTTGTGTTTTTAGGTACCCTTTACAAGAACGACATGCATGGGAGGGAATAAAAACTTAGAGTGGTTGCACAATGGTACGAACTACTCACACCTGATTTGATAGAATTATTCTTTAGTAGTTGATCATTTTCCTTAATAAATTCTTTATGGTTTCTTTCTTGCTTGGAATAAAATTGTAATAGAATTGATTGGTGGATTATGGATGCTCTTTGGATTATACTTTAGTCGTTTAGCATGTTATGGATGATATAGTGATGAT
Organism: Ampelocalamus luodianensis; assembly: GCA_036346255.1. Lineage (NCBI taxonomy): Eukaryota > Viridiplantae > Streptophyta > Magnoliopsida > Poales > Poaceae > Ampelocalamus > Ampelocalamus luodianensis. Next base: position 69,211,555 of record CM070621.1, on the reverse strand, counting down.
AAGCGTAATTTCGGATGTCTTTTGATTATGTTGGATGGTGTATTGATTAAATATGTTATAAATGACTGTTGGGACCTCCGGTATAGTTAACTATACAGAGAAGGTTCTACCAAAATTTAGTAAGACGCCTTTATTTTAAATGGATACAATGTTAGTTAGTAGCACTCTAGGCTCATGTTGGGCTGGGGTGTTACAGTTGGTATCAAAGCGGGCTGTAGGTCCGTGGTGTTTGAAATATTAAACTTGACACACTATGCACAAATAGGTGGGATTGGGTTATTGAATTGCATTTACGTTTCTGTTATTTCATATTGATGATCGCTAATATGAATTGAGTATGATTGCTTATTAACTAATTATATGATTAATATGTGTGGGGATAATCGATGTTGAGTTGTTGAGGTCGTGGTTGTGGCTCTAGGCTTTACCGGGTTACACCACCGTTCGTAGTAAGTGAATAGTGAAGTGGATACCTCGGTGATCTTAGTACATGCATGATAGTGAGTATCTTTAGAAAAGTTGTTCCCTTCCTCGAATTTGAATTTGGTCAACTCTTGTTCAGTTATGGTCGATGAATTGCTCTTGGGATTATTAGTTCATTGTGGTTGATGGGTTGCTTTGAGAAAAGTTGATGTGTTTCCATTGGTTTAATTTTCCCTTAAAGTAGTTATTGTTTTCCCAACTGTTGAGTTATTCTTGCGGCTGATGAACTTGGTTAATTGTCAAGATTGACCTTCGCTTAATGAAAGTTTCCTTTTGCAAGTCTTTTAGTGTGTGAAACCTTTGACTCAATGTAACTCTTTTGGGTATTTTGAGTGTTGAAGTTGAATGGTTCTCTTTTATGAAAGAAGATATTAAACCCTTTAGCGATGTCTTCTTGTTGTTAAAACAGAGGTTGTAATCAAAGAAATTGATGGATATGATATGTGTTATCAAGGTGGGTCTGTAGTGTAGTGTATAATAAATCCTAACAAGTATCCTTAGGAGTGAAATCGATTAAGTTGATGTTGTCCTCTAGTAGTTCTTGATGAGCTGTGATTATGAGTATGACTATACTTAGTTGGAATCAATAGAGTTATTAAGAAGTGCGGAACATTGATGAAATGGTTGATCATTAGAATTGTTTAGTTTGTTAAACTTGTTGGATTATTTGGTCTCAACGGATTAATTTAACTGTGTAGGAAGAGAAATATAAGGATGTGTTCGAATGTTATCTTAGTAGATATTAATATGGAAATTTTCTTTAATTGGCTATTTGATGATCTTATTTATGCTCGTGGGAGTACAAATAGAGAAATGACCATAAATTCGTCCATGATTGAATAATCTTCAATGGTTTATGATAATCTCTAGATTGGATTTAGTGTGTACTAAATTAGTGTGAGCATCCCTAGTAGGTGAAGGGTTGAAATTTGAAAGTGATTTATTCATGTGTGTTTCATGAGGATGAATTGTGGCTGCATGCCCTTGTTAAAAGAGGTTTGCTCCGATAGTGCGGTTGGTGTATTAGATATACTATAGAACAGGTTGACTGCTGCAATCTTATTGAGATAACAAAAATATTATGAAATAATCTACTATGTTTCTTTTGGAAAGGTTTATGATGGGATATAATAGGTGACCTGTGTTGGCATGATGGTAAAATTATCGGATAATAATATGCTCTTGATGAAAAGGGTTTTGGTATAACCTTTTAAATTGTGTAGTTGGATTCCCTCTAAAAAAAATAAAGTGGTTGTTGTAGTGAGGTTGTAAGAATTTGGTATACTCTCAACTGAGGATGAGATGATAAAGTGGTATGTAACAGTTTGGTCAGCTTTTGGGAACTTTATAAAGGAAGAGTTGATGATAATGAACCTTGTTAAGAGTGAATTATTCTTAATGTTAGTAATAAGGTCTATAAGAGATTGTGACACTGGAGTGGTGATGATTCTTCTAGAAAGAAAGTAACTTGATCGCCTTTTGTAATATCGGTTAAATGAAATGTTTGGAGTTTTGTATTCATGATCCTTCGGGAGTTCATGATTTAAGTTGTATCTAAAATTAGTTTGTGCAGAGTGACATATTGGAAGCTTCTATTTGGTTCTTAAGTGATTAAGGTGGTTTGGTCTTAAAAGCTCTTCTTGTTTGATATGGCAAAGTAATGTTGTAATCAAAGATAATTTTTTCTTTGTTAACGGATAATGTGTACCATAAGTATTTGAGGTTGGAGTTAAGAATTGTAATCTGCCACTTTCCTGTCATTACAACTTAAGAGTTTCTTGAGTTTCAATAGCAATGTTTTATCATGATTTATGGAGGTTGAAATTTCCTTCTTGTGGGACATGTGCCCTCAACTATGGTTTCGACTTTTATTTTTAGAGATCATTTTTACTTGACTGCTTCTCTTGGTCTCGTGCTCACTCCGAGGAGCAATGTTTTCGTGTGTGTTGAATCTTGTATGAGTTTGTCTCTTCGTTTTTGAGAAAGGAATTAAGCAACTTGTGTTGCCGAGTCCTGTAAAGTGTAGTATGACGACTGGTTGGTGGTGGACAAGTATTTTGTAGTGTTGAGATTTTGGGAACCAATCTATTTGAAGAGTAGTAGAAAGTGAATTGGTTTTAACCTATAACACCTGGAGAGGATTCTATTTAAATGGAATGTTTGTCGATAAGATAAAATTGATTAGTGTTACAACTAGCAGAACCTATGGCGACTTATGATTCAGTAACCTTTGTCCATGTTGGGATGTTGGGATTATCGAAATTATGGACTCTTGATGAACATATTAGAGTATCGCAATTGGATACTGAGAATGATTGTGTAGAAGAGTTGTGGTGGTGAAGTTTAATGAGAGTAGTGGTGTGAAGAAACCTATGCATCATTCTAATTAAAGGGATAGCAGAATTGTTAAGCTATTGTCAAGTACGACACGGCCTCAGTGAGTAACCCTATGGGAGTTAAATTATTTCTAAGGATATCTTGGTTAAAGAATATATTTATTTATTAATGTTAGTGCTTGAGTATGTTTGAATCTTGGTCAGTCAGTTAGGGTTTTGCGAACGGGAGTATTGTGGTTGTGTAACTAAATTGGGTTGGTGTGGATTAGGGAAGGTCTAAGATTGGTGAACTAAATTCCCTTGTGGCATTTACTTGATTAGTGAGCAATATGAATATTAATGACTGATGTTATTGTTGAGTTGTGTGAAGTTTTAGTAAACGAATTTGTGGATCCACTATCAATTATACCAGAAATTCATGGTAGGAGACTTGGAGGTTGATTTTGGGCTTTGCATTTTTATGCTAGGACCTTAGAGACCTAATATTATATGTAGGGGTAGATGACAGAAGTGAATTTTGAATAGTGTGTTGATTTTTGATAGAATACTTTGGGTAAAGTAAATGAGTATGTGTGCTGAGAAGTTCCAGTGGATTATCCATAACAGAATGAGGTGATGTGGTTGTGGGTGAACAATCTTTATTGAGGTGTTGGAAACCGTTTGTCAAAATAATTCCTTGGTTATAGGAGTGGTCTAGAGAATCCTTTTGTGGATCAGAAGAGTGTCTCTAAATAAGTATGGTTGTTCTTTCGGTTAGAGGATCGTTTTGGGATTGTCAGTTAAGAGGAAGGAGTTAGTGTGATAGTTCTGGACACCCATGATTTGGGAAAAGGTTTATTTCTTAAAAGAACATCTGAGAAAAAAAATGTTCTCTCGAGTAGAGAAGTGTTCTATTAGTTCTTGTTTGAGTTGGATTTTTATGATGAAGATCATGTACAATTTGAGTTTACTTATGTTGACAAGGTGGTTCTATCCGGTTCAAGAAAATAAATAAAATATTTGATTTGGGCATTCGAGCGAATTCTTTTTTTGGCTTATGTAGTGTTTAGTTGCAAACTGCCAAGTTGGAAGGATGGAAGGTTTTTCATGAAGAATCTTTGATTTTGGATTTGAGTGTTTTGGAGGAAGGTTGGAATTGCATTGTGAATCCTTTATTTTCAGTTGAATCTGATTATTAAAGTTTGATTAAAACAAGTTGTATTGTGTGTCCCTGCTTAATGGAGGATCTCCTCGTTATGATTAAGAGATCGACTAAGAGATAGAACAAGAGTTCCATATGTTTATGTGCAAGTTATGTGGTTTGGTCCCGAAGAGATAGATAGCCCAGAGTATATTTGGTTTGTTCTAGAAGTTGTGAGGATTTTGGAAGATAGCAATTCATTAGGACCATCTCGAGTCTAGGGGTGGGGTATATAACATTTTGCATGACCTAGTGTCGCAGGAGTACTTGAGAGATCGGGAGTGTGAGGTTTCGTTAGAACCGTTGACCAATGAGTAAGACCTTACCTTCGAGTTCCATCTGGTGCGTGTACTGGAGGATTTGGAAAAGCGTGTTGAGGCATAATACTTTGAAGGATGTCAAAGTGTTATGCTCGCATCAAACCAAGAAGCAAACGACTTCGGAGTTGGAGTCTCCAATGCGTGAAAAGTACCTGGTGTTGTTCTCAACGGATACGTGTTAATTGTTACCGATATCAGATTTTGATTGTTCTTCGAGTAGAATGATGAGAGTAGAATTCGAGGACGGATTCTTTTAAGGGGGTAGAATGTAATATCCCATTTCATTAAATAAGTATTTAATGAATTAGAAGAGGATTAATAACCAGAATTTAGGAGGAAAATAGTTATGGGCCTTTGGCCCATACTAAGGAGGTGGGCCGGCCACCAACATAAGGAGGGGGAGGGGAAACCCTAGCATGGCACCGTAGCCCGTGCTTCTACAGTACCAAACCAATTGCTACAGTACCATACTGCTGCTACAGTAATCACCCCTCCCTTGCTGCTGTCCAAGAAGGAGGGAGGGAGAAGAACCCTTCGGGTGCCGCCGGCCAAGAAGAAGGAAGAAGAAGGAAGAGGGAAAAGAAGGAGAAGAGAAGGGAGAGAGATCACATGGTGGTTCTTGCGTTCTTCAGCGGATTCTTCAAGGTAACCCGCGATCTTGTTCGATTAGTCGTGTAGTTTCGCGATTTGGCAATGTCGGTATTAGATCAGTTTTTTGCAGTCTGTATTGCTCAGCTAATTTGAGGATGTTAACTGCGACATTTGATCTATCCATCTCCTAAAGATTTGTAGGTCACGTCTGTAGCTTTCAATAGAGTCTTGGATCAGATCGTTTGGACGAGGGGTTCAAAAGTTATGAATTTCATAGCACTACTGTTCGGTAAATCTGCTACAATTCTGACAGTTATTAGTAATCAGACATAAGCGGATAGTTAAAGGAATATTTGGAAGGTCTCACTATAACGAAAGATGTATATAATTTGCTTAGTTTTTGAGGAAGGTAAAGAACGTGAAATTTGGATAATTGTACTAAAAGTTATGATGCTTTTAAAGTCGATGTCCGAAAACCCTAATGTGAAATAGTTGCTCTGTTAATCTGTTTGGTAAGGGTATTAGATAGCCGAATCAGGAAGGCTCACCAAATAGGTTTAGGTGGGGAATTTGATAAGCTTTCCAGTAAGTCTAAGAACACGTCATTTGGATCTCGGATCAAAAAGTTATGGATTTTATAGTGTGACTGTCTGCTAAGGGGACATACATCATTTTAAGATTTTAGGAGTTGGGTTTGCGCTACTGAACGTAGCGTTTTCGTGATTACTTCTAGTTTTGTCTTATCCATTATTATTTTCTTAGCGTGCTTTAATTAAATTCAGGTGGGGGATTGGTCCCGAGGGCAGCGTCCTCTTCACATCCTCCGTTCTCGCACGGTTGAGGCAAATACTTGTTTGCTAGTACTGTGAGTATATGTGATATTTATGGATGCTAGAGTGTTATGGGTGTCAACGATCATGATTATTAGTGTTGTGAAAATATGTATTATTCATGGATGCTTGAATGTTATGAATGTCTATGAACAAGAATGATAGAAGCATGAATAAGTTTATTCTTATGTGATGTTGCTGAGGATGCATGATTATGATGATTTAAGATTTATTCATATGCATCATGCTGACATATTGAAGACTTGGTCACGTGGTGACCAAGCATTTGCTAAGTTCCCCGTCATGAATATGATGGGCTTATGGTCCCTACGCTCGTGGAGCGTGGGCTTAGGTTCCCATACTTGCGGAGTATGGGCAATGGTCCCTGTGCTAGATGGCACAGGCATGGATATGCATCGATGGATGCATGCTCTGCATTACCGGTAATATGCAAAAGATAAAAAAAAAAGAGAAAGTCCATTTGAGCATCTTGTATGGCATGAGTATATAACATGTTTGTAATAAAGATTTGTGGATGGTTGTTGATGATTACAGTTGTTTATGCTATTGTTGCCATTTATTATACTTGCTGAGTCTTTGGACTCACTCTTGTTGTTGTTGTTGTGTTTTTAGGTATCCTTTACAAGAACGACATGCATGGGAGGGAATAAAAACTTAAAGTGGTTGCACAATGGCACGAACTACTCACACCTGATTTGATAGAATGATTCTTTAGTTGTTGATCATTTTGCTTAATAAATTATGTATGATTTCTTCCTTGCTTGGAATAAAATTGTAATAGAATTGATTGGTGGATTATGGATGCTCTTTGGATTATACTTTAGTCGTTTAGCATGCTATTGATGATATAGTGATGATAAGCATAATTTCGGATGTCTTTTGATTATGCTAGATGTTGTATTGATTAAATATGTTATAAATGACTGTTGGGACCTCCGTATAGTTAACTATACAGAGGAGGTTCTGTTGAAGTTTAGTAAGACACCTTTGTTTTAAATGGATACAATGTTAGTTAGTTGCACTCTAGGCTCATGTTGGGCTGGGGTGTTACAAGTGTGACTTGGCTTCGACTAGCCCGGCCACCGCCTCCTACTGGGCCTCGAGCCCTAGCTCCGTCTCTCCCCTACATGACGGCCCCCGTTCCTCCTCTAGCTCACGATCTATACTCCTACGCGCATGCAGCAAGGCGCTCGGCACCGCCCCTAGGTGGCATCGCCGTGCTTCCTTTGGCTCACCTACCAGCACCGTGGCACGGTTGTCGGTATCCCTACGCTCAGCTGGTCCCCTACCCCCGACGCCGTCGCCTCGTACGAGCTCTACACTGGGAAGTGAAGGGAAACAGATACACTACACTAGCTAGCAATTCAAAAATTCTACTATGTAAACCAGGAAGCAAACAAAAAGATGATCACAAATCATTACCACCAAATGCGCAATGCAGCGGAAGAAGAGTTGGAGTAGTCTGATCCAACGAAGAGCATGTCGATGAGGTAGTCATAGTCAATCGTCCACCGTAGTTGACCGTCTAGCGAAGTTGAACGTCTAACGTAGTCGATCGTCTGTTCTAGCAACCAATCACGATCCTTGCGAAGTTGTGGATCGTCCTTAAGCGCAACAATAACCGTAGTAGCGCCTCTACGGTATCCACACGGCTAGGGATGAAACACTGTACACCGGTGTGCTAGCACCAACTCGCACGGTAGGGCTCTCTCGAGAAGATGGCAGCTAAGGTTTTGGAGGAGCAACTCACGTGCCTCGCATATCTCCCAATAGCCTCAAGCATCTCCTTATATAGTGCCCATGACGGATCCTATTCAAATACATTTTGTTCCAACCTGTTAAGTGTGTGACCCATTAGGTTCATGCGTAATCAGTTCTGACTCGAAAACTCTTTCCGACCATGAGTCGTTAACGGTTCCTAGCAGGACATAACGATTTCCGAATACACAAATTATATCGGACGAACCTTAATGCAGTATGATCTACGACCAGCTCGTATCTTTATATGACTAGTTCATTTTAAGTCTCGACCAGTTCGTAACTCCTTACGAACAGGTTTCAACAACTTAGTGATTATGTTCGACCAGTCTACGACCAGCTCGTATCTATATATGACTAGTCTGTATCTGATCGAACTGAATGACCTTCTTGTGTATTATCCCTTTGACTCACAATATCTGGTTGAACTCCATGTGAGATATTATGTCATCCATGGATTGTTCAATACTTTCTCGATCGAGTGTCGGATAACTTCAGGTGGTCGAACTCTTCGACCACCAGTGGCATGACCATGCACATTCTTTATCCGACCACATCGAGGGGCCCGGAGATATCTCTCCTGTTATGTTACGAGGGGCAAATCCCATATCCGACCAGTCACAATCCTCCGCATATTTCATAGCATACCCGAAAGATACCTTTATAACTACCCAGTTACGGAGTAGCGTCCGGCAACCCCTAAGTGTGCTATTACACATCTAGGAAACGATGCTGATCTCAGATCTAACGATTATACATCATCATTTCTAGAGACCAACTCATGACACCTAGAATTATAACAATCTCAACACTATCTCAAGGTGGGTCAATTCAATACCATATTCTCCAACATGTGTTGACATTATTGATTTGATATTCCTATATCTATGACCGGTGAAACATGGTCATCAATCAATACATGTGCTGGTCGATAAGTCACTAGTGTTCTGATCAGTGACATCCGACCAGGGATACATTTAGCATGACATCATGTAAGTTAAAGAGCTTCATCAACAAGTCACATACTTGTTAATCTTTCAACTGATGATTCATTCAAGGAATAGAATAACTGTGAAAATCTGGGGTATTTAGCTTGTAATGCTTAGCCATCCACTTGACTCTAGCATCACAAACCAAATATCCCGTGCCTTGGTGTAACATGTACCTACACCATCACAAAATTTGAAGCATCAATTCCATACACAAGTCATTACAATACCGAGTCTTCATAGTTTTACAACACAAAGAGCATACACATAATAGAGTTATTACAAAAGAGGCCGATTGGCCAAATGACAAGTAAATAACTAAAGTAGCAGCGGAAGCAAAAAATGTAACACCCCGGCCCGACATGAGCCTGGAATGCTACTAAAATTAAATTAAACTAAACTAAACTAAGATCAATTACAAATTTTCGGCAAAACCTCCTTTGTATAGTCAGCTATACCGAGGTTCCAACAATTAATCATGGCATTTATCAATACCTTCATAATCAGGTTCTTTCAAGCATGCAGATAATCTCATAAACATAATCAAAATTTGTTATTCTCATTATTACGATTAATCAAACTCAAACCATCCATAAGTAATTCTTAAGATTGAGTGGTAGTGCGTGCATCCAAACATCTACTCCTCCCATGCATGCGGGTCTTGCCAGTTGTACCTAAAACACATCAAAGCAAGAGTGAGCCCAAAGACTCAGCAAGTACCAACAAGGCTAAGCAAGTTATCATTCATAGCATCAATAATCCAAGATAAACAATGCACCAAAGTATAGCCTTCATGCTCATGTGAATGCAACCAATGCAATGCACCTTTTCAACTTTATCTCTTTTCGCATTTTACCGTAATGCGGGGTACACAACCGTCGCCAGATACCCTTGCTCGTGCCCTCTGGCACAGGACCAAAAGCCTATACATCACATGTATAGGGACCTTTGCCCATCACTTTAATGATGGGGACCTCTTTTATTCATAGCCCACATTCCACGAATGTGGGGACCTCAAGCCCGTCATCTACATGACGGGGACCTCAACTATATGTACTTGGTCACCACGTGACCAGGGCACCTGTATGCTCTCAACATGCATATGCGCCATGATAACATATTCATAAGCAGGATTACATCATATTCTCATTATCATGTAAGCAACCTTACTTCGCTATCATATATCAAAAACATGCATACATGACCAAGTATCCAACACGTTTGAAACATGCAAATGCTCCATGCCCACGTCTTTCATACCCAAGAATTTAACATGTACATAACAACATGTAAGATTTAGCAACGCTCAGGGGAAACATTAACCATAGCTTGCATTCATCAAGATAAAAGGAAAACTCATTACGCTAACATTCATGCAAGGCTACATCAAGCAATCACAACAATTTTATCATACAACCGAAAATACGCTATAACAGAATACTTGCCTTAACCGTGCGAGAGCGGTGGACGCAAAGAGGGCGCTGCCCCTGGGATCACGCTCCTACCTGAACATAAATATAACCCAGACTAAGTCCAACATACTGGACCAAAAGCATAAGTACAACACAAACGAACTCGCTAAACTCCCAAGTGTTTTCCAATCTTCCAATTCCTAGCGATCGCTTTGGTGATCACTGCGGATAGTCAACTTCTAAAATACATAACTTTCCGCTCAGGGGTCCAAATAAGGTGTTCTCAGACTTTCTGGAAAGGTAATTTAATTACCTAAATAAACTTAGTTGGGGAGCCCTTTTGATTATGCCAACTACTACCTCTACCAAGCCAACCTACAGAGCAACAATTATCACGTCGGGTTCTCTGGACAGATCACTAAAACCATCATAACTTTTGCTACAAAAGTCCAAATCTTGCGTTCTTTATCTCTATCAAAAGGTATGGAAATTACCTACATTTTTCGTTATATTGAGGTCCTCTGATTTCGACCTTAACTAGCAGATTCATCCCATTTTCTACAGACTGTTCTAAACTGACAGATTAACAGAGCAGCGATACTAAAAAATTCATAACTTCCTGACCGTTAATCGGATTTGGGTGATCTTGGTGGCCACTGAAAGATAAGAACAAAATCTACATATCTCTAGGAGACCAAACCTCCTAATTCGGCCTCTAAACACATGAAACTGGCCGCGCAACGTTCTGGACAGAATTGCAACTTTAACAGACCGACTTCAATCTTGCCAAAACTACTCGATTTGGATCACGACTAAACACACAACAACAAACGAAGCTAGTTACCCTTGGCGCAGCTGAAGATCACGAACTCCGGATGGGATCCGCTTTCTTCTCTTCTTCCTTCTCTTCTTCTTCTTCCTTCTTCTTGGCCGCCACAAAGGGGGGGAGGGAAAAGAGGTGGAGATGCAATGGGGAGGAGGGGCTGCTACAGTGGCGGCGCTACAGTGCGTGCTACAGTAGCATGGCTGCCCCCTCTACTTGGATGGTTGCCCTAATGGGCCAGGTGTTGTGGGCTTTCAGCCACACCCAAGTTTTCCAATGCATAAAAATCCCCTGAACTTCTGTTAAAACCACTCCCTCTATTCAATTCTCCTCCTACAATCTTTCTTCTCATTTAAATAAATATTTGGAGTGTTACATTCTACCCCCTTAAATGGAATTCGACCGAATTCTAACCACGCTCTACACCAAAGAACAATCACAACTAGAATTTACCAACAATACCACACACTGCTGTGAACAATTTCGATATTGCTCGCATATGCGAGACTTCAATTCCCAAATTGTTTTCCTCTCGGACTTTTGGGACTAACGCACCTTGATACAACTAATGTATTATACCTCATCACTGCATCGACCTAACCAAAATCACTCAACGGACATGACTCGAAGATGCGGTATTACTCAGCGGTCAACGACTCTTATGAAACCTCACACTCCAAATGCCTCAAGCATTATATCAACACCGGTCATACAAAGCGTTATATACCGTGCTTTAGGACTCGAGACAATTCTAGCGAATTGCTATCTTCCAAAATCCGCAACTTCAGAACAAGCCAAATATACTCTAGGCTATCATTCCCTTTGGGGACCAAACCACGAACTTCAACATAAACATATGTAACTCTTATTTCATCTCTCGATCGACCTCTTCATCCTAGTAAGGAGAACCTTTGTTAGCAGGACGCGCAACACAACTTATTTTAAACAAACTTTAATAATCGAGCTCACAGAAAACAAAAATTCACAATGCCACCCACTATTAACCAACTTTCCTCTAAAACACTCAAATCCAAAATTGAAGATTCATCATGAAAATCTTTTCACATTCCAATTAGGGTTTGCAAATAAACACCACATAAGTCAAAAAGAAATTGTTGGAATGCCCAAATCAAACACTTCATTTATTTTCTGATCGGAAGGAACCGCCTTGCCGACATAGGGTCAACTCAAGCGTAAGTGTTCTCAGTCATAAAACCCAACTCCAACAAGAACCAATAGAACACTTCTCTCTGGAGAAAACATTCTTTTACGAGATGTTTTTTTTAAGAAATAAACATTCTCCAAAATCTTGGATTTCCAAATCATCAAACTTACTCCTTCCTCTTAACCGACAACCCCAAAATGATCCTCAAACCGAAAGAACAACCACACTTATCTAGGGGGACTCTATTAATCCACACAAGGATTCTCTAGTCCACTCCTATACCAAAGGAATTATTTTTTGACAACTGGTTCCCAACACCTCAATAAAGATTTTTCACATAACCACATCACCTCATTCATTAAAGATAATCAACTTGAAATTCTCACAAGACATACTCATTTACTACACCAAGGATTCTATCAATGATCAATACTATTCGGAATCCACTTTTGTTCTTCTTCTTCTACACATAACATTGGGCATTGAGGTCCTAGCATAGAAAGGCAAGTCCAAATTTAACCTCCAAGTCTCCTATAATGAATTTCGGTATGATTGATAGGAAATCCTCAAATTCTTTTACTAACTTTTCACACACTCAACAATAACCTCGGTCATTAATATCAATATTCCTCACTAACCAAGTAAATCGCCAAGGCGTTTCATTTCACCAATCTTTGACCTTCACTCAACCACACCAATTAATTTTCAGCTACATGACCACAATATACCCATTCGCAATACCCTCACTAATTGACCAAGATTCAAACATACTCAATCACTAACATTAATAAATAAATATATTCTTTGACCAAGATATCCTTAGAGATAATCTAACTCCCATAGGGTTACTCACGAGGCCGAGTCATGCTTGACAATAGCTCAACAATCCTGCTATCCCATTAATTAACACGACGATTATATTTTTTCCACATCGCTACTCTCATTAAGCCACACCATCATAATTCTTCTACACAATCTTACCGAGTACCCAATTGCGATACTCTAATAAATTTGGTCAAGATTTTCAAACTTTCTAATTCTAATGTTCTGTCAAAATGAACAAAAGATCTTGGACCACATCCCTTTATAGGTTCTACTAGTTGCGACACGTAATAAGTTAGCTCCAAAGACAAACATTCTATTTAAATCGAACTCTCTCCAAGGATTAATCTAATAAATCAATTTACTCAATGCCTCTCAAACAACTTGACACATAAAGGTTCACAAAATCATCTACTAGACCACCACTATCTAGTTGCCAATTCACAACCAAGGGACTTTACAATACAGATTGGTTAACCCTTTCTTAGAAAAAGAGGCAAACATAAATCATTTTCAGCATATAGGAAAACGTTACCACTTACAATAGTTACAAGTTCAAGAGAAACAATCAAATAGAAAAGATCTTAGAAAACAAAAGAGTGATCATAGTTGAGGGCACACGCTCCACAAGCAAAGTGTATCAAACCTCAAACGAGAATAAAACATTGGTTTTGGGATTCAGAAACTCGTTGGGCAAACAAAAGCTTAGGCAAGAATCGATAAACTGCAAGTTACAAAGCTTGACTTCAAATTGAAATACTCCTACTTCACTCTTTCCTTTAACAAAGAAAACGACTTCCTTTGGTTACAGCATCACCATGCCAACACTAACAAGAAGAGATTTCAAGTCCACAACACATAAACTACTTAGGAACCGATAAAACCTCTCAGCACGTCACTTTGTTCAAAACAATTTCAGCTACCACATCAACATGAGGTCTGAAAGATTACAAACGCGTGACTAGAAGCATTTCATTTAATCAATGTCAGGCGAGCGATCCAATTCCCTTATACCAAACATTCAATAGTATCATCATAATCCCTTACTGACAATCTCACTAACAATGAAATAATACACTCCTAGCGAGAATCATCATAGCCTCTTATCCCATCATAAATCTCTCCAAAAGAAACACCCTTCAACTATCATTGACAATTGACAATTGTCTCTATCACGTATACAAAATAGGGTCCTACTGCTATTTATAGTCATATAACCATTTATAAACACAGAGTCAACATTCCATTTTATGCTCAGAGTTTAATTAAGGATTTAATAACATCATCTCCTTTAAACACCGGGTTTTGCAAGGTACTACCTCAACATTCATCTAATCTGATATACATGTTTCAATCTAGCAATTTAGTATAATCATCAAGTTGTCGACTTATGAAAATTCTTGGATTGATATCTTTGTAAGTCATTGTTCAATCACATCCTTAAACATGACCATCACTAATAGGTAGATTAATCCATTGGAACACATTACTCCAAATTATCCAATAAATTTACCAAATTCCACAATCCTATGATCGGACCAAATCATTAATATCTCACACTTCTTAATATAATTGTGGATTCCTAGTATGTATAGTCATACCATTAAACAAGTTCATCATGTAACTACTCCATGACAACATCAAATCTTTCACTTCACTTCCAAGGATCTTGGTTAAGATCGACACGCATCAAACTACTGCACCCAACTTGATAACTCATACATTATCAATTTATCTTTTATCGTGGAACCTCTCACATAACACAACAAATATTTCAAAATAGTTTTTGATATTTTCTTTCTCAAAGAGGATGCACGAAATTTCAACATTCCAACTACTCCAAAAGAAGTGCATAAAGTGAAACATACTTCAATGGAGTTGGTAAATGATATCTTCCATCATAAAAACTCCAAGCGAATAAATGGGTCAAGTTTGCCAACAAGAAGGTAGAACTCTCCTGAAGAGGAACAATATTGCCAATGACAACGTTTACAAGTAGCAAGAATAGCTCAAGAGTCAGAAAAGATAATATTTGCTCAGAAACAAATACAAACCAATTGAAACCCATCGATTGCATTGCAACCACTATCCAAAGAAGGTTCATCAACATAAGCGGCTCAATAGTTAAAAAAACAATGTTCATTTTAAGATTCAAATTAAATAAATGGAAACAAATCGAGTGGAATAAGAACTACTAACCCCAAGAGAAATTTATCAAGCCCAACTGGACAAGAGTTAACCAAATTCAAATTCAAGGAAGAGAACAACTTCTCTAATGATACTCACTATCACGCTTGTACTAAGATATCCGAGGTAACCACTTCACTAATCTCTTACTACAAATAGTGGTGTAACCTGGTAAAACCCAGGGCCACAACCACAACCTCTCAACATCTATTATCCTCACATATAACAATCATATAATCAGTTAATAAGCAATCTTACTATATTCATATCAACAATTATCAATGCGATATAATAGAACCATAGATGCAATGCAATAACCCAACCCCACCCCATCGTGCACCAGTGTGTCAAACTTTTAAGTTGATTAGCCATTCGCAAATTTTTAATTAATCTAGTCACCACGGACCTCAAATTCGCTCGATACCAATCAGTAACACCCGGCCCGACATGAGCACGGAATGCTACTAAAATTAAATTAAACTAAACTAAACTAAGATCAATTACAAATTTTCGCAAAACCTCCTTTGTATAGTCACTATACCGAGGTTCCAACAATTAATCATGGCATTTATCAATACCTTCATAATCGAGTTCTTTCAAGCATGCAGATAATCTCATAAACATAATCAAAATTTGTTATTCTCATTATTACAGTTAATCAAACTCAAACCATCCATAAGTAATTCTTAAGATTGAGTGGTAGTGCGTGCATCCAAACATCTACTCCCTCCCATGCATGCGGTCTTGCGGTTGTACCTAAAACACATCAAAGCAAGAGTGAGCCCAAAGACTCGACAAGTACCAACAAGGCTAAGCAAGTTATCATTCATAGCATCAATAATCCAAGATAAACAATGCACCAAAGTATAGCCTTCATGCTCATGTGAATGCAACCAATGCAATGCACCTTTTCAACTTTATCTCTTTCGCATTTTACGGTGAATGCGGGGTACACAACCGTCAGATATACCCTTGCTCGTGCCCTCCGCACAGGGACCAAAAGCCTATACATCACATGTATAGGGACCTTTGCCCATCACTTTAATGATGGGGACCTCTTTTATTCATAGCCCACATTCCACGAATGTAGGGACCTCAAGCCCGTCATCTACATGACGGGACCTCAACTATATGTACTTGGTCACCACGTGACGAGGGCACTGTATGGCTCTCAACATGCATATGCGCCATGATAACATATTCATAAGCAGGATTACATCATATTCTCATTATCATGTAAGCAACCTTACTTCGCTATCATATATCAAAAACATGCATACATGACCAAGTATCCAACACGTTTGAAACATGCAAATGCTCCATGCCCACGTCTTTCATACCCAAGAATTTAACATGCACATAACAACATGTAAGATTTAGCAACGCTCAGGGGAAACATTAACCATAGCTTGCATTCATCAAGATAAAAGGAAAACTCATTACGCTAACATTCATGCAAGGCTACATCAAGCAATCACAACAATTTTATCATACAACCGAAAATACGCTATAACCCGAATACTTGCCTTAACTGTGCGAGCGGTGGGCGCAAAGAGGGCGCTGCCCTGGGATCACGCTCCTACCTGAACATAAATATAACCAGACTAAGTCCAACATACTGGACCAAAAGCATAAGTACAACACAAACGAACTCGCTAAACTCCCAAGTGTTTTCCAATCTTCCAATTCCTAGCGATCGCTTTGGTGATCACTGCGGATAGTCAACTTCTAAAATACATAACTTTCCGCTCAGGGGTCCAAATAAGGTGTTCTCAGACTTTCTGGAAAGGTAATTTAATTACCTAAATAAACTTAGTTGGGGAGCCCTTTTGATTATGCCAACTACTACCTCTACCAAGCCAACCTACAGAGCAACAATTATCACGTCGGGTTCTCTGGACAGATCACTAAAACCATCATAACTTTTGCTACAAAAGTCCAAATCTTGCGTTCTTTATCTCTATCAAAAGGTATGGAAATTACCTACATTTTTCGTTATATTGAGGTCCTCTGATTTCGACCTTAACTAGCAGATTCATCCCATTTTCTACAGACTGTTCTAAACTGACAGATTAACAGAGCAGCGATACTAAAAAATTCATAACTTCCTGACCGTTAATCGGATTTGGGTGATCTTGGTGGCCACTGAAAGATAAGAACAAAATCTACATATCTCTAGGAGACCAAACCTCCTAATTCGGCCTCTAAACACATGAAACTGGCCGCGCAACGTTCTGGACAGAATTGCAACTTTAACAGACCGACTTCAATCTTGCCAAAACTACTCGATTTGGATCTACGACTAAACACACAACAACAAACGAAGCTAGTTACCCTTGGCGCAGCTGAAGATCACGAACTCGGATGGGATCCCGCTTTCTTCTCTTCTTCCTTCTCTTCTTCTTCTTCCTTCTTCTTGGCCGCCACAAAGGGAGGAGGGGAAAGAGGTGGAGATGCAATGGGGAGGAGGGGCTGCTACAGTGGCGGCGCTACAGTGCGTGCTACAGTAGCATGGCTGCCCCCTCTACTTGGATGGTTGCCCTAATGGGCCAGGTGTTGTGGGCTTTCACCCACAGCCCAAGTTTTCCGACTACATAAAAATCCCCCGAACTTCACATTAAAACCACTCCTCTATTCAATTCTCCTCCCTACAATCTTTCTTCTCATTTAAATAAATATTTGGAGTGTTACAAAAAATCCATAAGATGACGATAAACAAAAGCCAATCGATTTGCCCTTACCCACAAGGCAACCGACCGGGCCACTAAGCTAGTCGTCCTACACGAAGTCGATCTCACAATGGTCGATCCCTTGGGGATCAACCTCCTCTACAACAATTAAGCAATGCAACTGAGTACAAAGATTGTACTCGCAAGACTTATGAATAACAACCTATACATAGCTACATGCAAGCTGAATCAAAGGAGAAGGTTATATGGTTCATTTTCAGCACAAAGCAATATTTCATTTGCAATAGTGTAATAGATTGAAGGCAATTTAACAAATCTATTTTTATTTGTTTAAATAACAGCGAGACAACAAATATAAGCATAAATAACATCCTGGAGGTGACTTCCCAACAGCCACCACAACACAGCATGAATTACCCATTCGTACCACCCGAAGTCAAGTTTTATCGAAAATGTTATAGTCTAACTCTTGTAGAGACCTAACCAAGCATGTCCATAACCTAGGATGAGGCTATTTGAATAGATTAAACCCTGCAGGGGTGTACAACTTTAACCACATGTCAGACCGCCTTTTTGCCAAGCTATAAAGTACACTTCCTTAGGTATGCTGGCATGGCTAAGTCCTACGAGACGTTTTCCAATATTATGTATTAACTACAAGTCGCCCGTATGGAATGGAAACCCCATACATTGTGTTGGAGTCATTGTAAAGCTGAAAGTCAACTACCCTATGGGGGTAAAGCCTCCCGACAACTACAATGCCCTTTGGTGTGGAGAACCTAGACAAGATTCCACTCCCTCACACCCAACACACACATAGACACAATCCTTTTTATACACAACACACGCACACAACCTCTTGCAACTCGGAGCTAACACACGCCAAAGTACTAAGTCAAGAAGGTTCCCATATGCCCTAATGTGGTGGCACGCAAAAGTGCTTGGGTCAGTATCCAAGATGTTCAATCCTTGTTGACTTAAGCATACAACCACACACCCGATAATCACACCATCAACCATATGTCCAAGTCCAAAATATTTTTTTCGTTTTAGTTTTTCCAAATACAATACATACATGAGTACGCTAACTCCAATATTTAAAGTGACCTTGTAATGACCATCGCCTAGCGATGATCCCCAGGCTACCGTTCTAAACATTGCTAAGCGACAACAACTCGTATAAATGATTAGAACCCATCCATCGAGTTCTAAATCATTCATAAGAGTAAAATATAGGCTCAGTGGAAATGAGAAACATTAACCTACAGAGATAATACATTTGAAACATAATAGGATTAACATGCATCAAAGGAAGAACTGCTTGCCTTGCTGGAGATAACTTTCTTGCTATAGAGGATCACTCTCATATTCAATAGAATCATTGGAACCTATTGAAATAATCGAGAAGAAACAATAAGGATGAATAACACTGAAAATACTCAAAAATTCAAATTCATCCGAAAATCATGAAATTTACACAGAAGGTAGAGCATGATTTTAAATAAACTTATCAATAAGAAGCAATCAATTTGTATGTTGTATGCAAAAGTTATAGCTAAAACAAAATCAGCTTTTAATAAAATGCTGAAAATACCCTCTAGGGTATTGTTTATCCAAAATTAATTTTTTTGGCAAAAATTTCCAGAGAGGTGGTGAACCTGAATTTTTTATGGTAGATAGAGCACCACATGATATGAACAATGAAATTTGATTCACCTCATTTGGAGCTACAATGAATTTCTTATGATTTTTCAAAGTCATGAAAGTAGTGCACAAATCATATGTAAAATAAGATTTCTAGAGACATTAACATACTCGAAACCTATTCTGCATTAAAGTATACTAATAGATAAAACCAACAAGCTTGAGTTCATTCAAAAAGGAGTTACAGAGAAATACTTATGTATTTTTCAAATTAAATCCATTTTTAGTGCAAAAGTATACTAAACCGAAAGTTATTTTATTAACAAACATTTATGGAACAGTAACAAGCCTCTAAAACTATACCAAAATAAATTACACTAAAAATATAACCCAACAAAATTTGAATCATCCAAAAAGGAGTTAAATTGAAATACTTACAAAATTTTGAAGTTTAAAGCAATTAACGGTACATAAATAAAGCATTTTGGAATATATAAAAGCATTAACACTTTTTATACTGAAGCCTACCCTAGCCACGGTCACTGACCAGTGGGATCACGATCAAAATGAACCCAGTCAGCGTGTGCTTGGTCAAATGGCCATGGGCCCACGCGTCAACGTCTGCGCGAAAATCAGAGCATTAACCACCGGGATTTATGTGCGCGGGCCCGCAAGTCAGTGGAACAAAACACACTAAACTGATAGTTAACTAATGCTAATCACTGCTTAAATCCCTAAGGACAGCAATTAATGCCTAATCATCAGCTACAATTGCAGCCCGAAGCTGCCATGCATAGCGCTCGCGGCCGTGAGTTTCTCCGGCTAATCGCCGGCGGTTCTGTCCAAGACGGGGCTGGCTATTGGCTAAAACGGAACCCCAGCACCTAGGCGGCCCTAGAAGGGGTTGGGACCTGGCCAGAGATGGCCTGGTGCGGTGGCGCAGCTAGCTATGGCGGCGGTGGTGCTCGACTACAAGCCAATGCGTAGAGCGATGGCGCCCGAGGCGATCCATCACGCGCATGAGCATTACGGGGCTCTGTAATATCCCAAAAGCATTTGAATGTTTATCGGGATAAAGTTAGTAGAATTAATAGAATGACCAAATAGAAAAGAGTTTAGCAGAAGAAAAAAGGGGGTTTTATGCAAATCCTCGGCAACCTGGGCCTCGGACCTTGGCCTAGGAGGCCCATGAGGGGTCGACCACCAATAAAAGGAGGGGGAAAACCTTAGCACTACTGTAGCACATGTAGCTACAGTACCCTCGTGAAGGATCGCGGGAAGGCAACGATAGCACAAACAAAAATTTTACCGTGCAACCAAGGAACCTCCGCTAGTAATAGATCACGAGATTACCACTAGACGAGCCGACTCGTAGCGGAAGTAGAGTCGATGTAGCGAGTTGAAGCAGTTGTAGTCGTACTTGCCGCGCCCCTTCTCCTCCTACTCTAGTGAACATCGTGAGTCGCGGATCGTCCTAGTGCTGATGCTTCGCAACAACACCTCCAAGGTATCCACACGTACGGGGCAGGACACCACGCACAGGAGTGCTAGCTAGGGGTGTAAGTGGACGCGGGTTGTCCGCGAACCCACTAAACCCATCCCATATAAAACAATAAGTGGGTGCTAGTGAACCAACTCAAAAATTAAGTGGATGTTTGCGGGATGTCTATATATCCCACTACATGGCCGCATATCCCACTACTTCACTTGGCCCACTAAGAGATCACATGAGCTTCACATGCCCAATTCGGTTGGTTTCAGAGTTCTTCTCTGCTTTGGCCGGGTTCGATTCATGTAGCTTTGTCGAAAAAGTTCGGTGTCTCCGACTCCGTTTGCAACGAAAAACCAAGTGGAACTCGTTTGTAATACGTTTCAAAAGTCTATAAAAGGAGAAAATAGAAAATTCGTATCACGGATGTGACGCAAATTGAATCCTCAATTGTTTTTCCGGTGTCCGATGATTTTGCTCGTTTTGTTTTCGTTCACTGTTCTTGAATGTTGAGAGAAGTGAAAACGTTCTTGAAAGTTCATAGAAGTGAAAACTTCGTTTTCTTGAAGCTTGTGCATGGTCGCCTAGTGCTTGTTCCAACATTAACCAACACACGGCCGCCGCCTTCGCAAATGCCCACGGTTCATTGCCCATCTACGATTGCCACTAGCTCATAAATCACGCAAACGATTATACATGGTCCTAACGAGGATATCAAGTCCGTCAGAGCCTCAGAGATGAATGAAGATTGGCATGTTGCAGGGATGCAGTGGTAGTTAATTCTAGGAGGGGGAGATCCAAGAGCATAGGGAAGATGATGTTTTGTTGTCTCCGTGTAGTTGTGGGCTAGTGGCCACCACTTATGCCCGCGTAATGTTCGGCGGGCTGCCGCATTTGCCCGTGTAACACTAGGAGGCCAGCGCGGACAACCACAACTTGTCCGCAATTTATCCCACTTGCACCCTGAGTGCTAGCGCTGGCAGCGTGGTTGAGGAGAGCGTGGCTATTAGGGTTTTGGGATTTCTTCCAGAAAAGATTGATCAATTATACCCCATGCCACCGCCCCTCTATATATAGGCATCCATATTGTGTCCTCAACCTGTGGCCCATTAGGAACTCGTGGCCTATAAGAATTCGGATCTCTATCCAAATCAAATCCTAGCCCTTTAAGTGTGACCCTATATGTTCGTGTGTATTCGGTTGTGACTTGGAAACTCTTTCCTGATCACGAGTCGTCAGCGGTACCTAGCAGCACATAACGATTCCAGAACACACACAGAATATTTCGGACGAACCTTAATGCAATATGATCTACGACCAGGTTCTTATCACTTATGACCAACTCGTACTTAGTCACGACCAGTTCATAATTAGTTACAACCAGTTCGTAACTCTTTATGACCAGTTAGTACCTAACTACGACCAGTTTGCAACTCCTTATGACCAGTTGGTGATTATGTTCGAGTAGTCTTCGACTAGGTCGCATCTCCATACGACTTCAACCAGTCTACGACTTCAGCCAGTCTACGACTTTGGGAACTTAACGACCTGCTTGTTATTCTCCCTTTGCCTCGCGACATCTGGTTGAACTCCAGGTGAGATAACATGTCATCCATGGACTGTTCAAAACTTTCTCGATCAAGTGTCGAATAACTTCATGTGGTCGACACTTCGACCACTAGTGGCATGGTCATGCACTTTCTTTATTCAACCACAACGAGGGGCCTAGAGACATCTCTCCTGTTATGTTAGGAGGGGCAAATCCCATATCCGACCAGTGACATTCCTCCGCATATTTCATAGCATACCCGAAAGCTACCTTTATAACTACCTAGTTACAGAGTAGCGTTTGGTAACCCCTAAGAGTGCCATTACACATGTAGAAAGCCATACTGATCTCAGGTTTAAGGATTATACATCATCATTGCTTGAGACCAACTAACGACACATAGAATCATAACAATCTCAATAGTGTCTCAAGGTGGGTCTTATCCAACACCATGTTCTCTAACATGTGTCCATATTATTGATTTGACATCTCTATATCTATGACCTGTGAAACATGGTCATCAACCAATACATATACTAGTCTATTCACATGTGTCCTCATATGTTTCCGACCAAGGAACGTTTAAGAATAATTATCGCAGAAATACAGAGTTTCACAATCAAGTCACATACTTGATGACAAATATTAACGATATAATTCTAGGAACAAGATAACACATTATCCAATGTTATGAACATAATGTAATATAATCATCTCTATGATTGCCTCTAGGGCATATTTCCAACAGTCTCCCACTTGCACTAGAGTCAATCATTTAGGTATCTAATACCAATAGCTCTTGTGTGCGCCTCATGCTTTGGCTGTGTGAGAGGCTTTGTCAACGGATCAGCAACATTTAAATCCGTATGAATTTTACATATCTTAACATCTCCTCTATCCACCAATTAGCGAATAAGGTGGTAACGCCTGAGTATATGTTTGAACTTCTGATGGGATCTAGGCTCCTTAGCCTGCGCAATGGCTCCATTTTTGTCACAATAGAGATCCATTGGGCCCGAGGCACTCGCCGAGGCACTCGGAATCATACCCAATTCACCAATGAAATTCCTTATCCAAACACCTTCCTTCGCAGCTTCAGAAGCCGCAATGTACTCAACCTCTGTCGTTGAATCAACAACCGTCCCTTGCTTGGAACTTGTCTAGCTCACTGCTCCTCCATTCAAAATGAATACAAAACCAGATTGCGAACGATAATCATCTTTGTCAGTTTGGAGGCTTGCATCGATGTAACCATTTACAACGAGCTCTTCATCACCGCCATAAACTAGGAACACATCCTTAGTCCTTCTTAAGTACTTAAGAATGTTTTTCACAGCTGTCCAGTGGCCTTCACCGGGATCAACTTGGTATCTACTTGTAACACTTAGAGCATATGACACATCTGGTCGAGTACATATCATGGCATACATGATGGATCCAATAGCTGAAACATACGGAATACCATTCATACGGTCTCGCTCACCAGTTGTCGAACGACACTGACTCTTGCTAAGATTTATGCCATGTGACATAGGCAAGAACCCTTTTTGGCATCCTGCATGTTGAACCAAATTAGCACCTTATCAATGTAAGTACTTTGGCTTAATCCAATTAGCCTTCTTGATCTATCTCTATAGATCTTTATTCCTAAGATATATGCTACCTCTCCTAGGTCCTTCATAGAAAAACTATTTTTCAATGATACCTTAATGATTCCAAAGATTGGAATGTCATTCCCGATCAATAATATGTCATCTACATATAAGATCAGAATAACGAGTACGCTCCCACTAACCTTCATGTAAACACAAGGTTTTCTTTGTTCTTGACAAAACCAAACCTTTTGATCTCCTCATCAAAACGTATATTCCAACTCCGAGATGTTTGCTTCAACCCATAAATGGACTTTTGAAGTTTGCATACTTTCGTAGCATTCTTTGGATCGACAAAACCTTTAGGCTGTGTCATGTACACATCCTCACTTAGGTTTCCATTAAGGAAAGCCGTTTTGACATCCATTTGCCATATCTCATAGTCGAAATATGCAACAATAGCTAGAATGATCCGTATAGATTTAAGCATCGCTACTGGTGAGAAAGTCTCATCGTAGTCAACCCCTTGAACTTGTCGAAACCCTTTTGTGATTAGTTGAGCTTTATGAATGTGAACATTTCCATCAATATCAATCTTTTTCTTATAGATCCATTTGCACTCAATGGTTTTAACACCATCAAGAGGATCGACTAGATTCCAAACCTGATTGTCACTCATAGAGTCTATCTCGGATTTCATGGCTTCAAGCCATTTCTTACAGTCTGGGTCCATCATCGCTTCCTAAAAAGATTTAGGCTCATCATTATTCAACAATAATACGTCATGCCCATACCATATAGGCAATTGACGTGGCCTTTTAGATCTATGTGGGGCTGATGCCTCATCTATAGGTTCAACAACAATTTGTTCATCCTGTAGAGGTTCAGTAGGAGTTGAAACACTTTCAGATGGTTCCCGAATTTCTTCGAGTTGCACCTTTCTCCCACTGACTTCTTTTGAAAGAAACTCTTTCCCCAAAAAGACACAATTTCGGGCAACAAAACTTTGCCCTCTTCCCTATTGTGGAAGTAATATCCTTTGGTTTCCCTAGGATATCCTATAAAGAAGCATTTATCAGACTTGGGTGTGAGTTTATCAGACGTCAAACGTTTAACATAGACATCACATCCCCAAATCCTTAGAAAAGACAAACTAGGACTCTTCCCAGTCCATATCTCATATGGTGTCTTATCTACTGATTTTGATGGTAACTTATTTCAAGTGAAAGCGGCAGTTTCAAGAGCGTAACCCCAAAAATACAATGGCAGATCAGATTGGCTCATCATCGACCGAACCATGTCCAACAAGGTCCGATTACGCCGCTCGGACACCCCATTCCATTGTGGAGTGCCCGGTGGTGTAAGCTGTGGAACAATTCCACATTGCTTCAAATGATCACCAAATTCATGGCTCAAGAATTCACCTCCACGATCAGATCGTAAAGATTTGATTATCTTGCCAAGTTGATTCTGTACCTCACTCTGGAACTCTTTGAACTTTTCAAAGGATT
This sequence comes from Ampelocalamus luodianensis, assembly GCA_036346255.1. Taxonomy (NCBI): domain Eukaryota; kingdom Viridiplantae; phylum Streptophyta; class Magnoliopsida; order Poales; family Poaceae; genus Ampelocalamus; species Ampelocalamus luodianensis. The sequence continues at coordinate 69,186,163 of CM070621.1, read as the reverse complement.
CCGACTTGTGCCTCATTAAATTGACATATCCATATCTACTATAGTAATCGGTGAAGGTAATGAAGTACTGAAAACCACCTCTAGCTGTCGTGCTCATTGGTCCACATACATCAGTATGTATGAGTGCCAACAGGTCGGACACCCTCTCAGCTTGACCAGTGAAAGGAGTCTTGGTCATCTTTCCGAGTAGGCAAGATTCGCACGTTTCAAATGATTCTAAATCAAATGAGTTTAGAATTCCATCATCATGGACCTTCTTCATACGTTTCTCACTTATGTGACCCAAACGACAATGCTAAATAAAAGTGGAATTCATATTATTAGGCCTAAGCCTCTTCGCATTAATATTATAGACGGGTGCAACATCAAGATTCAAAATAAAAAACCCATTCAAAACAGGTGCATAGCCATAAAACACTTCATTCAAAAATATAGAACAACCATTGTTCTCAATAATGAATTTATAACCTTCTGCCATCAAACATGAGGCAGAGATAATGTTTCTACTCATGGCTGGAACGTAATAACAATTATTTAATTCCATAATAAATCCTAAAGGCAAAAGTAATGGCAAGGTCCCGACGGCTAATGCAGCAACCGTTGCTTTATTCCCGACGCGAAGATCCATCTCGCCTCTTGCAACTCTCCTAATCCTTGTTAGACTCTGCATCGAATTGCAAATATGAGCAACCATCTGGTATCAAATACCCATAAGTTAACAGAAGAATCAGCAAGAAAAACATCTATAACATTAATACCTGAAGTGGAGGGTTTAGTCCCACCATTCTTTTTCAGATCAGCGAGGTATTTCTTGCAGTTCATCTTCCAATGGCCGAGCTCTTTGCACTAAAAGCATTCATTCTCTTGTGTCGGACCAGACTTAGTCTTGAGCTTAGGATTATAGGTTTTGTGAGGACCCCGGTTTATTCGGCTTGTGATGCTTAACCATCATTTGGTCATAGCATCACAAATCAAATAAGCCGAAGCCTCGAGATATGTATACTTCCCAGAACTGCAGTATACACATCTCTTTACAAAATCATGCATCAATTCTGTAATATTCCGAAAGTGTGAGAAACAAATAATCAAGATAAATTAATTTAGTCGGTAGAGATTAATTAATCGGGGGAAGTTTAATTCAGGAAAAAATCATCAAAACAAGAGAAGAGAGGGGGTTTTCCACGTTTAGTTGGCAGCATGGGCCTGGGCCTTGGCCCAAGTGGGCTGGCTAGCCATAGGGGGGGAGGCGCCACCCTCCCCCAAACCCTAGCCGCCCCCTCTACTCCCTCCCCTTCTAGCCGCCCCACTCCCCCACCTCCTGGCCGCAGCCCCCATCTCCTCCTTCCTGCACTTCCACTCCTCCCCTCTCCTCCCCAAGCTGCCCCATCATCCATTGGTGCTGTCCCCCTCCATTGGTGCCTTCCTTACTCGCCGTCGGTGCTCTCTACGGCCGATCAAGTAAAGAAAGGAGAGGAGATCATCTTCGCGGGGAGAGCTCTTCATCTTGCTGCGATTCTACAAGGGTAACATCGCGTGTTCTTCGCTGGTTGAGGTGTATTAGCTGCAATCGATTTCGTTTGGTAGATCGAGTTTTGTCAATTGTTAGATCGCGTTATGTCTAGTAGATTGAACGTCGGTTTTCATATGGTTAGAGGCCGAATTAGGAGTTTTGATCTCCTAGAGTTTTGTAGGTTATGTCCTTAGATTTCAATGGCTGCCAAGAACGCCCAAATCCAATTAACGATCAGGGAGTTATGAATTTTCTAGTATCGCTGTCCTGTTGATCTGATGAGGAGCCCGGAGGTTTTAGAAGCTATTGAGCACTGCACAAAAGCAAAGGGGGTCCCCTGCGGTGAGCTGCGGCGAACTCAAAACCGCGACAGATCTGGGAGCGGTGGGAATAGCGCGAGACATGGCTTTGAGACGAAAGCCCTGCCACGCCGCTACTGTCCCTACCAACGAGACGTTGACGGGCGCACGAGGTGACAGGCCATACCTCCCACTATTGAAGTGCATGGTGCGAGGTAGAAGACGACCAGAGGAGCTAGGGTGCTTACGAGCGGTTAGATTTTGATCCAACGATCGAGATTGGCCCAGAGCTCCAAGTGTTCACGGAGTAGGGGAGGTCGTGAGCGTTGGATTTTAATCCAACGGCTCAAACCTACGCACCCAAGCGCGACTTAAAGACTTGGTCCAACCGAGTCAAATGATTTTGGGCTCGGGTTTGACTCGAGCCCAAGTCGGACTCAGACCAGGTTTGAATTTTAGGTTTTATATAGAGCTGGACTTTGGGGATTTATTTGAGGTAGCAAAACAACTCCACAAATTTTGAAATTTTACAGGAGCTTGCTAACTTAGATATTAACCTTGTGTAAAATTCTCAGAGGTTTTTATGCAGTGCATTGTTCTCTAAAAATTCTGCAAGGTTCGGGAATAGGGTTTGACTGAAAGACAAACAGGTTTGACTGCCCTCTAAAAGTATTCAAACAATTTCTAAAAATTATGAAATTTTTCAGAGGGCCACATACCATCCCAGGAACTTAAGGAAAATATTCCCAAAGGATGATCACAAGATTTGAGATTAATGTTTTTTTGGAAGACAAGGTTTTGGATGAAAAGACTTGTGACTTTGCATTTCCATAATTCTTATACAGGAATTGTTTAGAACATACAGGAAATACATGACGTAAGAAAAAGTTTTAATTTCTACTCATTTTCTTACATTTGAAACACAAGTCCTAAATTGGGATGTTACAAATCTCCCCGCCTTACAAGAATCTCGTCCCGAGATTCCGTTCACTCGGAGAAGAAAGACGGGTAGTCAGCACGAAGACGATCTTCCCGCTCCCAAGTTGCTTCATCTTCTGAATGATTTAAGGAACTTGATGACACGGTTCCTAGTTCTCCGTTCAGATTCTTCGAGAATACGAACAGGATGCTCATGATAGGTCAAAATTTCCTGCACATCGAGTTTTTCCAACGGAGTTTCCTCAATTGGAACACGGAGGCATTTCTTCAAGTGTGACACATGGAACACACACTACTACAGAAAGCCTCATCACGCAGCGGTTCGAATCGTCATCACGCAGTTTCCAACCGTGCGTAAGTACGTCTGTGATAACGGCGGTTATCACAGAATGATTTTTGAGCCGCTCGTGATAAAAGCTATCCTGACGGTTCGAACAAGAGCCGTCGGAAAACGGCTATCACAGACGGTTGAACAATAACCGTCGTGATAATCAATTATCACAGACGGTTCGAATTATCACGAGCGGTTCTTGTTCGAACCGTCGTGATAGCCGCCACGTAACTGTCAGTGGCGGTTTGTTTTCACAGACGGCTCTTGTTCCGAACCGTCTATGATAGCTTTTTTGATTGCAAAAAAAAATATTGCCATTTCATGGATATACTCATACACATACACTGCCATTTCTGAAGCCTCCCAAACATGGATTCATTGATACACATACATGGATTCCCAACTCCTAAGCCTCCCAATAAATTTCTCAAGCCATGGATTCATGGATACGCGCATACACTCGATCATATACAAGTACCAGCAGTAGAATCGGAGGAGAATCTAGTAACTGGATATGAATCTAACACAAGTACCACAAGCTCATACATACAAATCTGGATCTGAATCTAATAGGACCTCATATACAAAAGTACCAACAGAACCTCATATACCAGAGACATCGACGTTGGAGGAGGACTGGATCGAGGAGCTCGGCGTCGGTGTCAGAGGAGGACTAGAGGAGGTCAGCGTTGGTGTCGGCGTCGACTCTCAGCTGTTGGGGAGGAAGACCACGTCGAAGGTTGGGGACTGCGGGAGCAAGGGAGGACCGGAGCCTGGAGGTGCAGTGAGGGCCAGGGAGCTGCGGGAGGACCGGAGGAGCAGCTACCAGCCGGAGCTCAGAGGAGGACTGCCGAGCAAGGGAGGACCGAGCCTAGAGGAGGACCGAGACTGCGGGACTGCGAGACTGAGCGCCCAGAGGAGGTCGGCCATAATATATAAGGACATATTTTGCCTCCCGCGCACGCGTTCAAAATTTTCAAATTCCCGCGCTGCGAATTACAGATGGTTTCATACAAAACCGTGCAGGATGACAAATCCTGCAGGCGGTTCGTATCACGAACCGTCTATGATAAGTAACTCATCACAGACGGTTCTTAATACGAACCGTCTGTGATAAGTACCTCATCACAGACGGTTGAGATTAATAACCGTCTGTGATTTTGATTTTACCATGACTTCAAATTTTCCTTACTTTGTGATTTTACCATGACTTCAAATTTTCCTTACTCTGTGATTTTACCATGACTTCAAATTTTCCTTACTCTGTGATTTTACCATGACTTCAAATTTTCCTTACTCTCTGATTTTACCATGACTTCAAATTTTCCTTACTCTCTGATTTTACTATAGCTTAGAATTTTACTAAGAAAAAATCTAAGCCATGGTAAAATCATTACTATGGCTTAGAATTCCAAGTCATGGTATGATTTTACTATGGCTTAGAATTTTACTAAGGAAAATTCTAAGCGATGGTAAAATCAGAGAGTAAGAAAAATTTGAAGTCATGGTAAAATCACAGAGTAAGAAAAATTTTAAGTCATGGTAAAATCAAAATCACAGACGGTTTTGTTAATCCCAACCGTCTGTGATGAGGTACTTATCACTGACGGTTGGTATCATGAACCGTCTGTGAAGTATCATAGACGGTCCGTTATACTAACCGTCTGTGATGAGGTGTCCTCATCACAGACGGCTCCATCTACCCACCGTCTGTGATACTTCACAGACTGTTGGTAGAAGGAGCCGTCTGTGATGAGTATAATATCCTGAAATAACCCTCTTGAGGACCCATGCGTAATTAGATAAAAAGAGATACGTAAAAATGGGTTATTTTGGAGTTTTAGAGAGGAGTTGTTTTGTACCAGGTTATAAAGATCGTGGAGAGAGTGGATTCTAGAAAAACCCTAGCAGTTCCTTCTCTTTTTTCTCCCGTGCGCCGCCACCCTCATCATCCTTCTTTTCTTTCGCCTGGCACATAGGCCATCATCACTGTCATTGCTGTTCGCTCCAGGCGGTGCCTCGCGTGGGTGCTGCGGCCGATCGTCTTTCTTGCCGCGTGGGCGCGTAGCGCCGCAGCCCTACACACCGACCGCCATCGCTACCGCAGCGCACTGCGAGGAGCCGGTATACCGCCGGACGGTTCGTGGTTATTCAACAGCCGCTCGTTGTTGCGTCCTCTTGTCTTTTCCCGTTTCCTATCGTTGCTTCGACTAGCTAGTCCTGCATAGGCTTTAGTTGGAGCAGTAGGAGCAGAGGTGAGTTAAATATTAGATAGTGCGGCTGCTTGCATATTCTGTAGTTGGAAAATTGGGAAAGAGATAGCTGTCAATTAGATAGTGCGGCTGCTTGCATACATATTTCTCTCTCAAGAATATTTAATTAGAGTTGTATGCACTCATTCGGTTATTTAATCTGAGATGCATGTAGTAGTTGAATATTTTATTATAATGGGTTAGGGTGTTTTGAATATTTAATTGCTAAGGAGAGAGAGTAGTCTAGTGCTGCATGCAAGTTTGACTACTTGGATTAATTAATTTGTAGTGTGAGGAAGAGAGAAAGTAGATGTGCTGCATGCATGCGTTTCAAGATGGGTTGGCCAGGTAGAGAAATTTTGTTAGAGCTGCATGCTCACTAATTGAAGTAGCAGTGATGTATTAGTTTATTAGTTTTGTCTTTAGCCTGACATACATAGGCTGGCTCGTTGCTATATATATATTTAATTGGAATAGTAGAGGAGATGTTAATTAAATAATGCTAATTAGTAGTTAACTAATCTGGCCAAAGCTTTGTATACATGCATGCATGTTTGAATAGTAAATGTGAGTTATTAGCTAGTTAGTGCAGCATGTTTTATTAGCATGTTTTGTTGGAACAACAAGGGGGGGCTGTTCGGTATTGGGGAAGCGTTGTGGATTTAGGGTTATGAGTGGGGTTTGCACTAGAGAGTATAGTGAATTCGGGTACACTTCTGGTTTTGTTTTTGGTCCAGTATTTTTGTCTCAGCGTGCTTTAATATATATTCAGGTGGGAGCGTGGTTCCAGGGGCAACACCCTCTTCACGTCCACCGTTCTCGCACGGTTGAGGCAAGTATTCGGGCTATAGTACTTTTATGTTTGCATGATGTGATTGTGATGTGTCATGATCGTATTAGCCATGCATTCCTGTTTATGAGATGAGTTACCGTTTATCTTGATGACTGCTAGTTCTGGTTAATGATTCTTTCGCATGTCGTTGATGCTTAGAACTAAATAATTGTTATTATGTTCCAGCCTAAAGCAAAAACATTATTTTTGCTTCATGTTTAGGAGCAGAATGTTATGAGTTCAGAATAAAGAACAATTGTTGTTCAATTTATTTTGAAGATATGCTTTATGGCCATGCTCTATTGGTGAATGGATTGTATGTTTTGAATCTTAAGGATGAGCCCATCTATAACATTAATGCTAAGAGACTTCGACCTGATAATATGAATCCCACTTATATTTGGCATTGTCGACTAGGTCATATAAATGAGAAGCGCATGATGAAGCTCCATAAAAATGGTCTTCTAAACTCATTTTATTTTGAATCATTTCAAACATGTGAATCTTATTTACTTGGCAAGATGACAAAAAACACCTTTCACGACCAGAGGTGAGAGGGCGAGTGACTTGTTGGCCCTTGTACATACAGATGTATGTGGATCAATGAGCACTTCAGCCAGAGGTGGTTTTCAGTACTTCATAACTTTTACTGATGACTTTAGTAGATATGACTATATCTAATTAATGAGGCATAAGTCTGTATCCTTTGAAAAGTTCAAAAAAATTCAGAATGAGGTACAGAATCAACTTGGCAAGACAATCAAATGTGTACGATCTGATCGTGGAGGGTAGTATTTGAGCTATGAGTTTAGTGATCATCTAAAGAAATGTGGAATTGTTCCACAACTTACTCCGCCAGGAACACCTCAATGGAATGGGGTGTCTGAACAACGGAACCAAACATTGTTGGACATGGTTCGGTTAATGATGAGCTAATCTGATGTCCCATTGCAATTCTTGGGATACGCTCTAGAAAAAGCTGCTTTCACTTTGAATAGGGTTCCATCGAAAACTATGAAAACAACACCATATGAGATATGGATCGAGAAGAGCCCTGGATTGTCTTTTCTTAGGATAAGGTGTTGTGAGGCGTATGTTAAACGTTTGACGTCTGACAAGCTCACACCCAAGTCTGATAAGTGCTTCTTTGTGGGGTATCCTAAGAAAACTAATGAATATTACCTTTATAATTGGGATGATAACAAAGTGTTTGTTGCCCGTAATGGTGTCAGTGGGAGCAAGGTGCAACTCAAAGAAATTCAGAAACCATCTAAAAATGTTTCAACTCCTATTGAACCTCTACATGATGAACAAAATATTGTTGAACCGGTAGATAAAGCATCAGCCCCATGTAGATCGAAAAGGACACGTCAAATGCCTATAAGGTATGGGCATGGCATATTATTATTGAATAATGATGAGCCTAAAACTTATTCGAAAGCGATGGTAGACCCAGACTGTGAGTCATGGCTTGAGGCCATGAGATCCGAAATAAAGTCCATGCATGACAATCAAGTTTGGAACTTGGTTGATGCACCTGATGGTGTTATGACCATTGAGCGCAAGTGGATTTTTAAGAAAAAGATAGATATGGATGGAAATGTTCACATTCATAAAGCACGACTGGTTGCGAAGGGTTTCAAACAAATTCAAGTTGTTGATTATGATGAAACCTTCTCACCTGTTGCTATGCTTAAGTCTATCCAAATCATTCTAGCTATTGTTACATATTTTTACTATCAAATATGGCAAATGGATGTCAAAACGACTTTTCTAAATAGAAACCTAAGTGAGAATGTGTACATGACACAACTTAAGGGTTTTGTCGATCAAAGAAAGCTAGAAAGGTATGCAAGCTTAATAAGTCCATCTATGGATTAAAGCAAGCATCTCGGAGTTAGAACATTCATTTTGATGAAGTGGTCAAAGGGTTTGACTTCATCATGAACGAAGAAGAATCTTGTGTTTACAAGAAGGTTAGTGGGAGCAAACTTGTGTTTCTGATATTGTATGTGGATGACATACTACTAGTCGGAAATGATATTTCAATGCTTGAATCTATTAAAACTTTATTGAGAAATAGTTTCTCTATGAAAGATTTAGGAGACGTAGCATATATTCTTAATAGAAGGATCTATATAGATCTAATAGGCTAATTGGATTAAGCCAGGATGTATACATTGACAAGGTGTTGAAACGGTTCAACTTGCAAGATTCTAAGAAAGGTTTCTTGCCCATGTCACATGGAATGTAATACCCTAAGTTTATTTAAGTAAGAAGAATTAATTTAGGGAGAAGGACCAATTAGAATATGGTTTTAATAGGAGATTAGAGGGGGGTTATGTATAATTTAGACAACCTAGGCTGTGGGCTTCCGGCCCACAGCATTTAGGCCCAAGGGGGAAGGGCAGCCGGCCACATAAGAAGGAGAGGGGGGCAACCCTAGGGTTACTACAGTAACCCATGGTACGGTGCCTCCTCCTCCTACTGCTCCTCCTCCCCCCGACGCCATCCTCCTTGCTGCTGGCCATTAGGAAGGAGGGGAAGGAAGAGAGGAAGAGGAAGAGGTAGAAGAAGAGGAGAGGGAAAGGGAGAGATAATGGCATGGGGTGGGTGCTCATTGTGTTCGGTGGCGGTTCTTCAAGGGTAAGACCTGATCCCCTTCCGATTAGTGGATTATTTGATCTTTAGCAATGTCGGTATTTAGGTCTGATTAGAGAAGATTGGGTTGGGTGATGTTTTTTAGATGTTTAACGGCAAAATCTGATCAGGACTCCTCCTAGAAAATTGTATACGACGTCAATACCTTTCTGTAGAGTACAATATCGCATTATTTGGATGAAGGGTTCAAAAGTTATGAATTTCGTAGTGCTGCTATTCCATAAATCTTCTACAACTCTCACAGTTTTTAGTAATCAGACTTATGCGAATAGCTAAATGGATTTCTGGGAGGTCTCACTATAACGACAGTTGTAGATCATTGTATTAGCTTTTAGGGAAGCTAAAGAACACAAAATTTGGAGCATTATTCTGAAATTTATGATAGTTTTAATATCTCTGTCCAGAAACCTGACGTGAATTAGCTGTTCTGTTCATCAGCTTGGTAGGGGTAGTAGATGGCCGAATCTGGAAGGCTCACCAACTAGGTTTAGATGGGGGATTTGATAAGCTTTCTAGAGAGTCTAAGAACACCAAATTTGGATCTCTATAATAAAAGATATGAAGTTTTGATTGTGACTGTTTGTCGAGGGGACAAACTACTGCTCAGGATTTTGGAGTTGGGATTACGTGAGAGAGTATAGTTTTTTTTCGTAAGTGCTTCCAGCTTTGTTTTGGTCCATTATTGTTATCTTAGAGTACTTGTTGACTTACCTAAGGTGGGGATTGGTTCCGGGGCAGCACCTCTTCGCCCTTCGTCTCGCACGGTTGAGGCAAGTACATTGTTTGATACATTGATTGTGAATGCTTGATTATGAATGCGTGTATTTGATACAAGATAGCAATGCATGGTTGCTGGCATGGTTTCTGTACTAATAATGGTGAATTCTAAAAGTATGATTAAGTTCAATTCATGTATGATGTTATTGCTTTTGGCATGTTGGTGATGAATAGTGAACTGTGCTTATGCATATTGAGGTCATGTTGGGGCTTGTTCATGTGGTGACCTAGCATGCATATCTTTGAGGTCCCTGTCATGTATATGACGGGCTTGAGGTCCCCACACTTGTGGAGTGTGGGCTTGAGGTCTCCTTTACTTGCGGAGTATTGGGCAATTGGTCCTTGCGCTTGCGAGCACAGGCATGGGTATGCAGCGACGGTTGCATACTTTGCATTATCGTAAAATGCAAAAAGAGATAAAGAGAAAGGATACCTGAGCATTGCATATGCATGTGGAATGATTTAATGATATGCTTCTGGAAGTGGATGCTGATGTTATAATTTTTTATTGTATGTCTTTTATATGTACTTGCTGAGTCGGTGGACTCACCCTTGTTGTTGTTTTAGGTACCCAATCCAAGAACGACATGCATGGGAGGGAGTAGCTTTATGTTCATGACGCACACCGCCATGAAACTTTGAAAGTTCATTAAATTTCAGTTCGTACCTTAATAAATGAGCAAACAACTTAAGGGATTGATTATGGTTATGTTTATGTGTTGAATTATTGGTAATAATGATGCGTAGCATATTCTTTTGGATAATTGTGATTATGCTTTAGTCACTTAGTATACCATGAGTGCCTATTATTTATTCTGCGAGTTAGATTCCTTGATTTTGATACTTGTACCTATTGAAACTCCTAAAATAGTTAACTAAACAAAGGAGATTCTGCCGGGTCTTAGTAAAGGGTCATGTTTTAAATAGTTGCATTGTCAGTTTAGTAGCATTCCAGGCTTAGGCCGGGCTAGAGTGTTACAGTTGTTATTAGAGCAGCTGTAGGTCCGTGGTGAATGGATTAACAACTTATGCAACTTAATTTGCTAAAATTTTTGTAATGGTTAATGAACTTAAAAACCTGACACACTGGTGCACAGTAGGATAGGATGGGTCAAGCATTGCATTTACGCTTCTGTTATATTGTTTGATGATTCCTGTTATGAGATGATCTTATATACCTATAATATGATTCTATGATTATTATGAGTGATGGTAGTGCTTGTTGAGAGGTTGGGGTTGTGGTTGCGGCCCTGGGCTTTACCAGGTCACACCATCTTTCATGGTATGAGAATAGGGAAGTGGTTACCTCGGATGTCTTAGTATAGGCGTCGATAGTGAGTATCTTTAGAAAGTTGTTATCTTCCTTGAGTTCGAATTTGGTCAACTCTTGTCCAGTAGTGGTTGATGAATTCCTTTTGGGTCAGTAGTTCATTGCAGTTGATGGGATTCTTTGAGAAGGGTTGATGTGTCTTCATTGACTTAATTTGTCCCTTCAAGCAATTACTGTTTTCCCAACTCTTGAGTTATTATTGCGGCTGGTGGACTTGGTTAGTTGCCAAGATTGACCTTTATATTGGAGTTTTTTCTTTCTCATCGGAAACATGAGCCATTTGTACGCTTGATGTTTTTAGATAATAAAAGTTTTCTTTTGCAAGTCCTTTAGTAGTGGAAGTTTTGGCTCGATGTAACTCTTTTGGATATTTTGAGTACTGAAGTTGAAAGGTTCCTTTCATGAAAGAAAACGCTAAACCCTTTAGCAATGTCTTCTCGTTGTTAAGTGAGAGGTATAATCAAATAAATTAGTGGATATGATATGGGTTATCAAGTTGGGTCTGTAGTGTGGTGTATAATCGATCTTAACTAAGATCCCTGGAAGAAAAGTTGATTAATTTGATGGTCCCATGTAGTAGTCCTTGATGAACTGTGGTTAAGGGTATGGCTATACCTAATTGGAATCAATAGAGTTATTAAGAAGTGTAGAACATTGACGATATGGTTGACCCTTAGAATTGTTTAGTTTGCTAAACTTGTTGGATTATTTGGTCTGAACGGATTAATCTAATTGTGCTGGATCATAGTAAAGGGTCATGTTTTAAATAGTCGCATTGTCAGTTTAGTAGCATTCCAAGCTTAGGCCGGGCTAGGGTGTTACAGTATTACTCTTAGCAAGACTCAATGTCCTATGACCACTGATGAGCGAAACAAAATGAGTAACATCTCATATGCTTCGGCTATAGGATCTATCATGTATGCCATGTTGTGTTCACGACCAGATGTGTCGTATGATCTAAGTATTATGAGTAGATATTAGTCAGATCCAAGTGAAGGTCACTGGATAGTAGTCAAGAATATCCTTAAGTACTTGAGAGGGACTAAGGATGCATTCCTTGTATTAGTGGTGAGGAAGAGCTGGTTGTAAATGGTTACACCGATGCTATCTTCTAAACCGACAGAGATGATTCTAGATTGCAGTTTGGGTTTGTGTTTTGTTTGAATGGAGGAGTAGTGAGCTGGAAAAGTTTCAAGCAAGGAACGATTGCTGATTCTACAACAGAGGTTGAGTACATTGCTGCTTTGAAAGCTGCAAAAGAGGTTGTATGGTTAAGGAAGTTCATTTGTGAATTGGGTGTGGTCGCTAGTGTTTCCAGTCCAATGGATCTCTATTGTGATAATAGTGGAGCCATTGCACAAACTAAGGAACCTAGATCGTATCAAAAGTCCGAGCACATACTTCGACGATATCATATTATTTGTGAGATCGTAGAAAGAGGTGATGTGAAGATATGCAATGTGCACACGGATTTGAATATTGCTGATCTGTTAACAAAGCCTCTCCCGCAACCTAAGCACAAGGCACACACAAGAGCTATGGGTATTCGATACCTATATGATTGACTTTAGTGCAAGTGGGAGATTGTTGGTGATAGGCCCTAGAGACAATCATAGAGATAATTGTATCACATCTATGTTTATGAGTTATTGAATAAATCTTATTTTGTTCCTTGAATCAATCATTGGTTATAAAGATTAACAAATATGTGACTTGTTGGCGAAGCTCTTTAACTTATATAATGTCGTTCTAAATGGTATCCCGGTTGGATGTCACTGGTCGGAACACCAGTGACTCTACGACCAGCACATGTATTGATTGATGACCATGTTTCACCGGTCATGGATATAGGGATATTGAATCAATAATATGAACACATGTTAGAGAACATGGGGTTGGATAGACATACCTTCAGACACTACTTAGATTGTTATGATTCTATGTATCATTAGTTTGTCTCAAGCAATGATGACGTATAATCCTTAGACCTGAGATCAACATGGTTTCCTACATGTGTAATAGCACTCTTAGGGGTTGCCAAACGCTACTAGTAACTAGGTAGTTATAAAGGTAGCTTTTGGTTATGATATGAAACATGCGGAGGGGTGTGACTGGTCGAATATGGGATTTTCCCCTCCTAATATAACGGGAGAGATATCTTTGGGCCCCTCGAAGTGGTTGGATAAAGAAAGTGCATGGCCATACTACTGGTGGTGGAAGAGTTTAACCACATAAGGTTATCTGACACTTGATCAAGAAAGTATTGAACAATCCATGGATGACACAACATCTCACCTGGAGTTTAACCCAGATATCATGAGGCAAAGGGAGAATACAGTAGGAAATGCTTAGTTCGATCGCATGCATCGGTCGTATGGAGATACGAGATGGTCGTAAACTGGTCGAACGTAATCACAGAGTGGTTGAAATCTGGTCGTAAGGAGTTACGGACTGGTCGAGACCAAATATGAACTGGTCGTACATAGTTACTGATTAGTCATACTTAAGTATTAACTCATCGTAAGGAGTTAGAGCTTGTCATACTTAAATACGGATTGGTCGTGATGACATACGAGTTGGTCATAAGTGATGAGGGCCTGGTCGTAGATCATATTGCATTAAGGTTTGTCCGATATAATTTGTGTGTATTCGGGAATTGTTATGTCCTGCTAGGGACCGCTACTACTCATGGTCGGAATACTTAATCGGTTGGAACAAAATGTGTTCGGATAGGATCCGTCATGGGCACTATGTAAGGAGATGCTTGAGGCTATTGGGGTATATGCGATACATGTGAGTTATTCCACCGAAACCCTAGCCGTCATCTTCCTGAGAGCCCCACTGTGCGACTTGGTGCTAGCACACTGGTGTACGGTTGTTCCTTCCCTGGACGTGTGGATACTGTAGGGGCGCTGTTGTGGTTGTTGTTGCGTTTGAGGACGATCCACGATCTTCGCAAGGAACTTCAAAGGTTGCTGGAGGAGACGATCGATTCGCCAGGGCGCTGGATGATCGACTATAGCCACTACATTGACGTGCTCTTCGTTGGACCAGGCTACTTTGACCCTTCTTCCACTGCACTACGCATCTGGTCGTAACTATCTATGATCATCTACTTGCTTGGCTTCTTGGTTTACGTGGTACAATTTTTAAATTGTAGCTGTCGTAGCCTACCCGTATCCCTTCACTGGTCACTTCACCCATCTTCTCAGCATTGCTCGTAGCCGTCACTCACCCGAGAGAGAGGAAGACAGTAGCCTTGCTAGACTCCTCCTCTCGTTTCCTCCGTCCTCCAGTTTTAAAAGCTCCTCTACGGCTCCTATTACTCCTTTCACAACCTGAGCTAACCCTCTTCATCATTCCTTTTTCCTTCGAGCTCAAGCTGAGGGGAAGCTGAACGTCGGGTTCACGACCGTGACACCGCTGCTGTGCTCCAGCATGTCATTGGTTCAATCAGAGAAGGAGGAAGAAGAAGAGGGAGAAGAGAAGGAAGAGAGGAAAAGGAGGATCGTCTTCGGGGCTGATCATCGTCGTTCAGCACGTCGTCAAGGGTAACGAGATGTTCTTGTAGGGTAATTAGTCTTGGAAGAGATTTTGGGTTAGTCTTTGGCTAGATGGCATTCGGCCAGCGGTATTGCAGTTTCGTCCAGTGGCTTGCGGGGTAACTTTCAGGTGGTTAGATGATGAATCTGGAGTTTTGGTCTCCTAGAGAGTTGTAGGTTGTGGTCTTAGCTTTCAGTGGCCGCCAAGTTCACCCAAATCCGATTAACGGTTAGTGAGTTATGATTTTTCTAAGATTTCTGTTCCGCTGCTCTGTCAGCAATTAGGCAGTTTGTAGAAAACCGATTAAAACTGATGGTTAAAGTGGAAATCTGAGAACCCCAGTATAACGAACGTTGTAGATAATCCTTCCCGCTTTCAGGAAAACTAAAGATCATGGAATTCGAACGAACGTAGAGAAAGTTATGATAATTTCATTGTTGCTGTCCAGAGACCCGACGCGAGAATTGATACTCTGTTGTTTAGTTTGGTAGGGCTAGTAAAGGGCCGAATCAGAGAACCTCACCAGCTAGGTTTAGAAGGGGAATTCAATAACCTTTTCAGATTGTCCAAGATCACTCCATTTGGATTTCTGTACATTTAGTAATGATTTTCCGAAGGGGGCTGTTCTCTGGTAAAGAAATCGACAACAAAGATTAGAGATGGGGATTGCGTTTAGTGGACGATGTACTCATTTTGTGTTTATGGTTTTGTTATTAGACCTTAATGGTAGCCTTAGTTGTCTCAATTGTATGTCCAGGTGTGGGTTTGGCTCCGGGAGCAGTACCTTATCCTCGACATCCACCTTCGCACGGTTGAGGCAAGTGCATTGTTGTTAAATGGGTGTGATTGATTGGCTATGTTGGGTGTTATTTGAAATATGGTTGCATAGTAAGATGGTTTACTTAATGAATGTTTAAGTATGGTGATTGCTCAAATGATGCTTATGCTTACTATGGTTCAATGCTGTCGTCTTTTGTTAAACTTGATAATGAATGAGAGATGAGCATTTGCATATTGAGAGCATATTGAGGCTTGGTCACGCGGTGACCAAGCATGTTTCCTTGAGAACCCCGCCATGAATGTGACGGGCCGAGATCCTCACTCATGGAGTGTGGGCTTGAGGTCCCGTTACTTCATGAGTAACGGCAATTGGTCCCTGTGCGTGCGGCGCCAAGAGAGCATGGGTATGCGGCGGCGGTGTCGATACTGCAGACACGATGTAATGCACACGTAAAGTTAAAGATAAAGGTTCCTTGAGCATTGCATTTGCATATGAGATGTTCTAATGTTGATCTCCTTTATATGTATGTTGATGTTATAGTTTCTTTATGTACTTGCTGAGTCTATGGACTCACTCTTGCTTTATTGTTGTTTTAGGTACCGAGCCAAGAATGACATGCATGGGGAAGTAGATCGCTAGTCACACACATACCACATGAACTAAATAAAGTTGAATGATCTTGTAACGTGATTGATTTTGGATTATTATGTTTTGTCTTATGTAATGGATTAAATGTAATAATGATGAGTAGTGGATCTTTATATCTCTCTAGTTATGCTGGATTCTTAGCATGTCTTTGATTATCTTTTGATGTCTTTGGATGAAAGTTTTAGTTAATATTGGATTAATCTGTGTGTTGGAACCTTCGTGTAATTACCTTTACAAGGGAGGTTCTGCCGAAATTTTATTAAGATTGTCTAGCTAAAGTTATTAGAGGTTGTTTAGTAGCATTCTAGGTTCATGTCGGACTGGGGTGTTACAGTTGGTATCAGAGCGGGCTGTAGGTCTGTGGTATATGAAAAGTTAAATTTGACACACTATGCACAGTAGGTGGGAATGGGTTAATGCATTGCATTACGCTACTATTGAGTTTTTGATTTCTCTTGTGTGATAGCTACTAGTTAGACTATACTTGTGGTCCTAGTTGTTGTAAGTGCTTATTGTTTGATTGTTTTGCTGTGATGTTTAGATATGGCAAGGGGTGGAGGCCGAGGTCGTGGTCGTGGCCGGCAGGGAGCCGGGCGAGGCCAGGCATCGCCCCCGCCAGAAGTTCAGAATTCCGTAGTTGGAGAAGCTAGCCCTGCGGAGTCAGAGGAAGAGGTTGCTTCAGCGGTACAGGAGAACCAGGCCCCACCAGCTACGCCTGTTGTCGCTCCTGTGGTGGCCCCTACAGCGGCACTTGCGGTGTATGCCATGGGGTTACATCAATGGAACGCTTTGAGGCTGGACACCTTCGACGGGTCAGCACGCTCGCCGACGCAGCCTAATTGGTCGCACATGGAGAGGCACTGCGGAGCTCGGGGATGACTTCAGAAATGAGGGCTCAGTTCGTGGCTTTCCAATTGAAGGGGCAGGCGGATATCTGGTGGGAAGGAGTCCTGATGGCCAGGACAGCAGCTCATGGACCAGTTACCTGGGAACATTTTGTTGAGCATTTCAGGAAGAGGTTTTATCCAGCTTCATATGTGGAGCGAATGGAAGTCTCTTTGCAGAACTTCAAGCGGGTAAGATGACCAAGGACAGAGTATGAAGCGGGTTTTAACAACCTGGTTCGTTTTGTTCCAGCTGTGGCCACAAATGATGAAGAAAAAGCCAAGAGGTTTCGCAGGGGGCTCAGGCAAGAGTTCCGGCAGGTATTGGGAGCATTGGAGTTGCGGGATTTCAGTTCTCTGGTCGAACAAGCCAGGGGCATGGAACTGGAGATGCAGCTTGGTGAGGAACTGCCAGGAGCGGAAGGCATTGTGGTTTCTGAGGTGCGGTGGCGGCGTAAGAGGGGTTTTGGCAGTGGGGGTGGGACCTTCCAGAGGCCCACTTCCAAGAGGTTCAAAGGGCCGCAGAAATCATTCAAGACCAAGCCAGGGGCATAGTCTTCTTCCACCTCGCGAGCGTCGGCATCTGCACCTAAGTTACGTCCGGTCCCAGGGTAGGGCATGAAGTGCTTCAAGTGCGGCAGCGAGCATAGAGCTTCAGAGTGCAGCTGGTTCGGGTCTTGCCGCAATTGTGGTCAGGAGGGCCATAAGGCATTGGTTTGTCGGCGGAATCCCGCCAGTATCATCAAGTGGGAACCTGTTCCAGTGTCAGTGCCAGCGCCAGCAGCTTCTTCTCGAGGGTCGGTTCAGATGTTAGCGGCTACTCCTACTCCTACTTGGGCACCGCCTCAGCCTTACCTTCCTGCACCTGGAGGAGCCCCACCACCAGGGTACTTTTGGCCGCCCCCTCCCGTGGCCCCATTTTCAGTAGTGGCACCTTCAGCACCTCCAGCAGTTCCTGTACCACCGTACCAGGGTGTCGGAGCCCCTACCGCCCCAGCAGCAGTCTCCTACGCTATGCCGACGCAGAGTCGGTGAGTCGTCCTGATGTGGTGACAGGTACGCTCTTGGTGGATTCAGTAGAGGCACTTGTTTTATTTGATTCGGGGGCTACCTTTTCTTTTGTATCATTAGATTTTGTTAGTAAGGCAAAATTGAGTTTGCAGCCAATAGCTCAGTCAGTTCTAGTTAAATCTCTTGGGGGAATTCTCTCTAGCTCTACAGTTTGTCCTGGTTGTGTGATTTCGTTAGATGGAGAAGAATTCATTGCTAATCTGATGGTTATGAAGATGGAGCCGTTTGATGTTATCTTGGGGATGGACTGGTTGCATAATTACCGTGCTGTCATTTCTTGTTTTTGGAAGACAATAACCCTGCAAGCTATGTCAGGGCAGGAGATAGTATTCCAATGTAGCGCTCCATCTCACTCACTTTTTGTGATGGCTAGCCTTTTTCCTGGTGGCCGTACGGCAAAGAATGGGTTTCCTTTGTCTCTAGTGGAGAAGCCGAGTTCGTTTGTAGCAGCAGAAGATATTTCGGTCGTTCGGGAGTTCCTGGATGTTTTTCCAGCAGAGCTACCAGGGATGCCACCACCTCGTCCCGTAGAGTTCAGAATTGATTTGGTACCAGGCGCCCGACTTGTCTCTATGACTCATACGGTTGGTCCGTCCGTTCGGGAGGAACTAAAGAAGCGATTGGATGATTTAAAAGCAAAGGATCTTATTCGTCCCAAGTGTGTCTCCATGGGGAGCTCTATTCTTTTACCAAGAAGAAGGATGGTAGTTGGCGCATGTGTATTGATTATCGTGCTTTAACCAACTAACCATCAAGAATAAATATCCTCCGCCTCGCATAGAAGATTTATTTGATCGGTTGAGAGGGCCAAGGTGTTCTCAAAGATTGACCTTCAATCGAGTTATAATCAAATCCTGTTCGAAAGGAGGATATTGAGAAGACGGCATTCTCCACAAGGTATGGGCATTTTGAATTTAAAGTTATGTCTTTTGGACTAACGAACGCCCCTGCTGCTTTCATGGAGACTATGAACAGGATGTTACATGAGTATCTGGATGATTTTGTGGTTGTTTTTATTGATGATATTTTGATATATTCAAAGATCAAGTGAACATGGGCGACACCGAGGCTTGTGTTGAGACGCTAAGGAGCATAAGTTTTATGCCAAACCGAAAAAGTCCGAGTTTTGGATGTCTCAAGTGGGGTTTCTGGGGCATGTCATCAATGATAAGGGAATCACAGTTGATCCAAGTAAGATTTCTACAGTTGGTAGAATGGAAGACGCCAACCAATGTCAAAGAAGTGAGAAGCTTCCTCGGCATGGCAGGATACTATCGGCGTTTTGTGCAGGATTTCTCCATTATTGCCAAACCTTTATCCAGACTCACACAGAAGGAT
Organism: Ampelocalamus luodianensis; assembly: GCA_036346255.1. Lineage (NCBI taxonomy): Eukaryota > Viridiplantae > Streptophyta > Magnoliopsida > Poales > Poaceae > Ampelocalamus > Ampelocalamus luodianensis. The sequence continues at coordinate 69,166,967 of CM070621.1, read as the reverse complement.
GTGAAGTTTAGGTGGGACGATGACTGTGAGCGTAGCTTCCAAACCCTTAAGGAAAAGTTGGTGACCGCCCCTGTCCTTACACTTCCCGAGCCTGGGAAGCGATTTACGGTGTACTCTGATGCGTCTCGGATTGGGTTGGGTTGTGTCCTTATGCAGGAAGGGAAGGTGATAGCTTATGCGTCGAGGCAGCTGAAGAAGCATGAGCAGAATTACCCAACTCATGATTTAGAGTTGGCAGCTGTAGTGTTTGCCCTGAAGCTTTGGAGACACTATCTGTATGGTGAGGGTTGTGATGTTTATACAGATCACAAGAGTCTTACATATATTTTCACACGAAAGATTTGAATTTAAGGCGCGCAGTGGTGGAACCGATTAAAGATTATGACCTATCTATTCGCACCATCCCGGCAAGGCAAACGTAGTGGTCGATGCTCGAGTCGCAAGGCGGCGCCGCAACATTGGATTATCTCATTGCTGACTTTGACCGTATGGGTATATCATTTTGCTATCGTGGATCGCACGTGTTGAAACTGGTGATCTTGGAGTCGGCCATTCCAGAGCGGTGCGGGAAGCACAACAGATGATCGTTTTTGCAGAGGGTCGAAAGCGTTTGGACATGGGCAAAGTCGGGGATTTCAGTTTGGATGGGTCTCGAGTGTTGCGATTTAAGGCCGCCTTTGTGTGCCACAAAGGCGGAAGTCAAAGGTGAAATTCGAGGAGGCTCATCGTACTCAGACACGGTACATCCGGCGAGACAAAGATGTACCGCGACCAAGCGAACTTTTGGTGGAAAGGATGAAGGTAGACATTGCCAACTATGTAGCCTCCTATGGAGTTTGTCAGCAAGTGAAGGCAGAGCACAAGCGTCCTGCAGGATTATTGCAACCATTAGAGGTCCCCCAATGGCCTTGGGATGATATCTCTATGGACTTCGTTGTTGGATGATATCTCTATGGACTTCGTTGTTGCGTTACCTCGTTCACCGCGAGGTAAAGATGCGGTTTGGGTTATAGTGGATCGATTCAGCAAATCTGCACATTTTATTCCCATCCGCACGACCAATTCGGCTAGTGACCTGGCTCCTATTTATGTACGGGAAATTGTAAGATTGCATGGAGTACCAAAGACCATCATTTCTGACAGGGACGCCAAGTTCGTATCCAAGTTCTGGGAGAGTTTGCAGAGTGCAATGGGCACACAACTCCGTCTAAGTACAGCTTTCCATCCTCAAACAGATGGGCAGTCAGAGCGCACTATTCAGACCTTGGAGGACATGTTGCGGTCCTGTATCCTGTCCTGGAAGGGTAGTTGGGAGGATCAATTGCCATTAGCTGAGTTTGCGTACAATAACAGCTATCATTCAAGCATAAAAGCCGCTCCGTTCGAGGTTTTGTACGGCGTAGTGCAGTCACCTTTTCTTTGGGAAGTGGGTGAGAAGGCGCTTTTGGGCCGGATTGGGTACAAAAGATCAGAGAACAGTGGCTCGTGAGACAGAACCTATTAGCACTCTGAGCGCAGCAGAAAAGTTATGCAGACGTGAGGAGAAGAGACTTGGAATTTGAAGTGGGGATCAGTGCTCTTGAGAGTGTCCCCACTAAAGGTGTGGTGAGGTTCGGCACTGAGGGAAGCTTAGCCCAAGGTACATAAGACCATTCACGATCTTGGCTCGAATCGGAAGTCGGCTTATCGTTTAGACCGCGAGTCTATGCGTGGAGTGCACAATGTTTTCATGTGTCCATGTTGAGGAAGTACTTGAGGGACCGGAACATCTTATTGCATTAGAACCCTAACAATTCAAAGAGGATCTGTCCTTTGAGTCCAAACCGGTCGCAGTGCGGAAAGATCGAGAAAAGAGTTGAGAACAAAACCTCGAAGTATGTTAAGGTGCTTTGGTCGCAGCAGACTGAAAGGGAGGCCACTTGGGAACTGGAGTCTCGCATGCGCGAGCTTTATCCAGACATGTTCACCTCAGGTGTGTTCTTTTGTTGCTTAGTTTCCAGTTTCGGTTTTAACGCGAGAAGTGGGCGTTTAGATTCGGGGTCGAATCCTGTTAAGGGGGGTAGAATGTAATATCCCGGTGGTGTGTTACACTAGAAGTCAGAAGGGAGAATCGGTTCGGGAGAATATTAAACGGAATGTCGGGAGGGACCAATTGGAAAGATTTGATCTTTGCAGTTGTAGAGGGGGGAAAGAGCAATTTTGCGGCAACCTGGGCTAGAGCCCATGGCCCAAGAGGGGCCCAAGGGGGTGGCCGGCCATAGCCTAAGGGGGAGGGGCGCCACTCCCCCTTCCCAACCCTAGCCGACCCCCTCCCCTTCCCCCCCTTTCCTCCCCCACTCCCCAACCGGCCGCCACCTCCCCTCTCCACCTCTCCACCTCCCCTCCACCCTCCCTTGCGCACCTCTCCACCTCCCCACCACCTCCATTGCTGCTGGCCAAGGAGGAGAAGGAGCTCCATTGCAGCCGGCCAAGGAGGAAGAAGAAGGAGAAAAGAAGAGAAGGAGGAAGAAGAAGAGGGAGAAGAGAAGGAAGAGAGGAGAAGGAGGATCGTCTTCGGGGCTGATCATCGTCGTTCAGCACGTCATCAAGGGTAACGAGATGTTCTTGTAGGGTAATTAGTCTTGGAAGAGATTTTGGGTTAGTCTTTGGTTAGATGGCATTCGGCCTGCGGTATTGCAGTTTCGTCCAGTGGCTTGCGGGGTAAATTTCAGGTGGTTAGACGATGAATATGGAGTTTTGGTCTCCTAGAGAGTTGTAGGATGTGGTCTTAGCTTTCAGTGGCCTCCAAGTTCACGCAAATCCGATTAACGGTTAGTGAGTTATGATGTTTCTAAGATTGCTGTTCCGCTGCTCTGTCAGCAATTTGGCAGTTTGTAGAAAACCGATTAAAACTGATGGTTAAAGTGGAAATCTGAGAACCCCAGTATAACAAAAGTTGTAGATAATCCTTCCAGTGTTCAGGAAAACTAAAGATCATGGAATTCGGACGAACTTAGAGAAAGTTATGATAATTTCATTGTTGCTGTCCAGAGACCCGACGCGAGAATTGATACTCTGTTGTTTAGTTTGGTAGGGCTAGTAAAGGGTCGAATAAGAGAACCTCACCAACTAGGTTTAGAAGGGGAATTCAATAACCTTTTCAGATTGTCCAAGATCACTCCATTTGGATTTCTGTACATTTAGTTATGATTTTCCGAAGGGGGCTGTTCTCTGGTATAGAAATCTGACAGCCAGCATTAGAGATGGGGATTGCGTTTAGTGGACGATGTACTCATTTTGTGTTTATGGTTTTGTTATTAGACCTTAATGGTAGCCTTAGCTTGTCTCAATTGTATGTCCAGGTGTGGGTTTGGCTCCGGGAGCTGTATCTTATCCTCGACATCCACCTTCGCATGGTTGAGGCAAGTGCATTGTTGTTAAATGGGTGTGATTGATTGGCTATGTTGGGTGTTATTTGAAATATGGTTGCATAGTAAGATGGTTTACTTAATGAATGTTTAAGTATGGTGATTGCTCAAATGATGCTTATGCTTACTATGGTTCAATGCTGTCGTCTTTTGTTAAACTTGATAATGAATGAGAGATGAGCATTTGCATATTGAGAGCATATTGAGGCTTGGTCACGCGGTGACCAAGCATGTTTCCCTTTGAGAACCCCGTCATGAATGTGACGGGCCCGAGATCCCCTCACTCGTGGAGTGTGGGCTTGAGGTCCCGTTACTGCGGAGTAACGGGCACTGGTCCCCGTGCGTGCACGCAAGACAGCATGGGTATTGGCGCGGTCGCATACTCTGCATTACCGGTGTAATGCACACAGAAAGTTAAAGATAAATGTTCCTTGAGCATTGCATTTGCATATGGGATGTTCTAATGTTGATCTCCTTTATATGTATGTTGATGTTATAGTTTCTTTTTGTACTTGCTGAGTCTATGGACTCACTCTTGCTTTTATTGTTGTTTTAGGTACCCGAGCCAAGAATGACATGCATGGGGGGAAGTAGACTGCTAGTCACACACATACCACATGAACTAAATAAAGTTGAATGATCTTGAGAACGTGATTGATTTTGGATTATTATGTTTTGTCTTATGCAATGGATTAAATGTAATAATGATGAGTAGTGGATCTTTATATCTCTCTAGTTATGTTGGATTCTTAGCATGTCTTTGATTATCTTTTGATGTCTTTGGATGAAAGTTTTAGTTAATATTGGATTAATCTGTGTGTTGGAACCTTCGTGTAATTACCTTTACAAGGGAGGTTCTGCCGAAATTTTATTAAGATTGTCTAGCTAAAGTTATTAGAGGTTGTTTAGTAGCATTCCAGGTTCATGCCGGACTGGGGTGTTACATTGTGTTCCTGGGCATAATGATCAAATCCCCAAACTTGTTTGTACCTTCCTCGGCAGGAACCACTGCATTTTGTGGTTCTTCCTCGTCTTCGGCCGTAGGCGCCAACCTCGATGCTGCGACTACTCCGGTGAGCTAGGTTTCAATTCTTTCCTCTTTAAACATCTCTGGACCATAGTCAAGTTGTCTCTATCGTCCATTTGGCCCCTCTTTCTTCAGGTTGCGCTCTCCACGTTGAAGCGCCACCGCCGCCACTAGTCTCTGGCGCCAGCTCATCTCTAGCCACCCCAGTCCTCCCTCTCGACTCAGGTAGATTCACTGAGCCTGTAACACCCCAGCCCAACATGAGCTTGGAATGCTACCAAACTAACATTAAACAATTCTAAGCCAAAACATTCTACCAAATTTTCGGCAGAACCTCCCCTGTATTATTAACTACCAGGAGGTTCCAACATTTGAATAAAAATAATCCAACATTCAAAATCATCAATAGGCATTCAAAACATGTAAGCAACTAGCATATTCAAAGGTATCCAAAAGACACTACTCATCATTATTATACTTAATCCAATGCATGAAGCATAATCATAATCAATCTTTAAGCAGTTTGCTCTTTTATTAAAGTACGAACTAAAAATTTATTAACTTTAAAGGTGGATGGCAGTGTGTGAGTCCAATTCAAGTCTACTCACTCCCATGCATGCCGTTCTTGCAAATGGTACCTAAAAACACAAAAAGCAAGGGTGAGCTCAAAGACTCGGCAAGTACCAATAATGAAACATTAAACTCACATTTACAACATCAACATTCCATTCCAAAGCTTTACTCGAAAACATATCTCATGAGGTATGTATGCAAATATGCAATGCAACTTTTCTCTTTTACTCTTTTTCGCATTTCACCGGTAATGCGAGATATGCGACCATCGCCACATACCATGCCTGTGCTCGCAAGCACAGGGACCAATTGCCCAATACTCCGCAAATAAAGGGGACCTCAAGCCCACACTCCACAAGTGTGGGGACCTCAAGCCCGTCATATACATGACGTAGATCTCAACAAATGCTTGGTCACCACGTGACCAAGTCTTCATTTTATCAACATGATGCATAAGCACAAATCATGAATCATCATAATCATACCTCCTCAGCAACATCATTTATGAATTTAACTCATTCAAACTTCTTTCATACATGTTCATAGACATGCAAACACTCAAGCAACCATGCATCATACACATTTTCACAATATTAATAATCATCATCAACAACATCTATAACATTATAGCATCCATAGACATCACAATTATTCACAATACTAGTAAACAAGTACTTGCCTTAACCGCGTGAGAACGGAGGATGCGAAGAGGGTGCTGCCTCTGGGACCACTCCCCCACCTAAAATTCATTTAAAAGCTCACTAAGACAACAGTAATAGACCAAACAAACCATATAAGCAAGCACGAACTAGTAGTAGCTTGTAACGCGATCCCGACTCCAATTTCCTAAATGCTGAACTGACCACTCTGTAAACAAGCGTGTTCAAAAATTTGTATCTTTTAGTAGAGGAATCCAAATGAGGTGTTCTTGGATTTCATTGAAAGGTTATCAAATTCCTCAACTAAACCTAGTTTGTGAGCCTTCCTTATTCGGCCATCTAATACCCCTATCATGCCAATTAACAGAACATCGTTTTCACGTCAGGTTCTCTGGACAGTACACTAAAACTATCATAACTTTCAGCTCGTTTGTCCAAACTTCGTGTTCTTGACCTTCCCTAAAATCTAAGATAATTATCTACAACTTGCATTATACTGAGCTCCTCAAATTTTCCCTTTTACAGATCGCTCAAGTCAGATTACTAAAACCTGTTAGAGTACTAACAGATTCGCAGAACAGTCACACTAATAAATTCATAACTTTTGAACCGTTCGTCCAAACAACATGATCTTATACTCTACAGAAAGATATCGACATCGCCTACAACTTTCTAGAAGGCGTCCAGGACAGATTCTGCACTTAAACTCATCAAAAACGTCTGCCAACCCTGTCTTCCCTAACAGATCTAATTACCGATGAAGCTAAATAACCAGTTAATCTACTAATCGCAAGGGGATTGGATCTTACCCTTGATGAACCACTGAAGATCACGTACTGAGGCCACGATCTCGCCCCTTCCCTCTCTTCTTCCCTCTCTCCTTCTTCTCCCTTCTTTGGCCGACAGCAATGGGAGAGCACCACCAAGAGGGAGGTGAACAGTAATGGAGTGCAAGGGGGCGTCTACTGTAGCACGGCACTGTAGTGGCGGCGGGGGTACTGTAGCTACACGTGCTACAGTAGTGCTAGGGTTTTCCCCTCCTTTTATTGGTGGCCGGTCCCTCATGGGCCTCCTAGGCCAAGGTCCGAGGCCCAGGTTGCCGAGGATTTGCATAAAACCCTATTTTTTCTTCTGCTAAACTCTTTTCTATTTGGTCATTCTATTAATTCTACTAACTTTCTCCCGATAAACATTCAAATGCTTTTGGGATATAACATTCTACCCTCCTTAAACAAAATTCGACCCCGAATTCTAATCACGCCAAAGAATAATTACAGCTAAAAACTTACTAACATTACCGCGTAACTGATGTGAATAATTCTGGATATTGCTCGCGCATGCGAGACTCCAATTCCTAGATGGCCTCTCTCTCGGTCTGGTGCGACCTTCGCACCTTGACGTAACTGACATGTTACGCCTTATTACTCGTCCCAACCTTTCAAGAGTCACTCAACGGACATGACTCGGAGGCACGGTCTTATTCGTGGGTCAACGGCTCTAACGAAACTTCACACTCCATATTTCTCCAGTACTCCCTCAACACTAGGTCATACAAAATGATCTGTGCCCCACGCCATGACTCAAGACAGTCCTAGTGATACGCTATCTCCCAAATCTCCACAACTTTCAGAAATAACCAATGTACCTTGGCCAACATTCCCTTTGGTACCCAACTACACAACCTACACATAACACTCAAAACTCTTGTTCCTTGTATCAATCGATCTCTTCACTTTAACAATGAGCACCTCCTTTAACCAGGGACGCACAACAGAAATCGACTGCAAATACAAGATTCTCATTGCAAACACGCATTACCAACTTCCCACCAAAAGAGTTAAATCCAAAACCAAAAGATTCATCATAAAACTCTTCCACTTTCCAAGTAGGCAGATTGCCAAGGAACACTACATAAGCCAAAGGTGCGATCACTAGAATGCCCAAAACAAAGCTCAATTAAAAACCAAGAGTACATTTCATTATCCGAGAATACCACATTTTTCTCAAACTTTCTTTTAAGAATTCAACTTCCTCTTAAATCATGAAGTCCCAAACCATCGCATAACACATTAATTCATTTCTTTTAATTTGGCAACCTCAAAGCTATGCTCAAATTGAACACAAAATCCACACCTATGTAGTGAGACTCTTCCAATCAACAATAACATACTCTGATCAACTTCTCCACCAAAAGAATTACTTTGACAAATAATTCCCAACACACCTCAATATAGATTTCAGCCACAATCACATCACCTCAATCTTTTAAGGATAATTAACTTAAAATTCACCGCATACACACTCATTTACTGCATCCAAAGGATTCTATCAAAGATCACCATAACTCTTGGAACCTAATCATGGGAAACCAAGATGCTAGCATAAAAATGCAAGCCCAAATTCAATCTCTAAGACTCCTACAACGAACTTCTGGTAAATTTGATAGGTGACCCCCAGGTTTGATGAATAAAATTTCACACAGCTCAACAATAACCTCAGTCCTTAATATCAACATTTCTCACTAGTCAAGTAACCGCCCAAGGTGATTCGTTTCATCAATCTTAGATGATGACTACGGTGTCCCGATCTTCCAATAGGTTCGATTGATTTTGTCGTGAGGACGTTGACGCTTTGAGGATTTCGACCAGCAGATCGTCACCTCGCAATTCGCTACACCCGCACGACTGTCGTTATCGACCACGCTCGCACGCGATCGACCTTACCACGAGGGTTATGGTTCCTGCAAGCAATCGAAGCAACTCACAAGAACAAGATAGATGCAATCTGAATTGTATTGCGAATATTGATGAAGCTCACAATGTGGGGTTCCTCAAACCGATAAACGGCGAAACTGCAAGTGGTAGAATAATTCTAAGAAAAACCCCCACGAACTAAAGGGGCGGCGGCCACTATTTATAGGAGGAAGAGGGAGGGGGCGGGGGTACTGTTCACGCATGAACAATACCAGAAAAACCCTAGGTGGCCAAATGGGCCAGGGGGGTACCCGGCCCAAAAACCCTAAGGTAATGTTGATACAAGGCCCTCGGCCCAAAGTGAGGTGGCGCAGCACCAGATATAAGTGATCTTCGACCAGGTAGTCGGATCTCCACACTCTACGACCACGAGCAGTCGAAGTAATTCTACGACCACTCGTCAGGCAGTCGTAACCTTCCCTAGGACCGCTCGTCAGGCAGTCGTAACCTCCCTTCGACCACGCAGTCGAAGTCTTCCCACGACCAATCCACGTGTGGTCGTAAACCTTCTCGATCAATATGTGGTGGAAGTAGAGTAGCCTGATTGGAGGTGGAGTTGTGGTCATATCCGAAGGGTTGATGTCCTCATCAATACTCCGATAGCGGAATTCCGACTGGTAGGAGTACTATGCAGAGTGGTCATGAACAAGCGGAGTAAACCATCTGGTCCTTTTAGCTCATACCTCCTGATAAGACCCAACTACTATCGCCAAAACCTGATCGATCTTATTGACCAGTGCATAGATCATTTCATCCATATGAACCGATCTAGGTTACCAGACCTGACCAGTAATAGATCCAATCTACTACTATCTGAGAGCCCGAGGTATTTAGCTTCTAGTACTTAACCATCCAATTGGTTCTACATTACAAATCAAATATCCTGCTCTCAATGTATTATGTACCTCCTAGGAGTGGTACACATACACCTCATAAGACAATATCAATATCAATGCCATACAACAATATTACATCACCGTAGTCACAAAAGGTTACAACATAGTCATCATACACTTCAGTTTTCATACATACGGCCAACTGGCCAAATAGCAATAATAAAATTCAAGTACGCAGCGGAAACATGGGCATAAGATGGCACCAAAAGAAAGGCTGACCGGTTTGCCCTTACCCGCAAGGCAACCTGACCGAAAACCTCCAAGCTAGTCGTCGTCCTGCACGAAGTCGGTCTCACAATAGTTGATCCCTTGGGGATCAACCTCCTATGAAATTACAGCAACCGGGTTGAGTACAATTATACTCACAAGACTTAAACGCATAAGAATATTTAGATGCATTTATGTATCAAATGAAGTCTGCAACACTAGGCAATTTTCAACATAAAGCAACATTTTATTTGAAGTACAAGTAATAGATTGAAATGGCAAGTGAGTAAACATTTTTAATAACTTAAATAACAGCAAGTAAGTAAATATTAGACAACATCTAATCAACTATAACACCCTGGCTATTCGGAAGCCAAGATGTCACCTAAATCATCTAACATACATCCATAAGGCGGAAGAATTTGAATAATATCAACTAATGATATAAAGAAATCATTACTTAATAGAACCATGGCATGACAATAGTCTGAATTCAAGCAAGTGTAACGAAGGATGATCGAAGATCACAAGCAATACATAATCAATCATAACATGGAGAAGGTATCCTTCCTTCACTACTTAAATTTATTTATTACAGTTCATCCCTTAACGAATGAAAGATAGAAACTAAATCATATTGTTGAACTTGATTATGGTGATTTGCACGATTAGTGCGTGTCTACTCCCTCCCGATAGAGCCAGCATCAATGATCACCTAAAATAAACAAACAAAGCAAGAATGAGTCCGTGACTCAGCAAGTACAGTGAATAAATGAACATACCACAGGTACGAATAAGACCTCGTCATTAAAGAATGCGAACATACCCCGAATGAGTGTATGAATGAATAGAATGAATGGATTTAATGAAAAGAATGGACTGCACACATGCTTATACCGGTATAGCTAGTGACACACCCGTCGGTGTGCACTTAAGCCGATTTATCAAATACGGGATCCAAAATACCGTATGAAGAACGTTTCATACGGGTGTCCAAAACTGCCCACATTGGAATGGTGGGACTTCACATGCCCATACTGGAATTGATGGGACTTTAGACTCCACTCCCGTGGAGCTCCACTCCAGTGGACGAAACATGAACATAGATGCATTAATGAACATAAGTATTATGACTAACATCATCTGCACACATATGAAAGAACATACACAAGGAACATAATCCTTAGAACCTCTTGTATTCTTTAACCTCCACTCCCGTGGATATTCCACTCCCGTGGACGGAACATGAATATTGAAGCTTCTCTCATATCAAACACAACAAAATATTAAACATCGAGCATCCAGTAATTACAATTCACACAAAAGCCAATGTACTTGCCTTCCGCGAAGCGCTGTGGTAGTAGGTAAAGAAGATGTCCCTAAACCGAAGCCTCTCTGCCTACAGAAGTAAGTACCCGAAATAAATACAACATATAATAAAGCGCTTCCATTAACGTTCTACAACGCCTTCCCGACAATCCACAATTAACTAGTTAGCTCTAATATGAAAATAGACTACTCAGGAACAACCCGAAACTGGACAGCAGAATGGTAAAAATCATATCTATTGGTATGGAACTCGGAATGAGGTGAGACCAATTTCTATGGATTCTTAACTGACATGTATACAATACTCTAGTTGACAAGGTAACCCAATTCAGCAAATTTAATTTACTGACAGATAACTGAAACAGCAGTACAGAATTTGTCTACACAAATAAGAAGCAGTATGAAAACGATCATAACTTTTAATCTACAACTCCGAATTGAGTGTTCTTTAACAATATCAAAAGCTAAGACCAAGGCCTACAATAAACTAGTGGGGTGAAAGCCCTGAATGTTCCATTAACACACTCATATTTTAAAAAGACAACTTGATAGTTTATTCTCGTCAGGATTCTGGACTGCAGAGACTAAAACTAGCATAACGTTTTATCCGTACATCGGAATTTAGTGTTCTTGGCGGACACCTAAAGCTAAGAACAAAACCTAAATAACTATAGAAGATCAAAATCCCTAATTCTGCCTCTAAACACACGAAACAGGCAACACAAGAAACTGGACAGAATTGAATTTACAGAAGACAGAACTTGATCCGATCAAACCTAATCAAATTCGCCTCTACGATTAACCCAACAACAAAAACGACATTCGTTACCCTTGAGAACACCCAGGGAGACGACGAAGAATCCTTGAAGGAGATCCTCTCCTTCTTGAACAGCAGCCCCGCAAAACCCCTCCTTCCTTTGCAAAAACCGGCGGCAATGCGGTTCGGCACTAGGAGGGAGTTGGCTCCAAGAGGTAGGGAGGTGCAGCACCAATGGGGGGAGGCGCCAAGAGGAGGAGGAGGCAGGGGCGCAAGGGAGAGGGAGGGATAGGGGCGGCGGCCACAGGAGGTAGGAGTGGGAGAAGTGGGAGAGGGGGGTGCTAGGTTTTGTGCACACCCCCTTTGGCCGGCCAACTAATGGGTCTTTGGTCCCCCCCAAAGGCCTTGCGGCTGCCCCCTCTTGGGTCTACAAGGCCCTCTCTTGGCCCTGCTGGCCAAAGGCCCAGGCCCAAAGCTGGAAGAACAGGCGAAACGCCGGAAATTTCTCCTTTTAAGTTGAATTCGAAATAAAACCACATTGTTTTTCGTCCTAAACAGAAACAGGATTCGACCTCGAATCCTCACACAGCTCTACGCGAAAGAACAACCACAACTAAGAACTAACGACGGTGAACAGATACTCGTTGCGAACAAAACCAGATAACGCTCACCCCAAGCGAATCTCCAACTCCCAAGTAGCCTCTCTCTCAGACTGAAAATTCCACAACACAACGACGTAACACGACGTCTCATCTAACACTCAACCCGGTGCTTCCAGGTACACTCGTCGGACAAAACTCGAAGGTAAGATCTCACTCGATGGTCAACGGCGCAAATGAAACCTCAAACTCTGGATCTCCCATGTACTCACTCAACACGAGAACATACAAGACGTTACGTACTCCGCGCACGGACTCGTGACAGTCCTGGCTATACGCCAACTAGCGAAAACAACCCAATGTACCTTGGGTTAACCTTCCCATTGATGCCGAACCACACAACATGCACATAAAACGCCGAACGCTTGTTCCACCTCTCAATTGAACTCTTCATTGAAAACAAGGATCACCTCCTTTAACCAGAAACATGGAATCGAATTCTTTTTAAGCAAACTCTTTTACCGGCAAAACACATCTGAATAAGAAATATTCACATCACAACTATACGTTACTAACTGGGTACTGAAGAGTAAAATCTAGAAATCAGAATTTCATCAAGAAAACCTTTCCACCTTCCAAGTGGCAGTATGCGAATAAACATCACGAAAACCAGAGGAGGAATCAGTTTAAATGCCCAAATCAAAAACTTCTTTATTCTTCCTGAACCGATAAGAACCACATATACCAAAATCGAGTCAAACTCGACTTACGAAAGACATTGGTCAACAGCACAAAGCTCAAGCGAGAATAAAGAAAATGCTTCACTAATCAAGAAGATATCTTTTTCCTTAGTTTCACTTTTTGGAATAAAATATCTCTCCAACCTTGGAATTCGAATTCATCGCATACCACACGGTCTCAAACTACTTCATTTAACATCCTCAAATTAGGCTTAAACCGAAATACATCATCACCTCCAACTCTCAAGAATAACACGTCAGAATCCTCAGTACACCGCTCATGAACTACATCGGAAGGGTTCTATCGACAATCATTCCACTACTCAGAATACTCCAGATTTCTATCTCCTCTACACACAAATCTTTGGGCGACCCAAAAGTCTAGCATGAAAATGAAAAGCCCAAATTTAACCTCCAAGACCCCTACAACTAATTCCTCTTATAACACATGGTGAAATCATCGGATTAAATCTCCAACATCCCTACAATTCCGACATACTCACTCATTGACATCATCAGGAATCACTCACACAACATCGCCAAACTTTCCAAATGTGTTACTCTATAAAATTGATTAAGGTTTCCATACCTTTGATAATCCCCAACATTTCAACATGAACCAAAGTTCTAGAACTACACTATACCATAGGTCCTACTTAGTCGAACACTATACAGCTTTTACTGGCCATACACTCCATCTGAATCAACTTCCCTCCAAGAGGTTCAGGTCAAAACCAACATATCTTCTATTACTCCTCCAATAGCTTGGTAGCAAAATCTCACCCCTACAATCACTTAACAACCACCAAACAATTGACAACTTACGCTTTGTAAAACTTTGCAACACAAAACTGTTGATCCTTTCTCAAAAGAAAGAGGCGAACAAGGACAAATTTCACCACACAGGAAAAAAATGTTGCTGCTCACAGTGAGCACAAAACCAAAAGAAATAATCTGGTAATGAAGATCTGGGAAAACGAAAGTTGAGTTCACAGCGGAGGGCACACATCCCTCGAAAAGGGAATAGCAAATAACCACCAATAAGAAAAAATGACATCGCGATTGAAACTCGACAACTCTTGAGTGAAAAGAGCAAAAGTTTATGAACAATTCAAATAATCACAAGTTACAAAACTTGACTCAAATTCTCAAATATTCCTACTGCACTCTTTCCTTTAACACTGAAATTAATTCTTTGACTAACATCGCTTTGCCACAACGAACAAGATAAGGTCTTTAGTCCAAACCACAAGGACTAATTAAGAACCAATAAAATTCTTCAATACGTTATATTTGTTCAGAATAGTTCAACTACACAAGAAACATGAGATCCAAATAATCTCAGCCACTAAACTCGAAACATTTCCAATTACAGGATTTCGCAAAAAGCAAGTAGATTATTCTCCTCTTAAAGGAACCAACATATCTTCTTTGATTGCAACCTCATGTTGCCAACTCAGACCAAAGAGCCTTTAAAATTAAATCACAACAATCTCTTAAGAAGCAACAGGACAATCCAATACCTTAATTTATTTAAAATAATTTCAACTACTAGATAATTCATGAGTTCCAAAATATCACGAAAGCTAAACTTGAAATATTCTCATCTGAACGATATCACCGAAGGCGATCAAATTACTACAGGTATTAACATCAATCTCACAACAACAATTAGAAAACACTTCGAAAGACCCACGTGAAAAGAATGGGTTGATTCTTTCTCAAAAGAAGAGACATATGAAAACGATTTTCACCAACTAGAAAACTCATCTACCACTCGTACTGAACACGGGGCCAAGGAAAAAAAACCAATTAGGCAATGAACTCATAGAATATAAGTGGGGTCCACAGTTGAAAGCATAAGCCTCACAAGAAGAGAATATCGAACCTTAACAGATAAGAACAAATAAGTATTCAAGATCGAAGCACTTGCATCACTGAAGAACCATTATAACTTTGTAACATATCGTTACTCGATAAACTTCATTTACCACATAAAGCCTGAACCCCCAAAAGATTTTAAGAACACAAAACTTGAATTTTGATCATTTAGGAAATATCACCATGTTTGATCAAATTACTACGAGAATTAACCTCATTCTCACATTTTGACGATTTAATAACATCGACAACAAACACTAGTACCAAGAATCATCAAACTTTATTACTCCATCCTAAAACTTTCCAAAGGGAATACAAACCACAAGGTTGAAACAAATTTATTATAATCAGATTATGCTAAGCAATAACAATATCACAATGCACGCTATCAAAGACTACTTACGAAATTCATCTACTCAACTGTTGGTGTTGCTCAACTCCTTCTTCAACACTCATTAACAATTGATAATTGTACTAATCATGTGTGTACATACGGTACTAATTCCATTTGCAATCGCATAACCATATAAACATAGATTCACATTTCACCTTTGTTCAGAAATCATTTCAAAACATGACTAAAGATTCACTAACATAATTTTATATAAACAAGGTTTCACGAATCGATACACCAGCACCCATCTGGTCCTTTATACAAGTTTCAACAATTTTAGCATACCAGAAAATAGATAAATCTAGCTCTTAAGTAAGATCTATAGGTTCTGAACAGATATGGACAGTCTTTATTTAACATACAGCATGTATCAAATACAAGGACATTTGAAATTAATCAATTTCACTTTCATAGATAGTAGTTAAGAATAATTGATTGCACCATGCTAATAACCCGACTTGGTAACTCATATCATAATAATTTATTCGTTTAGTTATAACTTCTCATTTTAAGCATGGCAAGTCATCACAAAAAGATTCTAACACCTTACTTCAGCAAAAGAGAGACTTCAAACCTCAACGCTCGAAGTAATCCAAAAGAAACACATAAAGCCAAAGCTTTCCTATGCAAACGAACTTACAGCGGGAAACTCTCACTAACCAAGTTATCAAACGAGTAAATGAGTCATTCTTTTTCAATGAGAAAGAAGGAGTAACCATGAAAACATCAATCTTGCCAATTGACAACGACCACAAGTAGTAAAAGCAACTCAACAGTCGAAAAGCAATAATTGTTTCAGAGAACCAAGAGGGATCTATTGAAAACCATAAACTATCATGAACCACAAACCCAGGAGAAATTCATCAGCCACCATAGGGCAAGAATTGCCAAATTCAGAATTCAAGGAAGAGAACAATTTTCTAAAGCAACTCACGCTTAACACCTGAAACTATGGTACTCGGGGTATCTACTCCCCAATCCACCTATCACGAACGGTGGTGTACCCTGGTGAATTCCAGAGCAACAACCACGACCACAACTTCTTAACATCCGTTAACAACACGCTTCACCAAAATACTCTATTATGAATATACAGGATCATCTCATGACAATCATAGTATTAGTTCATAGATATAGAATATCATAGCAGATCACAGATTAACAACAAGAATGATAGTACATAAACAATTCAAGAACAGTTCAACATGATGAAACACACTACTAGAAATACGAATACGATGGATTACCCAAACCCCACCTACTGTGCATAGTGTGTCATTTTAATAACTTAATTACCACGGACCTAAAGCCCGCTCTGATACCAACTGTAACACCCTGGCTATTCGGAAGCCAAGATGTCACCTAAATCATCTAACATACATCCATAAGGCGGAAGAATTTGAATAATATCAACTAATGATATAAAGAAATCATTACTTAATAGAACCATGGCATGACAATAGTCTGAATTCAAGCAAGTGTAACGAAGGATGATCGAAGATCACAAGCAATACATAATCAATCATAACATGGAGAAGGTATCCTTCCTTCACTACTTAAATTTATTTATTACAGTTCATCCCTTAACGAATGAAAGATAGAAACTAAATCATATTGTTGAACTTGATTATGGTGATTTGCACGATTAGTGCGTGTCTACTCCCTCCCGATAGAGCCAGCATCAATGATCACCTAAAATAAACAAACAAAGCAAGAATGAGTCCGTGACTCAGCAAGTACAGTGAATAAATGAACATACCACAGGTACGAATAAGACCTCATCATTAAAGAATGCGAACATACCCCGAATGAGTGTATGAATGAATAGAATGAATGGATTTAATGAAAAGAATGGACTGCACACATGCTTATACCGGTATAGCTAGTGACACACCCGTCGGTGTGCACTTAAGCCCGTATTTATCGAAATACGGGGATCCAAAATACCGTATGAAGAACGTTTCATACGGGTGTCCAAAACTGCCCACATTGGAATGGTGGGACTTCACATGCCCATACTGGAATTGATGGGACTTTAGACTCCACTCCCGTGGAGCTCCACTCCCGTGGACGGAACATGAACATAGATGCATTAAGGAACATAAGTATTATGACTAACATCATCTGCACACATATGAAAGAACATACGCAAGGAACATGTAATACACCAGAATAGAATTCGGAAGAAAACAAATATTCAAAGAGAAGGATTAATTAGAGTTTGATTCGGGAGAAGAATCTAACGGAGATTAGTAAATTTAACAGTAAGCGTGTAATACCCCAAATGGATTCGGAAGAAAGTTTGATGAAAAATAATCAAAACTTAGGGAAAGGACCAATTAGCAAAATATTTTAACAGAAAAGAGAGGGGGGATTTATGCAAAATCCTGACAACCTGGGCCTTGGGCCTCTGCCCATGAGGCCTTGTGGTGGCCGGCCAAAAAGGGGGGAGGCACCACTCTCCCCCCAAAACCCTAGCCGCCCCACCCCTTTCCCCTCTTCCCTCTTGTGGCCGCCACCTCCTTCTCCTCCCTTGGCTGCCCTCTTGCGCCTCCTCCCTCCACCTTTGCTCCCTCCTCCGGTGAGACCATCCGCTGCCGGCGAGGATCACCCTTGGTGCTGCCCGGCCTCGCGAAGGAAGAAGAAGGGATCCACCAAGTGGTGCTCGGCCAAGAAGAAGAAGGAGGAGAAGTAGTGGAGAGGGGGAAAGGAGAGATCATGACCTGGGGTAGGTGTTCCACATGTCCAGCAATGGTTCTTCAAGGGTATGTCTCTTTCCCCCTTCCGATTAGTCGCGAATTTGATTTTTAAGCCGAGTCGGGTTTAGATCGCGTTCTGTCCAGAAACTTGTGTGGCTGTTTTCGTGTTCTTAGAAGCAGAATCTGGGAATCTCTTCTCCTAGAGAGTTGTGTATAATGTTCTTAGCTTTCAGTGGCCACCAAGAACATCTGATTCCGACATTCGAGTCAAAAGTTATGTTATTTTTAGTGTTTACTGTCCAGAATCCTGACGAGAATCTGCAGTCATCTTGTTTAATAAATAAGAATTTGTTAAGTGCCGAATTAGAACTTGGATCTCCTAGAGAGTTGTAGGTTATCTCGTTACCTTTCATTGCCGACAAGAATCACATCATTTGGACCTTTGTAGCAAAAGTTATGTTTTTTCTTATGGAGTCTGTGCTGTGGAATGGTGGTTGGTCTGACAGGTTTTAGTGTTTCGACTTAAGCGTGTTTTTAGATGAAAAATCAGAGGGGCTCACCATAATGAAAAATGTAGATAATCCTTCCAGCTTTCAGGAAAACTAAAGATCATGAAATTTTGACGAACGTAGAGAAAGTTATGATAATTTCATTGTTGCTGTCCAGAGACCCGACGCGAGAATTGATACTCTGTTGTTTGGTTTGGTAGGGCTAGTAAAGGACCGAATCAGAGAACCTCACCAACTAGGTTTAGAAGGGGAATTCAATAACCTTTTCAGATTGTCCAAGATCAATCCATTTGGATTTCGGTACATTTAGTTATGATTTTTCGAAGGGGGCTGTTCTCTGGAAAAGAAAACTGACAGCTAGCAATAGAGTTGGGGATCGCGTTTAGTGGACGATGTGCTCATTTTGTGTTTATGGTTTTGTTATTAGACTTATATGGTAGCCTTAGCATGTCTCAATTATATGTCCAGGTGTGGGTTTGGCTCCGGGAGCAGTACCTTATCCTCGACATCCACCTTCGCACGGTTGAGGCAAGTGCATTGATTGTTTCGTGGTTGTGTTTGATTGGTCATGATTGTGTGCTTCTCGATATGTCGTAGCATAGTGAGATTGTTGGCTTGATGTTGATTTAAGATTTGTGGATGCGTCATATATGTCCATGCTCTATTGTTATATGTTGTTACTGTCTTGTGGTAATTTGATGATGATTAAATGATGAGCATGTGCATATTGAGATCATATTGAGGCTTGGTCATGTGGTGACCAAGTATGTTTCCTTTGAGATCCCCACACTCGTGGAGTGTGGGCTTGAGGTCCCCGTTACTTGCGGAGTAACGGGCAATTGGTCCCTGTGCGTGCGCGCACAGGCATGGGTATGCGGCGACGGTTGCATACTCTGCATTACCGGTGTAATGCACACAGAAAGTTAAAGATAAAGGATCCTTGAGCATTGCATTTGCATATGAGGTGTTCTATTGTTGATCTCCTTTACGTGGATGCTGATGTTATAGTTTCTTTATGTACTTACTGAGTCTATGGACTCACTCTTGCTTTTATTGTTGTTTTAGGTACCCGAGCCAAGAACGACATGCATAGGGGGAAGTAGACTACTAGTCACACACATGTCACACGAACTAAATAAAGATGAATGATCTTCAGAACGTGATTGATTTTAGTAAATGCAATGATTATTATGTTTTGTCTCATGCAATGGATTAAATGTAATAATGATGAGTAGTGGAACTTCATATCTCTCTAGTTATGTTAGATACTTAGCATGTCATTGATTATGTTTTGATGTCTTTGGATGAAAGTTTTAGTTAATATTTGAATAATCTGTGTGTTGGAACCTTCATGTGATTAACTTTACAAGGGAGGTTTTGCCGAAATTTATTAAGATTGTCTAGTTTAGAATTATTAGAGTTTGTTTAGTAGCATTCCAGGCTCATGTTGGGTCAGGTGTTCTGATTGGTATCAGAGCGGGCTTCAGGTCCGTGGTAGTTGAAATATTAAATTGACACACTACGCACAGTAGGTGGGTTGGGTTTTTGCATTGCATATACGCTCCTGTTATGTTGTATTGTTGATCTCTGCCATGATCTAATATATCTATAATATAATACTATTGTTATCTTGTGTGGGGTTAATCCACGTTTGAGAGGTTGAGGTCGTGGTTGTGACCTTGGGCTTTACCAGGCTACACCACCATTCACGGTATAAGAATAGTGAAGTGCTACCTCGGATATCTTAGTACAAGTGTGGTTAGCGAGAATCTTGAGAAGAGTTGTTCTCTCTTGGGTTTAAATTTGGTTACTCTTGTCCAGTTGTGATTGATGTTTTCTCCGGGTTATTAGTTTATTGCGGTTGTGGGTTGTCTTGAAAAATGTTGGTGTGTTTCCATTTGCTTAATTGTCCCGTAAAGTAATCGTTGTTCTTCCGATCGATGGGTTCTTCTTGCGGTTGGTGAACTTGGTTGATTGTCAAGGTTGATCTTTACGTTGGAATTGTGTCTTTTTCATTAGAAATCTTGACCCGTTTATTTGCTTGATGATTTGGGCTATGAACATTTACTATTGCAAGACCTTTAGTACGTGGAGGATTTGACTTTTTGTAGCTCTTTTGGGTATGATGAGTGTTGAAGTTTATTGGTTCGATTTTATGAAACAAGATGTTCAACCCTTTAGCGATGTTTTGCTATTGTTAAGTGAGAGGTTATAACCAAGGCAATTAATTGATATGGTATGAGTTATCAACTTATAGTGTGGAACATAATTGGTTTTAACTCAGTTCCTTGGAATTGAAGTTGTTTAAGTCGAGGTTGTCTTCTAGTAGTTCCTGATGAACTGTGAGTAAAGGTATGCTTATACCTACTAGAAATCCGAGATTTATTAAGAAGTGTGAGATATTGATGACTTGGTCTAATCATTAAGATTGTGAAAATTGGTAGATTTGTTGGGTAATACGGAGTAATGTGTTTCAATGGATTAGTCTACCCATTCGAGATGGTTATGTTAAGGATGTGTTGGAACGATGCCTTAGAGAATATCCATCTAGAAATTTTCTTAAACTAGTTACTTGTTGAGCATACATAAATTTCTAGATTGAAACATGTATAACAGATTAGATGAATGTTGAGGTGGCATCTTGTGAGACCCTGTTTTACAGGAGATGATATTATTGAATGTCTAATTATATTTTGCCCTAAAACTCTGAGCATAAAGTGGAAGGTTGACTCGGTGTTTATTGATGGTTAGGTGAATACAAATAGACGTAGGACCCTGTGTGCATGCGTGATAAAGATAGATGTCAATTGTCAATGATAGTTGAAGTGTACGTTGAGCAACACAAATGGTTGCATGGATGAATGAATAAGTGAGATCCGAAAGCATGCATGGCGAAGATGTTATTTGATAGGTATGATTTTGTTGCAAGGGGTTTGTTTTAACCTTGTGGGTTATGTTTCTTTTGGTGAGATTTAGGATGGGATGAGAAGCGATGATGATTCTCTCGGGAGTATTACTTTGGTGTTAGCAAGATTGCCAAGTAAGGGATTATAATAATATTATGGAATGTATTGTATAAAGGGATTGGATCACTTGCCTGATATGGATTAAGTGAAAATATTTCTAGCTTGCGTCTGTGATCTTTCAGACCTCTTGTCGATGTGGTAGCTGAATTTGTTTTACGCCCGTTTGTGGTTTTTGTTCTCTGCTTGTGGGACGTGTGCCCTAATCTTGATCTTATCTTTTTGTTTTTGATATTATTATTATTTGATTGTCTCTCTTGAACTTGTAATCACTGTTTGTGGTAATATTTTCCTTCGTGTTGAATTTTATTTCTTTATGCCTCTCCTTCTAAGAAGGGTTTAACCGAACTGCATTGCAAAGCTCCTTCAGATGTGAATTGGCAGCTAGTTAGTGGTGATCTAGTAGATGACTTTGTGAGCCCTTGGGAGTTGTTTGAGAGGCATTGAGTAATAAATAGATTTATTAGAATAGTCCTTGGAGAGGAATTAAGTTAAATAGAATGTTGTCTTTTGAGCCATCAGATTACGATATCACAACTAGTAGAACCTATAGCAAGAGGTGGCCCAAGATCTTGTGATCATTTTCACATAACATTAGAATTAGAAAGTTTGGAAGTCGTGATCAATTCATTGAAGTATCACAATTGGGTACTTGATAAGATTGTGTAGAGAAATTATAATGATATAGTTCATGACAGTAGTAGTGTGGAGAAAATTAATCGTTGCGTTAATTAATGGGATAGTAGAAATTATTGAGTTACTGTCAAGTATGACTTGGCCTCAGTGAGTAACCCCATAGGAGTTAGATTATCTTGAAGAATGACTTGGTCAAGAATATAATTATCTTTTGACGTTAATGATTGAGTATGTTTGAATCTTGGTCAATCGGTTTGGGTATTCAGAAGAGGTATATTGCAATTGTGTAATTGGATTGGATTGGTGTGGATTAGAGAAGGTCTAAGATTGGTGAAATAAATCGCCTTTGGCGATTACTTGATTAATAAGGAATGATGATATTAATGAATACGGTTATTGTCGAACTGTGTGAAATATTAGTAAACGAATGTGAGGATTTCTTATCCACTAAACCAGAAACTCATGGTAGGAGACTTAGAGATTAAATTTGGGGCTCTCCATGTTATGCTAGGACCGTGGAGACCCAATAATATGTGTAGAGGCGGATGAAACAGAAGCGAATTTTGAATAGTGTGTTGTTTTGGATAGAATACTTTGGGTAAAGTGAATAAATGTGATTATGGATGAAATTTATATTGAGGAATGTTGGGAATTATTTGTCAAAATAATTCCTTTGATAGAGAAGTTGATCCGAGTATGTTATTGTGAGATGAAAGAGTCTCTCTACATAGGTTGTGGATTTTGTAATCGGTTTGAGCATAGCATTGAAGTTGTCAATTTAAGAGAAATGCATTAGTGTGATATGTGATGATTTGAAATCTTTTGGTTTAAGAAAAAAAAATTGAATTCTTACAAGAAAGGTTGAGGAAAAGGTGGTACTCTCGGATAATGAAATGTTCTCCTGGTTTTTCTTGGTTTGCTTGATTCTTTTTGGTTAAGAAAAAGAAAGAAAATGGTTATTTTGGATAATCGAGTGATTTTCGTTTTTAGCTTATGTGGTGTTCTTTGGCATGCTGCCTACTTCGAAAGTGGAAGAGTTTCATGATGAATCTTTTGGTTTTGAATTTAACTCTTTTGGTGGGGAGTTGGTGATGTGTGTTTGTGATGAGAATCCTTGATTTTCAATCGAGTTCTATTGTGCATTCCTAGTGAAAGGAGGTGTCTATTGTTAAAGTGAAGAGATCAATTGAAACAAGGAACAAGAGTTTTGTGTGTTTTGTGCAGGTTGTGTGGTTTGGTACTAAAGGAAAATGTTGGCCTTTGGTACATTGGCTGTTTCTGAAATAGGCGAAGTTTCGGGAGAAAGCTGGAGCGTGAAGTTTCGTTAGGGCCGTTGGCCCACGAGTAAGATCGTGCCTTCGAAACGTGTCCGTTGAGTGACTCATGAGAGGTTGAGATGAGTATTAAGGCGTAAAATGTTAGTTACGTCAAGGGACGGTGGTCTCATGAGTTCGAGGGGGAACCGACTTGGGAATTGGAGTCTCGTATGTGGAGCTTTATCTAGTAATGTTCACAGCAGGTACGCCGTAATGAATGGTAAATTTTAACTGGAATTGTTCTTTGGTGCTAAGCGTGATTAGAATTCGGGGTCGAATTCTGTTTAAGGGGGGTAGAATGTAATACACCAGAATAGAATTCGGAAGAAAACAAATATTCAAAGAGAAGGATTAATTAGAGTTTGATTCGGGAGAAGAATCTAACGGAGATTAGTAAATTTAACAGTCAGCGTGTAATACCCCAAATGGATTCGGAAGAAAGTTTGATGAAAAATAATCAAAAATTAGGGGAAGGACCAATTAGCAAAATATTTTAACAGAAAAGAGAGGGGGGATTTATGCAAAATCCGACAACTGGGCCTTGGGCCTCGCCCATGAGGCCTTGTGGTGGCCGGCCAAAAGGGGAGGCACCACTCTCCCCAAAACCCTAGCCGCCCACCCTTTCCCCTCTTCCCTCTTGTGGCCGCCACCTCCTTCTCCTCCCTTGGCTGCCCTCTTGCGCCTCCTCCCTCCACCTTTGCTCCCTCCTCCGGTGAGACCATCCGCTGCCGGCGAGGATCACCCTTGGTGCTGCCCGGCCTCGCGAAGGAAGAAGGAGGGATCCACCAAGTGGTGCTCGGCCAAGAAGAAGAAGGAGGAGAAGTAGTGGAGAGGGGGAAAGGAGAGATCATGAACTGGGGTAGGTGTTCCACATGTCCAGCAATGGTTCTTCAAGGGTATGTCTCTTTCCCCCTTCCGATTAGTCGCGAATTTGATTTTTAAGCCGAGTTGGGTTTAGATCGCGTTCTGTCCAGAAACTTGTGTGGCTGTTTTCGTCTTCTTAGAAGCATAATCTGGGAATCTCGTCTCCTAGAGAGTTGTGGATAATGTTCTTAGATTTCAGTGGCCGCCAAGAACATCTGATTCCGACATTCGAGTCAAAAGGTATGTTATTTTTAGTGTTTACTGTCCAGAATCCTGACGAGAATCTGCAGTCATCTTGTTTAATAAATAAGAAATTGTTAAGTGCCGAATTAGAACTTGGGATCTCCTAGAGAGTTGTAGGTTATCTCGTTACCTTTCATTGCCGACAAGAATCACATCATTTGGACCTTTGTAGCAAAAGTTATGTTTTTTCTTAGGGAGTCTGTGTTGTGGAATGGTGGTTGGTCTGACAGGTTTTAGTGTTTCGACTTAAGCGTGTGTTTAGAAGAAAAATCAGAGGGGCTCACCATAATGAAAAATGTAGATAATCCTTCCAGCTTTCAGGAAAACTAAAGATCATGAAATTTGGACGAACGTAGAGACAGTTATGATAATTTCATTGTTGCTGTCCAGAGACCCGACGCGAGAATTGATACTCTGTTGTTTGGTTTGGTAGGGCTAGTAAAAGACCGAATCAGAGAACCTCACCAACTAGGTTTAGAAGGGGAATTCAATAAAATTTTCAGATTGTCCAAGATCAATCCATTTGGATTTCGGTACATTTAGTTATGATTTTTCGAAGGGGGCTGTTCTCTGGAAAAGAAAACTGACAGCTAGTAATAGAGTTGGGGATCGCGTTTAGTAGACGATGTGCTCATTTTGTGTTTATGGTTTTGTTATTAGACTTATATGGTAGCCTTAGCATGTCTCAATTGTATGTCCAGGTGTGGGTTTGGCTCCGGGAGCAGTACCTTATCCTCGACATCCACCTTCGCACGGTTGAGGCAAGTGCATTGATTGTTTCGTGGTTGTGTTTGATTGGTCATGATTGTGTGCTTCTCGATATGTGGTAGCATAGTGAGATTGTTGGCTTGATGTTGATTTAAGATTGGTGGATGCGTCATATATGTCCATGCTCTATTGTTATATGTTGTTACTGTCTTGTGGTAATTTGATGATGATTAAATGATGAGCATGTGCATATGGAGATCATATTGAGGCTTGGTCATGTGGTGACCAAGTATGTTTCCTTTGAGATCCCCGTCATGAATGTGACGGGCCCGAGATCCCCACACTCGTGGAGTGTGGGCTTGAGGTCCCTGTTACTTGCGGAGTAACAGGCACTGGTCCCCGCGTGTGCGCACGTGCATGGGTATGCGGCGACGGTTGCATACTCTGCATTACCGGTGTAATGCACACAGAAAGTTAAAGATAAAGGATCCTTGAGCATTGCATTTGCATATGAGGTGTTCTATTGTTGATCTCCTTTACGTGGATGCTGATGTTATAGTTTCTTTATGTACTTGCTGAGTCTATGGACTCACTCTTGCTTTTATTGTTGTTTTAGGTACCCGAGCCAAGAACGACATGCATGGGGGGAAGTGGACTGCTAGTCACACACATGCCACACGAACTAAATAAAGATGAATGATCTTCAAAACGTGATTGATTTTAGTAAATGCAAAGATTATTATGTTTTGTCTCATGCAATGGATTAAATGTAATAATGATGAGTAGTGGAACTTCATATCTGTCTAGTTATGTTAGATACTTAGCATGTCATTGATTATCTTTTGATGTCTTTGGATGAAAGTTTTAGTTAATATTTGAATAATTTGTGTGTTGGAACCTTCGTGTGATTAACTTTACAAGGGAGGTTCTGCCGAAATTTATTAAGATTGTCTAGTTTGGAATTATTAGAGTTTGTTTAGTAGCATTCCAGGCTCATGTTGGGCTGGGGTGTTACAGAACATAATCCTTAGAACCTCTTGTATTCTTTAACCTCCACTCCCGTGGACGGAACATGAATATTGAAGCTTCTCTCATATCGAACACAACACAATATTAAACATCGAGCATCCAGTAATTACAATTCACACAAAAGCCAATGTACTTGCCTTCCGCGAAGCGCTGTGGTAGTAGGTAAAGAAGATGTCCCTAAACCGAAGCCTCTCTACCTATAGAAGTAAGTACCCAAAATAAATACAACATATAACAAAGCGCTTCCATTAACGTTCTACAACGCCTTCCCGACAATCCACAATTAACTAGTTAGCTCTAATCTGAAAATAGACTACTCTGGCACAACCCGAAACTGGACAGCAGAACGGTAAAAATCATATCTATTGGTCTGGAACTCGGAATGAGGTGAGACCAATTTCTATGGATTCTTAACTGACATATCTACAATACTCTAGTTGACAAGGTAACCCAATTTAGCAAATTTAATTTACTGATAGATAACTAAAACAGCAGTACAGAATCTGTCTACACAAATAAGACAGCAGTATGAAAACGATCATAACTCTTAATCTACAACTCCGAATTGAGTGTTCTTTAACAATATCAAAAGCTAAGACCAAGGCCTACAATAACCTAGTTGGGTGAAAGCCCTAAATTTTCCATTAACACACTCATATTGTAAAAGATAACTTGACAGTTTATTCTCGTCAGGATTCTGGACTGCAGAGACTAAAACTAGCATAACGTTTTATCCGTACATCGGAATTTAGTGTTCTTGGCGGCCACCGAAAGCTAACAACAAAACCTAAATAACTATAGAAGATCAAAATCCCTAATTCTGCCTCTAAACACACGAAACAGGCCACGGAAGAAACTGGACAGAATTGAATTTACAGAAGACAGAACTTGATCCGATCAAACCTAATGAAATTCGCCTCTACGATTAACCCAACAACAAAAACGACATTCGTTACCCTTGAGAACACCCAGGGAGACGACGAAGAATCCTTGAAGGAGCTCCTCTCCTTCTTGAACAGCAGCCCCGCAAAACCCCTCCTTCCATTGCAAAAACCAGCGGCAATGTGGTTCGGCACTAGCAGGGAGTTGGCTCCAAGAGGTAGGGAGGTGCAGCACCAATGGGGGGAGGCGCAAAGAGGAGGAGGAGGCAGGGGCGCAAGGAGAGGGAGGGATAGGGGCGGCGGCCATAAGAGGGAGGAGTGGGAGAAGTGGGAGAGGTGGGGGTGCTAGGGTTTGTGCACCCCCCCTTTGGCCGGCCAACTAATGGGCCTTTGGGCCCCCCCAAGGCTTTGCGGCTGCCCCCTCTTGGGTCTACAAGGCCCTCTCTTGGGCCTGCTGGCCAAAGGCCCAGGCCCAAAGCTGGAAGAACAGTGAAACGCCGGAAATTTCTCCTTTTAAGTTGAATTCGAAATAAAACCACATTGTTTTTCGTCCTAAACAGAAACGGGGTATTACATCAACAACAGGTGGCTGCCCGGCAGCTCACAAACATAGCATGAGACCATTCTCAATGCCACTTGAACAAGTTTTTAAGTTTAAACTTTCAAAAATGTTTAGTCTAACTCCTGTAAGTCCAATCCCAAGCTTGTCCATAACCTAGGATAAGGCTATTCGAATAGTTCATACCCTGTAGGGGTGTACCAATGTATCCACACGCCAGACCGCCACTTTTGCTACCAGGTAAAGCACACTTCCGTAGGTATGCTAGCAAAGCTAAGTCCTACAAGATGGAAACCCATACGTTGTGTTGGAGTCACCGTAAAGTCTCAGACAATTACGATGCCCCTCAGGGTAGGGAACCCAAACACAGAACCCATCCCGCACGCCCAACAATAACAGAACATATCCTTGTGGTGAAATTTTCCAGAAATGTGGTGGAGACAAAAATTACATGGCTAGATAGAGAATAAGAAGTTAAGACTAGAAAAACTTGATTCTCCTCATTTGGAGTTTAAATGATTTTTTGAAGTTAAAGTATTTTCTAGTGTAAAAATAATCCTATTCCTAGAGCAATATTAAAAACTAATTTTTTCCAAGATAGAAGCAGTTCAAAAATTATACCAAATTAAAGTTCATTAAAAATTCAGACTAACAAAATTGATTTCATTCAATTTGGATTTAATTTGAAATAGTTATGTATTTTTTAAGTTTAAATGATTTTTCAGCAACAGTAAAGCATTACAGAATTTCTAAAAGCAATTAAATACTTTTCTTACCAAGCCGAGAGCTAGCCATAGAGGATGACAAGCGGGTCCAAAGAATAGTACATTTTCCTTTTTAAAAATCTGAGTGAAGACCGTTCAGACTGTCTGAACTGATCCATTTCCGATCAGACTGGTCTGAACATCACTCTCACCCACATTAACTAACATGTGGGACCCAATGATCATAAACTCTTTCTTTAACTGACATTTAAACCTCACGTTTTCTATTCAAGGGCCCACGAGTAAGTGAAACATTAACTCTTCTAATTTCTGTTCATGGGACCCACAGGTCAGTGGAACACTAACTCTTTTAAGACATCCATTAATCAGTTTAAGCAATCATTAGTATTAAATGATTAGGATTTAACCTTAAACACCCTACTAGAGTGGCTGTCGGAGTACGGCAAAACCCCGACACACATTGGGTTCATTGTTGGGCTCACTGCCGGCGACGTGGTCCACGCCGGCATGAGCCAAGGGCATAAATGAGTTCTTAATAGTAATGTGCATCTATTGGAGGTGGTTACGGCGGCTGAGCCAGCCTAGAATGGTGGTGAGCCAGAGATGAACGGCGCAAGCACTACGGCCAAACTTGCATGTTGCACCCCGAGTGTGCATTGAACCTAAAAACGTATGCATGCATATCTAGCCGCTACTAGGGACCTTACCGAAGGATGGAGAGGTCCGAAGAAGCTCTGAGATGGCTTGACATCGATAATGGCTACAACAGCGCTCGGCTTCACGTGGAGAGAACACCCTGAGCAAAGAAAAAGAAGATGAAGTGTTGGGATAGCTCAGGCAACACTAGAAGATGCTCTAATAGTAAGGAATCAGAAAATGCAATACTGGTCGGAGATGGAGACGATGAATAGGGTCCTTTGGCTGAAAAGAGGAAACCTCAAAATCCATGGACTCCTGTCATGCATTCCCCAAATTAGTTGAGGGGTTTTCATTGTCATACCTAAAGACACGATATGACGCACACGATCGAGGATAAAACTCACCGGAGGTGAAGAAGGCTTGGGGATGGCTTTCAGAGCACGCTCTAGCAACTCCAATGGCACGATGATGGTCTGAGAGCTACAAGGCAAAACAAGACATCAAACCAGAGGGATGGAGACGGCATTGATCAAAGGTAAAGGAGAACACCATGCTTATGATCTTACCCGAGAAGAGAGCAGAAAGAGCTTCTTCTCCCTCAGCCACCGAGAGGGAGAATGGGTGAAATGGAGGAGGGAGAGGGGGTATTATCCTCGGGAAAGAGATGGAGTGGAGGTGGAGTTAGGTGGAGGAGCTCAGGGAGTGGTGGATATGGCCAGTGGATTGACAACATCTCCGCTTGCCTCAGCATGCCACGACCACATGGCAAGGAGCTCCTGCGTGAGTGCCAATGGGAGGAAAGAGGCGAAGCTGACATGCGGGCCCGGGTTGGCAGTGACCCAAACATGCGCGCGTTGTAGGATGGCTCGTGCTAGGTTAGTAGGTGGTGTGGTCGACCCATGTGGCATTGGCTCGGTCGGTGATGTTCGGACTGTCCGATCGGAGGTCGGTTTCGTTCGGACTAGTCCGAACAGCTCAACTATTGTCTGCTTAAACCCAAACCTTCCTACTTTGACTACGCTAAATAAAATAGAAAATCAATTCCTAAAATTCTGAAAATGTTCCAAGGGGTTTTTACGATGCCCTAGTACACAAATAAAATCTTAAACCTCACCGTTCAAGAATTAATTTTTATAGTTTAAATTCAAACCTAGAATAGGTCATTGAAAAGAGTTTGAATTTTGTGTGGGTTGAAATGAGTTCCAAAAATTTGGGAAAAATTATATTTATTCAAGACAAATATTATAATATTTAAATAAATTGTTTCCCAAGGATGATCACAAACATTTAATTCTGTTTCCTTTTGGAACTTCGATTTTGAGTTGTATGTTTTCTTTGATTTCAAAATTTTCAAATGCAACAAATTATACAAATGCTCCAGAAAAACTATGCATGTTCATAAGTTTTAAAAGTTCACACTTTTATACATTTGAAATACAAACCCAAGATTTGGGATGTTACAGATCTCCCCCTAACAAGAATCTCGTCCCGAGATTTCATTCACTCGGAAAAGAAGGAAGGGTAGTCTACACGAAGGCGATCCTCTCATTCCCAAGTCGCTTTGTCTTTGTAATGATTTGTCCACTGAACTTCAAGGAACTTGCTGGCATGATTCGTTGTCTTCCGTTCAGCTTCTTCAAGAATGCAAATAGGACGCTCACGGTAGGTCAAATCTTCATGTATATCAAGACCTTCCAAAGGGGTTTGTTCGGTCGGGACATAGAGGCATTTCTTCAGCTGGGACATGTGGAATACATCATGTACGCCCAAAAGTGCAGTGGGCAAGTCCAACTGGTAGGCCACAGCTCCTCTCTTTTTAATGATGCAGAAAGGAATGACATATCGATGAGCCAATTTGCCTTTGAAGCCGAATCATTGGGTGCCCTTCAATGGAGTGACTTTGAGATAAACATAACCATTGTGTTCAAAGCTCAACTCACGATAACGATGATCTGCATAGCACTTCTATCGGGATTGAGTTGTGCGCAATCGGTCTCGTATCAACCGAACTTGATCTTCGGCCTCTTAGATTGAGTCTGGACAAAAGAGTGGTATTTCACTAGTCTCAAACCGATTCAAATGGGTTCTACATCTCCCCCCGTATAAGGCCTCAAAGGGTGCCATGCCAAGACTAGCTTGAAAGCTATTATTGTAAGAGAATTCTGCAAACAGCAAGCATTTTTCCCAATCCTTCCCGTAGGAGAGAACACAAGCACATAGCATGTCCTCTAGAATTTGATTGACTCTTTTAGTTTGACCTCCAGTTTGTGGAGGGTAGGTGGTGCTAAAGGAAAGGTGAGTCCCCATAGCTTCTTGCAAGTTCTTCCAAAATCAGGCGATAAAAAGGGAACCACGATCTGAAATGATTGTCTTCGGTACCCCATGCAAGCATATGACGCGGGATACATAGAGGTCCGCCAAGTGACTCACACTAAGATCATCCCGCACAGGAAGGAAATGTGCTACCTTTGTCAACCGATAAATGATAACCTAGATGGCATCTTTCCCCATGGAGGTACGGGGCAGACCAGTGATAAAATCCATTCTGATTGAGTCCCACTTCCACTCAGGAATGGGAAGAGGCTGTTGTTGGAAATATGCCCTAGAGGCAATCATAGAGATGATTATATTTCATTATGTTCATAACATTTGATAATATGTTATCTTGTTCCTTGAATTAATCATCAGTTATATAGATCAATGAGTATGTGACTTGTTGGTGAAACTCTTTATCTTATATGATGTCGTTCTAAAAGTATCCCTGGTTGAATGTGACTGGTCGGAACACCAGTGACTCTGCAACCAGGACATGTATTGATTGATGACCATGTTTCACCGGTTATAGATATAGAGATATCGAATCAATAATGTGGACACATGTTAGAGAACATAGTGTTGGATAAGACCCACCTCGAGACACTATTGAGATTGCTATGATTCTATGTGTCGTTAGTTGGTCTCAAGCAATGATGATGTATAATCCTTAGACCAGTGATCAGCATGGTTTCCTACATGTGTAATAGCACTCTGAGGGGTTGCCAAACGCTACTCCGTAACTGGGTAGTTATAAAGGTAGCTTTCGGGTATGCTATGAAACATGCAGAGGAATGTGATGTAATACTCCGAGTTTCGTTTAGAGGGAGTTGAATCGGGGAAAAGTTGCGAGTTCTTTTTCCGGCTTTTGGAGCAGTTTTTGGTTTGGGCCTCCGGCCAGGCCATCCTTGCCTAGAGGCCGGCCAGAACCTCCCTCTTGGGCCTGGCCCATGCACCCCCCCTCCAAACCCTAACCACCCCCTTTCTTCCCCCGGCCGAGCCCCCTTCTTCCCTTTGGCGCGCCTCCCATCCTCCTCTCTTCCCCTCACACCCTGCCCCTAGGAGCCGCCCCAACCTCCCCGGGTGCTGGCCTGCTGGTTTGCCTCCCCAACCGGCCTTGGACCTTCTCCCGCCGGTTGCGCAAGGAGTTGAGGAGGACAGCAGCTTGTTTGGGGCAAAAGAGGTGAGAAGAAGGGAGATCGTCTTCTCCGTGATTCTTCTACCTACTCCCTGGTTGCAGCAAGGGTAACGATGCCGAGTCTCATTGTTTGTTTGTTGGTAGAAGCGATTTGGATTCATAATTGTTTAGGCAGACTCGCTGCGTGTAAAGACTGGTTCTGTCCAGATTGTTTCGGGCCCTGTTTCATGTGCTTAAAGGCAGAATTAGATATTTTGGTCTCCTAGAGTTTTGTAGGCCTCGTTCTTAAGTTTCAGTGGCCACCAAGTTCATGTGATTCTGAGGTATGAGTCAAACGTTATGGACGTTTTAGTAGCTGCTGCCAGAATCCTGACGAGAATAAACTGTCTGGCTATTTCCTAAATTTTGAAAGGGAAATTGGTTGAAACTGAAAGTTCACCCAACTAGGTTATTGTAGAGGATTCGATGACCTTTTCAGATTGGTAAAGAACGTTCAATTTGGAGCTACCTAATAAAAGTTATGATCTTTTTATTTCTGCTGTTCGTTCGGTGGACAGATTCTGGACAGAAAGTTCAAACGATTATTAACCTATTAAATTGGCCAAATTGGTTTATCTCGTCAACTAGAGTATTGTAGATTAGTCAGTTAAGAAGCTACAGAAATTGGGTTTACCATTTTTGACTTCCTGACACTGAGATACGTTAATTCTCGTGCTGCTGTCCAGGACAGTTTTAAAGCTGAAAACATTGATTCTTGTTTAAGCTTTGTATTATTGACTAGAGTCGTCGTGGAAGTAATGTATAACGTCGGTTAGTAGAAGTGGGTATTGTTGGTGTTCTTATTGAATTTATTTCATTGGTTAGGCGGTGGAGCTTGAGTTTAGGAACGCCATCGCTTCCACTAATAACGCGTCTCAACGCGGAAGGCAAGTACATTGTTGATCTAAATGTTTGTGCATTGTGGCTATTGATATGAGCGTACTGTGGTAACTCTTGTGTAGTATGAAGTGAAATATCCATGTTTTGTCTCTATGTTGAATTCATGAATAGAAATGATGGTAATGTTGTATTCAATAAGTTGATTCATGCATTCATTATCTTTTGCCGTCCCACGGAGTGGATGAGGAGACCATCAATTCCAGGATGGTTGAGTTAGACCCATTAATTCCAATATGGGCAATGTTGGACACCGTATGAAACGTTCTTCATACGGAAGTGGATCCCGCATTTTTGTTAAGATGCGGGCTTGAGTGAACACCGACGGGTGTTCACTGACTATACCGGTATATGTGTGTGTGCAGTCCATTCCCTTGATTTTTAAGCATTCATTTCATGTCATCATAAGTACTCATTTGTGTTATGATCAATGTCGAGGCCGAGTAGGTCTTATTTGTATTGATAAATGTGTTCTTAATCATTGTACTTGCTGAGTCATGGACTCACCTTGCTTTGTTCATGTGTGTGTGCAGTCCATTCCCTTGATTTTTAATTATTCATTTCATGTCATCATAAGTACTCATTTGTGTTATGATCAATGTCGAGGCCGAGTAGGTCTTATTTGTATTGATAAATGTGTTCTTAATCATTGTACTTGCTGAGTCATGGACTCACCTTGCTTTGTTTATCTATTTCTAGGTGATCGTTGATGAGATTCTCTTGGGAGGGAGTAGACACACACTACTTGTCTACAACATCAAATTCATGTTCAAGACTAAATTCTAGTTCAATATTTCATTCGTTAATGCTGAACTGTAATAATTAAACTATAATTGGAGAAGGAATGATACCTTCTCCACTATGATGTTGATTTATTACTGCATGTGAACCTTCTTTAATGATTCTCAGTATTAAATAACTTAGAAGGTGAAGGAAGGATACCTTCACCATATCTTGTTTTTATTAATGCTGTCAGTTAGTTGATATAATTATTTCATATTCTACCGCAGTGTGTAGATTGTTAGAATAATTAGGTGGCATCTTGGCTTCCGTTTGGCCAAGTTGTTACAGTTGGTATCAGAGCGGGCTTTAGGTCCCTGGTTAAAGTAAAATTATTAAATTGACACACTGTGCACAGTAGGTTGGGTTGGGTAATTCATTGTTTCCGCCATTTCTATCGTTATGCTTTATTTGTTGTGCAAATGTTGTTTAGTTCGGTGCTTCTTTTGAACTGCTAAGTTAAGTGTTTAGTTTTGTTCGGTTGTGGTGTTCTTAGATGGCGAGAGGTAGAGGACGTGGTCGTCTGCCGGGCCGTGGTCGCGGTCGTGGACGTGGTCCGTTGTTTCGCAACCTCCGAAGAGGCCGCTGGTGGAGCCGCCGAGAGGTTGCCTCACCGCCACTCACCGTAGAAGCTCGCAGCGCCGGCCGTGGATGCCCGGCGGCGTCGGCTATTATTATTCGAATCTTGAGAGGAGAACGAGCAGCTCGTCGCCAGATGCAGCGGCTCATCCGCCGTTGTTCCTCGCCGCTGCACCGATGCCGCTCTCGCTGCCTCGCCTGCCGCTCTGCTGCAGGAGTCCGGTCGTTGCAGCGGTTCCACCCGAGACTAGGATAAGTCTCCGCGAGTGGATGTCGCCGACTTGACACTTTGATGGGCGGTACCCGATTCGAGCAGCAGATTGGCTCCGTACATGGAGCGGCGATTTGATGCGTTGGAGATGAACTCGGTGCAAAGGGTTCGCTTTGTGTCCTTTCAACCTGAAGGGCCAAGTCGATATCCGTGGGAAGGGGTTCTGCATCGCTAGGACCCCAGCAGGAGGACCGGTTGCTTTGGGAAGTTTTTGTGGGGCAATTTAGAGCCAAGTACTATCCGGATTCTTTCGTGGAGAAGATGGAGCGATCTCACGACGTTGACTCGTGGTCATAGGTCAAGATCGTAGTATGAGGTGAGTTCAACACCTGCACGCTTTGTACCGCCGGTAGCCAATGATGATATGGAGAAGGCCAAGAGGTTCCGTCGGGTCTCGTTCAGAGTATCGCGGATCTCGGGGCATCCGTCTTGCGTGATTTGATGCGGTGGTTGAGCAAGCTAGAGGAATGGAGTTGGTGAGGAATCTCCCTTCGCAGACGCAGGCGGCTAGTGGCACTGTTCCTGTTGGTGGTTCGGCGTAGTGGCCAGAGGCGGAGCTTTAGTGGTGGAGGCGGGTCTTCTCAGCAACCTGCATCCAAGAGATTTCAAGGGAGTCGCCAGCCTCGCCCAGCCAAAGAAGGCGCTTCTTCTTCAGCGCCACGCACTTCGTCATCCACACCCCAGCTGCGTCCCGTCCCAGGACAAGGTATGAAATGTTTCAGATGTGGAGAAGGTCACCGGTCTTCAGAGTGTTCTTTCAGAGGGACGTGTCGCCAGTGTGGCCGAGAATGCCACAAAGCGTCAGTTTGCAAACAGAACCCAGCGAGCATCATCAAGTGGGAAGCAGTTCCAGTTGCGTCTTCTTCCAGTGCACCTCGGGGCTCAGTTCAGACTCTAGCTGCTCCACCTGTACCTCAGTTTTCTTCAGGATGGGTTCCTCCTGCAGTTTTTACTCCTGCGCCTTCAGCGGGGTTCTACTGGAACCCCGCCTGCCCGCACCACCTTCAGATGCTTCTCCCGCAGCAGTTCCTACTCATCCTTCACGAGAGTTTGGTGCGCCCTCCGCTCCGGTGCCCATGGGAGTCACGCCACGCCTACCCCCGATACCGTGGGCCGCCCCGACGTGGTAATGTGTACTTTGCTAGTTGATTCACATGAGGCTTTCGTACTATTTGATTCCGAGCTACTTATTCTTTTGTGTCCTTAGAATTTGTTAGAAGGGCGAGTCCGAGTGTGCGATTTTTATCCGAGTTTGTGGTGGTCGGTTCCGGGGTCTTATTTCTAGCTCTACAGCGTGTCCTGGCTGTACTATTACTATTGAAGATGAGAATTTCACTGCCAACCTTATGGTGATTCAGTTATCACCTTTTGATGTAATTTTGGGTATGGACTGGTTATTCAGTTATCGTGCCAAGATTTGTTGCTTTTGGAAGACGGTGACCTTGCAGGCTCCATCGGGTGAAGAATCGGTATTTCGAGGTAGCGCCGCTTGATTCCTTGTTCGTGTTGGCTAGTCTGCTTCCGGTCGTTGAGCCTCAACCATTGGGTTGCTTTGGTCCCTTAGCGAGAAGTCTGAATCTCCACTTCGTATTGAAGATATTCTGGTAGTGAATGAGTTTCCCGATGTTTTTCCGGTAGAGCTTCCTGGAATGCCTCCCGAGCGTAAAGTGGAGTTCCGGATAGATCTTGTTCCGGGAACCCGACCTATTTCTATATCTCCATATCGTTTGGCGCGTCCCTTTCAGGAGGAGTTGAAAAAGCAATTGGATGATTTGCTATCCAAAGGTTTGATCCGGCGTAGTGTTTCGCCGTGGGGAGCTCCTGTTCTTTTCACTAAGAAGAAGGACGGTAGTTGGCGTATGTGTGTGGATTACCGGGCTCTTAACCAAGCAACTGTGAAGAATAAATATCCCTTGCCCCGTATTGAGGATCTCTTTGATCAGTTGAAGGGAGCTAAAATATTCTCCAAAATTGACCTTCAGTCAGGTTATAATCAGATTAGAGTTCGAGAGCAAGATATTGAGAAGACAGCTTTCTCTACAAGGTATGGTCATTATGAGTATAAGGTTATGTCTTTTGGGCTAACCAATGCTCCTGCAGTTTTCATGGAAGTCATGAATAGTATGTTGCACCCTTACCTTGATGATTTCGTCGTAGTATTCATTGATGACATCTTGATTTATTCCAAGATGAAAGAAGATCATGCTCAGCACTTGAGGTTGGTACTTGAGACCCTGAGAGTGAACCAATTTTATGCCAAATTGAAGAAATGTGAATTCTGGATTTTTGAAGTTGGGTTTCTGGGCCATGTAATCAATCAAGAGGGCATTTGAGTTGATCCAAGTAAGATCTCAACAGTGGTGGAATGGAAAAGACCAACTAATGTAAGGGAAGTGAGGAGTTTTCTGGGTTTAGCTGGTTATTATCGGCGTTTTGTGGAGGGTTTCTCTACCCTTGCTAGACCAATGTCACGATTGACACGAAGGGGTCAAGTTTGATGGATCGACGCGTGTGAACGAAGTTTCAGACTTTGAAGGATAGATTGGTGACCGCTCCAATTCTCACTCTTCCTGAACCAGGGAAGCGGTTCACTATTTATTCAGATGCATCTAGAGTTGGGCTTGGTTGTGTACTTATGCAGGATGGCAAGGTGATTGCCTATGCATCGCGGCAATTGAAGAAACATGAGCAGAACTATCCTACTCATGACCTAGAGCTTGCAGCAGTAGTACTTGCTTTAAAGATCTGGCGCCATTATTTGTACGGCGAGTCTTGTGACATTTTCACTGATCACAAGAGTTTGAAATACATCTTTACCCAAAAAGATTTGAATCTGAGACAGAGAAGGTGGTTAGAGTTGATAAAAGACTATGATCTCACTATTCAGTATCACCCAGGGAAGGCGAATGTTGTAGCAGATGCTCTAAGTCGTAAGGCGACCCCTCCTACCCTCAGTTGTCTTGTCAGTGATTTTGAGCGTATGAATATATCTTTTTGCTTTGCGGGTACCGTCGAGACCGAGACCCGTTTGCTTCTTGAGTCAGCCATTCCAGAACGAGTACGGGAAGCACAACAGCAGGATCATATGCTCCAGCGTGTGAGGAAGCGCCTAGATGAAGGCAAGCAAGGCCATTTTGGTATAGATGATTCTGGTGCTTTGCGATTTAAAGGTCGCCTTTGTGTGCCACAGGGGGCACAGGTTAAAGATGAGATTCTAAAGGAAGCACACCGTACACCGTATACAGTACATCCAGGTGAGACCAAAATGTACAAAGATTTGAAGAAGAGTTTCTGGTGGAAGAGAATGAAAGTTGATATTGCGCAGTATGTGGCCTCGTGTGGAATCGCCAATGGTTAAGGTGAACATAGCGGCCAGCGGGATTGTTGCAACCTTTAGAGGTTCCAGTGTGGCCATGGGATGACATCTCCATGGATTTTGTAGTTGGATTACCTCGCACTCGGCGAGGAAGGATGCTATATGGGTTATAGTGGATCGGTTCAGTAAGTCTGCACATTTCATTCCTATTCGAACCACCAATTCTACGAGCGATTTGGCTCCACTCTATGTACGAGAGATAGTACGGTTACACGGGGTGCCAAAGACTATTGTTTCCGACCGGGATGCCAAATTTGTTTCAAGTTTTGGGAGAGCTTGCAAAGTGATTTGGGCACGCAACTCGTCTTAATCGCATTCCACCCACGCATGATGGTCGATCTGAGCGTACAATCCAAACCTTAGAAGATATGCTCAGGTGTTGTGTTTTATCCTGGAAGAGAGGTTGGGAAGATCACCTGGCTTTGGCAGAGTTTGCCTATAACAATAGCTATCACGCCGAAGATTCGAGTGCACCATTTGAGGTTCTCTATGGGCGGAGATGCGATCTCCATTGTGTTGGGATGCGATTGGAGAGCGGGCTGTTTTGGGTCCCGACGGGTTCAGCAAACCGTGGTTAGAGTAGCAGATCGTGAAGAATCGCTAGCTACTCGAGCCGATGTAAGAGTTATATAGATGTGAGAAGGCGAGTTGGAATTGAAGCGGGAAGCGAGGTTCTTTCGAGGGTATCGCCTACCAGAGGTGTCGTGCGGTTTGGTACCAAAGGAAAGCTAGGCCGAGGTACATTGGACCATTCCCAATCGTGGCACGAATTGGGAAATTGGCTTATCGCTTGGATCTTCCAGAGTCCATGCGTGGAGTTCATAATGTGTTCCACGTATCAATGTTGAGGAAGTTCTTGAGAGACCCGGAGCATGTTATTCCGCTGGAGCCCTTGATCATTGAGCAGGACCTTACTTTTGAGTCCCGACCAGTGAAAATTTTGGAAGAGTCGAGCGGGTTCGAGGAGCAAGACATTGAAGTATGTCAAGGTTCTTTGGTCTCATCGGTCGAGAGGAAGCCACTTGGGAGTTAGAGTCTCGCATGCGCGCTCCGTCGGCGGATCTGACGGCTCACTCATGCTGCCATTTGTTCTTCTTGTACTACTGCTGCTGCTCTGCGCTCCTGCTGCTTCTTCTTGTCCCGTTGCTGGAGTCCGATCGTTGCAGCGGTTCCACCGAGACTAGGATAAGTCTCGCGAGTGGATGTCGCTCGACTTGACACTTTGATGGGCGGTACGATTCGAGATGATGGGTGGCTCGGTACATGGGCGGCGGTTTGATCGTTGGAGATGAACTTCGGTGCAAAGGGTTCGTTTGTGTCCTTTCAACTGAAGGGCCAGGCGATATCCGGTGGGAAGGGTTACATGCTGCTAGGACCCGGTCGAGGACCGATTGCATTTGGGAAGTTTTTGTGGGGCAATTTAGAGCCAAGTACTATCGGATTCTTTCGTGGAGAAGATGGGCGATCTCTGTGGCGTGACTCGTGGTCATAGGTCGATGTCAGTATGAGGTCGAGTTCAACACTGAATGCGCTGTGCAGCCGGTAGCCAATGATGATATGGAGAAGGCCAAGAGGTTCCGTCTTGGTCTCGTTCAGAGTATCGCCAGATTCGGGGCATCTGTCTTGCGTGATTTCGATGCGGTGGTTGAGCAAGCTAGAGGAATGGGTTGGTGAGAATCTCCTTGCGCAGACGCAGTGGCTAGTGGCACTATTCTGTTGGTGGTTACGCGGTGGCGAGCGGAGCTTTAGTGGTGGGCGGGTCTTCTCGGCACGCATCAAGAGATTTCAAAGGAGTCGCCGATCTCGTCGATTCATTGCGATGGCGATCTTCTTCTTGGCGCCCGCGCCGTCATCCACACCCATTGCGTCCGTCCGGGACAAGGTATGAAATGTTTGAGATGGAGAAGGTCACGGTCTTGAGTGTTCTCGAGAGGGCGTGTCGCGGTGTGGCGAGAAGGCCACAAGCGTCGATTTACAGAGAACCATGAGCATCATCAAGTAGAAAGCGATTCGATTGCGTCTTCTTCGATGCACCTCGGGGCTCGATTGGACTCTAGTTGCTCCACTGTACCTAAGTTTTCTTGGGATGGGTTCCTCCTGCAGTTTTACTCTGCGCCTTGTGAGGTTCTCTGAACCCCGCCAACGTCTGCACCACCTTCGTATGCTTCTCCTCGGCGGTTCTGCTCATCCTTCACAGAGTCTTTGGTCGTCCTCTGCTCCGTGCCCATGGGAGTCACGCCATGCCTACCCCCACGATCACAGTGGGCAGATCTGGCGTGGTAAAGTACTTTGCTAGTTGATTCACATGAGGCTTTTGTACTATTGATTCCGAGCTACTTATTCTTTTGTGTCCTTAGAATTTGTTAGAAGGCGAGTAACGAGTGTCAGATTTTATACGAGTTTGTGGTGAGTCGGTTCTCGGGGTCTTATTTCTAGCTCTCTGACGTGTCTGGTGTACTATTACTGTGAAGATGAGAATTTCACGCCAACCTTATGGTGATTCGATTTATCACCTTTTGATGTAATTTTGGGTATGGGTGGTTATTGATTATCGTGCCAAGATTTGTTGCTTTTGGAAGGCGGTGACCTTGCGGGCTCCATCGGGTGAGGCTGGTATTTCGGGGTAGCGTAGTTTGATTCCTTGTTCGTGTTGGCTAGTCTGCATTTCCCGATCGTTGAGCCTCAACCATTGGGTTGCTTTGGTCCCTTAGCGAGAAGTGCGAATCTCCGCCGTATTGAAGATATGCAGTAGTGAATGAGTTTCCGATGTTTTTCGGTAGAGCTTCTGGAATGCCTCCCGAGCGTAAAGTGGAGTTAGGATAGATCTTGTTCAGGGAACAGACCTATTTCTATATCTCCATATCGTTTGCGCGTCCCTTTCGGGAGGAGTTGAAAAAGCAATTGGATGATTTGCTATCCAAAGGTTTGATCGGCGTAGTGTTTGTAGTGGGAGCTCTGTTCTTTTCACTAAGAAGAAGGGCGGTAGTTGGCGTATGTGTGTGGATTACAGGGCTCTTAACCAAGCAGCTGTGAAGAATAAATATCCCTTGCCCGTATTGAGGATCTCTTTGATCGGTTGAAGGAGCTAAAATATTCTCCAAAATTGACCTTGGTCGAGTTATAATCAGATTAGAGTTCGAGAGCAAGATATTGAGAAGACGACTTTCTCTACAAGGTATGGTCATTATGAGTATAAGGTTATGTCTTTTGGGCTAACCAATGCTCTGCGATTTTCATGGAAGTCATGAATAGTATGTTGCACCCTTACCTTGATGATTTCGTCGTAGTATTCATTGATGACATCTTGATTTATTCCAAGATGAAAGAAGATCATGCTCAGCACTTGAGGTTGGTACTTGAGACCCTGAGAGTGAACCAATTTTATGCCAAATTGAAGAAATGTGAATTCTGGATTTTTGAAGTTGGGTTTCTGGGCCATGTAATCAATCAAGAGGGCATTTGAGTTGATCCAAGTAAGATCTCAACAGTGGTGGAATGGAAAAGACCAACTAATGTAAGGAAGTGAGGAGTTTTAGGGTTTATTTGGTTATTATCGGCGTTTTGTGGAGGTTTCTCTACCCTTGCTAGACCAATGTCACGATTGACACAGAAAGGGTCAAGTTTGATGGGTGTGCAGCGTGTGAGCGAAGTTTCTGTACTTTGAAGGATAGATTGGTGACCGCTCCAATTCTCACTCTTCTGAACCGGAAGCGGTTCACTATTTATTGAGATGCATCTAGAGTTGGGCTTGGTTGTGTACTTATGCGGGGATGGCAAGGTGATTGCCTATGCATCGCGACAATTGAAGAAACATGAGCGAACTATCCTACTCATGACCTAGAGCTTGCAGCGTAGTACTTGCTTTAAAGATCGGCGCCATTATTTGTGCAATGAGTCTTGTGACATTTTCGCTGATCACAAGAGTTTGAAATACATCTTTACCCAAAAGATTTGAATCGGGGAGAGAAGGTGGTTAGAATTGATAAAAGACTATGATCTCACTGTCGGTATCACTGTGGAAGGCGAATGTTGTAGCGGATGCTCTAAGTCGTAAGGCGACCCTCCTACCCTCGTTGTCTTGTTAGTGATTTTGAGCGCATGAATATATCTTTTTGCTTTGCAGGTACCGTCAAGAGGCAGAGACCCGTTTGCTTCTTGGTCGACCATTCGAGCAGTGCAGGAAGCTTGTTGTGAGGATCATATGCTCCAGTGTGAGGAAGCGCCTAGATGAAGGCAAGCAAGGCCATTTTGGTATAGATGATTACGGTGCTTTGCGATTTAAAGGTCGCCTTTGTGTGCCCACGAGAGCCTGAGTTAAAGATGAATTCTAAAGGAAGCACACAGTACACAGTATCTGATACATCAGTGAGACCAAAATGTACAAAGATTTGAAGAAGAGTTTACAGTGGAAGAGAATGAAAGTTGATATTACTTGCGATATGTGGCCTCGTGTGGAATGCACTTGTGAGTTAAGGTGAACATAAGCGGCCGGCGAGGATTGTTGCAACCTTTAGAGGTTCGGTGTGGCCATGGGATGACATCTCCATGGATTTTGTAGTTGGATTACCTCGCACTCGGCGAGGAAGGATGCTATATGGGTTATAGTGGATCGGTTGATAAGTATGCACATTTCATTCCTATTCGAACCACCAATTCTCAGACGATTTG
This sequence comes from Ampelocalamus luodianensis, assembly GCA_036346255.1. Lineage (NCBI taxonomy): Eukaryota > Viridiplantae > Streptophyta > Magnoliopsida > Poales > Poaceae > Ampelocalamus > Ampelocalamus luodianensis. Next base: position 69,123,853 of record CM070621.1, on the reverse strand, counting down.
GCTCCACTCTATGTACGAGAGATATAATGCGGTTACAGGGTGCAAAGACTATTGTTTTCGGCAAGGATGCCAAATTTGTTTCCAAGTTTTGGGAGAGCTTGCAAAGTGCTTTGAGCACGCAACTCAGTCTTAATCTTGCATTCCACCCTGAGACGGATGGTCGATCTGGCGTACAATCAAACCTTAGAAGATATGCTCGGTGTTGTGTTTTATCTGGAAGAGAGGTTGGGAAGATCACACGGCTTTGGCGAGTTTGCCTATAACAATAGCTATCACGCCCGATATTCGAGCTTCACCATTTGAGGTTCTCTATGGGCGGAATGCAGATCTCCATTGTGTTGGGATGCGATTGAGAGCGGGCATTTTGGGTCTGGCCGAGGTTGACAAAGCCGTGGTTAGAGTAGCAGAGATCGGGAAGAATACGCTAGCTACTGAGCCAGCGAAGAGTTATATAGATGTGAGAAGCGAGTTGGAATTCGAAGTGGGAAAGCGAGGTTCTTACGAGGTATCGCCTACGAGAGGTGTCGTGCGGTTTGGTACCAAAGGAAAGCTAGGCGAGGTACATTGGACCATTCCCAATCGTAGCACGAATTGGGAAATGGCTTATCGCTTGGATCTTCGAGTCCATGCGTGGAGTTCATAATGTGTTCCACGTATCAATGTTGAGGAAGTTCTTGAGAGACCGGAGCATGTTATTATTTGGAGCCCTTGATCATTGAGCGGGACCTTACTTTTGAGTCGACCGGTGAAAATTTTGGAAGAGTCGGGCGGGTTAGGAGCAAGACATTGAAGTATGTCAAGGTTCTTTGGTCTCATCGGTCAGAGAGGAAGCCACTTGGGAGTTAGAGTCTCGCATGCGCGGCGTATCTGACCTATTCATTTCCGGTATGTGCTAACCCTTTGCTTCCAACTTGTTAGTATTCCATTCTGTGTTCGTCTCGTTGGTTAGAATTGGGGTGAGAGTGCATTAAGAAGTAGAATGTAATACTCAGAGTTTCGTTTAGAGGAGTTGAATCGGGAAAAGTTGCGAGTTCTTTAGAAGCTTTTGGGCGATTTTTGGTTTGGGCCTCAAGCAGGCCATCCTTGCCTAGAGGCGGCCAGAACCTCCCTCTTGGGCTGGCCCATCGCGCCCCTCAAACCCTAACCAGCCCCTTTTCTTCCCCCTGGCGAGCCCCCTTCTTCCCCCTTGGCGCCGCCCACTCCCATCGTCCTCTCTTCCCCTCACACCCCTGCCCCTCACGAGGCCACCCCAACCTCCACAGGTGCTGGCCTGCTGGTTTGCCTCTCCCAACCGGCCTTCGGACCTTCTCCTGCTTTGCCGGTTGCGCAAGGAGTTGAGGAGGACAGCAGCTTGTTTGGGGCAAAGAGGTGAGAAGAAGGGAGATCGTCTTCTCAGTGATTCTTCTACCTACTCCTAGTTGCAGCAAGGGTAACGATGCGAGTCTCATTGTTTGTTTGTTGGTAGAAGCGATTTGGATTCATAATTGTTTAGGCAGACTGCTTGCCTGTAAGAACTAGTTCTGTCCAGAATGTTTGGGCCCTGTTTCATGTGCTTAAAGGCAGAATTAGATATTTTAGTCTCCTAGAGTTTTGTAGGCCTCGTTCTTAAGTTTTAGTGGCCACCAAGTTCACGTGATTCCGAGGTCTTAGTCAAAAGTTATGGACGTTTTAGCAGCTGCTGCCAGAATCCTGACGAGAATAAACTGTCTGGCTATTTCCTAAATTTTGAAAGGGAAATTGGTTGAAACTGAAAGTTCACCCAACTAGGTTGTTGTAGAGGATTCGATGACCTTTTCAGATTGGTAAAGAACGTTCAATTTGGAGCTACCTAATAAAAGTTATGATCTTTTTATTTCTGCTGTTCGTTCGGTGGACAGATTCTGGACAGAAAGTTCAAACGATTATTAACCTATTAAATTGGCCAAATTGGTTTATCTCGTCAACTAGAGTATTGTAGATTAGTCAGTTAAGAAGCTACAGAAATTGGGTTTACCATTTTTTGACTTCCTGACACTGAGATACGTTAATTCTCGTGCTGCTGTCCAGGGACAGTTTTAAAGCTGAAAACATTGATTCTAGTTTAAGCTTTGTATTATTGACTAGAGTCGTCAGGGAAGTAATGTATAACGTCGGTTAGTAGAAGTGGGTATTGTTGGTGTTCTTATTGAATTTATTTCATTGGTTAGGCGGTGGAGCTTCGAGTTTAGGAACGCCATCGCTTCCAGCTACTAAGCGTCTCAGCGGAAGGCAGAGTACATTGTTGATCTAAATGTTTGTGCATTGTGGCTATTGATATGAGCGTACTGTGGTAACTCTTGTGTAGTATGAAGTGAAATATCCATGTTTTGTCTCTATGTTGAATTCATGAATAGAAATGATGGTAATGTTGTATTCAATAAGTTGATTCATGCATTCATTATCTTTTGCCGTCCACGGGAGTGGATGAGGGAGACCATCAATTCCAGGATGGTTGAGTAAGACCCATTAATTCCAATATGGGCAATGTTGGACACCCGTATGAAACGTTCTTCATACGGGAAGTGGATCCCCGCATTTTTGTTAAGATGCGGGCTTGAGTGAAAGTTGCGAGTTCTTTTTCCGGCTTTTGGAGCAGATTTTGGTTTGGGCCTCGGCGAGCCATCCTGCCTAGAGGCGGCCGGAACCTCCCTCTTGGGCTGGCCCATCGCTTCCTCCAAACCCTAACCAGCCCCTTTTCTTCCCCCTTGGCGAGCCCCCTTCTTCCTTTGGCGCGCCTCCCATCCTCCTCTCTTCCCCTCACACCCCTGCCCCTACGAGCCGCCCCAACCTCCTGAGGTGCTGGCCCCTGGTTTGTTTCCTAACCGGCCTTGGACCTTCTCCCGCCTGGGTTGCAGGAGTTGAGGAGGACAGCAGCTGTTTGGGGCAAAAGAGGTGAGAAGAAGGAGATCGTCTTCTCCGTGATTCTTCTACCTACTCCTGGTTGCAGCAAGGGTAGCGATGCGAGTCTCATTGTTTGTTTGTTGGTAGAAGCGATTTGGATTCATAATTGTTTAGGCAGACTCGCTGCGTGTAAAGACTGGTTCTATCCAGATTGTTTCGGGCCCTGTTTCATGTGCTTAAAGGTAGAATTAGATATTTTGGTCTCCTAGAGTTTTGTAGGCCTCGTTCTTAAGTTTCAGTGGCCACCAAGTTCACGTGATTCCGAGACCTGAGTCAAAAGTTATGGACGTTTTAGTAGCTGCTTCCATAATCCTGACGAGAATAAACTGTCTGGCTATTTCCTAAATTTTGAAAGGGAAATTGGTTGAAACTGAAAGTTCACCCAACTAGGTTATTGTAGAGGATTCGATGACCTTTTCAGATTGGTAAAGAACGTTCAATTTGGAGCTACCTAATAAAAGTTATGATCTTTTTATTTCTGCTGTTCCTTCGGTGGACAGATTCTGGACAGAAAGTTCAAACGATTATTAACCTATTAAATTGGCCAAATTGGTTTATCTCGTCAACTAGAGTATTGTAGATTAGTCAGTTAAGCTACAGAAATTAGGTTTACCATTTTTGACTTCCTGACACTGAGATCGTTAATTCTCGTGCTGCTGTCAGGGGACAGTTTTAAAGCTGAAAACATTGATTCTAGTTTAAGCTTTGTATTATTGACTAGAGTCGTCGAAGAAGTAATGTATAACGTCGGTTAGTAGAAGTGGGTATTGTTGGTGTTCTTATTGAATTTATTTCATTGGTTAGGCGGTGGAGCTTGAGTTTAGGAGCATCATCGCTTCGACTATGCGTCTCAACGGAAGGCAAGTACATTGTTGATCTAAATGTTTGTGCATTGTGGTTATTGATATGAGCGTCTTTGTGATAACTCTTGTGTAGTATGAAGTGAAATATCCATGTTTTGTCTCTATGTTGAATTCATGAATAGAAATGATGGTAATGTTGTATTCAATAAGTTGATTCATGCATTCATTATCTTTTGCCGTCCACGGGAGTGGATGAGGGAGACCATCAATTCCAGGATGGTTGAGTAAGACCCATTAATTCCAATATGGGCAATGTTGGACACCGTATGAAACATTCTTCATCGGAAGTGGATCCCGCATTTTTGTTAAGATGCGGGCTTGAGTGAACACCTGACGGGTGTTCACCGACTATATCGATATATGTGTGTGTGCAGTCCATTCCCTTGATTTTTAAGCATTCATTTCATGTCATCATAAGTACTCATTTGTGTTATGATCAATGTCGAGGCCGAGTAGGTCTTATTTGTATTGATAAATGTGTTCTTAATCATTGTACTTGCTAAGTCATGGACTCACCTTGCTTTGTTCATGTAACAGCCCTAATTTAGGGTTTGTATTTCAAATGTAAAATTTTGAGGAGAAATAAAAACTTTTGTTGTCTCTTCAAATCATTTGAAAGTCTCTACATTTTTCCCTAGCAATTTCCATTTTTTAGAATTAAATTCTTGTGAATGGAAATGGTTGTCAGCACATTCTTAGCCTTCAAACTTGTGATCATCTTCTGAAATTATTTTTCCTATCATCTTGATCATCCTATCTACCTCCCTGAATTATTTCACAATTTTTAGATTTTAGTTGCTATTTCAAATGCCCAACTCAAACCAGTTTAGAAATCTGGTCAAACCCTTAGGCAGCAGCTTGTGAATTTTATTGGGAGAAATCTGTTGCATGAAAACTCCTGGAAAAATTTCACAAGGTGGTCCTCTGTTCTAGTTAGCTTCCATAAAAATTTCAAATTTTTGAGCCCTGGAGCTATCTCTAAAAATTTCCCAAAACCTCTGTGTCTTTTAAATCGATTAAAAAACCTTTTTGTCGGGCCCGAACCACACTTGTGCTCGAGTCCGGCGCACTAATGGACTGGTCGCGTCAACTAATCGCACCGCCGAGTCCAATCAATCGTGACCGTCCGATGAAGATCGAGCGATCCACGTCGCGTCGCTTAGCGACTGTCCGAATGCATACCAATCTCACCGTCCATTTCGGATCCAACGGTCGGTGCGTTTCGATCAAGTCAAACCACCGTTCGCACCGCTCGATCATGGCGGTGTGGCGGTCCCTGCGGTAGCTATTTCGCCACGTCGTTTCGCGGCCTGCTTTCGCCGGCGCGCTCGCGCCGGCTCGCCGCTGCATGCCGCCACCTCGCCCACCGGTCTTTTCACCACCCCACCGCCTCACCTCGCGCCTCGCTTTGCTCCAAAAGCCCCGAGGTTTTCCCTACCTCGTTTCGTCTCCATTTCCTTTCTTCTCCGAGCTCCGAGGCGTAAGCGTCGCCTTGCGATTCGGCGTTGGCGCCTCATTGAGCTCGACCATCGCCAAGCCGAGTCACTGGCGTGTTCCACATCCACAGGAAGTAAACCCCTCAAGGAATTTCGGATTTCATCGTGCGTGAGGCTGCGCGTGGGCTTTCTTCTCAAGTCGGCGAAACCGCCTTTTCCGCGCCGTATCTTCTCGGTGAGCTCGAACTCGATTCCTTGCTCATTGGCGTCACGGACTCCACCTTTCTTCTCCATCTCTCACTCGTCCTCTCGTTCACCCAGGCGCACCATCACCGTTGATCGCCTTGCCATGCGGGCTCGTCGCCGAGCCACTCGGTGCCTCTCGTCGTCGCCAAGCACACCGGTGAGTTCTGGTAACTCAGCGATGCCCATCGCGGCGCTAATTTTCATTGTCTACCTCTCGGTGCAGTCGCGCGCTGTGTCACCCCCACCGCCGCCGTGTTCGGTCGCGCGCCACCTCTGTGCATCTCCGGTGCCCGCGACCACCCTTAAGCCGGCAACCTCTGGCGACCATTTTGGCCATCGTCGCGACCGCGCGCCACTCCTTCGCCGTGGCGATTTCAGTCGAGCGGCCCGATCCTCTCGTTTCGGCCAGGCGATTCTGCTTTCTCATCCTCCTCTCTTCCCCTCACACCCTCGCCCCAGGAGCCGCCCCAACCTCCTCGGGTGCTGGCCCGCTGGTTTGCTCTCCCAACCGCCTGATTTTCCTCCACGGCCATGCAAGGAGTTGAGGAGGACAGCAGCTTGTTTGGGGCAAAAGAGGTGAGAAGAAGGAGATCGCTTTCTCGTGATTCTTCTACCTACTCCCCTGCGCAGCGGGTAACGATGCGAGTCTCATTGTTTGTTTGTTGGTAGCGATTTGGATTCATAATTGTTTAGGCAGACTCGCCGTGTAAAGACTGGTTCTGTCCAGATTGTTTCGGGCCCTGTTTCATGTGCTTAAAGGCAGAATTAGATATTTTGGTCTCCTAGAGTTTTGTAGGCCTGCTTTAAGTTTCAGTGGCCACCAAGTTCATGTGATTCTGAGGTATGAGTCAAACGTTATGGACGTTTTAGTAGCTGCCAGAATCCGACGAGAATAAACTGTCTGGCTATTTCCTAAATTTTGAAAGGGAAATTGGTTGAAACTGAAAGTTCACCCAACTAGGTTATTGTAGAGGATCTGATGACCTTTTCAGATTGGTAAAGAACGCTCAATTTGGAGCTACCTAATAAAAGTTATGATCTTTTATTTCTGCTGTTCGCTCGGTGGACAGATTCTGACAGAAAGTTCAAACGATTATTAACCTATTAAATTGGCCAAATTGGTTTATCTCGTCAACTAGAGTATTGTAGATTAGTCAGTTAAGAAGTACAGAAATTGGGTTTACCATTTTTTGACTTCCTGACACTGAGATACGCACTTCGTAATGCTGTCCAGGGACAGTTTTAAAGCTGAAAACATTGATTCTTGTTTGCTTTGTATTATTGACTAGAGTCGCGAAGTAATGTATAACGCCACAGTAGAAGTGTGGGTATTGTTGGTGTTCTTATTGAATTTATTTCATTGGTTAGGTGGAGCTTCGAGTTTAGGAACGCCATCGCTTCCCTAACGCTGCCTCAACGCGGAAGGCAAGTACATTGTTGATCTAAATGTTTGTGCATTGTGGCTATTGATATGAGCGCATCGTGGTAACTCTTGTGTAGTATGAAGTGAAATATCCATGTTTTGTCTCTATGTTGAATTCATGAATAGAAATGATGGTAATGTTGTATTCAATAAGTTGATTCATGCATTCATTATCTTTGCCGTCCACACTGAGTGGATGAGGGAGACCATCAATTCCAGGATGGTTGAGTTAGACCCATTAATTCCAATATGGGCAATGTGGACACCGTATGAAACGCTCTTCATACTGGAAGGGATCCCCGCATTTTTGTTAAGATGCGGGCTTGAGTGAACACCGACGGGTGTTCACCGACTATACCTGCATATGTGTGTGCAGTCCATTCCTTGATTTTTAAGCATTCATTTCATGTCATCATAAGTACTCATTTGTGTTATGATCAATGTCGAGGCCGAGTAGGTCTTATTTGTATTGATAAATGTGTTCTTAATCATTGTATTGTTGAGTCATGGACTCACCTTGCTTTGTTCATGTGTGTGTGCAAATTCCCTTGATTTTTAATTATTCATTTCATGTCATCATAAGTACTCATTTGTGTTATGATCAATGTCGAGGCCGAGTAGGTCTTATTTGTATTGATAAATGTGTTCTTAATCATTGTACTTGCCGAGTCATGGACTCACCTTGCTTTGTTTATCTATTTCTAGGTGATCGTTGATGAGATTCTCTTGGGAGGGAGACACACACTACTTGTCTACAACATCAAATTCATGTTCAAGACTAAATTCTAGTTCAATATTTCATTCTGTTAACGCCGAATCGCAATAATTAACTATAATTGGAGAAGGAATGATACCTTCTCCACTATGATGTTGATTTATTACTGCATGTGAACCTTCTTTAATGATTCTCGTGATAATAACTTAGAAGGTGAAGGAAGGATACCTTCACCATATCTTGTTTTTATTAATGTCGCGCTAGTTGATATAATTATTTCATATTCTACCGCAAAGGTGTAGATTGTTAGAATAATTAGGTGGCATCTTTCCGCTTGGCCAAGTTGGAAAAGTCTCGGGACACTGGCCCATACCTTCAGTGTGCAAAGCGTCCAAGTGTGGGTACAGTGGTACACCCAGGTTAAAAACTATTCGAATAGCCTCGCCCTAGGTGATGGACACGCTTGGGTAAGCTTATCGAGAGTTAGACTACAACATTTAAATTAAAACTTGATGGGTGGTACTGAATCGATTCGTGTTATGTTGTGGTGACTATTGGGATAGTCACTTCTAGGTTGTTTACCTTATTCTTTATTATTATTTATCTCATGTTATTTCAACATTAAAATGAATTGCAAACCCTTCAATATTATATTATTGCAATGAAAATTGGCTTTATGCAAATAAAACATATGGCCTCCACCAAATAAGCTTTGCATGTAGCATATGAACAGTCCGCTAGTTCACACGCTGATCATGGGTACAAAGACAATCTTTGTACTCGTGCTTGCTTAATGTTTTGTTGCAGAGGAAGAAGGTGAGCCCAAGGGCCTCACTCATGAGTCAGGTTGCGTTCGTGGACGACTAGACTTGCGGTCCGGTCGATGCCTTGTGGGTTGGAGGCACGATTGGCTTTGTTTATAGCCATCTTATGGCACTTTGCTTCCAGTCGTTTTGTTATTTGTGTATCTTGGCCGCGGCCTTTGTCTGAATAACTCTACTATTTGTTTATCTTCCGTTTGCTAGTGTGGTGTTTGGACTCTATGTTTGGAATGGAGTTGATGTCTAATTTTGTACCGAGGTGTGTATACCTCGAAGTATACATATCTCGAGGATCGCTTATTTGATTTGTGATGCTAGGACCGGTGGTTGGTTACATTACAAGCCAAATAAATTGGGGTCCTCACAAAGTTGGTATCAGAGCCATTCGACCGTAGTAAACCCAAGCATAGTCGTCCTTAGGGTATTTTGAAAAAGCTTAATTTCAAAGTATAAAAGGGTTTATGAAAACCTAGCGATTCTCAGATTTTACTCCACCTATCTTAGCCTTCTACTCTCATCTTACTCTAATTTGAGTTTAAAACTTGGTTTCTCTTTCCTTTCAAAAGATAGTTACTACCGTAGAATCGTCTTTGGGAGAACCATAGAGAATTAAGTCTAAGTAAAATTTGTGGGGGTATAGGGTAAGATATATGTGAGTTTGCTAAGTGTCGATTTTTGTCAATTGGTTTTGTAACTTAAAAGTCTTGTGTTTGTTTTGTTGTTAGTAAGTTATTTATGAGGTTGTCGACTTCTTGTTTTCCGGCTATTGTTAACTTGTCTTAGTGAAACAGATGGCCGAGAACGCTGGCGCGCAGCTGGTCATGATGAGGAGCTTCTCCTCCGACCATGGCCGAGGTGCTCGCCGATCGAGCGAAACCGCATGGACCAGACGCATCTTGGAGGTTATTGCTAGGAATACCTCCACTCCGCCGATGGTGGCGCCACCGCATCGCGGGACTTGCAGAGTTCCTCCGCAGCCACCGACTTTCTCCCGCCCGAGGACCCTCTCGATGCGGATGATTGGTCGCGCATGGTTGAGCAAAGCTCAACATAGCTCGCGTGCCGCACGATAAGGCACTTCGCCCCACCACCTGAGGGCGCAGACTCTCATGGTGGGAGAACTATCTCGCCATGCAGCGCGGGCCATGTGGTCGCGTGGGAGGAGTTCGTCAGCCTTTCGTCGCCCACATCCCGATGGCCCGATGAAGCTGAAAAGAAAGAATTCCTCGCGCCAAGCAAGGGCGCAAATCGTGATCAGTACTTGTACGAATTCAATCATCTAGCTCGTTATGCTCCGGAGAGGTGGCCTCGATGAGGCTAAGCAGAGAAGTTTATGGATGGCTTGTCCGAGGAGCCGCAGACAAGCCGTCTATTGTGGATTTCCACTTTCGTGCCTTGGTAGATAAGGCCATCGTTGCAGAGCATAAGGCGCAAGGCGCGGCGAGTCCCGCAAGCGCAAATGGAGGCGACCCACTCACACCTCCACTCGCCCTCGCTGGTCAGCACTGGCCCGCTTTGCTCCACGCGCCGAGGCCATCGCACCAGCTCTCGCCCACCGCAGCCGAGCCAATGCCCG